>CAWUFW010009705.1:0-600000 GCA_963921515.1 Calotriton arnoldi | reverse complement strand
ATTTCTAAATTTATGCAGTCTAAACTACACAGGTGATCTCATCCTTGGCTGCTGACTGGTGTGGTATTGGGCATTGCTGGTTGGCATAGTGACATGTTGTCATGGTGGTAACGTTCTGGAATGTAGGGCAGTTGGTGTAGTGCTAGGGCTGAGAAAAACGTTAACTCTTGCTCGCCAAATAAATTTGGATTATACTTCAATCTGTATCCTATTATTTACCATAAATTGGCGATGAGACGTGAAATTATCTGGGTGCCGCTGTGCCTCTACAGTGGTGTGCTGAAACGGTATTATAGATGTTGCTGAAGGATCCGAGTTGACACTGAGCACTTGAAGGAACTCCTTGCTCTTCAGTGGTTCTTCAGAACATTGAGTGGTGATTATTCAGTCCTGTAAGGTTTTCCTTTATTTGGTGTTTCGTATCGAGTGGATTTTGTGCGGAAAGCAAGCAGCTGTTGGAGAAAGGGAGTGTGAGGAGCGTGTCTTATTACATCAGTTACCTCAGTGCTGTTGGAGGTTGGAACGTCTTTATTGGGTATGTACTGTTGCCTAGTAACCACATGTTTGATTGCAGCATACATGTCAAGCCTTGGATGTGCTGAAAGACGCACGCAAAGCAACACTGCAACATCACAACGTGTGACCATCTTGAACTGAACTTCAGGATTGTGTTAACTGGGACTTGTACACCGAGAAGGAAGCGGAGTGGTGATGAGCACACCAAGAGTATAGCGTGTTGACCTGCCTTGTATTAAAGGTGACACACCCACCTAATTTAGCTGCAAGTTACCTGATAAGGTTGTGCATTGACCTCTGTGATTTGAACAAGAACATTGTTGTTGATAAATTTCCTCTTCCTAGGATTAATGAGTTGTTGGCCAAGAAAAAAGGGGTCAAATGGTTTTCCACAATTGATCTTACATCAGCCTGCCATCAGATAACCCTTCAACCAGATAGTAAAAGTCTTACAAACTTTATCATTCGTTTTGGATGTTATAGATTTCTTTGTATGTCATTTTGGTAAGCGTCAGCTGCAACGGTGTTTCAGAGGTTAATGCACAAGTTGTTAGGGGATCTTACTGGAGTGGTTTATTTCCAAGACAACATTTTGATCATGGGAAGGAGTAGGGAAGAACACAATTGTAGGTTACTAAAGGTGTTAGGAAGGTTGAAGGCTTATGGGTTACCAGCAGAATTGAAGAAATGTAAGTTTTACAGGCAGTATGTGACTTATTTAGGCCATGAGGTCAGTGAACTGGGGATTTCTCCTAAGAGGGAGATTGTTGAGTCGATCAAAGATGCACCGCTCCCACTATGTTTGTCAGAACTTTACTCTAAATTTGTGAGGAATTTTGCCGAAAAGACTTTCAATTTGAGACGTTTATTGAAAGTACATCAAGGATTTGAGTGAAATGAGGTGTTACAAAATGAATTTCAAAATATCAAAGATGATATTTGTGCTGCTATTCCTTTACAAGAATATGATTCGAGTGCTCGCACTGTACTGACCACTGACGCCAGTGGTAAGACTTGCTTTGTCACAAGTTTCTAGTAATGAAGTAGAATGCACAGTGTCATTTGCTTTGCGGTCTCTGTCGTCAGCAGAGGAGAAATACTCTGTCATAGAGAAAGAGAAGTTAGCGTGTGTGTGGGCACCAGAGAAATTTAGACAGTACCCTTGGGGTTCGAACTTTATTTTACGCCCTGATCATAAGCTGTTAGTTAAGGTTTTGACCACCGAAGGCTCTGTAAAGGCCACTCCTCGCATAGCCAGAATGTCCCTGTGACTATTTGATTATTCCTATGAAGTTGAGTACTTACCTGGTCACACGAATAAAGCAGTGGATTATTTGGGTAGATCTCTGTTACAATTTTGAGAACAAAGTTCAAATGAATGGAATGATTATAGTGTGGCCAGTGTGGACTGTGATACTGATGCCATTTCGGAAGATGAGTTGTTGTCTGCTTATGAGGAAGACAAGATATTGGGAATTGTGATGGAGGATGTTCTACAAGGGTGGCCCAGCAAGTACAGACTGGAAGAATGCCGGAAGTTTTGGGAAGTCAAGGAGGAGTTGTCTGTGTCAAGTCTGGGGTTCTTCTTTCAATTTGTATTAATTGAATAGTTTCAAGTAGATGAATCATGCTTGACTATGAGCCTCCTATTCACGGGTGATCCCATTCTCTATGCAAGCTGCTAAAACATCTTGCCGTTCAGCAATCCCCGTCATCATCCAAAATAAAATAAATAGGTCTGGCGTTGGCAGCCAGCCTTTCAGCTTTGTCAATGCTTGTTTTGTTTTGTCATGGTTTTTGCACAAACTTATAGTCAGGTAAGCTGTGGGGCCCTGATCCAACTAAAAAAAACATTGGCAAAGAGCTAGAACATTTTTAGATCTCAAAAAATCACACATACTAGTGCCTGGCCCTTAAGGGAACTACTTTGTGTGTGGATGTGCTCCGAATGAAAGGGAAGACTACCGTCACTCACAGTGAAGTTATCCAATGACTGAATACTGTATGCTGTAGTGAGTGAAAGAAACATGTGAATGACAGAATAACAGACCAATGGATGAAGAGGGCTGGATAAAAGCCCCTAAATGCATGTTATAGATGTAATTTTAGTAAATTCTTAAGGTTTTCGCCAGTAACAGGCCATAAAAAGAGACCAGAATGTACCTAACAACTACTCCAACCTCAGTCCAGCCATGCAACTACTGTTTCTCAATAAAATTGAAGCAGCCACAACATTCATTCCTCTAACTGACCACTTTAACAAAAACAACCTCCTCCGTTTTTCTCTATCATACTTCTGGAAGAGACCTAGCATGGAGACGTACTCCGTCCAGGTATTGAGTTTGCACAATTTGGATGTAGGCGCAGTAACTGCTAACATCTTAGGGCTAGATTACTGATGCCTAGTAGCTGCAGGGTCAGATGAGGTAGAAATGCTCCAATTACATGTTTTTGGGAATAACATGTACAGATTGGTGTTTCTACAATGACTCGCGCAAAATTGTCCCCTGGAGTTATGCCTGGAGATTTCAGCTGCTGGAATTCCCTGGTGAAACCTGAAAATGCATACAAGAGATCATCACTTAACCGAAATCCTTGGGCTTCACTCTGAACACACAACTTACCCTGCAGGGACATGTCACCTCTTACCAGCTTCAAACACTTCACCAGCCTACATGGTCTCTGTCTGGCAGTCCAACTCCTTATCCTTTCATTACTGGTGATGACAAGATGAACCTGGCAGGCCTATTAAATACACATCTGCCCCTCCGGAGGTGATAGTGCTTGACGCCTTATCTCTTCGTCTGCTGCCTATTTCTCCCCATTGACTCCGCAGAGCTGGCATATCACATTTAGAAGGTCCTACTAGACTTCCAACCTAGCTACTGAAGAGCAAACATGCAATGGTCCTATGAGCCAGGGTCTCCAGGAGGGTAGAAATTACTGGTCCTGGCAGCACAAATATTCCATATGCTATACGACATATGTTACAAGCTAAAATGACCACTACATTTTGTACAGGTTCAGACAGCACTCATGATGGCATACTCTTTATGTTGCCCACATCTTACAGTCTAAGGCCTCTGGGAGCATTAAGATATGTATATGGCAATAATTACTTCATAAACATATCATTTATCATATATTTATAATAAAATGAAATGCATCCTAATAAGTCAGGAATTCAAGAATCTGCCCTTTGACATGTTGGCACATCATGAAAAACACTGTTTGCGTACCAAATAGAGCCTTCTCATTTTTGTCAAACAACCTGATTCTTCCCAAACACACACACCTAAACATCTTATAGTTCTGGCCAAATAAAAAAATCTGACCCTTGAGTACGTGATGGTGACGAGGACTACGAATGCGTCCCTTCACTTGTTAGGCAATATACAAATATATAGAAAAGAGCCCTGCAACCTGCTGTTAAGAGAAAATAAAAGCACAGAACGGGGTAAAAACTTTTTGGGAAGAAGTAACACTGGGTAATTGACCTACCCCACATTTCAATAAGTGACTGTACTGATCCAGTTTACGGAATACCATACGAAATATGTTCGGGTCCACATATATTGGGATCACAGGACAGCATAATGGAATGTGATTAAAATGCTGGAGTTTCATTTACATGGAAAAACATAACTGTTTTTATTGAGATTGTGGGAGAAATCTACTTATCCTGAAGAAGGTGGCTCTAAATATTGTTCGCGTCAATGCGTTTTTCAACACTAAATTTGACAGGCGTTGAGTGACACAGCAGATATTAAGGGTTTGAAGATACTCTGGGCTATGAGCAATGACCGAAACAGATTAGTGGCTGGAAAGACACGTATTTGGCTACTGCACTCTCCCTGTCTGTGTTTACGTTTGTGTATTTGTGCAACAAGCTATTTATGTATTTGTGTAATGAATTGTTCTTTTTGATTGAGAAATAGGATAAAAAAGGAAAAGAGATTTTTTTTCACTGTCGTGTGGGGGAATAGAACAACGAGCTTTTTATTGTCTTTATGTATATATTTTTTAAATCATTACGGCTTTGGTCTTATAATAATTTTTAGATATCCAATTGTGATTCCATTTCCTTTCAGAATAGATACTATGTTTTTTCTGTAAATAAAGTGTAAAACTTTTTTTAGAATATACAAGTGTGTTGTTCGAGCCTTGATGTTACAGACGGAGTACACGAAGTGATGAATGAAACTAAGAGAGTGAAAGACGTGAGATTTGTTTAAGAAACCCAAAGGGAGTTCTTTTTTTGACTGGATAGTCAAGTACTGTGCGCTGTTCCTTTGGAGAGTGGGGCCCCTCTCTGCTTTCCTTTGATTTGCGTACCAAATATAACCTTCTCATTTTTGTCAAACAACCAGATTCTTCCCCAATACACACACACACCCCTAAACATCCTATGTAATATTGTGCTCATGTAAGTGTTCTAATGAGCTTGGACCAAGTTGCGCAATATAAAAACTGCAACAAAAAAACAAGCATTGGCATAGCCAATAGGTCTTGCCTTTGGGACCTTATAAGTGTTTAGTTATGCAACAGTTGATGTTGTTGCACCAAGGATATTGTGTTGCATATCTAAATACTTATAAGGTCCCAAAAGCGAGACCTATCGGCTATGCCAATGCTTGTTTTTTTACAGTCAATGCCAAGAATTTGCCTCCATGCCAGGTGGTAACCCTAGAACCAATCGTAGTGCGCTAATAGAGGAAACAACATGGGCAGGAGAGAACAAAGTGTAGCACGGGGGGGTGGAGACAAGCACATGAGCTAGAGTGGGACGTGAGGCTATTAAGGGGAACGCAGAAGAGAACGCAGGTGGGGCGAGAAGCACACAAGGACGAGCAAGAGGTGAGAAAGCAACACTGAGCACGCACAATCAAGAAAGAAAACCTCAAAATAGTTCAGTGTTTACAGCGCTAAAAAGTCATCTGGCTCCCTGTCAAAACCAGGGCAAAATCACTTCAATTCTGCACTGGGGGCCGTTGAGATAAGCAAAGGAAATGGACGTGTGAATGCAGTGTGCTGAAAGCTATGTAACAGGAAGACAGTGACAGATTCCCCTTAAAAATGTGATTCTTCTCCCGCACCGATCATAATGCAAGAACAAGGAATGGATTACAGCACAAAGAGAACAAACCCATTCAGCTAAGGCAGATAAGTCTTAGGAAATGGAACGTACATGGGGAGATAAGGCTGTGAGTCACGGCTCAGTCACCAAAGCCATGTTCAACTGGGTAAGTGCTGTCTAGTAGTTAGGCAGGGTGAAGGCGGCGTGGCTGAGTGATGACGTAATTATCCACCAACGAATGGAGAGATCATGAACAGATTAGAATGAATGCTTTAGTGAGGAAGTACAGTGAGGTGTGTAACAGTATCAGGCCAACACAGTACCAGAGGTGATGGAGGAGATGGAGGAGATTCAAGTTTCACTCTTGAAATGGGCCATAGATCCTCATGAAGCCTATAACACAAGAACATGAAGTTGCAATGCAACACGTACGGGGGGAGGGGGAGTATAACATGTGGTCTAGTTTACATCTTGTACCTCTACGTGCTTAACAAGCTGCTCTAAAAACACGAACTTCACGTCGTAGTCAACTACAAAGCAGCACCGACATAATGCAATAAAAAACAAGCGCGCGCGCTCGCACGGCAGCAGGGGGAGGGGGAGAGGAGGGAGCCTGCACGATTCACTTGCGGGGCGAGCGGCGCCAGGAGCGATAATTGCTACCATATGGCGCCGCTCGCTCCCGCAAGTAAATCACGAACGTGCACGCGTTGCCATTGAAGGCAATGGAACGCGTGCACGTTTTAGGCTGAAAAGCCGAATCGATGGCAAAAGGTCTTTTTGCCTATGCAGCGCATGCGCGCTGCGTAGGCGAGACCTAAAGAACATTTTGTTTTGGCAGTAATTATCTGCCCAGAACTGCCATTCCAGATGACATTTATTGAAACTGGCAGTGTCCTCGTGCACTATGGCTACAGCTGTGGGATACAGCACAGACAAATGATGGGAGAAAGCAGGCAGAAAGGATGGTCTATGGAACACTGACTGCATAGAGGTGCTGGTGCTGTCCATTACATATATGACATTTAAGTGTATTTTACGGATACAGCAGCTAAGCTGAGAAGTACCAGTACTGCCTTGGTAATAGTTAAAAGTAGCTCAGGGTTCCCATATCCAGTTTCATGTTCGGCCACAACTCTGTCTTGGCCAACATCCGAAATTGGAGTTAGCGCGCCTGAAAGACGTGACTAAGTCCATCTTTCCTTTTCTAGGATTCACCTGACTTATCAGTATTGAGCGTGTTTCTAACATTGACTCTTTGACGGGGCTCTGTATTCGCAACCTTTTCTAATTTCCCCCATTATCTGTGTGGAACACATTCATTTGACCTTGTTGAGTTCTGAGGAGGCCATAAAGATACAGGCTGAAACACGTCGACCTTGTTCTTATAGGGGATCACTACCTGAACCTTGATGATTGTAATAAATTGCCGTTGGGAAGGGTATTACATATATTAAATGTACTTCTGTCGTACGCTTATGACCAGGTGCCGGTCTACCTATTGGCAGACCACAGGCTAATGACTTACAGTGGACACCCAAAAAATATTCTTTACAAAAAAATATTATTTTCAAGGGCAATGGTTATTAAAATGCTTTTACATATTGATGAAATCATGAGTTATGCAATAAATATGTGCTAAAGCATTTATATTTGATATATTTAGCTATTTATACTTATCCTTTGGACTGCATCCGCACGTGCAGTGTGTGTAAGTGGACATGTGAAGCTTCAGCTTGCTAATTGAATGAGCCTGTCCAATAATAATTGATTAGATTGAGTGTTGAGTAGAGAGGTTTGCCCAAGTTTTTTTTTTTTTAACAGTTTTCATATAGTGCGAACTCCAAAGGTATTGGAGTGCTTTACATGAGCACTAGTTACATTACACAAGGGCACATTCCTATTTTTTGGTGGACACGGGGAGATCAAGTGATTTGCCCAGATTCACAGGATGCCGAGCTGACACCGAGACTTGAACATGGTTCCCCAGCTCCAAAGTCGGCAGTTCTGTCCATTACGCCACATCCTCCCCCCTTCTTTCAGGGTTACACAAAGCTAAAATTAGAGCAGCCTTTTCCTATGCGGAGCATTCCTGCTGCTTTCCCTCTCAGTGTATAGCAGCCCTGCTGAGAAGTGCTGGTATTGCCTCACTAAAAGCAATTAACATAGCAGCCATGCTCAGCATTCCTTCAGCCTTCCATCTAAAGGTATAGTAGCTTTAAGAGAAGTACTGGTATTAACCATTATATATACAACAGCCCTGCTGAACAATACTAGTGCTGCTAAGCTAACGCCATAAGAAAATAAATAGGCAGACATCTAAATACACATTCTGAGCATTGAAAATATGTGTAGCAAATATCAACTAGGACTAAATCGACCAATAGAATATGCTCCCTGGATACTTATATTCCTTTGCAATTCATTTTAAAGTAAACATATGCTTTGTTGCAGATCTCTGCTGGAATGGCATGTTTAACTCATTGCCAGCCATTATTAGGTCTGGCAAACAGAAATATTTAGCTGCCTGGTGAGAGCTCATCATTATCAACACACCCCATGCAACACACAGCATACACATGCATACATGCAGATACACAAAGGGGCATTCAGACAGCTTGTTTCAGCTTATTGCTACAGTGGTTCAACTGGCTTTTGCCATTAGCTAACTGGGTTGTCCATCAGCGTGGGCATTAGTCTGCAGAACTTTGCGGGGTGAGCTACTTTAAAAAAAGTAGTCCGCACACATTGGCATTAATTAATTGCTTTTTCACTTTTTAGGTCTTGCGCCTAGCGTTGCAGTGCGCAGCCCTGCTCGCGCAGCGCGAGACCTCTTGTACGGGCTTCTGAAAGCTAACCACACGCTCGTGCGTGTGGTTTTGCTTTCGGAAGCCCACATTGGCTGTAGCGTGCTTTTTAAAAAAAATAACGTCATGCAATTGGGCAAAGGCGGGCGCATGTCCCGCCTTTGCTCCGCCCATTCCCGCCTGTGTCTAGGACGCGCATCAGCGCGCGGCACAGACGGCAGGCTCCCTCGCCCCCCCGCTCCTCTGTGGTGCGCGCGCGCCACTAGTTTCGATTCCCGCGTTCGGCTGGTTTCGATTCCGTGCTTGTGTAAAGAAACCTAGCCGTTGTCTCGTTACTAAAGTTCCCCTCTTTGTTCAGAATAGCACATTATGATGTCATTGGTTGCGGGTGAAGTTTCCTTCCGATTGTTCTAGTTTTGAATAACAAAGCACAGTGTGATGTCATCATTGTTAAATTACCTTCCCATCATTCAGAATAAGAGAGTGAAAGCTCATCGCGAGATTAGTATAATCCAACGATTATTTGTGAGGCAACTAGCAACGCCATGGAGCCTCTTGTGTCTGCCCAGGAGCAACCGACAAGCTGTCTCCTGGGACGCAGTGACGTCACACTGCCCCACCAGCTGGTAACACACTCGCTGGAACCATGGCCACCTACAGAACATAACACAGCACAGATCATTCTGTAATCTCAGTCATCACGAAAGTTAACTTTCCACTCATCAGATTAAACAGCAGAGCACAATCTGATGCCATCAGTATAAAGCTGCCTTCCCACTGTTCATTATCGCAGAACACTTTGTGATGTCATCAGTAATTGCTGACGTTACCTTCCTTTGTTCAGATTTGTGACGCCATCAGTCACTGTTAATTTTCTTTTTCTGTGATTTCATCAATCATCTGAAATGACCTTTTATTGTTGCAACAGCCGAGCATGTTTTGATGATATCTGTCACTGCTAACGTCACTCTCCGATTGCTTAGACTAGCAGGGCATACATACCCTTTTAGTTCTTACTGGAGTGAAGTTCGCTTCCGAATGGCACATTGTGATGCCAGTAGATTTTGCTAAAAGTTATCTTCCATTGTCCAGAGTAACCAGGTATACTGTAATCTTATCAATCATTGTTAAAGTTACCGGCCCAGTGCTCAGAAAATTGGGGCACACTGTGATGTCATCAGGCGTATGCATCATTACCTCTTTAGTGCTTAGAGCACGTTGGGATGTCCTTAGCTGTGATTAAAGTTACGTTGTATTGTTCAGAGTAGGAGGGCCCGATTGAGCGGAAACAGTTCAGTGGTACCAAGCTTTAAGACAGCGAGCTGCAGGTTCCAGGGGGAGGCTGCAAGGGGACCGGATCTCAAGAGCACACTCACCGCATGGGAAGTGATATGAAAACTCGGGATTTGGTGCCCAGGTCAGAGGCAGAGACATTTGCCACCCAACGAGAGACTGAGAAGTTGGGCGAAGCTTTGTACCTAAAACTAGATCATAGCAAATCTCTGTAACATATTGACACCCAACGTAAGTAACACTATTAAGTGTCCCCTTTCCATAGCTTATGGTTAAAACCCCAGATGAGGTCTTAAAGGTGGAGATAGTTTGCATTAGTACTTTTTGGTTTGAATTGCCCCTTCAAATTATTGATGTATTAGAGGTTAGACCCATCTGAGTGTCACTAATAATTTGCCCTTTTCTTCCTTCTACATCCTAAAAATGATTTGTGCTTCAAATGCTCGAATGCTGAGATGGAATTTGCCATTCCTCATTATAGGTTACTTTTTTCAACCTAAGGCTGTTGAAAGGTGTGATTTACAGCTCAGTCCCTGCTTTTTAGGTTGAGCCTGGGCAGCACATGCGCTGCTGCGAAGCATGCAGTATTGGAGTATGGCTTTGAAGCCCCGCTCACTCTCTGCCCATATTTTTAATTGGCTTGTGTCATTGTCGTTTGTAAACGCTGGCTTCCGAGTCGTTATTAGGCTTGTTAGTCCCTCCTTGGTACCGCCTTGTCTGCATTTCTTACCTCCCATACCAACTGGACCTTTTACTTGTCTTGCTACATGGTCTGATTTATCTTGGCTGTGAGCACTATTTTGTTTAATGATTTGCCCCTATACCACCCACTATGTCGTAGCTCGCCGCCCGCTTTTATTTTATTTACTAATGGCGGTCCGCTTTAACTATAGCGGCCGCGTTTCTTTCTTTCTTTATTTTAGCAGCGCGGTCTGCTTTAAGTATAGCGGGCACGCTTACTTATTATTTTTTTTTGTTTACTAGCGCCCATATGGCGCTTTCACATTCATGGAGGCCGTGCCCCTTTCTTTAGACAAGCCGCGCCTAAAGAAAGGTGCGCAGCCGCTATTAAAGTGAAAGCGCCGCATGGGCGCTTTTACAAAAAAAACAAGCATTTGCAATGCAATAGGTCTCGCATTATTAAAGTTTGAGCTATTGGTGTTGCATTATTTAGCAATGCCAATAGCTCAAACTTTAATAATGCGAGACCTATTGCATTGCAAATGCTTGTTTCTATTGGGCGCATCCCCGCCTCTCACATTCTCTTTACATAACTAATTTCTCCCACCACAGATCAACTGCTTGTTTTAGTGCTCCCCACCATGCTCTGCATTATTTCTTCTTTTTCTTTTTTTTTAATTCTCGAGGGCCCAGCAGATGACATATGCTGCCAGCCTGCCCATTTAATCTTTAAATGCTTTGCACCATTTATTTTTAACTAACCATTTCAGAAAGGCCATCGGTCACATTGAAAGTAATATAAGAAAAGACGAAATCACCATTGCGTGTCAAAATGTAAATGTGCTCAAGAATCGTAAAACATGTGTCGGGATGCATGTGCATGCATGCATCATGACGTATGCACACATCTCAGCCAATTTAGAACCCAGATGGCCACCATGTACACATGTATGCTTACACATGCATCATGACGCATACATGCGTATGAATCATGGTGCATGTGGTGGCATAAGTCGCAACACACGGCTGCCATTTTGGTGTTAATATTATAATTGTTTTTTACTTTATAGCTCCTATATGACCAAAAACCATGACTGATTGGTAAAAAAAAATGTTTTTTGAGAGCCAGGTCAAACACGCATTGGCAAAGCCATAAGCCTGGCATTCAAAGTCTAAAAGCAAAACCGATTGGCTTTGCCAATGCTTCTTTTGTCTCATGGTGAGCACAACTGTTAGTCTAGAGAAGGGGTTCTGTCACAGAAAGGAAGCCAAGGAAACCAACAAGTAGATCTGAGGTTATTTTACTGTCTGTGTTAGTTAGGATTTATTTTTGTCAGAAACTTGTCTTCCTTAGCTCCCTAGAGATTGATGGAAGATGTTTCTTTTCTCATGGTGATGTATGCATGCAAAAACATTTTCACTGTTGCCTTGATTTTCGTTTTTCTTTGCATTTCGGTAGTAATAATAACCATTGTCGAATTGTATCCATTCAAACATCGAAGCCCAGTCGTCACTGTATGGCTCTGACTGTCCCCATGAAACGGCCGAATCGACCACCCTTCTGTAGAGAATAGATATCGACTCATTTCATGTACTATTACTTGCCTGGGAGTTCTATACTCTCTTTTGTGTCAATCATTAGCATTCCTTACTTTTTCTTTTCGTTGTACAGAATCTAGCCGTTAGACTCCCAAACCCCTCAGTATAGTTTCCTTTACTCACTACTCAATATAGAATACATATTCTATTTTACCTTAATCTTTGTTTTTAACTCTTAGTGCATCCTACTTAGATATCAATTCTGTTTATTTCTTAGTGAAAAACGTTTAGGTTTCTGTCCACCCACGGTCTTCTATGAAAATATGGCTTGCTTTTTATTTAGGAATAATTCTTTACTTAAATAGATTTAAACAATTACCATCGTATCGTATATATTTTAGCTCGATAATCATTTAGTTTAAAAATATTTGGTATGAAAAAATGTTTGTAATTCGAACCTTGTACATTGCCACTTTTTGACTTCAGTTGCCCAACTGCTAGAATTGGATATAGGATAGCTATCCTACCTAGGTGAAATGATGACAGTACAAGGCAATTGCTATGGGCCTTATTATGAGTCTGGCGGTCCACAGACCACCATACTCACGGTGGCTGTCTCTCGACCGCCCTATTAAGACTAGGGCAGTCGGGCCACCTTGGGACCACCGCCAGGGAACTGCTGTTCCCTGGTGGTTGTGCAGTGATCCTGAGGCCGCAATATGCTGCCCGGGCCGCTGCAGCTCCGCCAAGCATATTACGAGTTCCGTCACTGCCACACTCTCATGGCGGCGTGACTGCCATGAAAAGTGTGGCAGTGAGGAAACAAAGGGGGGCCCTACAGTGGCCCCTGGTGCCTCATGCCATGTGGATGCACACAGGGAGGTATAACATGTGCCCCCCCATGTGCAGGAAAACCAATACCTGAATGCCAAAGAACCGCCCACCAGACGAGGAGAAAACTCCTGATCTGGCAGGCGGCTCCTACACGGGTTAAGCGGTGCAGGAGCGGGGCGGTTCCGCTCCCGCACCACCAAACTCATAATAAGGTCCTCAGGTCGAAGTAATGACCAGGTCAAAGTTTGCAAAAAATTGTTTTTATCTTTATTTTACAGTTGCTTTTGATCTAAATGTGGAACACCTAGGCATGTAACAATGTCGAAATAAATGTATATCAGTAAATGTTTAATATTAAATGTATCTGGAGCTAAAGTTTCAAACCATTCACCCATCAGGAAAAATATTCAATAGGACATTTTCCACTAGTTTTTTGAGTCTGACAAAAATCTGTTCTTAGACAATCACCACCTGATTGCATTTAGTTTGTCGCTTGAGAATGTATTTGTTTCCTTGTCCCTGTTTCTTCAACGGTTATTCTGATTAACAAAGTAGCACTAAGTTGTGAGCCATTGAAACTATTTTTCAGGAGTAAAAATGTAAACTGTAGAGGGTTTCCAAATGTTATCCCAAAATCAAACGGAGGTTTAAGTAAATACTTAACCGGACTGGAGAAGAGGAGATTGCTCGCGCTTATTAAGGTGCCTAACCCTAATAATTGGAGCTTACTACGATTGGAAGAAGTGAATTTCCATTCTTTGTGAGGTATTCTATTGGCGCAATAGAACCTGACCTCATTAAGCCCTGATGAAGTTCCCCAGTTTCATGTTTGGGAACGAAAGGCGTTGGCTGGTTTTGTGATTTAAATAAAGAACAATTTTGAAGACAATACTACGGATTTACATTAATCTTTTCGGTGCAACTCCTTCCTGCTCAAATTAAGAAAATACTGTAGTCATATATAATTTGGCACATTATAAATATTGGAACGTTTAGCCTTTTTAATTTAAGTGTTAAAATGATGATAATATCTTACACATTTTGGACAGATTTTGGCTAGTCCACCTTCAGGACAGGTTAAATTGGAGGCCACTGTCTATAATATCAGGGGTGTCCAATGCTGTTCTACAGGTTTTTTTTAGGATACCCACACGAGATACATTTACACACGTTGTGCTGAAAGAGGAGGGCTCTGCACATTTCTTTATTGATGTCTAACTGGGAATATTAACCTGAAAAGTCTATGAGAAAGCAAGGACATAGCTACCATTGGTGCAGGTGCAGTGGCATTATGTCCCGAAGCCCTGAAGGGCCACAGAACCCTAATAACTGCTATATTTACTACCCCAATACCAGTCAAAGCGGTCATTTTCTTTCTTTACACCTGGGCCTGTGGCATTCTTGCTACCCTACTGTGAGTAGTGCATGTGCTTCTGGGAAACATGAAGGGGCAATTGCTGTCCTGTGTTTCTGAGCTCTGCTGTCTGGAGTCCATGCAGTAACTCTGAGATTTTTAGAGTTGAAGTGTGCATTGAAGAATGGGAAAAAGAAACACCCAGACCCCTTCTGAATCAGCCAGGCACAGAGAGCGGGATCATAGTACGACCCACTGAATCTAAAGGGGACTCAATCACATAGTGGTACTCCACAAAATCCGGTAAGGCTTTGACTCACGTAGGCCAAATTTGTGAGCCGGTAATGTGCCACCAGCAAGTGGTGCCAGATTCCCTCTAAAAGCATTAAATATGCCCCCCTGCCTGGGGATGTGGAAGGGGGCCAGTGCTTACTTTGTAATAGAATGAGTGCCGGTGCCCAAAACACTGCTCAGAAGCTCGCAACCGGTACTATTAAAAGTTGGTGCTTTGAATACCAAGGCTGCTAGCCTTGAATCCATCTCATGCCTCTTTAATCCACTATCAGACACTCCCTGCCCCTTTAGCTCACTCTTCCAGGTTCCTGCTTTCTCCTTTTTTGACCGTTTTAATGTCTTTGTCTTCCTCGTTTCACCCCCTTTGTGTTTTTTCCTCTCGCTCTGGATCAATATCTGCTATTGAAAAATAAATGCGGTTCCTCCAAAATGAGTCCCAGTGGCCCCCATTGGCAGCCACCGGCTCGAATTAAGCACTATGAAGAGGAGTCCAGTCTGTTTGGAAACATCTTCTCTATAATATTTTTCATGACTTGCAAGACTAATACTGAATGTCTGAAAATGCCTCAACAAGAAGTATTTCCCCAGGATTTGCTGCAATAAACGTGCCTTGAATATGTGGTGAAATTTCGCCAATTATTAAATCGTCTCAGAAAATCCTATAGCTCATTAAAGAATAAGGGTCATTTTTCAACATTTTGATACTGTACACATGTTTGGAATTGTGACATTTGTGATATTTTTGCCGATTTCAAATGTACCCTTTTAGACTGCGCCATCCTGGTTTATTGGTCCTGCTGCAGGCCCAGCCCACTCACTCCCATCCCGTTCCTAGCTCCACTGGGGCCAGTAAATGTTTAAAATATACATTTGCAGCCTGTAGGAAACTCAAAGCTCAATTTCCTGTTAATAACATTATGGGGCTGGTTTACTGCTGCAGAACACGCGTTTGTTAGAATCCCAACCACAACATAAGGACTGCTATGTCTTAAACATATTTATGGCTCACAAACCTTACTCTGTGTGTGCCATAAATACCTGCAGAGGGACTTGGTGTGTTTCCACCAATTAGAGAAGCTCTTCTTGCACAAGTGAGGAGCGTATATGAAGTCAGCATCGATCCCCACAGGTTTTGGCTTTTGCAAGGTGAAACGATTTTACCAATGTCACTTATACACATGCCACAGATTTAGCATGGGCAGAAGCAGTGCAACTTAGCCTAACACAGAGCCTGGTACAGCACGGGCATCAGCGCGTAATTCCTCCCATGTACACATGCGTACGTACACACACACACACACACACACACACACACACACACACACACACACACGTAGAACCAGTGCAGCATGTGCAGCAGCAATGCATGCATTCTCAAACACACGAAAGCCTAGCAGGGGCAGCAGCAATGACACGTCCGCACAACCACAGAATCTTTCCTAACACGCACAGACTCACGCACAGCTCAGGAGGCACAGCATGGCAAGCTTCCCAGCAGCAGCATCAGTGCAGGCTTGCTCACACAGAACACACACATGCATGCATGCTCACACACGGTGCAGGATATGTAGCTGAAGAGCTGACCTTTTACAAACACACACACAAACACACGTAAGCACATGCACTCACAAACACACAGCACACCATGTGCACCAGCAGTACAAAGTATGCTCTCATAAAACGTACACATGCATGCATACTCACACATGGTGCAGCATATGTAGCTGAAGAGCTGCCCTTTTACAGACACATACACAGATACATGTACGAACACACACTCACATACACACAACACACCAAGTGCACAAGCAGTACAAGAAATGCTCACACAAAACACACACATGCATGCATGCTCATACACGGTGCAGCATATGTAGCTGAAGAGCTGACCTTTTACAGACACACACACAGATACACATATTTATTTATTTATTTTATTTATTTTATTTGAGAAGTTTTATATAGCGCTGGCTAGACCCGGAGGTATCAGAGCGCTTTACATAAGGATTTGTGAGGTTACATGGTTACAAACAGTTACTGGAGCATGGCAATACATACTCCAAAAAGACAAACAAACAGCGAAGTTACATAGGTACATGATACAAGACGAATGTGGCATGGGAGGAAGAGGGGTGAGGTAAGGGATCAGAGGTAGGGGTAGAGACGAGGAGAACTATGTCCAAGGTCCGGCTGGGTAGGTGACGGCCAAGGGGGTGACCCAGAGTCGATCTCCTCTATAGCTGTCTAGGCAGCTCCACCGGACATCGGCCATGTTGATCGGTCTCTTTGCGCTTAGGAGTTCGTGTAAAATTTAGTTCGTGGGGGAGGCTCAGGCTCACTCTTTTCTTGCATTCTCTGCTGCTGTGATAGGGTAATGAGTTGATTATTTAAAGTTCGCAGAGGGTACTTAGCTGATCCCCATATTCGGTTATGCATTCGGCGGGGGGTAGGTCGCCATTTTAGGGTCAGGCATCATCCTTCCTGGACCCGGTGTGCTGCTGCTTTTGGGCCTTAGCCTGGCTGGCTGGAGACTGCTGCACTCCCAAGGCCCTATGGCCACGTCAGATCGCCTCAAGGCATCCCCGCCTTACCCGCTGGGAGGGCCGTAACCTGCCTTCGGCGGCGGGTCAGTTGCCATTTTAGGATCAGGTACGATCCTTCCTGGACCCGTGTACTGCTGCTTTTGGGTCTAAAACAAGGGATAGCTCCACGTGTCAGATGTCCCCAGTGGCGGCCATCTTAGGGTCAGGCATTGGGTACAGTTCTATACTCTCCTTGCGCCTGGACTTCGCTCTGCTCCTCTGCGGACCCAGAGGCCTCCTGCTTGTGACATCCCACTTATCTGGTGCCTCCTGGGCCTCTGTGACTGAGGTTTGTCTGCCTTGGTGCTGCAGCCGCCATGTTGGGATCAGGCGTGCCGAAAGAGGGAATCTGCTCCACGCCTGATGTTGCCTCCTTGCCTGTGGCTGCGCCTCACTGGCCTTGCAGAGCGCAGGTAAGTGCGCCCCAGCTGAAGCGCCGCGTACTGAACCCCTCCGGCTCTCTCAGTACCCCGCCATCCACGGCAACCAAGATCCCTGGGGTACTCGACTCACCGGACCCAGCACGCGACCGCACTGCTGTGTGTGCCGGTAGCTACTTCTGCTGGTGGTCTCTTTAAAGCCCTATGCCCCTCTGATGCTGCCACTGCTCCGTTCTCAGCAGCGCCCTGTCCGTCTCATCAGTCGGAGATCGGACCTCCGGGGTTCGGCGCCATTTTGGTGGTCCGTGCCGCGCCGGCAAATCCAGCGATAACGATGGTTTCCTTGTGGGCCAGCCGCATATATTAGGCTCCCGCGGTTCCCCACTTTGTCCGACACCGTTTCTTGCGTTGATCAGCAACGTTGGAGCTCAAAAACCGTACACACACACACGTACACACACAACACACCACGTGCACCAGCAGTACAAGATATGCTCACACAAAACACGCACATGCATGCATGTTCACACATGGTGCAGCATATGTAGCTGAAGAGATGACCTTTTACAGACAAACACACAGATACACGTACACACATGCACTCACAAACACACAGCACACCTTGTGCACCAGCAGTACAAGGTATGCCCTTATAAAACACACACATGCATGCATGCTCACACATGGTGAAGCATATGTAGCTGAAGAGCTGCCTTTTTACAGACACATACACAGATACATGTACGCACACACACTCACATTCACATACACACACATACACACAACACACCAAGTGCACAAGCAGTACAAGAAATGCTCCACAAAACACACACATGCATGCATGCTCACACATGGTGCAGCATATGTAGCTGAAATGCTGACCTTTTACAAACACAGACACACGTAAGCACATGCACTCACAAACACACAGCACACCTTGTGCACCAGCAGTACAAGTTATGCCATCATAAAACACACACATGCATGCATGCTCACACACGGTGCAGCATATGTAGCTGAAGAGCTGCCCTTTTACAAACACACACAGAGACACACATATGCACATGCACTCACAAACACACAGCACACCATGTGCTCCAGCAGTACAAGGTATGCTCTCATAAAACACACACATGCATGCATGCTCACACATGGTGCATCACATGCAGCTGAAGAGCTGCCCTTTTACAGACACACACACAGATACATGTACACACACATGCTCACATACACACACACAACACACCAAGTGCAACAGCAGTACAAGAAATGCTCACACAAAACACACACATGCATGCATGCTCACACACGGTGCAGCATATGTAGCTGAAGAGCTGACCTTTTAAAGACACACACACAGATACACGTACACACACGCGCTCACACACACACAATACACAAAGTGCACCAGCAGTACGGTGCAACATATGTAGCTGAAAAGCTGACCTTTTACAGAAACACACACACAGACACATGTACGCATATGCCCTCACAAACACACAGCACACCATGGGCAACAGCAGTACAAGGTATGCTCTCGTAAAACATACACATGCATGCATAATCACACAAGGTGCAGCATATGTAGCTGAAAAGCTGCCCTTTTACAGACACATACACAGATACATGAACGCACACACACTCACATACACGGACACACAACACAACAAGTGAACGAGCAGTACAAGAAATGCTCACACAAAACACACACATGCATGAATGCTCACACACGGAGCTGCATGTGTAGCTGAAGAGCTGACCTTTTAAAGACACACACACAGATACACGTACACACATACACACACAAAACCCACCACTTACACCAGCAGTACAAGATATGCTCACACACAACACACACATGCATGCATGCTCACACACAGTGCAGCATATGTAGCTGAAGAGCTGGCTGTTTACCAACACATGCATGCATGCACACATACACACCAAGTGCACCAGCAGTACAAGATACCCTCGCCTGCACAGAACAGTTACAGCAGCAGTTCACGATTACCTTATCTTTCAGCATCCTTTAGTACCCAAAATGGATGACCCTAAAGTGCATACATAATGTACCAAAACAACCTTTAGTGAATTCAGAACGATGTACTTTGGCCAACCTGCCCTAATAGCTATTGCTTACACAGTCACATTTTGCCCCATCCCAAATATAAAAAGAGTCAATTTGCACAGAGCATATCAAACACTGACCTGATTCTTGGCAAAGAGTGCTCTTTTATCAAACTCCTTGATAATTATTTGTCGAACTTTGAAGGATGAATAGCTAAACCAATCTGCCAAGATTGTAACATTCAGGAGATTCAAACTTATCATAAGCAGGTGCAGTAACCCACTAAGCCACCATACCACCATGATGGGCAAGCTGAAGCCTATTTTAGCAGTTAAACATTGTTTTCTTCTATTTTTGTGACAGAGGCGGGCTAGCCGCTAGGGACCGCTGTCATACTGTTGTTATGGAAATGTTGGCCGGTTAGTCAATCCACATTTTCTTCTAAATCCACCACTGCTTGTTGGGGAGGTAGGATTCCATCAAACCACACACATAAAATACTTTTTATAAGCTATATATAGTGGTGCATCCTTGAAATGGCTATGATCCTAAACAAAGTAATTTGGTAGGTCACACCTCAGTTTGGAATGCATGGATTTTAGAAAAGTTAAGTATTGAGAACATGTTAAGTCCGGGGACTGTACGAAGAGACACGACCAGATGATGTAGGAACGAGTTTATTCCTACAATGAAAGTGACGGAGCAGCACAGGACTCTGGGAAAGACCTTTCAGCAGCGACCCCCTTTCAACCGCCTTCCTCTAATTGGGAGAGTTGTGGCGCAGCGGCCAGAGCGACTGACTCTAGAGCCAGTGGCAGGCCATAACTCTCAACACTGGAGGGGCGCGGTGGTGACAGACAAACGGGGGGCGGGGTTGTGGGGAGGGGTGCAAAGGGATAATTAAAAAAAATGTACTTACCCGCGTTTCGCTCAGCATTTTCTTCTTTCTCCTGCAGTCAGCTCGAAGGCACACCTTAAGGGGCCTCAGGCAACCCCCTTCTGCAAATCCCGACCCTGCTCTCATGCTGCAGATGAGCAGCATGACAGCAGCGCCAGGATTGGACAGGAGCCTGTGCCTGCTCTCCACCCAGCTGTCTGAGACAGCTAGGTGGAGAGGTTTACACTGCGCAAGTCAGGCTGGCCGTCGCAAGATGGCCGGCCAAAGCAGGGCGGGCTTTAACATTAGTGGCGCCCTGTGCGACAGTGTTTGTTGGCGCCCCCCCAATGACCACCTCTGTCACGAATTCCCTCACTAGCACCCTTTAACAGTGCCCCTCAAGTCTCCATAACCACTGTCTCTCAGATTCATTTAGTTTTATAGCACCACTCATACCAGTGTAAGGTGTCAGATCACTTTACATCACACATGCATTGCACAGAGACAATCATGTGCGTCTAAATCAGTGTATAGGAAATGTTACATCAAACAGGACTACAAGGTGTAGTGTAGGAGTGACATGTCATAGATACTTGTAGGCAACATAGTTTAAGAGTCCATATTCTGGAAAAGCACAAATTCAGAATTTAAAACATAACATCATTGTTAGGGGTTCTCTTTAATAATAAGTATTGTTTTCTACACAAATGAACCCTTTTGGCAAGGTTAGGATAATGAAAGACTGGGCAAAAAAAAATATAGCACTAACATATACCTTGCAGTTTGCATGCAGCTCTTTGATGACAGTTAATAGCTCAATGTTCTATATTAGGATTTTGACTTATAAAGGACAAGTAACAAAAGGCACTCTCTTACAGAAGCAGTAACCCACTGACCTATTTACATTGTGTGCACTTTGTTATCTGCATGGTACACGTTCTTAGCAGCAGGCATTTTAACCCTCCACACTACCTTGGGATGAGTCAAAACGTTAACTAGACAAACCTCCGGTCTCCTTCCAAGATCACTGGAGATATCTTGACATTTTAATTGATGCCTGAAAAATGCTGGAGGCAAGGAACAAAGGCAGCAGGTGCTTTTAAAATGATAATATACTTGCAAAAATGACGCCCCCACCCCAAGTCAGCACCCGGGGCGGTGGCACCGATCGCACCGCCCTAGAGCCGGCCCTGGGCCAAAGTGACTTGCGCAACTGGTGGAGTGAGCACCACTCCTGCTGCCAGTCAGCAGCAGCCTCACCCCCAAACACTGCTCGAGCTGGGAGCAATGAAAAATAAAATGGTAATTCATTTTTTAGCGTTTTATTTGTCACTTGTGCTCCACTGGCAGCAGAGGGGCGATGCTCCTCTGCCCTAATGGGGGGCCGCCGTTGTCTGGAGCGCGGGGATCACGGTTTGATCCCCAGTGGCAGCTCAGCTCACCATCCTGTGACTATGGGCAATAGCTCACTTAATCTCCCCGACAGCACCCAGCGCCTTCAAACTTTAAGGGGTGATGTGTTCGCGCTTTACAAATATGGATTATTATTTATAATAATTGTAGACCACGTTTTGGCTTTTCAGTTTTTGCATGGCTGACACAACCTAGGTAGTCCATCGCATGGTCTGCATCAGGAGCTCCTGCCATCACAACAAGGGAATTCTTCGGTTACAAGGAGAATGGCTGTTTTAACTAATCAGACCGGAGGTAAAAATTACATCACCTCTGTTTCTGGGCTGCCAGTCATCCTTTTTGGATACAAATTCAAAATAGGATAAATGCCCTTAAATCATTCCAGCGTGACATCAAAATATAAAACAGAATGCCAAAGCGAAAAATACACATTCTCTAGCCCACAACGTGCAGCCGGCACACTTTGTATCTGGGAATGCTTTTTTTATTTTAAAGGGATGTCTACCCCAACTCCCTCTCTGAGCTCGCTATTGCGGCTGTCTCGCTGCCAATCACAATATTTGAAGGAAGTGTTTATTTTCTTCTCGAAATCACACCAGCTGCTGCACTAACTGAATAAGCCCATTTAGTTGTAAGAATTTACCCATTGTGAGATTGAATCGAATCCCCCCGTGCTCCGAACCTGACCTGGCCTATCGACGGAAGCGGGAATGTTTTCGATGGTCTGTCGTGGAAGCCAGGAATATGTAGAAATGTATATAAAACACAAGGCATCGAAAGGTCACGACCATGCTTACTAATATCAGAGTCTCACACTCAGGGTCAGGCTGGTCTAGGGCAAAATGGCCGCCAAGAACGTAGTATTTAATTGCAAAACTGCAATTAACACTTCATAAAAACGTCATTTGTTTCGGGGCCCATAAAAAGAGGATTCAAAGCCATGTCTTCTTTTTCAGTTAAACCAACCAGGGCTAAAGTGTAAGACTGCTGCAGTCAGCCTCTTTTCCTTCAGACAATTTGAGTCTTCTATCCAACGGATGGAAAGAAATAATTAAAGGTAGTTTTGTAGAGATTACATATGGAACTGATTGAACTATTGCCAAGCTGTTGGGCAATAATGTAGCCACCGAAAGCGGACATGCCTATAACAAAATTAAGAGTTTGCAGCACTGGCTTACAAATTGTTGAAAGAGTCAGAAAATTGTCGGGCTAAGAATGGTCTGATCTGAAAACACCCGATTTCCCATTAGGGTATAGCCATGTCCCTCTGGAAGTATGAGACAGGGGAGGCTCAAATTATGCGGCAGCGTTGGCTAAATTATGTGGCAAGACAATGCAAATTAATTGGCATGATGTGTCAGGTTTTGTGACATTATTACTGCATTATTTTGTCTTTTTTTTACACATGTTAACAATGTCTGGGCCAAGGTTCCACCTCATTAGTTACAGTTTAAGATTTCAGTACATCAATAGGCAAATGAATGGTGACCAGTCGACTTTTGCAAGGGGCTTTTCTCTATGCAGCAACACGTGTTGCTGCATTTTTAGTAACTTTTGAGTTGGAAACAATTGTTGAGTTAAAATTTTTTTTAAATAAAATCTGTAAATTATGCAGCAGATTATGGATTATGTAGCGCATGTGGCAAATTAAAAATCATGCAGAAAAATGCCACAACTGCAGAATCATATAATTCCTGCGACCCTGGATATAACTAGTATCCAATCTCCATGCAAGACTGGTGCTAGGATCTTTCCCGCCCTGACATTTAGCAGCCCCATTTGTTAATTCCATGGGCTGCATGCAGCCCTCTAACTGGAGGCGTTGTAGGCATCTGCTTAGAATGGCACTGCTGCTACACCAGCGGTGTCCTCAAGTGAGTCCTACTCCCTATACCCAATGGAGTGACCGAGCCTACAGCCATAATTGGTTCAAGATTTGACTAATGCAACTGCCTGTGTTAAGGCGAGGCCAACCATGTGAGTGAGGATTTGCGTGGACCCAGAAGGCATCTACTCAGTTGCTTTCACGAGCATGGAAATCGGACTATATAGCCCAGGTGCTGGCTCAAAATCATTAGCCTCTGACCGAGCGTATTAATTCTAAAGTTCTGCTGATTGTCCCTATATACTCTCATGGAGTAGTCCTCCAGTCTTTCCAGAGGTCTAAAGTACCCATGATCCATGACTGAGTATCTCATCCAGTCCAATGTATTTTTTTTGCATTCTGGAATTTGTAGTCCTCTTGATGCCACTTTAACCCATGCCTAAAAGCACTAGTTTGCAAAGATAAAGTTGGACTTGTGAGCTACTTAGGCACGAACTTGGGAAACCAGAGAGCTCCGTTTCTTGGTTCATGCATTATGCCATTATGCAGTGAGTGATTGTAAGTGAGGTGGTAAATGAGCTTGAGGTACCCGGTGAGTGAAACATTTACTGTGGGAGTGTGTGAGAATATTCATATAGCCCTATTCACGAAAACAAATGTAAAAGTATAGGTGTAGATGACCATCTCTGAGTGTACTTTTATAGGGTTTTTCCAGTTCACAAACACTCACAGTAATAGGCCTGAAAATCAGTGCCTGGTGCAAGTTTAAAGGTAAACTACTGGGAATGTCATGTGACAATCCCAGCTGGTTTCCAATCTCGTTGTGTGGAGTTCTTCATAGCGCTGAACTGCACACAGGTGGAATGGAGCCACCGTGCAAATGCATATCTTTTATATTTTTTTCTCTGCAAGGAAAGCATTTTTCCCCTTGGAGAAAGCAATTCCCCTATACCCACAGTAAATTTTGGGGTGATCTGTCCCCCTTCACATCCTGGAAAATAAGTTACTTCAGGGTGGAAAGAGGATGATGAAGTCTTAGGGAATGTCTACAAATGTAAGTGCTTATTGGCGGTCCAAATGTTCTTAGGCAAACCATGTCTTGGAACGTGCACTTTTCACACCTTAAGTGGGATTTACTTCTATGGATTGCTCCACACTTGGGGTGGAGAAATTTACATTTGTAAATGAATTTCCACCAACCAGCAATCCCTCTGTGGTTTCCCAGTATTGCAAAAATTGTATTTTCTATGGTAAACTTAAGTTTCCGACCAAATTTACCTTTGTGCAAAGGGCTCATAATGTGCACGGCTGTGGAATAAAATGCTTCTTGTATGGGATTACTGCCTCCGTAAAAAGTAACCTTCTTCTTCCACTTGTGATTTTTCCACTCATTTGTTTACTATCTAAAGAATGCCACACAGCTTGAGCAAAATGAATGGCTAATCAGCAGTGAGGTACAGAGGACTCCACCTCATAATAAAATCTACCCAGGGAAGTTCCAGAGTAGAGGGCTTTACAAAGCATGCATGCCCTTGACATGGTTTTTTGACTAGGTCTATTCATTTATCTAGGATATATGTACACATTCCCTACAAATAGAGTGCATGTGCACATTTCCTACAACTAGCGTGCATGTACACATTTCCTGCAACTAGAGTGCTTGTCTTCTTCCAATCACTCTCATGTCAAGGGTTTCTCAGAGAGTTGTTCTTCCTTGCAGCAGGAGGTGTCTACCACTCTTCATACATCAGCTACCTCAACAGAGATGTCAAATTGTCCCACTCCATGATTGCATCTTTCAAATGGTTCTGGATTCCAGCCAGCAACATAAAGCTTGCCAAAACTGGTAATCCAAAATTTATAGAGGGAAAAGTAAAACTGCACCGCAAGCTCAGTGCTGCCATGGCTGGCTAAAAGTATCCTTAGGACTTATGTACATTAGACCAATATGGCTACAGGGTATTTGATTTGGCATTACTTATTGGCAATCCCATTACAGTAATTCTCCATTCCCCTTCACAGGCCTTAACTGTACGAAGGCTTCTCCTCCAAGACTGCACATTCTGTAATCTAACTTTTCACTACCCCTTTGAACAGTCTTCATAAAAAGGAGTACTATCCAGAATGTGTACTGGAATAAACTACCATAACACTCAGTAAAATTTGCAGACCAAGAAGGCTGGGTGGGAGAGAAAAGGCTTAGGATGAAAAAAGAATTAAAGTAATTATATTACTGGTAGGTAATTTAGACATTACTGACTCATCTCCCTTTCTCGTCCCCATACTTAATTGTGAGGACATACCCAAGCAGTGACAGAAGTCAGAGCCAAAAGAGAGGATACCATTAAAAAAGGTGCCAGACTACCTACTCCACCAATATAGCAGACAGAACACTCTTCAGACACAGTAGCATGAGTAGGACTTGAGCACTTGAACTTCAGTAAGAAGTTTAGCAACCTTAACTACTAGGCCACAATTGAGGTTCCATAGGAACAGCCCACAGAAGAAAGCTGTACAGATGACCCCAACATGTTACCATAATCGTGAAGGTGCCTCACTCAAACAGACCCCTCCTTGTTCTCCAGCCATGCCTAGGTCACCAGCCATGCCTAGGAACAGGATGAATAGAAGCATAGGTCAGATCACCTAACAGTGGAGATCAAAAGGGAAACTCAAAGCACACCACAAATGGCTAGCTACAACACAATCACAGAAAAACGAGGCCTAGAACACTTCTTTAAGGAAGTGCCAACAGCACACAGGCAAAGACAACATTGTGGAACAGCCCAAAGATGCAGCAAGATGCATGAGACACCAGCATAGCCACAGAACTCATGAGATACATTCTCACACCACCACTCAACATGCTAAGTCTGGGGGAGTTAACAAGGGTCCAGTGTATAGTCAAGCCACATTGTGAGTGAGAAGATCAAAACTCAGCATTCGAGCAGCTCCCTGTAGAACACGGCTGCCAAAGAAGAACACAGCAATAGAGACAGATGTTCACCCCTGAACTAGACACGGCACCCAGGCCAGTGGTGGTAACAATCTTCTGGTGTGCAGAAAGCTACATAAAGCATAGTAGGCTCAGCCTCTGAGCAGTCCCAACATGAGGAGACTGCCAACCAAGAAGAACAGAATAAAGGAGGCAACCTCCCCCTGCACTAGTCAGGGTCCAAGACTGAGGGGGGAAAGAAGGGCTGCTACAAACCACTGAGGGGAGCAATGCTCGATCCCAGATCGCACAGTCAAGCTCTGACCTATAGGAAATCATCATCTGAGAGAAAGCCCTGCCCCACTCCCCAAAGAGCCAACACTATTGCGCCAAGCTGAGGATGGTTACGCCAGGGGCAGACCACATGGATGCCAACCCACTGAATCAGGGCCTGTCCACACCAGCGAGTGGGCAGCCAGACCCCAGGTCCCAGGACGTGCACTGGATGGATGTGCCCATACCCAACGAGCAAGCCATGGAAGAGACTAGGATCTGAATGCATGAGGGGTGGCAATACCTTCTCTTACCCCCCCTGCCCAGCTCCACCACCAATAAGCAGGGATGGAAAAAAGTTGCGTCAGAATGGGTTGCCTGGAAGGCAGAGCCTCCTTTCAATCATAGAAGGGGATGTGTAAAGCCAATGAGGATGTAATCAGGGTGACTGAGCATCCTGGATTTGCTAGGGTACTCCCGTTTTTTCACCATCTGTTCTGGCAAATGCCAATATATATGTATTTTTTTTTATTGGTTGTTTTCATAAAAACAAATACAAATATCGAAATCAGATTCAGACAAATTCTCGACATAGAAAACAATAAAAGGAAAGATTACAATGGTGAATATTAAGATAGCGACAAAACATTCCAGAAAAAGGTGTCTCTAGATCTATAGTAACGTCCATTAAGAAGATAGCTGAAGATCAGTAGGAGTCATCTAAGGAGACACATCATTTATATAATATCACACTACAAAGAATACAAAAAAATTACAAAATACAAAAGGAATGTAAACAATATAAAAATACATATCAAAACTTGACAGTATGCAGCTGCTAACATGTTATATTATCAATTATCTTACAACGCTTTAGAAGAGGACATAAAGCCGGACAGATAGCATCAAGGTGTGGCCAGAGGCAGGACCTACCTCCTCAATAAGTTTTGTAAATCATGGCGGTTTGGATCCTACCTGCTAGAATTGTAAAGAGGAAATAGGGGACCTGGCCCATCCAGTGGCGTAGCTAGGCACTCTGCCGCCCGTGGCGGTCCCTGCCTTTTGCCGCTGAGCGCCTAAGAGCGGGGGGGGGGGGTGCTGGCGATAAATTTACCTGCCGCCCCGAATTCTCGTGCCGCCCCCTCCGCCCCCCCCTTGCTACGCCAGTGGGCCCATCTGATACTATACTGCAAATGTGCTATGCCTTTCTGGGACAAGGTTTTTGACTTTATCTCTAAACTATTCTTATGCACCCTTAAAAGGGAACTTTCCCCACTGATAGGCGGCTTCCTACGTGTGGATTCATTGAGCGATGGGGATAGTGCCCTTCTGGACCTCCTCCTAATGGCAGCAGTTAAGATTATCCTAAACAACTGGAAAGACACACAAAAAGCGTCTTTTAAATGCTGGCTGAACTGGATCTCCCACCTTAGGGGCGCTGACACTATTGCAAATGCCAATATTTTAAGCACGTGTCCCAATTTTCAGAGAGGGCCCATGGAATACAAATGAAGGCACGTGTGGCCGTGCAGGATTAGTTAGCAGCCCTTATCAGAAAGTAATTTAGTTTACACAGTTGAAACTGTTTGTCGAGGTCGCATTTAATTGCCAATAGGGCCTGGTCATCTGTTTTCTCTATGTTGTTGGACCTGTCAATTAAATCATTTGTCACACCTTGGTTGATGCAAAATTGTAGTCCTTCTTCTATGTTTGTAGAAGGTCACAGTTTTTCGTTTTCGAAATATGGTCCCCATTGAAGTAATATGTAATCTGTTAGAATATATATAGTGGAGAATTTGGCAATTCTACTGCCACTGCAAAGTGTAGCCTCTTTGTGTAACTGGACCATGATTAATTATAACATTTCCAAAGGCAAGGACACTCGAACAACAATTTTAAGGTAGGCACAGTTGCCTCAAATAATTTACCCACAGTGAACTCTTTAAAAGAAGATTGGTGAAGTGCCACTCTCACACAGTAATGGCTTTATAATGCTGCCTGTTTGCACCCAGGCTCATAAAAACACAAGAGGGCACTAATTATTCGCTTCGAAAACAATTTATGGAAACCGAGAAGTGCAATCGAGGGGAGCTAAAGGCTCCTCAAAGGAAGGGACTGAAAAATGTTTTGTTTTTGGTGACTTAAGGGCTCTAAAAATGCCTCTTATTTCATTTCAAGTCACGTCGTAGCATATAATTATAGTGAAGGATTTCAAGGAATTAATATAATTATATAGGTAGAATTTCCAGTTATTAACTATCACAGCTCTCATCTATGGATTTTAAGTGCAATCGTCCTATGAAATCCGTATTAGCATTATTGTAGCACAGTTTGTGCATATTTATGTCACGTGACGGGCTCTTTGTGTATTATCCACACATTTCAATGTTTTCAAAATCTGCAGCTGTATAAAAAACTGTCTCTAATTGTCTTAATACGGCTATTTACGATAACACTACACACCTGTAATAGGAAAACTGCATCAGTACCCTACTGTAATAATTTACGACAGTTGAGTTCAGAGGTCTCAATGCTCCTTCCAGAGCCACAGACATAGTGAGGGGCAGGTCACAAAGCAGAATTACAACTGCTGTTTGTACAATGAAAAGCTTTACAACGCTTTAATTAGCTGAAAGGGAGGTTATTAATTATGGAAGTATGTTTATTACTAATTAAGTTCATTACAAAAACAACAGGAATCTTTCTGTATGTTACTCCACATTATAATCACATCCGCTTTAGAAAGTGACATATTAAACCGTTTCAAGCACACCTTACTACCAATAACAAGTTGGAATTTGGTGTATTTTCAAGGCACAGATTTCTCCCGTGTTGTGCAACCATAATATCTCTATCATACGAATGCGTAACCAGTATGAAATCTAAAAGAGGGTGGGCTAAGGATGGCGGCATAGCCATGTAATATGAGGAATATAATACGCCCTAATATATGCCATAAGGACATTTTAAGTAATGTCTCAGACCTGTGACTTTCTAAAGGACTTCATTGGTGGCTTGCAGCATCCTTCTAATGTAAAGTTTAGGGTACTTTTATCCCATAAGTAATGTCGCTGGACAACAATTGTGTTGGAATAACTTGAGCCAGCACTTTTGACCACGGTGAGTGATACTTGTATTTCTTGGGACAGCATGTTATTATTTTTCTTACCTTCTGTACATCATTTTAGAAGGAAACCAGCCTCGCTGGAATCGCAAGGCCACAGTAGCGGTAGGCATGGTTCGCGGGTGGTGCGGCGGGTGTAGGCGCAAGGGGGGTGCGCGAAAGGGGGGGTTTGGGAGGATAACAGTAAAAAAAAATAATAATAAAAGAAAGACTTACCTTGCCGCGCCGGGTCCCGCGTCTCTGCTTCTGCTCTCCTAGTCACACTGAGGCACAGGAAGCACAGAAAAGGCTCCCCTGACCAATCACAACACTGCAATGCAGCGTTGTGATTGGTCAGCACCGAGGCTCCCTGACCAATCACAATGCTGCAATGCAGCGTTGTGATTGGTTTTGAGCGTCCTGGTTCGAGCCTCAACCAGGGAATGGGGGCCTGGGCTTGTTCTCCATGCAGGCTGTAATGCAGCCTGCATGGAGAACGGAGAAAGTGTGCATGACTGGTTTGGGCGGCACTACCAAACAATCATTGCGCACTTAGGAGTGGGCAAACCACTCCTCCCCTGCCCTCGGAGACCAGAGCAGAAACGCCCACCCGCCCGCCCGCAAAGCAGCAGGAAGCAGCATAAAATGACAATAACTTGAAGTTATTATCATTTTATGTGTCTTCTTCCTCACACTGCTTAAAAGCAGTGGGGCGACGGTCCTCCGCTATAGCGGAGGAGCCGACCCTGCAGGCCGATTCTTGTCGCTTTGTGCTCGTATCGCTTTGTTAGTGAGATGTAAATTGAGCCTTTAAACACAGGGGCCGCATCTGGACTCATTTAATATGGTGATAGAGCGCAGATGTGCTCTTTAATTTGTAGGGGTGCATTATAAGCATGAGTAGGTTGCACCTGCATTTATTCCTTTGTTGTATTAAAATAATGGTGTTAGAAATGTACCGCAATAACATGAAAGTGTCGTGTTACAGTTGTATTTACATGAATGTGAAAGATGTTTGCAATATAGAACAGTTATGTTTAGCTGAAAGCCTAACGTGCAGCGTAATTGTGTTTGCTACTTACAGTTATTCACGTATTTGATGTGCTCATGTAACGTGGTGATTTAGAAGCGCTCGGTAACCATCCATTTATACGTAATTTCATGAGGCTTGTACGCCATTTTCTTATGTTGGCCGATTTCTGTAGGCCTGAAATGTAATTTCCCCTGGAGGCTCTCTAGTGGGGTTTAACGTGTAGGTTTGAATTTTATGTGCATGTTGAGTTTGTTCTTTCTCACTATTTTCCATTGCAGGTGGTGAATTCATCATTGTTAGTTAGAATAATGCTTTTGTTTTAGGAGTTAGGCTTGGAGAGCAGTGGATACAATGAGCGTATGAAAAGCTGATATCGGGAGACGGTGTTCTTTTTAGCTGGAACAGGCCTGGGAAGCAAGGTCATTGAGCCAGGAGATGGGAGAGCAGAGGTGGAGTGGAAATTCACCTATGAGAAGATGCCCAGTGGGACGGGTCGATGAGGAGACCCGAATGGGCATGTTTTGTGATCTTGAAGTTTGAATTAGGGACAGTGTCCCGGGGGTTGAGGAGGAGGAAGAGCGGAAAACACTAGGAGAAGAGGAGCATCTTAGAACGAGCTCTGTAGCTTATGCTACTTGACCCATACAATGTGAGTGTACTTATTAGGAAGTCTTCACGCGCTGACACCTTTACCTTTTTCCTAACTTGCCTGGGAGAAAATGCTAAGTAGGGAAGTCACCTTAGTGATAGTGTAGGGATAGATTAATGCTTTTCACTTATGAGCCTGTGAAGAAGAATGACATAGACGTGGGTGCACTTATTGCCTGCGTTCTGTTTCTGGAAGTTGTCATTCTGTTTATGCTTCATCGAGTCAACTTTGCCCGTAGGTTTGGCTTTGTATTAGTTCCGATGTATTTCTACAACCTCGTCTTGAGGTGTTTGTATGTCCAACTATTTTTGGCTTTGTAATTAATCAACTAAATAGGAAATTGGAGTCTGTGATCCTTAGGAGTCATGAATTATTGGGCCCGCAAATTGTGTTGTAAGTAGTGGTTACGGTATATCTCTTCCCTCTACACTGCCAAGCAGGAACCAACGGTCCATCCCCCAGAGAGTGTTCCAGAGTACATTTTAGGTGGAACCTCAGTCCCATCAGTTGGTAGCAATATCGGATGGTTTCCTATTTGAGTGAGGGAGAGAATAATCTAGAACATAAGGAAAAACTAGTTGTGGTGCCCCAAAGGCCCCAGAGAATGAGAGCCCAAAAAGTCGAGAAAGGAGAACAGTGGAGCATGCTGGAAACCGACGGAGAATAATGGTGTGGCGGGAACAACGGTCCACGGTGTTGTGAGTATGAATAGGGATGTTTGTGTTAGATTGCGGTGATGAATTGATTGTGTGATGTCTTGCGGAGTTGGATTGAGAGTCGAGTGAATGTGGTTTCGGGCTGAGCATACACAGTCCATGTGATATGATTTGATGCCAGGCTCGACGAGTAGCCTAAGATCCCAGGATAGAGATTTGAGGCTGCGTTGGACAGTAGAAACGTGTTATGGTTGACATGGCTAAAAAAACTGAAATTGAGACGGAGCAATATATGATATCTGCTTCAATCCGTGGGAAGAACAGTGGAAGCTGTGGATTGACGGTGGTGTGATATATAGAGTGCTGACTCCGGAGTGGCAGACTCCCTCGGCGTGGAGCAAGTGCTGTTCAGCAAATGTGGTTCACAAAAGCTGCAGTGAACTGCAGTGGAGGAAGAGACTAAAGTGGCTGCAAGTCCACAGGTGTGGAAGTATACCCTGAGTACGAGTGGGGATGCTGCATGGAGTCGGAGGACTCACGTAATCCATCCGAGTTAATTTCAGAGCCCTCAGTGTGTCTAGCTCTGATTTCAATTGGGCCAACTCATCATCTGCATGAGATCCGAAGAGACAATATCCTGGAAAAGAAAGATTTGAAATCCTTTATTGTGCTTCAGGTTTTAATTCGTCAACCTTAACCAGGCATTGCACCTGAGGCATTCTCCATGGCAATATGCATGGACAGATAGGTCAGAAGCATCAGCTGCTGGACTTATTACCTGGTTTGAAACCATCATGCCCTCCTACAAGATTTCTTGAAAATCTTGCCTGTCCCCTCTTGGCAGTCGTAACAGCCCAGTAAAGCAGTTGTATTTGGGAGAGCCAAGATGGCCGCTGAGTAGGAGCTCTTCCCCGGAGCTCCCGGGTTAGGGATTACCAAATCGGTAAAATCCCCCTGTTTTCCTGACCATCCGCCTCAAATCTACATACATCCTACGCCCTTAGCATCGGACTTGCTATTGTAGCGTGACTTTACCTCAGGACGATCACCAAGGACCCGACGTTCCTTCCACCTCGCCTGCCTCGCCGCTCTCCACTGGGACCAAGCCCACCGAGCCGGACGTGTACCGACTCCAACACCCCAATCGCATCGATCAGGGATTGTTCCCCCATCGGACACGCCGCTCCATGACGCCGCTCCACTGATGGATGAATTTCCTCGGGAGCGGGCGTGCTTCTAGTCGTCGCCTTTTCCTCAACGTTCAGCGCCGCGCAGATACGAGAACTGCGGACCCCGGGAGCGACTTGCCGCCCCCTCGAAACTGCTCCCGGCAGGGAAAATAGGGGGCATCCCTGCGCGAGCCAAGAAGTTGAGGCCAGTTAAATCGGAGAGGGGACAAGGGCTCGAAAACCCTTCCTGCTCTGGCACAAGATGGCGACTAGATCCCCGTGCAGTGCTGACCGCAGCGAAACGGGCAGTAGACCCACGGAGAATCCGGGCTCATCCCATGAACAACTGTACTGGTGAGTGCTCCTGCTGCGGGGGGGAACGGGGGTGAAGTAACATGTTTGGCGGAGTATGTTCCTCCCACCCAGTCCTGCAGTATCGCGATTCTCCCCCCCCCCCAATTCTCTCTCCTCCGGACTGCAGCAAAAAGAGAAAGCCCCTTGAATCACTCTGGGCTCCATGGTCTGGCCCATCGAGTCTACACCAGCAGGGCTAGGGATGGTTCAAACCCCTTGCAAACCGGCTTTTCTCTGCAGAAAAGGCTGCAGGGAGCGCCCAAGCCTGCCTGACCCTAAGATGGCGCCTGGTGCAGAATTTAATTCAAGCCCAGCAAATCGATGAGGCTGTACCCCGAGGGGGAAATCTTCAGTTTCAGGTCAGCTGGAGAGATGAGTAGCGGTGGGCGATAGCCATGCCGCACTGAGGGTATTATACGACAGCACCAGGAGTGGACATCGACCAGACCATGCGCATATCCCCCACCCTACTCCTTTACTTGGCTCACCCAACTGGACATAGAACCTGTGAACTTGCCACCTGTCCGTGGAGACCTAGCATTCTGGCCGACGCCCGGTGGAGCTACCTTGATAGCTATAGAGAAGATGGGGTGTGGACTCCCCCTCGGCCGTCACCTACCCAGCCGGACATTGGGCTGACTTTTCTTCGTCTCTCCACCTTATCTCCCTCCTCGTTACCCTTTTTACCTTACCCCCCTACCCTTCTATGCTCCATTAATCTCATCAACTGATGTAACTTGTAACTGATTTAACTTTTCAGCAATGTGTAACTTGTAACTGATGTAACTTTGAAACAATGTGTAATCTCATGTAAAGCACTCTGATACCTCCGGGTCTAGCCAGCGCTATATAAAACTCATCAAATAAATAAAATAAAATAGAAGACACCCAGTGTTGTAATTGTCTGACCATTGACTGTGGGAGTCGTGAGGCGCTATCAACAAACCCACCCGTGATAGGGAAACGTGTGTGAGAGAGCTTGATAGAATTGTGTGGAAAGCTAGTGCACAGAGGCGGACCACAGCAATTCGAGTGACCGACGCAGGTCGTGGGTCACTGTGTGAAAGGAACTGAGAGAGCGGATCCTATCGATTCGTTATAAGACTGTCTGGTTGTGGGTGGACAGACAGTCAAAGTGTAACTGCCCGGTCGTTTGGTGGATAGGCAGTTGCCAGAGGTGAGACACAATTACTTGTGAGACTGTCCGGTCATTTCGTGGACAGACAGTCGGTTATGTGACTGTCCTGTCGTTTGGTGAACAGCTATGTATGAAGTGCATGAATGTGTAAGGGAGAGATTGTGAAGGAGGGTGAACTGTTGTGAGGAGGAAGAGTGACGTTGAAGTGTGCCGTGCTGCGATAGGTTGGTTGGTGTAAAGCCGCACTGGGATTGGTGGATTGTCATCAGGAAGTTGAAACGAAAATATCTGTGGGGAAAACAAATTGATTTCAAAATGCAATGTTTTAGAGTGATACGTGATCTTTGCAGAGGAGATAGAGGAGTAGTGACTCGAGTAGGTGAAGAAGCACCACCCAAGGACACCCCAGCACATTATATGGCCACAACTCCATACTATAAATTGGCTCGAAAATTGGCATAAGATTTCAGAGAACGAGAGAGAATTGGCTTTTCCACGTTATGGTTCTTTTAGATTAGAGATACTGTACCAGTTGAGGGTAGTGATGGCTTCATTACGGCATCCACCTAGACCAACACAGTTTGAGGCGTTAGATGCATGGATAAGAGCAGCACATGCAAGGAAGAGGGATCGAAGTCAGGAGAGAAAAAAAAAATCGATGAGAGCACTTCAGGATGTGCGATGGGATGCTCAGACAAAAAGATGGAGGATAAATGCCATTGAAGGAGAAAGGTTGTTTCCACTGTTAGTGAAAGCAGGAGATGCTCAGAAGAGAAGGGAGGAGGATGATAGTGACACCGATGACAGCCTGTTAGAAAGATTATTGGCAGAGCGTCCTCCACCATATAATCAAGACTCAGAAGAGGGAAAGCGAGCAATTGCAGGAAGTGTGGGGGAACCACAGATGAACCCTAGTGCGAGGGTAGTGGGAACGATTTCAACAGGAACGGCAGGAAGTGGAACTGCAGCATTGAGGGAGGCAGAGATGAATGGAGCGAATGCTACTTCGCGGTTGCCGGATGCCCTTACAGTACCAGTCACCATTGGACCTATCATGTCAGTGTATGATCCGAACCAGAGGGAAAGCAGTAACCAGTCACAGGCCGGAGTAGGAGTAGGAGAAGGGGTCAGCTCTAGAGGGAACGATACTGTGAGCGGACACGGTACATTCTTGATACCAGTAGAGGCTACCACTCCCTTGCCAGCTACTGCAGACTCTTCTAGGGGTCGGAGTGGGCCAAGTGCAGTAAGGTCAGCGTCACTGGCAGACTCACGCTCCGATTTAAGGATGTGGGAACCTCCGGTTAGGGGGCCTAACGGAAGAGTGACAGGAAGAGGAGCTGATCAGGGAATCAGGGTGCTCCACAGAGCACAGCAGAAGGAAACACTTGTAGGGATCAGAACAGTGAAGGTGAAGAGTCGAGTGGTGCGTCAAGTCAGGTAACGATCAAGGCTGCAATAAGAGCTAAGGTGTTGGATGTAGTGAGACTAAAGGTAGAAGTGGATAAAATAATAAGCGGAAATCTGCCCTTAGAGAGGATGGAGCTTTATGAGCAAGATGAACTATTGTTTGTGGCGAAGGATGTCACCCGGAAAGCAAGGAAAGCACATGAGAAGTTGACAGAGTTAGCACGAAGGTATGAAGTAGATTTGTCCAAAACCAAGATGTTGCAGGGAAGCTACAGGTTACAGTACAGTGACCAGGAATTGGAGGAGAAACGACTTATAGGACTGAAGACCCACATTCGCGAACTGATTGTAGGAATTCGTGCATCGAGCATGCTTGACAAGTGGGAAGAGAGGTGGTCCAAGAAAAAGAGTGTTAAGAAAGGGATAGGAGATGCACCACCTCCAGGAGGGGGGACAGCAACAGTAGAGGCTTACCCACTGCGAGAGGTACCAAGTGGAGGATATGTACATGTGCCTTGGAGTAGGGGTGATTTGGCGGCATTTACAAATAATTTTCCTTGACGGAAGGGAAAACCCGGTTAAATGGTATAAACAGGTTGATCGTTTTGTAAAAATTTCCAAGGTTTTATGGGTTGATTTGAATACATTGTTTGACATTGTCGTGCGCGGTGATTTGTGGTCGGCATGTAAAATAGCAGTTGAATGGCCATCTTCAGAACCAGACCGAGACCCCGTAACTCATGGTCCTTCACCCATGGTGATGAAGAAGTATGATCAGGTAATCACATGGTTGCAGTCCAAAATTTCTCCACAAGATATCGATTGGGTCAAGATTGATCGGACGACCTAAGAGCCCAAAGAATCAGTACATGAGTATTAAGAAAGGCTCTTGCAAGCCTTTAAGCCGTATAGTGGGTTGGATACGTTAGAGACAAAGGACATGGGACAGTTCATTTCCAAAATTTGTGTTAGGATTGAGACCAGAAATTAGCTTCATGATTCAGCAGCACCTGATCTGCTGGAAGAACAAGTCTGTGGACAAGATTCTGCGATATGCCAGATACTGTAGTGATGAAGTGGACTTGAAGCACAGAAAACTTAAGGACAAGCTCATGCTAGTCCAGATGAAGAACGCAGATCAAGTACAACCTTGTGGAAGAATGTTGGGACGCAGACAGGGAAACCATAATGGAGGGACCCAGAATGCGGGTCAAGGGAGAAGGAAGCCCATAGATCCTAAGACAGGGATTGATGTGGGTACCTTAAAGAAAACAACTGCATGTCATTATTGTTATAAGATCGGGCATTGGAAGAGCGAGTGTAGATCGAATCCAGTTAATCAGGTTCAAGAGGAAGAGGTAGTACAGGTACCTGAGGTTGTAAATACAGTAGCAAGACCCAGATCAGTACATGGGGGGAGTTTGAAGCCACAAGTGCAAGTTCCCCAGCCGCCGAGAGTTCCACAAGGGAATTGAGTATACCAGCAGATGCCCTTCATTGAGACTAAGGGCGAGTTCAATCCAGACCCGTTACAATGACGGTGCCTGAGGGGGGAGGAAGACTTTGCCCTTGGAGTAGTCTTAGAGGTAGACCAGAGAGGAATGTATGTAGGAGCAGATGTTGACGGTCATCCCATCACATTCTTGATTGACATTGGTGCTACCCGTTCTACTGTGATATCAGCAATAGTCCCAAACCTACCCCTCTCGGGACAATCAATCCAAGTTGTTGGAGTTGCGAACAAAAAAATGACCTGTCCTTTGACAGACGCGATACCTGTAAAGATAGGGACATTCCATGATCGTCACCAGTTTGTGGTGTGCGATTCTAGTCCAGTCTGCCTTTTGGGTAGCGATCTTTTGTGCAAATTGAATTGTACCATCTATTGCACGCCCAAGGGTGTCGAATTACAGACTAATGATGATGACATTTTCTTCAAGCTGGCAAATCAGAACCGCTGTATGAATGCATATCCTTTGCTGACTTCAGAGGAGTTACTAACGACTTGAGAGATTCAGTCGATCCTGTGGTGTGGGATTTTACAGAAGAAGAGATAGGTCTGATTTCAGGGGTTGAGCCAGTTAAGATCCAGATCAAGCCAAATGCAGAATTCCCAAGAACGCCCCAGTACAACTTGACACCGGAAATGGTGCCAGGAATTAGAGCAGTGATTGAGTCCGTGATTGCACAGGGCATTTTGAAGGAGATAATGGGGAGCCCATGCAACTCACCTATTATGGGATTGCAGAAGCCTAGTGGAAAGTACAGAATTGTGCAGGACAATTGTGGTTCCATGTTGTCCTGTGGTACCGAATCCATCTGTGATTTTATTACAGATTCCTTGCGAGGCGGAGTGGTTTACAGTGATCGATTTGTGCCAAGCGTTCTTCTCGATACCCTTGCATGAGGAAAGACAATTTTTGTTCGCTTTCTGTCTGGAAAATCGTGTGTTAACATGGTGTTGTATCTATATTGAGAGTCCATTGATCTTTAATCAGATCTTGAAAAAGAACCTTGAGAGTCTAGTGCTGCCACAGAACTTGGTTCTCGTGCAGTACATAGACGACCTCCTAATCGCATCTGAGACACAAGATGCATGTAGGATTGATACTGTTGCACTGTTGAATCATCTAGCAGAGAATGGACATAAAGTGTCTCTGAGCAAACTTCAGTACTGTCTGTCTGAAGTTCAGTATTTGGGTCATCGCATTGAAAAAGGCAAGAGGAAGGTGTCACCAGACCGAGTTGAGGCGATCATGAATATGACTGCGCCTACCACACAAAAGGAAGTCAGGATGTTTTTGGGAATGGTTGGCTGTTGTCGTCAATGGATTCCCAACTTCTCCTTGAAATCAAAGCCTTTGCAGAGGTTGAAACACAAGGACGTGAGTAATCCGGTACCATGGGATAACCACTGTTTGCTTGCCTTCTTGGAGCTAAGAGATAGCCTGTGTCGCGCTTCGGCTCTAGGAATGCCTGATTACAACAAAGCTTTTTCACTGTTCTGCTGCGAAAGGGAAGGTTGTGCACTCTCAGTACTCACACAAACACATGGAGGTGTCCGTAGACCAGTTGCATACTTTTCAGCTACCTTAGATCCGATAGCTTCAGCATTGCCTGGATGTCTCAAGTCCGTTGCTGCAACAGGTGTCAGCATTGAAAGGTGTGAAAGTATTGTCATGGGTCATCCTTTAACTGTTTATGTGCCACACTACGTTGAGCTGTTAATGACCAGGACCAAGACGCAGCATCTCACAAACAACAGGCTCACACGCTATGAGCAAGTCATACTTGCCTCGGAGAATGTGACTCTGAAAAGATGCTCCCTGTTGAATCCTGCCACTTTGATGCCAATGCCAAATTTTGATGAGATTGAAGATTGTGAAGACCATGACTGTCTCGATGTGACTGAACTTTGCACCAAACCGAGACCTGACATTGTTGATGAACCTCTGCCCTTGTCTGACGAAATATTCTTTGTTGATGGTTCATGCGTAAGAGACAATGCAGGTTGTTTGAGAGCAGCGTTTGCTGTTTGCACCATCACAGGAGTGGTGGAAGCCGCTTGTTTAGAGGGAGTACACTCCGCACACGTGGCTGAAATCATTGCCTTGACGCACGCCTGTCTGGTCGCAGATCAGATCTGAATCACCATCTATACCGACAGCCAGTGCGTAGCATTCCTAATAGGAGGACAGGACTTTCGCCCCATGAGATCCTTATGGGGAGGGCGATGCGATTGCCAGCAGTGTCATCTACAGCATTAATAAATATCACAGATGATTTGATCCTTGATTATTGCAAAGGACTGGCTGACGTGGTCAGTTCTGTGTCCTACCAGGTTGAAGCTGCGACAGCCACGATATCGAAAGATCTCTGTAATGACCTGTGTCCAGGGGATTGGAACTCGTGAAGAAACATGTGAGGAAAAGCTGTCTTTATGCTCGGTGGAAAGGCCCATATCAAGTGATTTTGGTAACGAACACAGCTATCAAGTGCGGAGGCTTACCGAACTAGATTCACGCCTCTCACACCCGCAGAGTTTCAGCACCCTCAGACGAAACAGCTTCTCTCCCTGCAGATAGTCCCGCCATGGCTGCGAAGCCACTGGAGGGGACAAGCCAAGTTGTGAGGGTCGCTGGCGAGGCTGGCAACACACCAGAGCAAGCTGAGGGGGGTCACGCTACACAAGGCCCAGCCAGTGACTCTGAGGGAGACTATAACGTTGTAAGCGACACAGAGTCCGACTCAACAGAGAGAACTGGTGTGCAGGAGGATCGGGTGCAGAGAAGGAGAGCAGGTCTGTTGGATGAATCGGGAGACAGAAGAGACAAAACCTGAGACTTGCATCTGAAAGAGATCTTGCCCCTGTGTCTGAAACATCTGAATCAGAGCTAAGTGACACAGAACAAGGCCAGGAGGGCTTGAGGAGATTGTGGAAAGCAAGAGTGGCTTGCCGGAGATACGCTGCTCCAGAGTGGACTTACGTGGTTGCAAATGCCTGGAGCAGTGGGAACAGGGAGACTGAGGTCTTCGAGAGTTGCCAGCAGAGTTCCAGAACTGAAAATTGAAATTAAATTGATAGTTCCGGGGTTGGAAATAGAAGGAGGGCTAACTGACTGTACCGAATCCTCCAATACTAAGTGGCGTGAGAAGTTTGGTTCTGAGAGACTTGGCTTTTCCAACGTTTTGAAATCAACCTGCAGCTCAGGAGGTTGCTGCAGTTCGCCTTGAGATCTTGCACCGTGTTATTGCTGAAATTGGTTCTGAGCTCGTGAGAGACTGTTAATTGAACTGTGAACTGTAAATAAACAAATTGCTGCCTGAAGAAGAAAACCTAGGTCCCAGTGGAAGAAGAATAAATGTAGGGATTTTCCGCAGAAGAAGAAAGAGGGCAAGGGAAGTATTTTTGAACTGAGGAGATAATTGTGCAATGGACTTTGAGTTTGGTTTCCAGAACTCCAAAGGAACTGTGTATGAACTTTGTTAAGCCGCAATTGGAGGAAGAGAGAGAGACTTTTGCGTTAATCCTCTTGTGCTAAACCCGAATCCAGTTGAAGCTGGAGTCTGGAAATCCGAACCGTAAATCAAAGTGTGTAATAGGTACACTCATAGTAGGCGTAATAGTGGTGATAGCTATAATGATCATAGTGTCTGTAAAGTTTTCACATGATGCAGAAGTTGACAGGGTGGGGATGAAGGGAACACCCATACCTGCCACTTCTACTACAAAAGAGGGTACATTAGGAGCTGCGAAAGCTATGCTAGAGAAAACTAGTCATATGTTACACGTAGATTTGTCAAAGGGTGATTATACGATGAATGCTTATGCAAAGTTGTTGTACGAGTACGTGAACATGATGGATGTGAGGGACTGTTATGTGTGTATACAGTTGCCAGCATCAGTTGAGGAGGGAATTCAATATCATCACCTTCCACTGACATATTGTATCACATGTAGTTTATTGCTTAGTATGTTTTATGGAAAGGGTCATTATGAATACTACTTCTCCAACTTTGACGCGGTGCTGTCGGAAGTTCCAGCTTTTAAGCACCTTAATAAGTATGATTATTACAAGCAAGACAACAGATTGGGGAAGTATTTCATACCTACAGTAACCTTAGATACAGTTTATGCACACCGCCATAAATTGACATGTTTATTAACTGACGTAGAGAAGAAATTTGTAGATCAGGTAGAAGATAGATATAGACAACTAATGGTTAAACCCAGTAGCGGCCTGTGGTTGGAGTGCTGACGGGCGGTGACATGGGGCGGGGGAGGGGCAGAGTGAGGGGTAGTAAAGTACGGAATACGGCCGAATAGAGGTAAGTAAACATTTAAATAAATAAAACGACTTCCGTTGCGCGCGCTGCATCGCATTTGGCGATGCAGCGCGCAACAAAATTTGTTTTATTTATTTATATGTCTACTTACCTCTATTCGGCCGTATTCCGTACTTTACTACCCCCGCCCCACGTCACCGCCCGGCAGCACTCCCACCACAGGCCGCTACTGGTTAAACCTACCAGTAGAGAAGGACGATTTGATTGGACCAAGGAGGAGTTAGCTCACAAGGCAAAGGGAAGTTATGGTCCAATAGCTTAAAATTTTGAGCAGCGAGGAAAGCTATGCATTCGACAGGTTCAGATTTACTACGACAAGATCTATGTAGGACAGAGTGTGTGTGATCACATATTCACAATCAAAGCATCCGCAAAGAAGTTTTTGCAAGAAGCCATACAAGTGGTACCGAATGTGTATTTCGTGTGTGGGAAGAATGCATATGTGCGATTGCCATTGAACTGGTATGGTACATGTTATGTAGCTGTAGTATTCCCTAAGATATACCATGTTGAGGATTTGACACACTTGGAAGATGGAGACCATCATAGAAAGAAGAGAGGTGCTAGTGCAGGAGAGATTGTTGGAGATGTTTTTGGAGCAATGATACCAAGCTTGGGAGTGATTCTGAATGATGCGAAGATTAGAAGATTAGCAACCATCTTGGATAAGTTGTCAGCAAATACAGCTCAGTCTTTGTTACTTGTGGATGGAGAGATGGTGTCGATAAGAGCGATGGTGATGCTGAACCGCCTTGCGTTAGATGTGTTGTTGGCAAAGGAGGGCGGAGTCTGTAAAACGGTGAAGGTCCAGGAGTGCTGTACTTTCATTCCTGACAACAGCAAGGACTTGAAGAAGTACATAAGTAACATTACTGCGGTTCATTTCGAAGTACATGAGATGGCAGAAGAAGGAGTTTGGACGAAAGTTGGGAAAGGATTTGGAAAGGTTGGAAGTTGGTTTGCAAACCTTGGTAAGGGTATTCTTGGTTACATTGTGAAGGCCATCATCATAGTGGTAGTCTGTGTGATTCTTTTGCTTGGAATGATAAAGGCCTACAAATGGCACAAGGCAGGACAGGCTGAGAGATCTCTTAGGAAGCGAGAAAGGAGAATGGAGAGACTGCAGGGCAGTCACTATGAGAATCTCAAGAATCTAGAGAAGTTCCGACAGGGTAGAATAGCTACAACTTCTGTTTAGGTCGGTTCTTTCTCCAGGGATGGTGTTTGATGGTGATGACACTTGTCATCAGAGGGGGGAACTGATAGAGCGCAGATGTGCTCTTTAATTTGTAGGGGTGCATTATAATCATGAGTAGGTTGCACCTGCATTTATTCCTTTGTTGTATTAAAATAATGGTGTTAGAAATGTACCGTAATAACATGAAAGTGTCGTGTTACAGTTGTATTTACATGAATGTGAAAGATGTTTGCAATATAGTACAGTTATGTTTAGCTGAAGGCCTAACGTGCAGCGAATTGTGTATGCTACTTACAGTTATTCACGTATTTGATGTGCTCATGTAACGTGGTGATTTAGAAGCGCTCAGTAACTATCCATTTATACGTAATTTGATGAGGCTTGTACGCCATTTTCTTATGTTGGCCGATTTCTGTAGGCCTGAAACGTTCATTTACCCTGGAGGCTCTCTAGTGGGGTTTAACGTGTAGGTTTGAATTTTATGTGCATGTTGAGTTTGTTCTTTCTCACTATTTTCCGTTGCAGGTGGTGAATTCATCATTGTTAGTTAGAATAACGCTTTTGTTTTAGGAGTTAGGCTCGGAGAGCAGTGGCTACAGTGAGCGTATGAGAAGCTGATATCAGGAGACGGTGTTCTTTTTCACTGGAACAGGCCTGGGAAGCAAGGTCATCGTGCCAGGAGATGGGAGAGCAGAGGTGGAGTGGAAATTCACCTATGAGAAGATGCCCAGTGAGACGGGTCGATGAGGAGACCCGAATGGGCGTGTTTTGTGATCTTGAAGTTTGAATTAGGGACAGTGTCCCGGGGGTTGAGGACAGGGCCGGACTGGGAACCGAAACCGGCCCTGGCAAACTGCTCGGCCGGCCCCCCCTGGGGATAGGGGGGTGCAGCCGAGCTGTTTGCGATGGCCGGTTTCGGCCGATTTTATTATAGGGGGCCGATATTGCCGACCCCCGGTAACATAAACAGCCCCCAGGGGCCCAAAACCGGTCCCCACCCTAGCGGCCCACCGGGGAAACGCCCGGTGCCCGCTACGGCCAGTCCGGCCCTGGTTGAGGAGGAGGAAGAGCGGAAGACACTAGGAGAAGAGGAGCATCTTAGAACGAACTCCGTAGCTTATGCTACTTGACCCATACAACGTGAGTGTACTTCTTAGGAAGTCTCCACGTGCTGACACCTTTACCTATTTCCTAACTTGCCTGGGAGAAAATGCTAAGTAGAGAAGTCACCTTAGTGATAGTGTAGGGATAGTTTAATGCTTTTCACTTATGAACCTGTGATGAAGTCTGACATAGACGTGGGGGCACTTATTGCCTGCGTTCTGCTTCTGGAAGTTGTCATTCTGTTTATGCTTCATCGAGTCACCTTTGCCCGTAGGTTTGGCTTTGTATTAGTTCCGATGTACTTCTACAACCTCGTCTTGAGGTGTTTGTATGTTCAACTATTTTTGGCTTTGTAATAAATCAACTAAATTGGAAATTGGAGTCTGTGATCCTTAGGAGTCATGAATTATTGGGCCCGCAAATTGTGTTGTTAGTAGTGGTTACGGTATATCTCTTCTGTAGGACTTGGCCTTTTTGGTTAAAATTCCCTAAACTTTTTGCTTTCCCCCTAGTCCGTTTTCCTGACCTAGAGATGCCAATTTAGATGCTTTGGGTACTTTGCCACTGCTGATCAGTGTCAAAGTACAGGAGTTCCCTGTGTAAAATGTATGGTGATTGGTTGGCCATGATTGGTATGTTTGCCTTACTAGTAAAAGTCCCTAGTGATGTGCACTGTGTGTGCAAGGGCTAGTAATGCAAGGGCGCGCAGAGAAGGGAACTCAGGCCTTCAGTGTAGGGCCTGTGCACAGAATGCTAAGTTAGCATGTTGTCCTGACAAGTGCAACCACTTGTCAGGCCTGACTTTCACTTTTACATACACATTGGGCACCCCTGTGGTAGGTCTCAGGTAACCTCTGGGCAGGGTGCAGTGTAGGTAAAAGGCAGAACATAAACTGAGGTGTGTGTTGTGTTCTGGCAGTGAAAAACTCTCCATTTCGTTTTTCACTGCTGAAAGGTCATTCTGCCCATTAGACAGAATGGGGAGGCTAGGTGTTGTATTTGTTAGCCTAGTTTCCTGTCAGTTTATAATGGAGAGGTGAAGTTTGGTATGTGTGAACTCACAGTGTCATAATGCATCTTTCTGTAAAGGTGGTTTTGTCACTGTGTGTTTATAAACCACTCTTTTAGAAGTGGCTGAGTTTTGTGCTCTGAGCATTTCTGTGTGTCTCTGAAATGTGGATTGTCTGTCTGGAATTGAAAGGTGAGAGGAGCTGGGAGAGGTCTTGACCCAGGGAGGGGTTGAGATGGCACCAGCCTGCCCTGCATCTGGAGAGTAGGGGGAGGAGAAGCCCAGGAGGTGAAAAGGCCTGGCCTGGTGCTATAAACCAATTGACCCATCTCCTGCTGACTGATTAAGGATCCAGACCCCCCGGTATCAAAGGGAGAGAGGTGACACTGGGAGGGAGACACCCAGAACTGATTTAGGGAGGGTCAGGGACCCCTGAGCACATACAAACTTCAAAGACAGTAAGGGGTATAACTATGAGAGCTGAAACCCTGAACGTTGGAATGAAACAGATATGGATTGAGACTGAAAAGGCTTGGACCCATTCTGTGGTCAAGAGGAACCTCTGCTAAAGAAAGAACAACTGAAGAGACTGCGGTGGATAGACCAATCCTTGCTTTGTGATCTGGGGCTGGTCTGCAGTTTGCTGTTCTAACTAAGGAAGAGGCTGTTGGGACTGTGCTTGGAGGCGCTTGGTCCCCCTGCTTGAAGAAGACTGTGCTTTGTGCTGTGTCTTGTAACCCAAGGGCCCGAGGTGAGCTGGCTCCCTGTTTGGAAATACAGGATCATAAAAGTTTCCGGAGAAGTCCCAAGGAACGCGGTGTGCGCGTGCTTTATGCCGCTTGAGACCCTCAGAAGTTGTGCTGTGTGATCGTGGGCACGCAGGAGTAAGCTAATTCTAAGATGCACAGAGTGCGTGTCGTGGTGCAGGCCAAGGCGTTGGTGAGGAGCGTCTGGTCAATGAGTGCACAGGGAGACGAGGCGAGGCTTGGACCTGCAAGTGTGCGTGTTGTGGTGCAGCCCGGGTGCTAGTGAAGAGTGCCTGGGCCTCGTGTGCACCAAAGGAAGTAGCGAGACTCGGACGTGTGTGCGTGTCGTGGTGCAGTCAGGGCATTGGTGAGGAGCGCCTGGACATCGTGTGCACCAGCGGAAGAAGTGAGTCTCGGATGCGCTGGGTGCGTGTCGTGGTGCAGCCTTGGTGTTGGTGAGGAGCGCCTGGGCCTCGTAGGCACCAAAAGAAGAAGTGAGTCTCCGACGTGCAAGGGTGCGTGTCGTGGTGCAGCCAGAGGGTGAGGAAGAGCACCTGGACATAGTGTGCACCGGGAGAAGTGGTGAGGCTCGGACGCGCAGGAGTGCGTGTCATGGTGCAGCCAGGGCGTGAGGAAGAGCGCCTGGACATCGTGTGCACCGGGAGAAGAGGCGAGGCTCGAACGCGCAGGGTGTGTGTTGAGGTGCAAGCGGAGCGTTGGTGAAGAGCGCCGGATCGTCATGAGCACCAGAGAAGAGGCAAGTCTCGGACGCGCGGTGTGCATGTCGAAGTACAACCTGAGGTGCTGGTGAGGAGTGCCGGGTTAGGTTGTGCACCAAACTGAAGTAAAGTCTCCACAGTGCTGAGGGCGGGTCTCGGTGTGGACCGAGTCCGTCGGAGTGAGGGCCCAGTCATCGGGGCCCTCGGAGTCCACCAGTAGCGGCCCGGACCGGCAGCCACAGAAGAGCTGAGCCGCCGGCCCGAATCTGCCAAAACCCGTGACGGAGTTCTGGATCAAGGCCCAAGTCGCTGACGTCGGGGAGGAGAGTGGGATCGCGCCCCCCCAGGTAATGTGGATCAACACCTGGGGTGGGGTGGGGTGGGTTGCGGGCCCGGAGGAACACTCTCTCGGCCTCCCGCTCAGTCAGCTGCACGAGCCGTTGCTTCAGCTCGGATCCCGGCCCGTGCTGACCCAGGACGGGGCAGTACTGGGGCCGAAGTGGGAAGCAGTACTTTGTGTGTCATCATTTGATCCATTACGGGGGCACTGTTACTGGAGCACGTAAAACTGTCGTATTACACAATTGCATTATTGCTGCTAACGAACTATCGAACTGTCGTATGGCGCCTGACCTCATTTGTGCCTAACGAACTTTATGCTTGGTGCGCTACGCACTGCGTTATTTCTGCCATGCATATTATTTGATTGTAACGTAGCGCATTGTATGATTTCGTCAGTGCACCGTATCTGAGTATAACGTGGCGCAGTGTATTATTTCTTTATTGCACCACACAGGATTGTAGCGTGACGCATTGCTTTGTTACTTCCTGGTACAGGGCATGCTGGTGGTGATACGCATTGCATTATTCCTTCATTTGCAAAGTACATGACTGTGGCGCTACGTATGGCATTATTTCTCTGTTGCACAGTATAAGAGAATATCGTTACGCATTGCAGTATTGTTTCCTTATGCAACGTGTGTGTTTCTAGCAATACGACTGGTCTAACCTATTGGGAAACGGTTAGAGAAGAGCTTAACTGTTGGTTAGACGCGGTGGTTGGGATTAGAACCTACCAACCCACCGGAAAGAATACTACCCGTTCTTATATGTTGATTTTGTATCGTGTGGTCGTATCGTATAATTTCTTATATAAAGATTATACTCTTTTTATCAATACTCGTGTTGAGTCTTTTTGTGATGACATCATGGGGTTATTGTGAGCGTGGTTGCACATACTGAACACTCGTGCCTTTGAGATAAGCCTGGCTGCTCATGCCAAGCTACTAAGGGGGTGAGCAGGGCTATCTCAGACGGTGTCCTTACTTAGCCTAACGTTGAAGCAAGGGGTCGAGGGCGCCCGCCTACAGCATTTGGTGGCGACGGTAAGTGACAGGGACCTCCAGTTCCAACATTTGGCGGCAGAGCGGTGGGATTCGATCCTAATAGAAAGTAAACACGTATGTGCAAAACCACTCACAGTAATTGGTGTTCATCATAAATTGATTATAGACCGCGATACAACAACATATTGTTTTTTGATTTGGTGGTTCTAAGTTTAATCCACACATCATGTCTCAGGGGGAGTGCCAGATAGCCGGTGAGGCTGAGATTGCAGAATTGGAATTTGACATTTAGGCACTGTTTACCTACAAGGTTGATCAGTTGAGGAAATTCTGCAGGGCTTTGGGATGTCCCATGAAGAGTAGCGCCAAGAAGGAGGAGCTGCAGGTGGCCTTGAGGGCCTGGTGGGAAGCCAAAGAGGCTCAGGAGACAGGTGATGGTGAGGTGGATGAGGATGACCCAGGGAATGGATTTGGTCCACAGGATTTGCCAGTGGAGGGACCAGCCGGAGGGCCTGGTAGTAGCCATTCAGGGAGAAGTTTTTCACCAGAGGAGTTGGAAGAAAACCAAAGGGTCAGGCTGCATGAGTTGGAGGTGTTAAAGCTTAAAACTCAAGCAGAGGAGAGCAGGAACGCTCTCGCGTTGGAAGAGAAACGGCTTCTCTTCGCTCATGAGTTAAGCATGAGGGAACTGGACCTTAAGGGTAGACAAGCAGAGTCCAGTGTGATTGGTGGCAGTGCACAGCCAGTGCCAAGTGTGGATGAGTACAAGAGTGCACTGGAGGATTGGGTAGTGGTCAGCATGGTAAATGATTTGGAGGGGTTATCAGATTTGGCCCCAGGGGAGCCTAGGCTCAGAAATTATTTTCCAGGATTGCGCCACCCCGGGTTAGGGTGTGGGTTCCTTGATTCCCGGGAGCCTGCACGAGAACCGGACCCCAGGTCATGGGTCCAGGGGCCTGAAGGGGCCCCAGAGAGGGAAGGAGGGCCAGGTGGCACGAGGAGATCCCAGAGTAGGGAGGAGGGGTTGCTGGCTAGCCCCTTGTCTCCAAAGGGGGGGAGGCAGAGTGAGCCGCACCCCCAGGGATCAGCAGCACCACCCAGGAAACTGGGGGGGGGGCGTAGGAGAGCCCCTGGGTGGAGGCCTCATGCCTGGGTGCCAGCAGTGTGGGGAAGAACACCTAACGTCAGGAGGGCGTGGGGAGTCTGTAGCCAGAGCTCCTGCCGTTCTGAAGTTTGTGGATGCCATTCCTAAGTGGCAGGCTCAGAAAACTAAATGGAAGATTAAGAAAGGGTTGTGTTCCCCGGTGGGGACACTGAGGGGATATGGTCCAGCCAGTAGGGCTGGGTCCGCTAGGAGTGACCAAGGTAGACCCACTCTTAATCTAGAGGGCAGGATAATTGGAGGTAGTATCCTGCCCGATGGGTCTCACCAGGGTACCACTCCAGGGAGGGGTTGGCATAAGTCCAGCACCCCTGGAGGGGTCCCCCTGGTGGGGGGGGATCCATGGAACAGCATTGTTGGCTCAGGGGGTGGTGATCAAGAAGTCCCCCTGTGGGGTAGGAATGCGAGGAACAGGAGGGTGTCCCTGTGGTAGAGGGCCTGCGTCCTGGTTCTATCGCCCGAAGCCGGGAAGTCCACCAAAGTAATGATTGGAATCCCTGGCTTTTGGCTGGGAGGGGGTTGTGTAGGACTTGGTCTTTTTGGTTAAAGTTCCCTAAACGTTTTGCTTTCCCCCTAGACCATTTTCCTGACCTAGAGATGCCAATTTAAATGCTTTGGGTACTTTGCCACTGCTGATCAGTGTCAAAGTACAGGAGTTCCCTGTGTAAAATGTATGGTGATTGGTTGGCCATGATTGGTATGTTTGCCTTACTAGTAAAAGTCCCTAGTGATGTGCACTGTGTGTGCAAGGGCTAGTAATGCAAGGGCGCGCAGAGAAGGGAACTCAGGCCTTCAGTGTAGGGCCTGCGCTCAGAATGCTAAGTTAGCATGTTGTCCTGACAAGTGCAACCACTTGTCAGGCCTGACTTTCCCTTTTACATACACATGGGGCACCCCTGTGGTAGGTCTCAGGTAACCCCTGGGCAGGGTGCAGTGTAGGTAAAAGGTAGAACATAAACTGAGGGGTGTGTTGTGTTCTGGCAGTGCAAAACTCTCCATTTCGTTTTTCACTGCAGAAAGGTCATTCTGCCCATAGGACAGAATGGGGGAGGCTAGGTGTTGTATTTGTTAGCCTAGTTTCCTGTAAGTTTATAATGGAGAGGTGAAGTTTGGGATGTGTGAACTCACAGTGTCATAATGCATCTTTCTGTAAAGGTGGTTTTGTCACTGTGTGTTTATAAACCACTCTTTTAGAAGTGGCTGAGTTTTGTGCTCTGAGCATTTCTGTGTGTCTCTGAAATGTGGATTGTCTGTATGGAATTGAAAGGTGAGAGGAGCTGGGAGAGGTCTTGACCCAGGGAGGGGATGAGATGGCACCAGGCTGCCCTGCACCTGGAGAGTAGGGGGAGGAGAAGCCCGGGAGGTGAAAAGGCCTGGGTTGGTGCTATAAACCAATTGACCCATCTCCTGCTGAGTGATTAAGGATCCAGACCCCCCTCCCTCCCCCCCCCCCGGTATCAAAGGGAGAGAGGTGACACTGGGAGGGAGACACCCAGAACTGATTTAGGGAGGGGTCAGGGACCCCTGAGCACATACAAACTTCAAAGAGAGTAAGGGGTATAACTATGAGAGCTGAAACCCCTGAACGTTGGAATGAAACAGATATGGATTGAGACTGAAAAGGCTTGGACCCATTCTGTGGTCAAGAGGAACCTCTGCTAAAGAAGGAACAACTGAAGAGACTGTGGTGGATAGACCAATCCTTGCTTCGTGATCTGGGGCTGGTCTGCAGTTTGCTGTTCTAACTAAGGAAGAGGCTGTTGGGACTGTGCTTGGGTGCGCTGGGTCCCCCTGCTTGAAGAAGACTGTGCTTTGTGCTGTGTCTTGTAACCCCAAGGGCCCGAGGTGAGCTGGCTCCCTGTTTGGAAATACAGGATCATAAAAGTTTCCGGAGAAGTCCAAAGAAACGCTGTGTGCGCGTGCTTTGTGCCGCTTGAGACCCTCAGAAGTTGTGCCGTGTGATCGTGGGCACGCAGGAGTAAGCTAAGTCTGAGACGCGCAGAGTGCGTGTCGAGGTGCAGGCCAAGGCGTTGATGAGGAGCGTCTGGTCGTGGAGTGCACAGGGAGACGAGGCGAGGCTCGGACACGCAAGTGTGCGTGTCGTAGTGCAGCCCAGGTGCTAGTGAAGAGCGCCTGGGCCTCGTGTGCACCAAAGGAAGCAGCTAGACTCGGACGCGCAGTGTGCGTGTCGTGGTGCAGTCAGGGCTTTGGTGAGGAGTGCCTGGACATCGTGTGCACCAGCGGAAGAAGTGAGTCTCAGATGCGCAGGGTGCGTGTCGTGGTGCAGTAAGGGCGTTGGTGAGGAGTGCCTGGACATCGTGTGCACCAGCAGAAGAAGTGAGTCTCGGACGCGCTGGGTGCGTGTCGTGGTGTAGCCTGGGTGTTGGTGAGGAGTGCCTGGGCCTCGCAGGCACCAAAAGAAGAAGTGAGTCTCCGACGTGCAAGGGTGTGTGTCGTGGTGCAGCCAGGGCGTGAGGAAGAGCGCCTGGACATCGTGTGCACCGGGAGAAGAGGTGAGACTCGGACGCGCAGGAGTGCGTGTCGTGGTGCAGCCAGGGCGTGAGGAAGAGCGCCTGGACATCGTGTGCACCGGGAGAAGAGGCGAGGCTCGAACGCGCAGGGTGCGTGTTGAGGTGCAAGCGGAGCGTTGGTGAAGAGCGCCGGATCGTCGTGAGCACCAGAGAAGAGGCAAGTCTAGGACGCGCGGTGTGCATGTCGAAGTACAACCTGAGGTGCTGGTGAGGAGTGCCAGGTTAGGTTGTGCACCAAACTGAAGTAAAGTCTCCACAGTGCTGAGGGCGGGTCTCGGTGTGGACCGAGTCCGCCGGAGTGAGGGCCCAGTCATCGGGGCCTCGGAGTCCATCAGTAGTGGCCCGGACCGGCAGCCACAGAAGAGCTGATCCACCGGCCCGAGTCCGCCAAAACCAGTGACGGAGTTCTGGATCAAGGCCCAAGTCACTGACGTCGGGGAGGAGAGTGGGATCGCGCCACCCCAGGTAACGTGGATCAACACCTGGGGTGGGGTGCGGGCCCGGAGGGACACTCTCTCGGCCTCCCGCTCAGTCAGCTGTGCGAGCCGTTGCTTCGGCTCGGATCCCGGCCCGTGCTGACCCAGGACGGGGTAGTACTGGGGCCGGAGTGGGAAGCAGTACTTTGTGTGTCATCATTTGATCCATAACGGGGGCACTGTTACTGGAGCACGTAAAACTGTGTATTACACAATTGCATTATTGGTGCTAACGAACTATCGAACTGTCGTATGACGGCTGACCTCATTTGTGCCTAACGAACTTTATGCTTGGTGCGCTACGCACTGCGTTATTTCTCCCATGCATATTATTTGATTGTAACGTAGCGCATTGTATGATTTCGTCAGTGCACCGTATCTGAGTATAACGTGGCGCAGTGTATTATTTCTTTATTGCACCGCACAGGATTGTAGCGTGACGCATTGCTTTGTTTCTTCCTGGTACAGGGCATGCTGGTGGTGATACGCATTGCATTATTCCTTCAATTGCAAAGTACATGACTGTGGCGCTACGTATGGCATTATTTCTCTGTTGCACAGTATAAGAGAATATCGTTACGCATTGCAGTATTGTTTCCTTATGCAACGTGTGTGTTTCTAGCAATACGACTGGCCTAACCTATTCGGAAACGGTTAGAGAAGAGCTTAACTGTTGGTTAGACGCGGTGGTTGGGATTAGAACCGACCAACCCACCGGAAAGAATACTACCCGTTCTTATATGTTGATTTTGTATCGTGTGGTCGTATCGTATAATTTCTTATATAAAGACTATACTCTTTTTATCAATACTCGTGTGGAGTCTATTTGTGATGACATCATGGGGTTATTGTGAGCGTGGTTGCACACACTGAACACTCGTGCCTTGGAGATAAGCCTGGCTGCTCGTGCCAAGCTACTAAGGGGGTGAGCAGGGCTATCTCAGACGGTGTCCTTACTTAGCCTAACGTTGAAATGAGGGGTCGAGGGCACCTGCCTACAGCATTTGGTGGCGGCGGTCAGCGACACGGACCTCCACTTCCAACATCTTCCCTCTACACTGCCAAGCAGGAACCAACGGTCCATCCGCCAGAGAGTGTTCCAGAGTAAATTATAGGTGGAACCTCAGCCCCATCAATGGTTTGACCCTTTTTGTAAAAGCACAAACTGAAAATGATGGAAGCTGCCCAAAAAGTAACACTCCAAGTAGATCAAAGACTTTTTAAGCGTTTTCATTACATTATGCTAATACCATATATTTTATAATTGATGATACCACCAATCACATAGCTGATGGGATCACTGACCACCCAAATTAGAAAGTAAGGTGCTTCTATCCTAACTCCTTAATGTCCTTTTTCTAAATTTAAAGTTTATTGCAGAATACTGATGATTTTCTAGAGTGAAATCCCATGACCTCTTTTTGTCCCATTTATACAGTGCAAACCTCGACCCAAAAATGAGGCAATATAGAGCTGTAATATGGTGTTTGAAATTGAATTCTTAGTTATTCCGTATATTTGTTTAAGGGCTTGCATCAAATGTCACTGTAACAGCGCGGTTACATCCGCGGCCATTTTTGGGTGATGCAAACATTGGTGCACATTTTCAAAATGGCTTCGCTTCCTCAACCATTGGAATATTTTTTATGAACTTAATACAGAAGGGTACTTCTCCCATAAAAATGGTAAATATTTTTAATAAAGATTTGTATTATCATAAAGGACTTCAACCGAGGTATGTTTTATTAGTTTATAGAGCTTAACATAAAAATATCACCCATGAAAACGGTAGTAACAGACCTAGAGCATATGTAGGCAAGCAAGATATAGCAACTGCCTAGCAACCTATAAAGAGATATCAGTTTCAGCCCAACTAAATGTCCAGTGTTTATGCTCTTTTTCAAGGGACGCTTATTTTTATTTTTTAAATCCTGCCCCGCCTCCTGTGAAGGGAATGCACGTTCCACATATACCTCACTGAGATGGGCAGCAAATACTTCATTTATCGCTCATTGTGTATGTTGGACTTGGCCCTTTTTGGCTAAAGTTCCCTAAACTTTTTGCCTTCCCCCTAGACCTTTTTTCTGACATGGTGTTGCCAACTCAGATGCTTTGGGCACTTTGCCACTGCTGATCAGTGTCAAAGTGCAAGTGCTCCCTGTATAAAGTGTTATGGTAATTGGTTGTCCATAATTGGTATATTTGTCTTACTAGTAAAGTCCCTAGTAAAGTGCACTATGTGTGCCAGGGCTGGTAATACAAATGCTACTAGTGGGCCTGCAGCACTAATTGTGCCACCCACACCAGTAGCCTTAAAGAGAGATCTCAGGCCTGCCACTGCAGTGCCTGCGCTCAGTTTGTTAAATTGCCTTGTTGTCCTGACAAGTGCACCCACTTGCCAGGCCTTTCCATTCCCTTTTTATGCACATCAGACACCCCTATGGTAGGCCCAAGGTACCCCCCTGGGCAGGGTGCAGTGTATGTGAAAGGTAGGACATGTACTAAGGCGTGTACCATGTCCTGACAGTGAAATACTCTCCATTTCATTTTTCACTGTTGCAAGGCCATCTTGCCCATAGGACAGAATGGGGGAGGCTGTGTAATATGTTTCCAGCCTATCTTCCCATAGGCTTAAGATGGAGAGGTGAAGTTTAGTGTGCCTGAATTCACAATTTAATAACACATCTTTTTCTGAAGGTGGTTTTTGCATTGTGTGTTTAGAAACCACACTTTTAGAAGTGGCTGGTTTTTTTGTTCTAACAATTCTGTGTGTCTCTGCCTGGTTGTGGATTGACTGTCTGGATTTGAATGTGGTAGGATCTTGGAAATGTCCTGACCCAGGAGAGGAGGTGAGACAGCAACAGGCTGACCTGCATCTGGAGTGTAGGGGGGAGGAGTAGCCCCTGGAGGTGAAGAGGCCTGGGTTGCCGCCATAAAACAATGGCTCCATCTCCTGCTGAGTGATTGAAGACCCAGACCCCCACTATCAAAGGAAAAAGGTGTCACTAGCAGGGAGACACCCAGAACTGGTTTAGACAGGGGTCAGTGCCCCCCTGAACACAAAGACTTCAAAGACATTTAGGGGTATAACTATGAGAGCTGAAACCCCTGAACGTTGGACTGTCCAAGACTGAAAAGGACTGATCAAGACTGAAAAGGATTGAAATTACTTTGTGGTCAAGAGGAACCTCTGCCAAGGAAGAAACAGCTGAATAGACTGAAGGAAAGGACTGACCCTTGCTGTGTGTTCTGGGGCTGGCCTGCAGTTTGCTGATTTAACCAAGGAGAGGCTAAGGGACTTTGCTGTGTGCTGTGTCCCCCTGCTTGAGAGGACTTTGCTGTGTGCTGTGTCCTGAAGTAACTTGTCCCCAAGGGCCCGAGGAGAGCTGGCTCCCTGTTGTGGAAACTCAGGAACATAAAAGTTTCCAGGTGGGTCTCAGCGACGCTGTGTGCGTGTGCTTTTTGCAGCCTGAGACCTGCGTAAGAACTGCCCCATGTTCGTTTGCACCCAGAGTCCAAGTGAGTCTCAGCGACGCTGTGTGCGTGTGCTTCGTGCAGCCTGAGACCTCCGTGAGGATTGCCCTGTGATTGTGTGCACCCGGAGTCCAAGGGAGTGTCAGCGACGCTGTGTGCGTGTGCTTCGTGCAGCCTGAGACCTTCGTGAGGATTGCCCTGTGATCGTGTACACCCGGAGTCCAAGTGAGTTTCAGCGACACTATGTGCGTGTGCTTTGTGCAGCCTGAGACCTTCGTGAGGATTGCCCTGTGATCGTGTACACCCGGAGCTCAAGTGAGTCTCAGCGACGCTGTGTGCATGTGCCCTGTTGCAGCCTGAGACCTTCGTGAGAATTTCCCCGTGACTATGTGTCCCGGAGCAGTCTTGTTCTCTGCGTCGATGAGCAGCATGACCAGAGCTGCTGCGATCGTCATTGCCTTCGGCCCGGACCGGCATCCCCAGAGGAGCTGTGCCGCCAGCCCGAGCCTGCCTTTGCCAAGGAGGGACCTCGAACCATCCCCGTCGGGGGGGCCCGAGTTCCACTGCCCACAGATCAACGAAGTCGCACGGGATGCCCAAGTAGTGAGAAGAGTGAGATCGCACCCCCAAGGTAACGCTCAGCGAACGTGCGTGTGTCGCCGCCTGGGGCGGGGTGCGGGCTCCGAGAGAAACGCTCTCGGCCTTTCCCATCTTTGCAGCGTGAGCCTCCGCTCAAGTCCGTATCGCGGCCCGTATTTGCCGAGGAGTGGCAGTACCGGGGCCGGAGTGTGGAGATGCACTTTGTTTTCCATCATAACAGTGTTGGGGGCATATTTTGGCAGTAGCTGACCGCGAGTCAGTAAGAGTGGCATAGAGACCGTCCAGAGCACCGTGATCGGTGCTCAAGTATCTTATTTTTGCATTACGAACTGCCTGATTGTTGCATTACGAAGTGCCCTAATTTTGCATTACGAACTGCCTGATTGTTGCATTACGAAGTGCCTTATTTTTTGCATTACGAACTGCCTGATTGTTGCATTACGAATTGCATTATTTTCGCATTACGAACTGCCTGATTGGTGCATTACGAATTGCCTGATTCTTGCAGTACGAACTGCATAGCATTGCATTAGGACTGCATTAGATCATTGAGAATTGCTCATTAATACTGCAAGAACCTACCAGTGCTTGCTGGCCTAATAACCGGCAAGGTGAAATATTACAAATACGCATATGTTGGATTTTTATCGTGTGGTCTCATCGTATATCTTTTTTTCTTATAAACATATAATTGTTTTTTTATGAAACTCGTGTGGAGTCCATTTGTGGTGTTATCACTGTGTCACTGAGAGCGTGGTTGCAAATACTTTACACATTTGCCTTGGAGATAAGCCTGGCTGCTCGTGCCAAGCTACTGAGGGGGTGAGCAGGGTCTATCTGAGAAGGTGTCCTTCCTTTCCCTGACTTAGAAGCAAGGGTCCCTATTTGGCCTAAGGTACCTACCTCAGCCAACTAGAGACCCCCAGTTCTAACAGTGTATATACTAGGTCTCCAGCTTTTGCATGTAACTTAAAAGGACGCTTATTGTAATGAATTTAAGACGCCGATCCCATCTGCGGACAGCAAACACGATTTCACTTGGAAGTTCATGCATAGTTACAGAGAAAAGAAACCTCTCGTTCTCATGCAGCATATGATCCACCGCCCATATAGCCCACATGACAGATACACCCTATTCCATTCCATCGCACTACCATGTAGTACCCAGCCAGGGCCATGTAACACTATATAAAAGCAATTACAACATACTACAATACATAACTGCCATTGAGTTTAATACTTAAAACAGCAACTACCCTTCGACTAGAGTAACAAAACCATGAATACTAGAGGTAAAGAAGAAAAGGTTGGACTTTACATCTTAGGCCCTTATTACGAGTTTGGTGGTCCAATGGACCACCAATCTCGTGTGGCGGTCCGCCCGCCGCATTAGGACTGTGGCAGTTGGACTGCCACAGGACCGCTGCTACTGCCAGGGATCCATCATCCCTAGCGGTGGTGCAGCGGTCTGAGGCCCCTACTATGCTGGTGGTGCCGCTGCGGCACCTCCAAGCACATTAGGAGTTTCCTTACCACCACACTTTTCATGGCGGTGCGACTGTCGTGAAAAGTTTGGTGTGAGGAAACAAAGGGGGCCCTTTAGGGCCCCCTTGTGCCTCTGCCCCGTGGGGTGCATGCAGGGGGGCACATGTTGTGCCCCCTGTGTGCAGGCATTCCCAGTTCCTGCAGGGCATAGACTTGATAGTCCATACCCTGCAGGAACTGCCTTTGACGCTCCCATTGCGGAGCCTTTTTTAAAGGCACCGCCGTGAAACCGCCAAAGAACCTGCCAGCCAGAGAAAAAAATAGGTCATACTTTGGTGGGCGGTTGTTTATGGCTTTTGCGGTCTCAGAGTGGGGCGGCAGCGGGGCTGCCCTTCTCCGAGACCGGCAAAGTCATAATAAGGCCCTAAGCTACATCAGTAGTTGATTCTGGGAGACATGGCGCTCCAATTGAAAAATGAAAATGTTAAAATCTTCAGTAATCAATATTTCAGAAAAACATTAACGGAATTCTGCAGTAGAACATTGGGAGCTTCAGGATAAGGTTTGGGATTAAGAGTTTAAGGACCGACTTCTAAAGTAAACCAATCAATGGGGAATCTCTGCGTTATGCACCATCTATTTTGTGTGTGGGACACACCCACTTCTGCTAATGTGCTCTGCCTATGGACTATCTCTGCTTCCTGAGCCCTAAAATGAACTCTTAGCATGAAAAATGCAGGGATCAAGCACCCGAGAGATAGTAGTAAGCCTGGAGATTACCGCAAGCCTGGAGATCTCATTATTAATGAATGTTGTAGATAGGCTCTGCCTAATGTCATTAATATGTAGAATGTCTCCACACCTGTTCCCAAAATGGCCGGACGCTCGAGTAATACACCCAGATATAAAGATGGCAGCCTTTCTCTAGAGTACCGTGCGAGCAATGACTGCCAGGCACTTTAACTAAAGATGTACTGTGGTAAAGAAATGCCGCAAAAAGCCTTCCTCACCATTGTTGCCGAATTTGCAAAACCAGCGTGGGTTATTTCATTTCATGTAAACACCAAAAATATTTCCAAATCAGTTGCTGTTCTAGTTATTCATGAATCAGTCTGAATTTGCTAAACTTCTGTGAGACGTGTATAACAACTTATACCCAATTAATGTGCCATTTTTTCCCCCTCGTTTCCAATCCTTTTTTTGCAGCATTTCCCATTACTTATCATGCAAGCCGCAAACATTGTGAAAGTGTATTACCTTTGTTTATTTAACCTAACAATGTTTTTCTGTATGATAACCTCATACCACTTCTTAACAATTTAAATTTATTGTCAAAATATAGGATTTGAAAAACTAGCAATGATTTGGCAGGAGAAGAAGGATAGTTTGGCTATGTACTATTCCGGTAAATCGGATCTACTTGGCATATCCATATGCAAACCCAAGCAACACTTAAAACTATTACACTCCCTTGATGCTGTTAACAGCTGTTAATTGCCCTCTGCCCACGGTTAATAGCCCGCCCTACAATTATAGGCATGAGTCGAAGCTGAGGTTTTATATTGCGATGAACAGAAATCAACCGCTGTTAATGCCTGGCTGTTCATAGACAATACTAGACATATCTACTCAAACTCTTTCACTACAGGCGGGCGAAGAAGCCCAACTATCCCCATCTGCTCTCGGTCCTCGTTTTAGATGCTCACTTGGTTTATTTAGGGTGCAGACATACATTGGGTAACGCCTGCATTCTGATAGGCTTCAACTTTAACTTTAAAACATTAAGGACAAATCTGAAAACCTGGCTTTTTAGACAGGCTTATTTGTGCGAGTATGATTTGTAGGTTTCCCCCTGGCTTCTCTTTCCCTTATTCTTAGTCATATATAGCTTTATTCGGAGTCATAACAAACATCCATAAAAGCGATAGTACAAGTCTAAAACATACATCGATTTTATTTCGTTACATCTAGTAAAATACAGACAAATAGATTAAAAAACAATGTAAACATAATCTCCGTTTGTTAAAAAACATCTAGCTGCCAAATTTTTCCATTACACGTTTATACAGACATATTCCTAAAATTCTTAAAGTGCGTAGTGCGATATTTTACAATATTAATTTACGATCACGCCACTTCCCACGGCCCTTATTGCCTTTGTCCCTCAAATATATAGGGGCATATTAGCAAGACCGGCGGTAAAATTATCGCCGTTTTAGCGGCAGGAAACTGCCGCTAAAACGTAGGTAATGGGCTTGCTAATATGCGTTATAGAATTCCAATAGAAGCCCAGGTTAGATGTCCTGCACATCTAACCTGGGCTTCTATTGGAATTCCATAACGCATATTTTCAAGCCCATTATCGCCGTTTTAGCGGCAGTTTCGCCGGTCTTGCTAATATGCCCCATAATCTTTCTGCCGTGTTCTATTTAATAGCTAATGTCATACTCTTTCTGGCGTAAAAAACGGCCCATAAGAACGATGCCATTCCACAACAAATTTCTAGCGTTGGCAAAGTTTGCCAAAACAAATATACGGGACAACATTGTGTAAGACCTAACTGACTTATAATTGGTAAAATATAGCGCTTCCTATATTGGGAATACAATTTACACAAGAGGACCACATTCATAGTGTTCTGGGGCATCCTGTCATCACAGGGACAATGTCCCAGTTTTGAGGACCAATCATGTATAGTGGGGAAACTGCATAATCGATGGAATATGTCCAGTCTTAAACGTGAAAGAACAAACCTATGCCGTGAGTTTAAAACAGTTTTAAGGCAAGGCTGCATAATAAAAGTAGTTAATATCAGTTGATTGTTTCCTTAGTCTTTATAGTGCCAAGAAACCATTGGTGAACGTGGTCTTTAGCAATGCTGGTTAACATAACATAAGAGACCGCTGGGTGATATATAAGGCACCTGGGTAGGGGCAACCATCGGTGGGGCTTTGTGTTCATTGCTTGCGAGCTCATGAACGGCCAAAGATTTAGAGCTGGTGTGAAAGCTCTAAATCACAGAGGGGATCTGACTCATGAGGAAACGGGGGGTTTCCAGCTGGTGTGTTCGAGTGCAACAGTGACGACGCTGGGCAATGCCTGTCACATGTCAGGTGAACCTAACATATCACTGACTCAATTCTAGCTTTCGTGGCCAGTCAGGGATGTCGGCTGAAGTGAAAACGACCCACTTCTCTAGAGTGAATCTGTGCTCATAAATAACGAAAGCACTGGCTGGTGCACTGGTGAAAAATCAGCTCACTTCCTGCTTGATCTGGGTCTGCCTGCACTTGGCCCATCATGAGAATACAAATGTACAGGCGCACTTGGCGCATCATTGCATCTTATAGTGCACCATTAGTGGCTCTTCTTCCCATGGATGAACTAATATTGTGACCCTGGCAAAGGTTGGGGGCGGAAGGGAGGGGTTGCAATGGGGCTAAATGGGTTGCAATTTGGAGTGAAGTCAGGCTTGCTCCCTGCACTTTCCTGTGAGCTCTCTGGCACAAGGGCTCCGGCACATAAGCACATGCGGGGTCCATCTAACACAAGCAGTATCAAAGACTGCCAATCACAATGGATCCATCACGGGCCTATAGGGCACACTTTCCTCTATGGCCCAATGAGTAGGTCATTTTATTTCTTGGTTGCAGTGGACTAGGTCCAGACAGCTGGCACCTCAAGCGGACCCGGAGATGACTGACTTTGCGCCGGAGCAGTGGGATCTAGTATACCTGACATAGGAATATTGGTGGACAATGCCCTTGCTCCCAGGGCGAGTAGCAAGCACCATAGGTGCTTAGAGACTTTCAAATGGGTGACTGGGACATCTGATATTGGTGGCAGTCAGAGAGCATGGGCAGAAGAGGGTTTCATACTGTGGACCTTTCGCAATGGTAAGAGTAGGGCTTGGGCGCAGGCACACCTAGGGGTGGTGGCATACTTATCAAAGCTATGATTCAGGACCGACCCCACAAGGAGTTACTATTGCAGGGTGGCAATTAAGGGGTGGGGACGCTTGCAGCTAGTGCTACAGTTGGACTTCCGGATGTTGGAAGTGTTGCAGTGCACTCTGCCCACGGTATATAAGGACGCATGCGAAACCGCTTTATTCAAGGTTACCTTTGTAATAGCTTTCTTCGGGGCATTTAGGGTTACTGAATTAGTGGCTCTGGATGGTAGCAGGTCAATCATGCCTGTGCGTGCAGGAGGGACACATTGAGGAGAACCACATGTGGCTGACAAGCAGAAAGTCCAAGAATGACAAGGAAGGGAGGGGAAAGCAGTCACATATCAACTGCATACCTATGCCCGGTATGCCTGATGCAAGCATATCTAGGAATCCGACCGGCATTAGGGCTACAATTTTTCATGCACAGGAATGGTACCTTCCTAAGCAGATTTCAATTCAAGACAATATTGCGTAGAGTTCTGGGGAAGGCAGGCCTGCCTGCACAGTATTTTGGGATCCACTCCTTTAGAATAGGAGAGGTCACCACAGCGCCACCTCATTGCCTAGGGGAAGAAGTCATTAAAAGGATCCTCCATCAGCCCGACCCTGTTCAATGTCTACATGGCACCGCTCGCATCCATCATCAGATCACACGGACTCAGCATTGTATTGTACGCAGATGACACCCAACTCATCCTCTCCCTATCCAACAAACCCAACACCTCCAAACACAACTTTCAGGATGGAATGGAAGCAGTCGCCAGGTGGATGAGGAACAGCTGCCTACAACTCAACACGGACAAAACCGAGGTGCTCATCATGGGCCCACACCCCAATGCCTGGAACGACACATGGTGGCCCCCTACCCTCGGGGACCCTCCCTCCCCCATGGACCACGCACGCAACTTCGGTATCATCCTGGACTCCGATCTCAAAATGGACCGTCAGATCAATGCTGCCACCTCTTCCTGCTACCACACCCTCCGCATGCTCGGAAAGACCTTCAACTGGATTCCCCTTGAACACAGGAAAACCGTCACACATGCCTTCATCAGCAGCAGACTGGACTACGGCAATGCACTTTACACCGGGATCAACAAGAACCTCACCCGCAAACTCCAGAACGCCCAGAATGCTGCCTCCAGACTAGTCCTCAATCTACCGCGCCACTGCCACATCAGCCAACACATACGGACACTACACTGGCTCCCCGTCGAGAAGAGAATCATCTACAAACTTCTCACCCATGCCCACAAAGCCCTCCACAACACGGGACCCACCTACATGAACCACCGCCTTGCGCTCCACGCACCCCGAAGATCCCTCCGCTCGGCCCAGCTCTCCCTTGCGACGGTACCACACATCAAGAAGACCAGATCAGGAGGACGCTCCTTCTCCCTCCTCGCTGCCAAGGCATGGAACTCCCTCCCTCTCCACCTCCGACAGACACCATCACTCCCCAAGTTCTTGAAGGACCTCAAGACCTGGCTCTTCGACGGAGCCCCGTGAACACCCAGGAGCGACACCCCCCCCCCCCAGCGCCTTGAGACCCTTTCGGGTGAGTAGCTGTGCTTCACAAACCCTGATTAATTGATTAATTGATTAGAAGGCAGTCATTTGCATTCAGGGTTTACATCCAGCCCGAACTGTGCTAAACCTGCCTTAGATTTCTTTCTACAGGAGAGCGAAAACCCAGGTTGATGGTCTGGCTGATAGGGCATTCGTACATCACAAGTGCCTAGCATTGGGCAAGCACAAGAAAGAGGTTTGGGGGGTTGTGGCTACCCAACACAAACCAGGTCTGGCTGGCACAACTGCTATCAACACTGCATAAGGTGCTGGGCGAGAAGGAGATGCCCGACTTGCTAGTGGTACATCAGGGGTGAATGACTTATTTACGCTAATCAGAATGCGGCTACTCGAGGAGATGAACAGAGATTTGGCTGAGGTAATCAGGCTGTTGGATCCTGCAGTCTTGCTGTGGTCCGAAATAATACTGTGTTTCCATTGGAGAGAGGCAGAAAACTATGGGGCGCTTAACATCTCAATGAGCAAATTCTGTAGGAGCATGGGTTGGGACTTCATACGGCACAGGCTTATTAACTTGCGGGTGCCAGAGTCCTATGTGGAGGAGGGGGTCCACCTATCAGGGGTGAGAATGGGTATGTTCTTCCTCAGGGGCACTAGAAATCGCGGGCTGCTCCTGAGTCTGAAGGTCAGAGTGGCAGGGGGGGAGCTCTCGATGGTCAGGAAATCATTGGAAGCATGGTGGAAGCGACACCAGTAATCAACAGCACGAATGCCTAAGGGTGGCCAGTATGCCGGAAGGAAGGAATGAGCTTCCATACTGGCTGGCCTTATGATGCCCAATGGCAGGGCCACTGGGAGGGACAGCATGGAGAAGCAAAAGGGGGTCGCAATGCAGAGACCGCACTTGCAGCCAGGGCATGGGTTGAAGAGCCTCGCATTGTGGTAGCTAGGGAATCCTAGAAGCTGTGGCGCACAACCTGACGTCCAGGGCAACGAGTGATTTATGGTGTTGCTGTCCTGATTTATGGTCCACAGTAATGATTTATAACGTGTCGAAATAAATTATGGTTTATCTTGTGTCTTATGACCTCTCGACAGTTAATAAACTGCCACCTGTTATTCACCAACCAGTTCTCAATGGTTTGTTGCAGGACACAAGGTGGTGGGCGTGGGGGTGGTTTTATCACATGCACATGGGCCAGTTAGCCCAATTGGGTGGGTTAAAGAGTGACCCGGAAGGCAAAGTAGAACTCGGGGTTCGCAACTAAGGTGCTCGTGAGCTCGGAGCTAAAGGGCGGCTGGTAGGCCAGAAGGAAGGACAGAGTTGCCATACGGGCTGGTCCTACGACGCCTAATGGCACGGGCACAGGTGGGAGGGAGTGGGGGAGGAGACAGCATAGAGAAGCAAATGGAGGTCGCAAAGCAGACACAACATTTGCAGCCTTTGGCATGGCCTCGCATGTCACACATTGATAGCAAAGGGAAGCCTAGAAGCTGTGCCTCACAACATGAGGTCCTGGGCAAGGAGTGATTTATGAATGATATTGCTGTCTTGATTTATAGTACACAATAATGATTTATGACGTGTCAAAATGATTTATGGTTTATCTTGTGATTTATGACCTCTTGACAGCTAATAAATTGTATCCTGTTATTCACCAACCACTTCACAATGGTTTTTGTTGTGGGACAGGCGGTGGTGGGCGTGGGGGTGATCTTATCTCATTGGGCATCGGCCAGGTAGCGAGATTGGGTGGGTTATGCAAAACAAGGAGTGAGTCCCATTGCTGTGCTGTGTATAAACTGCATCTGGTCTGTTACCTAATCCTTGATACATCCAGCTCAAGGCCTTTTTGGTGCAAACCTTTTGGGTGTTGGAAAAAACTTATGGGACTTTACTGGTTCCTCCTGACAGTTATTTCTTCCCACTAAAGCGCAGTTTCTCACACAGCAGCTATTCCAGATTTTAACAAAGAACTAATCCATCTTTGGTGTTTCTGAAAACTACAAAAGCACAAGTTAACAATTCCATTCTCTCTAGGAGTCATCCCATAGGCCAGGTTCAGGGAATGTATCTGTCAAGCACTTGGAAGTCATAAGTGATCCTTCTGATGGGAAGTCCTGACAGTTATCTTGAGCCAACAGGTTGAAGTGAAATTGGATGTTCCCGATGAGTCCAAGAGAGCACTTTCAGTCGGCTACCTCAGGTGATGTGGAGTGCCAAGAGTGAGACCACAGGGGTTCTGGAAAAGCAAGCACGCTGTATATCAGCACATTGCCTCCTAGCACAATCCTGAGGGAAAATCTGCAAAGCAAAGGTTGGTCTTTGGAAACCCATAAAATCTCCCAAATTCCCTCAACAGTCCATCTTTGCTTACCTGTGAAATCTTTTTCTACTATTTTCCCTCTGATCTCAATGGGGCCGATTCACAGAACTAATCTGAGATAAAATCCTAAACTTACTACTTTTGGTATTCACAGAAGGCATTTAGTAGTAGTAAAGTTAGGACTCCTAACTTTACTACTACTAAACTGAGATAAAATCCTAAACTTACTAGTTTTGGTATTCACAGAAGGCATTTAGTAGTGAAAGTTAGGACTCCTAACTTTACTACTACTAAACTGAGATAAAATCCTAAACTTACTACTTTTGGTATTCACAGAAGGCATTTAGTAGTAGTAAAGTTAGGACTCCTAACTTTACTACTACTAAATGCCTTTTGTGAATACCTGAAGTCGTAAAGTTAGGATTTTGTTCAGCTTAGTAGTAGTAAAGTTAGAGTCCTAACTTTACTACTACTAAATGCCTTCTGTGAATACCAAAAGTAGTAAGTTTAGGATTTTATCTCAGATTAGTTCTGTGAATCGGCCCCTATCAGTTTTGCCTTGAAACCATCTCCAGCTCTTGTTCTGAGTTTAGCTCTCTCAATGGAAAACGACCAGGGCCGGACTGGGAACATCAACCAGCCCTGGTAGATTGCTGCTCGACCGACCCTGGGAGCTGAGGGAGTCTGGGAGGGGGTGCCAGCAAGAAGCACCGCTCCCGCTTTTGATACAGGGGGCCGATATTGCAGCACTGCTGCAAAACCGGCCCCCAGTGACAAAACCGCCCCCCATGGGCACAAAACCAGCCCCCACCCCTCCGGCTCACCAGGGAAATGCCCAGTGCCCGCTACGGACAGTCCGGCCCTGAAAACTACTCAGTAGACTTGAGTTTGTCTCCCATGTTTTAAACCTGAAGGCAAACAAATTCAACATTTGTGCATTTCCAATCACCCTAAAGTCATCTTTTAGAAAAGTAGTTTTTGCCTGGGTCAGAGATCTGAGCACAAAGGACAGAGGGGAAAACTCCTAGTGGGATGGAGATCCTTGGTTACTACCTGCTTAAATATCCTAACAACTTTCCTGGCCTTACATCAAAAGGATGCTCTAAAGTAACTATAACTCGCACCCTCGCCATGCACTGCTACTTACCTCCAATATTACATCACTCATGACATGTTCAATGGTATCATTGATAACATCACTGCAACATCTGAAATGATATCATTGATGACCCCACTGTACATGGCGGGGGTCTCGAGTTATAGTTACATTAAGGCACCAGAGATAACTATAACTGGTGAATTTCATTGGCTTTTTTTGTTTGAAACCGTATGTTTTAACTGACACTTTCACCTAACTTTACCGTCCCTTTAACCTTTGCTTTTTTCAGTGAATTTCTAAGGTTTTTTTTTTAATGTAAAGTAAGATATCATTAGAATTCCTAACTAAAAAGTCCCTTTAACCTTTGTTTTTCAGTGAAAAAAGATTTACATGTATATTTAATTCTGTGCATGTATGAAAGCATATATATATATATATATATATATATAGCGGCATCTAAATAAAACAAAAAACATAGCACCTATCCTGTGGTCCGTGTCCGTGTGTGGCGGAGAGGAATTTGATTGCCAACGGAGAGCGCAAAATATTTTTAAAAAAATACATATATATATATATATATATATATATATATATATATATATATATATATATATATATACATTAATGCATACATACACATACACACACACATATATATATTTTTTTTTTTCATCTATCAATGCTCTTTTGCAGTTTTTGCACATTGCAGAGCCTCACATTTCCAAGCTCACTGTGCTTCTCGCTTCTGCATTCCTCATTCCTTGCGTGCTTTCGGATGTCTATGGGAGCCCTAAGTCCTTACTTCACTTGCAGGAAGGCTCTTGAGGTTTTATATTCCATTATATACTGTACATATATGCAGTGATCCATCCATGTTTTTACAAATAACTTGTGTCAGTTCTCCATGCTCTAGTGCATTTATTTTTGCTATGTTGTGCATTGCTTCAATGGGAACTCTGAGTCCATAATGTTGATGTAGGACCCAAGCTTGTACCATGATATAGCACATGCTTGCAGATATGCATTTCGTTTTGTCTCTGTGGCTTGGGTTGTGGCTGTTTTTGTTTTTTCCTTTTCTCACCTACTCCTACACCTAGGTGGGTGACATGTATGACTTCCTGTTGAGCGTTCCCAGGGCGTTCCCTTGTATCACATTATTACTTTCTTTTTCTTTTCCTGTATCTTCATGTGTAACTTCTGTTTTTGTTTTTTTGCTTTTGGATCTTACCTCAGAAAGTGTGTGGTTATCTTCTGCTCCATCTTTTCATTCTAGGTGACACTACCACGCATTGTTTGCACACAGTATAGGAACTCGAGACTGGTCTGTAGGGCCCTCTTTTTCTTAGCTATGGAGCCAATGCACAATAGAATAAGTTGTTTCCAAGTGGACTTCGCCCAAGATAGACGCATAATTTGTGTATAAGTAGAATGCGCCCACTTGTCAACAGAAGACATTATTCCAAGCTATGCATGCAAGGGTGTGCTACGTGTGTGTAATGTACACTAGGAAAGCATACCTTACTCACAAATTACAAAGGGAACAATTTAATATAGCACCCACCATACTTGGGAGAGGTGTGGCGCAGCGGCCAGAGTAGCTGACTCCGCAGCGCGGGGCGGCTCGCAGTTCGATCGCAGGCGGCAGCTCTGCATCATGTGACTCTGGGCAATAGCACACTTAATCTCCCCGACGGCCCCCAGCGCCTTGAAACCTTAAGAGGTAATATGTTTGTCCTTTACAAATTTAGAATTTTTCCTCAAGGGGTTTCAGACCACTTTAGAAATGTGAAGGCCTGGTCCTGATCTCTGCAGCAACAGAGTCCCGGACCCAGTAGAGGAGGACTGTGTAAGCATTGGTTTTTTTAAGATTCCAGGAGACGGGTGATAACCCAGGGGAGAGCATTGGAAGGGGCAAAGGAACGGTCAAGGGCATGAAGGTCAACCAGTTGCTGTTCCCTGAAAACCAAACCCACAGAAGGGCTGATGAGTCTCAAGCATACATTTTGCCCCTGCATTTCCTGGGCCAGCTTTGCGGCTCATCCCCGGTAGCGATTGTAGCTTACAAGACAGGTCTTATTTGCTCCATGTCTGGTAACAAAACACAAATTCATCCTTGCCCATGGAAAGATCAGTCAGAATGATTTAACTAACATTCAGGCTTATACGTTTAGCAGACGGCGTGACCAGGCGGAACAAAGAGGAAGGCCAGATGGGCGGGGGCAGGTATAAGTACCTCGGCCTGACCCTCTGTGCGCCAGAAGTGACGTGGAATTTAATTAAAATTTTTAATTTATTTAGTTTATAAAGCGAGACAGCTACCTCAAACAGAGGTGTCCCGGCGCTATCGCAGGGGAAGCAGAAGAGAGGGGTTACTAGGGTCTAGCTCTGGCTAAATAGCCAAGTCTTCAAAGCTTTTCTGAACTCCATTTCGGATTGAATCAGGCGTAGTTTGATAGGTAGAGAGTTCCATAATCTGGTCATAACCACCGTGAATGCTCTGCCTCCGATGCGTGCCTTAACGTATCGGGCACACAAAGCAGATTCTGGAAGTTCGATCTTAATGATCGTTTTTGTTGGTAGAGGCATATCCGTTGCTTAAGGTAACTAGAATAGTTTCCTCTGAGAGCTCGGAAGGCTACAGTCAGGGCCTTAAATTCTATTTGTTTCGCTACAGGTAGCCAATGGAGCTGCCTCAGGTGCGGAGAGATATGATGTCGAAATGGTACTCTTCTGATTAATCTCGCAGCCACATTTTGCACCATCTGTAGTCTCTTGATCAGATAGGCAGGCAGCCCCAAGTAGAGACTATTTGCATAATCCAGCCTTGATGTCACTGAGGCATGTACAATGATTCGGCGGCAGTTCTCCGGCAGTAAGTATAGGAATTTTCGTCAAGCTTCTCAGTTTACCAATGCATGAGGATGATATGTGGCGTATTTGGGTAGTGAATGTAAGATCCGTATCCCATTTTACGCCCAGGTTTTTTGCCGTGGATGAGGGATTAGGTGGAGGTCCCATTTCATCCGGCCACCACAGTCTGGCCGACGGGGGAGATGTCTTGCCAAAAAACATGACCTCGGTTTTCTCCGCATTAAGCTTTAGTTTGTTGTTATTCATCCAACTGGAAATGTCCTTCATACATCCCTTAAATCTTGAGAAGGAGTCCACAGAGTGATCCTTGAAGGAGAACACCAGCTGGGTGTCATCTGCGTAAGACATCGCCTTTACTTCCCATTTGGCAATGAGTGAGAAAAGGGGAGCCAGACACACATTGAAAAGTAGAGGGCTCAAAGCTGAGCCCTGCGGTACTCCACACCATAGAGGTTTGGCTTCAGACTTAAAGGGTTGGAGAGAGACCCTTTGTGTGCGGTTGCTGAGATAGGACTGCAGCCAAGAAAGAGCCATCCCTCCCAGTCCTGCCCGTTTGAGTCTGGTTAGTAGAATTTGATGATCCACCGTGTCGAAGGCTGCGGACAAATCCAAGAGCACCAGCATGGCTGCGTCTCCTGTGTCCGCAGACATTCTTACTGACTCTGCCACCTCTAGCAGAGCCGTCTCGGTACTAAATCCAGCCCGAAATCCGGACTGCGTGTCGTGCAAGATGTCATGCTTTTTAATGAAGTTGGTCAGCTGGCGCTGAACCAACTTTTCCAGCATTTTTGCTGGTGCTGGCAGCAATGAAATCAGGCGGTAGTTGTTAAGCTCTCCCGGATCCACATTGAGCTTTTTCATGAGAGGCAATAACAAAGCATGCTTCCAGGAATCAGGGAAAATGCCCATGGCGAGTGAGGCATTCCATACATGATTCAAGGTGGGATTAATCAGGTGGGCCAATGACCTCCACAATTTTGGGGGGCATGGATCCTCTGGGGACCCAGATTTACATTTCAAGATCTCCACCAAGGATTCTTGCTGTGAGTTGGGGAGAAATTCAGGAAAGGTGACCTCGTCTTCGCGGGTTTCCACAGTTTCAGATTCAATTGTATCCATTCCAGTCATAAAAGGGTCATAGACTTTTTGAATTTTATTCTCAAAGAAGTCCGAAAGCTTTGTACATAGTGAGGGTGAGGTGGCTACCTTGCTCTCCAGCGCTATTGGCTTTGTGAAGGAACTAACTAACCTGAAAATTTCTTTGCTGGAGTTCTCCGCGGTGTTAATACGTTTCACAAAGTAGTCCCTTCTTACCATCCTCAACAATTTGTGAAAATCCTTTAGAGCTTCCTTATATGCCAATTTGGCCAGTGGACAATATTCTTTTCTCCAGAGGCGTTCCTTTTGTTTGCATTTACTTTTTTCCGCTCTGAATTCACCAGAAAACCAGGGGGCTGACGGAGAATTTCTCGAAATTCTGCCTAATCTGGCTGGGGCTACAGTGTCCATGGCTGCCGAGATCCATCCGGCCATGGCATTCGAGTCTACGTTAGGGTCATTTTTTAGTTGTGGTTGGCTCTTCAACAACACTGGGCCTAAGGACTCCAACGTCAATTTCTTCCAATTTCTTTTTAGCATGTTACGGGTTACTCGACCAAGTTGTGGAGTTACCACGGTGAATGCAAAAGGGACCAGATAATGGTCTGTCCAGACCATTTCTTGCGGCGTCTCAACAACCAAGGACGGGATATTCGAAAATATTAAATCTAGAATGTTGCCAGCACAATGAGTAGGGGCTATTACATGTTGGGTGAAATTTACCCCATTGAGTGACATTGTTAGCTGAGAGGCATAAGCACAACTCGGGTCCGTAATATGTAAATTAAAATCTCCTAAGGCTGTATAGTTGGCGTATTGTAGTGATGTTTGGGCAATGAAGTTGCATAGATCTGGGATTAAACTGAGGGAATCATCTGGAGGGCGATAAATCAGTAGTCCAGCGAAGTAGACCGAGGGTCCGATATTTATACAAAAATTCAGACCTTCAATCAGGCCCAAGTTTTGTAGCTCTGTAGTGTAAATCTCCCAAGAGTCCCTCACAATAATGGCTACCCCATCTCCTCTTTTATCACCTGCCCTGTTAGCACAGCAAACTTTAAAGCCTGGTGGATTGGCTAAGGCCAGAGCCGGTTTAGAATCCTCCTTTAGCCAGGTTTCGGTCAGAAACATCACATCCCAATCATTGTTGGACAGCAATATCCATATGTCGTCAGCATGCTTGGGCAGTGACCTACAGTTGATAAGGCAGGTTCTTATTCTGTCTCCTGGTTTCTTTTGCACCAAGTCCAAGGAGCGTGCTCTCTTGTTTCCTGGAAGCCCCCCTGTATTCCCTAGGACAAAATTACAGCCTTTACAGAAATGTGGGAGTATGGCACTCGCTAGATCAATGTCATGGCCGACGGGGCATATGTTCTTCCTTAAACTCAAAAGGGAGTCTCGAGTCCCTGCAGTGTTACTATTGATATTGGGAGAGGCAGCATGGCTGGCGCTGGCTGCGGTCTGGGCGCGGACGGGCGCAGACGGGCTTGCCTTTGGTGCGCCTTTGGCGCGCCTTTGGCACGCCCTCTGCGCGCGTCCGCTGCGCGTCCGTTCACACATGTAGAATAAATAGTGTGCTTCTATCCGGAAATGAGGCAAGCCTGGGGGTGGAGCCACATCCCTCCGCACAAACTGCAGGAAGTGCCGCGTCGGACCGGGGACCGGTAAAGTACAAAGTGCAATATGCCTTATTTACAGTATACGTTATTAGCAGATATTTAAAACTCTGTAGTAATCCTTTAAAACAGTTCAGTGCATAATAAAACTAGCGATATAGCAACTTTAAAAAAGATAGCCCCCTCTGCGCGCTGCTTACAGTCCGCTGCGCGTCCGTGCACACATGTAGAATAAATAGTGCGCAGTACTTTGGGGACTCCTGGGGGTCCCCACGACTAGAACCTTGTGATGTGCCTAATGTGGCACTAAGGTGGCTGCCCTTTTGCATGGGCACACTGCGTGCGCCGTGGGCAGCCTCATACTTTTAATTGAAATCTGTATAGTGCTTCTTTGCCCATTGCTAGATGCACCTTGCAGAGATCAGCTTAAAAAGCCTCTTCTTTCTACTTACTGTTTTGTTTTTAACAAAGATGCGTTTTTTTTCTTAGAAATCCTGTACCATACTCAAAGAAAGGTATGCAGAGTTGTAAAAAAAATTGTGCAACATTTGCATAGGCGTTGGTGTAACTTAAACATAAAGTTAGTCAAATCTTCCTGAACTTGATAAATTAGCAGCCGTTTATTTTTTAATTTTCTATCTCAATTTCAAATAATAGTTTGAAGCGGAAGTGACGTCGCATGCCCGTTGATAACCCTTCTCCAATCAGATGTGGAAGTGACATTGCATGACCGATGACCCCGATAACAACCCTTTGAACATTTTTTAAACAATCGGCATTTTCAACATTACAAACAAACTTTATTTAACATTTAAGGCCGTACTATGTTAATAAACTGTTATACTCAAGCAGCTACTGCAACTAGACAAGACTAAAGACATGTTTGCCTTTAAAATCGTCTTTGTTGCAATGACGTCCACAGGGGGCTTGAAATGGCGACATGGCGCTCTCAGCTGTTACCCTTAGCTACTTCTAAAATACGCCCCTGGGGGGTTTGTGGTAGCACTGAACTAACATGCTGATCAAGAAACTGTATATCTTATTATTCTAAATTCTCTATGATGCAGATATGACGCAGAGTAGCATTAATGGGAATCAAGATCAAAAATGGGAAAATAATTTTGAGTACAAAGAAAAGACTGGTACATTGAGCTATTATTATCCAAAACACTTTTCACACAAGAAATGATTTTTTCTTCCATTAAGTAAAGCTTTACAGCATGTTTATTTGACCCTCGAGACTTGAACACAACTTCGCGTTTGTCCAGCTAACAATATGACCACTCAGAACTTTCTATCTTACATAAACTGTTTTATAGTTGAACAGAATGGTGCTTTTTTCTTGCATAACGTCCGTATTATTTCAGCTAAGAGACAAAATCCCCCAGGCAAGAATCCAAATAATCAGTGCTGGAAAAGTTGGCACTTGAGTGACTCTATGAATAGATGAGTTTTGCTGTGTCTGTTCATACCCCACATTATAAACGGTCATTTTAGTAAAACATAGTGATATGGTATTGGGATTATCCTCAATGGATAAAGAACTGAAAGCGGTCAAATATTCAAAAACAGAAATCCAGAGGTGCTTGTTTGAAGGGCCCAGGGAAAGAAAAGTGACGGAGACAAGAAAGAACAAGCATTTGCAATGCAATAGGTCTCGCATTTGTGAGAATTTGAGCAATTGGCATTGTAAATGACGATGCCTTTTTATTTACATATTGGTTTTTCAAACATGAATAAAAGGCATCGTCATTTACAATTACAATCGCTTAAACTCTCGCAAATGCGAGACCTATTGCATTGCAAATGCTTGTTTTGATTTGCAGCACCCCCGCACCAATACTTCCAGCGCCTATGCTAATAGGAGCCAAGATTGACTCTTAGCAGAGAAATCAAGAAAAGCAGCTGGAACCGATGTGTTTGCCACTTTTGACCTTAAATCTGTTTTGAGCAGCAAGCATAATTCATTCCTCAATCAAGCAATCTCCACCCCTAGGCCAGACAGCAGTCAGTCACCACGTGTGATAGCCACGAGTAATCACCCTACCTCTCTCCAGACAGTCCCTCCTCATCCGATATTTAAAAGCGTTCTAGGAGAGTGAACTAACTCGAAAACATAGCTTTATAAAATGAGCTTTACCTGCCAGTGGTGGTCTCCAAAGGGGAAATTCTTGCTGGATTTGTTCCTGTGAAGTCAACTTTGGAACTGAACGAGGCAACTTGCAATGTATTTATTCATTGTTTTATGCAACCTCCCTCCACAACACTGATCTTTCTAGCACCATCGTTCCGACCAAGTTGAGTTAACATTGCAAGTCAGAGTTCTTTAAATAATTGAGGATTGAGGGGATACTCATAAGTTGTATGACAAGTGCGTACGAAGTGCCAAACATGCGCCCACACTGTTTTTTTATCCTCCCTTCAAGTATTTAATGTATAACTGGTTTCACAACATTAAAAAAAATATTGTAAACGATCAGGTTTCGGCAGTACTGGTAAGTCTAGTCATGGAAATAAATAATATTTTATCTCTCCCTGCATTGTATTGCTTTGTTGAACAACTTGGTGGTGTTGATTGTGCCCTAAAATTCGGACAGACGAGTAACTTTTTTTCTGTGCCAGTGATGACGAATTCCCGTTGATGTTTTACTTTCATATGTATTCTTTGCTTAAAAAGCAGAAATTGTTAAAGTGCGGCATCTTACCGATGTTGAAAAGAAAAAAAAGATGAATAAAAGAAATATTTAAAGTTAAAGCGCGACGTTTGAGCGCTCTTAAAAATGCATTTGTGAAGGCGCGCGACGCTCAGTGATAGGTTTGATGACAACGGAGCTCCAGCAAGCTCTTTAAACAAGGAGGGAGGGGGAGAAGGGAGGGGGGAGTGAGAGCGGGTGATTAGGTAATCTGTGGGCAAGCTAGCAGTGCTAGTGCTTAGAGTGGTGTCTGATAGTAAAGCAATGTGCTCCCAAAATTAGTAGTGTTCAGGAAAACAAAATGCGGGTGCTCCCTTTAAGAGAGATACAGTAATTTGTCCACCGGCCGCCTCCGCTTCAGAAGGAAGAGACTGGAATGTCGCCAAAGTAAATCCCCCACCAACTGCCCTCTGTGTTTTAGGGGCAACGCTGGGGCCACTCAGGTCCGATTCAGGTAACTTGAGATGACCAAGTATATTTAAGCAAAAAAGGTGAGATGTGATGAGGGGTTGTCACCGTACTTGTTGCTCATAGCGGAACAATGTACCTGGACTAGCGGTGGTAGTGAGTGACTTCAAGGAGAACTCGGGTGCCCCCAGGCTCCGCAGTGTGGCGCATGTCTTGATGCAGTTACGGGACAGGGAGGCCCGAGAACGGTGCCAAATGGTGATTGTGGCCCCGCTGGACACCATATCTGGTTCCTTGACCAGAGCTGCAGGAGCACATCTCACACTACTGTGGCCTCTAGTGCTGGGGGGCGGACTGGCAACATCTGCCCCCTGGTTGATGGCTGCAGCGGCACCTTGGGGACTCTGGATGCAGCGTACTCTCTTGTCGGTGGCGTCCTCAGAAGCAGTGTCACGTGACAAGGGCTGGCTGCTTATGCTGCAAGATCACCCGGGCAACGCCGTGGTGATACCCTCTGGCCTCCTTCGGCGTAGCTGCGCCTTAGGGCACACGAATTGGGGAAATCCAGAGCTGTGCAAATGGTTGTGGAAACAGGAGTGCTTGGGCCCCACAGTCAGGCGCGTGGCAATCCCAATACAGTGAGTGCAGTGCATGGCTCAGATGAAGCACCGCACTCAAGCTCTTTAAACAAGGAGGGAGGGGGAGAAGGGAGTGGGGAGTGAGAGCGGAGACCATGGTGGAGGAAACAATGAAACCATTAACAGCGCGGCGCTCGTAAAAGGGCGCCGTGCTGATTATGTATGCATGTGTGTATATGATGCTCGACCTAAAAAGAAGTCATCCCCAAAATAATATATAAACACTCATAGTGTAGGGAAACTGTAGTTGGTCGGTGCTGCTTCCTACAAAAACGGAAGTGACGTATCGGATCAACAGCCAACAGTAAGCGAGATAAGAAGGGCAATGCCAGAATCAACCAATGGCAAGCGACAGGAGAAATTACCCTGATTATTGTGTTTACTATAGGTCTTGCGACAGCGCATGTCTTGATGCAGTTACGGGACAGGGAGGCCCGAGAACGGTGCCAAATGGTGATTGTGGCCCCGCTAGACACCGTATCTGGTTCCTTGACCAGAGCTGCAGGAGCACATCTCACACTACTGGGGCCTCTAGTGCTGGGGGGCGGACTAGCAACATCTGCCCCCTGGTTGATGGCTGCAGCGGCACCTTGGGGACTCTGGATGCAGCGTACTCTCTTGTTGGTGTACTCTCCAACATGGGAGGAGGCTTCAGCAATGTCGGTGGCGCCCTCAGAAGCAGTGTCACATGACAAGGGCTGGCTGCTTATGCTGCAAGATCACCCGTGCAACGCCGTGGTGATACCCTCTGGCCTCCTTCGGCGTAGCTGCGCCTTCGGGCACACGAATCGGGGAAATCACGAGCTGTGTAAATGGTTGTGGAAACAGGAGTGCTTGGGCCCCACAGTCAGGCGCGTGGCAATCCCAATACAGTGAGTGCAGTGCATGGCTCAGATGAAGCACTGCACTCAAGCTCTTTAAACAAGGAGGGAGGGGGAGAAGGGAGGGGGAGTGAGAGCGGAGAGCATGGTGGAGGAAACAATGAAACCATTAACAGCGCGGCGCTCGTAAAAGGGCGCCGTGCTGATTATGTATGCATGTGTGTGTGTGATGCTCGACCTAAAAAGAAGTAGTCCCCAAAATAATATATAAACACTCACAGTGTAGGGAAATTGTAGTTGGTCGGTGCTGCTTCCTACAAAAACGGAAGTGACGTATCGGATCAACAGCCAACAGTAAGTGAGATAAGAAGGGCAATGCCAGAATCAACCAATGGCAAGCGACAGGAGAAATTACCCTGATTATTGTGTTTACTATAGGTCTTGCGACAGCGCATGCGCTGTCTACGCGAGACCTAAAAAAGGCCACAAACAGCGTTCCTGGGTTGGTTGTGACACGGAGGACTCAGAGAAGGGGCATTCTTGGTACATATAAACAACATGGCTGAAAACAGTACTATGGATCAACTGTGACAAGTTGGTACAAGAAGACAAAATGGCTGAAACTGTGACAGGGACCAACAGTACGACGTTTGTCAAGAAACTCTGGAAGAACGACCCAGCTATGGAAATTTTTCATGGGGTTTCATGCCACAGAGAGCACATGAAGAACAAGCATTGGCATCGCCAATAGGTCTCGCCTTTGGGACCTTATGTGTTTAGCCAGAACTTTTGGCTATGTTTTAGAGCATTGTGGCTGCTGTGCATCATGTTGAAAAGTTATAATAAAAAGTGTTAAACATTTTTGTTACCTTTATACAAACCAAGACGACATTATATACAACTGAAAAACCTGATTAAAAAAAGATTTTAACATAAAATTATGTGGTACTGAGTGGCAATATGTGGTATTATGTGGAGTGTATTTATGTTGCATTGAGTAGAGTGTAATTACGTGGTGTGTAATTATGTGGTACTGAGTGGTATTATGTGGAGTGTATTTATATTGCATTGAATAGAGTGTAATTATGTGGCGTGTTATTACGTGGCACTGAGTGGTATTATGTGGAGTGTATTTATGTTGTATTGAGTAGAGTGTAATTATGTGGCGTGTAATTATGTGACACTGAGTGGTATTATGTGGAGTGTATGTTGCACTCAGTAGAGTGTAATTATGTGGCGTGTAATTATGTGGCACTGGGTGGTATTATTTGGAGTGTATGTTGCATTGAGTGCAGTGTAATTATGTAGCATATAATTATGTGGCACTGAGTGGTATGTGGAGTGTATTTATGTTGCATTGAGTAGAGTGCAATTATGTGGCGTGTAATTATGTGGTACTGAGTGGTATGTGGAGTGTATTTATGTTGCATTGAGTAGAGTGTAATTATGTGGCGTGTAACTATGTCGCATTGAGTGGTATTTTGTGGAGCTGGGGTTCTGGGGGTGCAGCCCCTAACAAACAAACAAGCAAACAAAGGGCACATATCAGAGCTACCGCAACAGCATGCTTTCGCCTCATTTCTCTCTTCCCGCTTTGCGTCGGCGCCTCCGTTCAGAAGCCTTTGGCAGTGGGTTTTGTAAAACTATTTCCTTGTTCGGGACATAGAAAGGCGTGCTTTGCCTCGCTGTCCCAAGTAATACCAAAGCACACGAGCCATGTTCAAACTGAGCCGGTTCATTAAAAATGTTGGGGAGGGGGGTGCAAACATGCACTGTTTGTGTTTGCTCTACCTTTGCGAGCTCGGTGATGCATTGGAAGCCTCGGTGTGTGTTTGGCCACATGTTGTGTGCCTCAAACTGCAAAATACCATGCACGTGGATAGACTGCACCCTAGGTGTGAATGTAAAGTCAAGGACATCGTTTGAAAACCAGACAATGAGACCTGTGAGTTCTGTTAAAAAGGTCAAAACATGTTGAAACGAGCGTGGAGTTTGATGAGACCCCGCCCAAACGGTTCATTCACAGCCTCGCGCGCGTTTGGCAAATGGTGTCACTGTGACCTTGCAGGTTCAACTCAATGACCTCTTTAATTCACGAAGATGTGAATGAGTTGACACCCCCTTAAAAGCCAGGCTTCTCTTGCTGCTTCATTCACACATACGGTGTATGCTGCACGCGCGGAGAGGGTGGAGAGGGAGGGAGTTTGCACGGCATGAGGCAGGGGACGGGCGAGGGGGCATCTCAAGGTGAAGCGCTCCAGTCCTGTGAGTGCGATACATGCGGCAGCCGCTGCTGGCACAGGGGCGCCTGTGGAGATGTCATTGTGCTCCCACCGTTCCTGCGGCTTCCTGAAGTGAGAGAGTGACACGCGCTGCTCGTCCCTCCGGTGTCAGGCACAATACAAACCGCTACACTGTCAGAGGGGGTTTTGTTGTAAAACCTTAGCAACTGCGGTGCTGGCGGAAATGTACTGCAGTGAAAATGTATAGGACATGCAGGGGTAACTTGTACAATGCGGAGTCGTAACACAGATTAGAGAGGTAGGAGCTTTGGTACTCGCAGCGCTAACAACGAAAAAGTGCTCAAGAAAAAAACACAGTGGTTCCACTAAATATATTACTACAGTAGTAACACCGCCTGGGGAAAGCCTTGTCTAGTCAATGAAATTGTAAAGTGAGAAACAAGTCTGTTTGGACCCCCGTGCGTGGTGGAATAGCCCCGCATTGTCCTCCTTGGTGGGAGGTGGTGAACTCCAGCATGGGTAAACAAGCGGGGCAGCGCGGCGACCGCGAACGCGCTAATTGGAAACAGATGACGCCGCTGCTTGCTCCCGCAAGCTGTAGGCCGTGGGCGGATACATTTACTGGGAAAGGCGGGACATGCACCCGCCTTTGGCCAATTGCGGGCTTTTAATTTTTGAAAGCCACACGCAATGGCCAATCACTTCAGCTTTTCAGCAAACTCGTGCGTGTGGCTTTTTTTAGCCACAAGCACAAGTTTGCTGAAAAGCTGAAGTAATTCCAAGAGGTCATTTTCTAGAGCAGCGCATGCGCGCTGCGCTAGACTCGACCTAAAAATGAGTGTGGCATAATTTGTGGTATGGAATTTTGAGTTCTTATCACTTCACTCATTCCCACTGTAGCATATGTAATACTTACATTGCTGCCATCACTAGTGTGGTGAGCTAAGATGTTATCCTCAAGCTTTTATCCTCAAAATATCTGATTGCAGGTTTTTGGTCTAGTAGCAAATACTCATTCCCCCTACCTATCACCACCGTAAACTGCCTCTAACTGCTGCTCTCCAATCTAGCTTATTCTGATTGGTTGAAATGGCGACTAAACAGATTTCTGTTGTTTTAGCAATGCGATTGGCCATCCTGTCAATCAATCAGAATAGGCCCATTCCGATTGGCTAATGACAGCCACTCAGAATCGGTGTGTCTCTCCCAGGGATGAATTGGCTCCGGTTTGTAGCAGGTCTGCAATCTTCCCGTCGGTGTGAGCAGTATGGGACGCATCTTGGTGTTTGCATTTTTTTTCAGTCCATGGTATGCAGATTTAGCTAACCCAATATAGAGGATTTGCTTCAAGATTTCCTTCCCTTTATCCTACACTGAAAGAAGAAAATGGCATAGCCCTAATTATTTTGATGGAACAGTCTCAATGGAGTAAATATTTAGTTCCAGATGCAATAACTTTGGATGAGGTTGAAAAGGAAGTATTCCGAGAAGTTGATAAAACATGTTGATCAACTGCATTTTAAGACATGATGATAATGTATAATTATGGAACTAAACCAACTCAATATGATGGTGAAGGTAAAGAATATGGGCCAGATGTACGATCGTGGAAATAGCGCCTCGCAAATTGCGAGATTTTTGCGACACGCAATTTGCGAGGCGCTATTTCCAATGTACAACAGTGTTTTTCACACTGTTAGCAATTCCCAATGGGGTCGCAAATAGAGAGGCTCATGAATATTAATGAGCCTCTCGCAATTTGCGACCCCATTGGGAATAGAAGGCCCTCCCAGGTATGGTGGCCTGCTGGGCTTAGCAGACCACCATGTCTGGGACTGCTTTTAAATAAAGCAGATTTTTTTTAAATGCAGCCCGTTTTCCTTAAAGGAAAACGGGATGCATTTAAAAAAGAAAAAAATGAAACATTTTCGTTTCATTTTTTAAGGGCCGGTAGTGGTCCCTGGGACCACTGCCTGCCCTTAAAAAATATTTCCCCCTGCATTTGCAAAGGAGAAGGCGTCCCCTGGGGACCCCTTACCTTTTGCGGACGCAAAACATTCTTACATAGGGTTGCGCTCGCTATTAGGAAGGGAACGCCCCTTCCTAATAGCGAATCGCAAAACCCTATTTTGCGAGTCGTAAAATAGGGTTTGTACATTCCCCATGCAGTTTTTGCATGCGCAAACGGGTTCGCAAACCCGTTTGTGCATGCAAAAATGGTCGTACATCTGGCCCTTGGTATGTAATAGAAATTGTTAAACATTTCAAAAGAAAGGGGATGAACATAAGGCAAGCATCTGCTAACAGAAAAGGAGTTTGAACATTGATGGTAAGCCTGGAAAGCTGAAGGGGAGCAGCCTCTTCACAACTCTTGCTGACTGTTTGTGCAAATACAGGTTCTGGGTTTACAGTATTAGGCTCTGTGAACTTGCATGTCCGCAGAAGGAACTTATGACTGTGGAAAATGGGTGTGTGGTGGATTTTCACCAGTCATACTTTTAGAGTTAATGGCATGAGCATGGGTGTTACCTGGGAGGGCGAATGGGGTGGCGTAGCTATACGTGCTGCCACCCGGGGCGGCCCCTAAGTTTGCCACCTGGGTGCGGGTAAAAGCCGGGGGGTGAGGGGGTGTGACCGCTGACGGATGACTTCTTTGGGGGTGGGGGGGTGACGGACGACTTGTTCTTGGGGTGGCAGTCAACAGATACGACTCCCACCGCCCTCCCCTCCCCCCAGCTACAGCACTGGTGGCCACTGGGATCACAGTGACCACCACAAAGTAATAACTTTGTAGGTATTCACCAACAACAGTAGTCCTAGTAGTTTGTCACCTACACTAAGGGTCTGATGACAAGTGGCTGGTTAAAGTGCGACCCTGGCACAAACATCTGTTTGCACAGGAACCACAATGGTAAGTAATGCAAAGCTTATCATACCTGATAACTATCAGATGCAGTTAAGTGTGCCTCCTCCATTAAATTGCAGCATGTCAAACCTGCCGAATTTTACAACGGAAAAAGGCATAGGATTTACCAGGACATATGGATTTAGGTGCAGTAAGCACAGAAATCTGCATGTTATTTCCCAAAAGGTCAGAAAAGGCGATAATGATCACAACCTATAAATTCCGAACATTTGTAATCAGGCCCTCGTGCTTTCCTTTTTCTATTCTGCAGCACACATAGAAAAAGGAAATCGCCTCTTATGATTGATTTTGTGCAGTAAGGTGTCCCTTCCGGCACAAAATCAATCAGCCCCGCATGGTGCAAGGGTGCCTGCGTTGGCGCATGGCAGCACATTGGGCGCCGGTGCTGGGGAAAAGGACAGGAGGGAGCTGTATCACATAGATACGGTGCATTCCTGCCCTTTTGTTTTGACGTAGGGCAGCACAGCAAGAGTCCTTGCGGCGCTGCCCTACGTCAAAACTTCATAAATTAGGCCCTCAATTTTTTCTAAGGAAAGAGTGGAAGGGAACTCTTCACCTAGAAAACAGTTTTCAAGGCAGAGAAATAAAGCTATACAACAGATCGAGGCTTTGCACCATAACCCTAATCATAAACCAAGAGCTCCCCAGCAGAATCCTTGGCGATTTGGGTTTAAGCATAGGCATGGAATACTATGATTTCCCCCTATTTTTGCCCATCAGCCATAGGATTCATCTGAAGAAAGAGTAACTTTATGAAAAGATGCACCATTAAAATAATAATGACGTGGACAGAATAAGATACAGGAAAATAAGTTTATATCACTGGAAGAGCCTGGAAAAAGGAGAGCTAATCCGGCTCCTGGTTCTTGCTCCCTAGAGCCCAGAGTTTTAACATCACTGGTGATTAAATCGTGCACCGCAGGCCCTGCAGTAATGTAGACCTGTATTTTTGGTGTCACTCCTTAATCTACAAAAAGATGGTAGTTATGAATAAAACCTTTTAGGCCACGGTGTGTTTTCATTTTCCTCCTCTAACTCGCAGTGTTGCTGGGCTTGATTGTACAGGACATTCCCGCAAACCACGGGCGGTGTCAGTTGTTTTTTGCTGGAATACTAATCGCCTTTCATTACGGGATTTTTGGGCAGGAGGTTGCAGCGCAGGAGAAAACGCAGATCCTTTAAGGATTTCAATATTCATTGCTCAGCGAAGTTACAACTGTTTATGTAGAGAATTGAACCGTGTTCACCGCAGCTATAAATACGAATTTAAACCAGCGAAGGGAGACCACCGTGAACTGACAAACCTGCACCACTGGGCGTGGGGTGAAAAAATACATTGGTACAAACTTTTAAAGCAAAATATATTGCGTCCACTAAACTAAGCTGACGCACAAATGAGTCAAGAATGCGAGAATTATGGGGTGGTTCACAAAAGCTCTTGAAGTTTAAGGCATGCACAATTTACGCCTCCAGATCGTTGTAGTCTACAAGTGGTTTTCTGATTCATAAATATTTCTGATTTAGGCATGCATAAATTACCCTGTTAACATGCGCAAGTGTCTGGTTTGCACACTCTCACATGTGCACACTCCCACACAAACACACACCCCCACGATGTTTTCTAGTAGTGCTTACTCTATGCATGGCGTTCGCCTGTGCATGGTTATGAAGAAAGGAGAATTTAATGTTTAAAATTCTTATTTGCTGTTATAAAATATTTTTCTGTATTTTCTGCACCCACTTACGCCTGGACCCTTCAGATGTAGGTTAGATGAGCACACAAAAGCGGGGACAGTGATGGCCGGCACAGGTAAGAGCGGTGGGGCGGGGGTCTGGGAAGTCAACATAGGACGGGATAAGTTAAATAAAATAAATAAATAAAACCACTTACCTTGCGCTCGCCGCATCGCCGAGTCGGCGATGCTGCGGGCGCAAGGTAAGTGGTTTTATTTTAAAAAAAAATGTAATTTAACTTATCCCGTCCTATGTCGTCTTACCTGTGCCAGCCGCGACTGAGCGGGGAATGCATTACAGCACGTTTGTGGATGTTGTAGTGTAGTAACATGCAGAGTGCTGTGCCGATAATAACTGTACTAAGGCACACATATGAAGTTTTCTGCCTTCCAGAGGTCATGCCTCAGGCCCCGTTATTCACTCCGGTCCCCACGTCATGGTCTGGACCAAAGGGGCCCCAAAAAGAGGGTTAAACCCAAAACACCTCTCATCGGGGTTACACAGTGGGCTCACCCACCAACGTGAAACATAACAGTGAATATCAGCTGCATTATGACTGTGATGCGCCCCTCATTTGCATCATTCCCTCTGACACTCCCCCGGGACTGTCCCTGTGTCTGATCTAACTATAGGAACATGGTAGATCCCACTAAGAGGCATGTATTTACATGCATTGCATGATTTTTGAAACTCCGTCTTGAGCACTGGGGCCACACAAAATGATTTCAGGCTATCTACATAAGATGACTCAGCATGCAGTTAATCTAAAGGATACTGATTTTAACAGTGAATGGTTATTCTGAAACTCTGAAATGAATTCAGTACTCCTGAAACTACATTAGACATCTTAAATACTATTGATTGCTGACTTGTTTCAACAGCAATGAAACAACATGCCCCCTCAACTAGGAAGCGATCATGTGTCCAAGAAACCATTGCTTCTCATTATAATTCCACATATATAGTTGACCTACTTTACATAAACTAAGAACCGGAACACTTGGAGCTGATGACTGTGTCTCAAAAGTAAATATCAGCATCTCCAGGGTCTTACAAAAAAGGATTTGTTTAGTACCATGAAAGAAAGTCAGTCCAGACTGATATTATTGTTATTATTATTGTTGTTGTTGTTGAGTGGTTTTTAGCTGTAAATGTTACTACTGTTATCTTTGTTTTGTTAGTATTTTAGCATTATTATTAATCTAATTCTGTTCTCATTAAGTGTAAATGTTCAGTGATTGATGTGCTTTTATTGAGAAAAGTAAAACTCACGCACCTCATTAGAGTTAATAATGGAAAATCTACACCCAATGAGATTATATTATTGTAACCAACATTTAAGACGCAATAGTTATGTTATTTGATATTTTGTCAATGACATTTTGACGTAGCATTTGTAACTCTTGTCAATCTGGGAATTACTGGCAGGGCTTTCATATGCATATGTTTGAACTCAAATAGAGTTGTAATATTAATTGATTAAAAATATGTATTTTTTTCAAAAGCTGCACACAAGGGTTCAGGTTGTTCATGGTTTGTCTTTCTCTGGCCCCTTTTTAGTCAGTTGATGTATATCAATTTTGAAAGAGTGCACATATTGTTCTGATTACTTTCAGCCACGTTCTTCTACAGTAACTCTTATTTCATAAGAAGGATCTATACCAGAGTAGAGAAATGAACATTGATAGGGTAGCTTTCTGCCAAGTACATTGGAATATAAAACCATCTCCTCTTAAACTATGGCTGCTCACCAGCCCTTTGATGAACCTTACTAAAATACTGGAAAGCCTACCGTAGGAATTGTTCACATTTGCGTGGTGTACCCCCAGATATTTGCCTTGACTGTTTTTGCTGGCTGTAGAACTCTGTACTAGTGGACCGTAGCACCCATTGAGCCACCCACTATAGTGATGGTGTAAAAGTGACTGCAGGCCTACCAGGAGTAGCCTGGCTGTTGCAGTTTTAAACTGCAAATTCAACCTGTCAAACCTGTGAAAACCTTCCTTTTAATTATTTATAAATCACCCCTATGTAGGATATGGATGCCTTATTGCCCATAAAACAGGGCGAATGGTATTTAAAAGTAGAACATGTAGGAGTTTAATGTTAAGTATGTCCCTAAAGAGAAAAAGTCCCCAAAACTATTTTCATTGTTGCAAAGCTGACTGTTCCTTAGAAAAACACAAGATTATATTATTACATTTAATAATGCTAATTTCCATTATGAAACAGCTAGGAAAAAAAAGAAACAAATATTTGTAATAGTTGTTAAAAATCCAATTCAATGGTGAAGTCAGAGTTTTGATAAATATTAAGTAAAAACTACTTTAAGAAAGTTACCCTTTTCCTGCCTGAAGTCTCTGGAGAACCATTTGCATTTGTTCTCCCACTTCTGCTAGCCAGTAAATGACAGTTGAATAGGTATGAATGGATTTGGAATGCCTCCCAGGAGCAAACAATATGCTGACCTGAATGGGCAGGGATGACCCCTCTGGATCTGACAGATATGAAGGGTGGGGCTGTGAGCATCCCCATTGACATTACAGTGCCAAATCCTGCTTGAATGTCAAATCCTGCTTGACAGGTCTGCTGTAGATTAACCTATAACACTTGGAGCACACTTCAAGAGGCCTCCCCTGTCACAGGCAAATGTTAACTGAGACCTGGGCAGGGCCCTTCTTTTGTCCGCCAGCCAGGCAGGCAGGCTCCGATGATCGTGGGGCTCTTTTTGACATCACAGTGTCAAATCCTGCTGCGTGTCAAATCCTGCTTGACAGGTCTGCTGGGGTGTTACATATAACACTTGGGCCACCTGGACAGATCACTTCCTACTCCCTATCATTCTACCCACCTCCTCTCCACCTATTCCCCCTTCTCCAGTCAGATGGCTGGAATGACCCTGGCCCAAACTGAATCTTGAAACTTGGTCAGCTGTCATGGAGGCATCGAAAGACCCATTCCCTCCAAACATGTCACCCTGTCCGCTCACAGGTTCAATGAGTGGATTACTAACTAGTTGAACACTGTCTTACCAGCAAGGTTACCAGCGGGCTAACAAATACCCTTGGTTCAATGCCCATCTAATGACTCTGAAAAGGGAGTGCACACGATTGAAGAGAATTTGGAGAAGGCCTTAGGACGAGACTAGTAAATCTAATTATAGCAAAGCCATTAGACTTTACCATGCAAAAATAAAAGTGTCCCAAGCCACCTACTTCCCCGCAAAATTTGCTTACTCCAATTCTCCTAAAGAGACTGTTAGGATTTTCAAAGGTATTACAGAGCCTACAACAGCCAGCCCAACTCCGGAAGCCTCTGTAGAGCACTGTGATAATCTGGCATGCTTCTTTCAGAAGAAAATAATGGATATTTATTCCTCCTTCCCTGCGAGGTCTAATTTGGTCAATTCTCCTTCTAGTAAAACCTCCTTGGATCTATCAGAGGGCACTCTCTCAGCGTTCCCTAATCTCACCTTGAATCTGTTAATATATCTTTTAAACACAGTAAAATCAGGTTACCGCACTAGACCCTGACCCTCTACATATTCTCTGTCAAGGGTCTGAATGTACTGCCCTCGTGCTGACAGACCTGCCAAACCTCTCCCTTACTTGTGGGTAGGTTCCCTCTCAGTGGAAGCATGCAATACTTTAAAAAAAAGGCAACCTTGACCCCCTCTGTCTGAGTAACTACAGACCAATCTCCCTATTACCTGGAGCTTCCAAACTCCTAGAAAAAACACCTTAATAAACATCTTTCTGCCTTCCTTGAATCCAATGAATTCCTCCACCCCACTCAAATAGGGTTCCAACCACAACCCAGCACTGAAACACCTCTGCTGGTGGTGGTCAAGGAACTTAGGTGACTTCTGGATCAAGGAGGATCGGTGGCCGTCATTCTTCTAGACCTTAGTGCTGCCTTCAATACTGTAGACCATCTCAATCTTATTCAGAGAATATCAAATGCAGGTACAGCGGGCAGAGCACTAAACTGGCTTTCCTCCATCTTGGAGAACCAAACTTTTCGGGTTGTAGACCAGTCTTGCTACTCTGTTAGTCTTCCTCTCAGTTGTGGGGTACCTCAGGGTTCCTCCGTGAGTCCTACCTTTTTTAATCTTTATAATCTCCTACTTGCCGAAATTGTGTGCTCATTTGGGTAGTCACTGGTCTCTTATGTCGATGATACCCAGCTGCTCATGAGAATTTCCCCCGACCTCAGCTCAAGGCATTTATCCCTGACCCCTTGCCTTCATAAAGCAGCACATGGATGGCTAGCTGCCAATTGAAACTCAACGAAGACAAGACGGAGGTTATACTGCTGGGCAATAATTTCTGCAGTAATGTCCTGAGCACCATACTAGACTGCTTGAGCAAGCTTCCTAGCCCAAAAAGCTCGATAAAGAGCCTTGGGATGTGGTTGGAGTCTAGCCTCATGATGGATTATCAAGCCAAAAAGCTTGCTGCCAGGTGCTATGGCATTCTGAGATTATTAAGGAAGGTTCTTAATCTTCTTCCTTTCACAGCTAGAAGACTGATTGTTCAGGCCCTTGTGTTATCCCGCCTCGATTACGGGAATGGCTTGTACCTTGGCTTGCCCAGTTATATTGTCAAAAGGTTGCAGATTGTGCAGAATGCTGCCGCCTGGCTCTTGATGAATATTCCAAGACATCAGTCTACCACAAGGGCTCTGATAGCTCTCCCCTGGCTTCCGGTGGAACGACGAGTGCAGTTCAAGACCTTATGCATTATGCACAACCCCCCATACATGCCTGGGAGACTTCTCAGATCCTCTCCAGCACATCTATTAAATGTCCTCAAGATCTGCAAATACCGATGGGGTGGCCGCTCAACGTCTTTTCTAGCCCTTAAATTCTGGAATACTTTACCCTTAGTGTTACGCTTACTGGAGCATGAACTTCCCTTCTGCAAAGCTCTGAAGACTTGGTTGTTTAGGAACTAATCCTCCTCCACAGTGATTTGATGACTTGCAATGTCTTTTTCAACGCTGGGAGGCCTTTGGGTAGCCATGAGCTATATAAAAACTCCAGACTAGACTAGACTAGACACTTCAAGGGACAAGAACAGGATGCCAAACGATTCTTATGTATCCACTGTCTGGTTGCTAAAAAGCCCTGCTTTGTTTTACCACTCTTCTGTCCCTGGGTTTATTGGGAGTATAGTGACTGCTCCAAACTGGATTATAGTGGGAGAACTCTAGGATTACCATAGTACACTCTGCACATGTACTCACAGATCTCAGAGCCTAGGTTTAATGTGGCCGAAAACTTCCGCCATCTTGAAATTCACCTTTTTCTGCATGGTCACCCCAACATTTGCTCTTTTTTCTGTACCCTATTATTGCTGGCTTTAGGAATTTGTGGTCTTTACCATTGCTAAACCATACAAAAGTGTCTTTGAGCCCTGTCTAAAGCTTGAGTGATTCATTCTCCCAGACGCCGGCACCATTCATTGTAGCTGCCCTGGAAGTAGCAGGATCCTGTCCCTCTTCCTTCAATTTCAATTCTAACTGGTCCGATTGATTCGTGGTTGTTGATTCCTCCCTGGTTCACGGCCAGCACGTACCCCGCTGAGTGGCAAGACCTCTTACTAAACATTACTACATTCGGTTGAACCCGACTATTGTTACCCGCTGACGATTCTTAATTATATCGTTCCGCTACAAGATCCTATCTGCTCACACGCTTTCTCGTCCTGATGATGATCTCAACCTAAGGAGATCGAAACGCCGTCGACTTTCACAACCGAAACTCTTTAAATATATTTTATTAATTATGGAGTTTTGTATAGTGTTGTCAATGCGATGTAAATTTTAAGTCACTAGCACTTATCACTTCACGCACTTTTCACCTTTGTGTGAGCACCAGGACTAGTTCCTAATGTGATTGATACTCATTTATGATGTTAATAAATGTGGTATCATTCAAACAACCTTGTGTCCCTGCATACTCTGTTCTCCAAATTTTGTTGGCGCTTTGTGTTCACTAATAATACTTAGATTAAGACTACCTTTGTATTAATAATAGCTCCGGCTATCCGAGGACCTATCTGGCCTCCAACTCTGACCGTTGTTCTTTGCAAATATACTGTCTAAAGCTTGGGCTGTACATTGGAACTCAATATATGGCCTATTTAACTTCCATATAATCTCTTATATATAGTGCCTTACGTGCACCAATGGCATAAAAAGTTCAATATAATTTGTGGGCTGTACACCACCCACATACATTTCAAAAATATTTTTTTGTAGGTTCACCGCTGTGCTATGGCTTGGCTGCAGCTTAAATGAACTGCAGTGAGACACGGCTGAGGAAAATGTCCCTGCTATGTAGGAAAGGCCTATTTTGATATATTCATAAGTCACCCCTACAATTGCCTTGTAAGCCTACAGGGAAAGGTGCTAATATGTAAAGTAGGAAATAAAACCCAAAAGTTATTTCACCTTATAGGCCTGGTCTGATCTTTCCCTAATAGCTTAGGTGGGATTAACATTTTTATTTTCTACCTCTGCTTACGAACGGGCTGGAAAAATGCTTTAAAGTTATTCCCTGCTTAGTTTTTGAAATCAGACATAATGGTGAAATGAGATCATTTAATCAGAAAAGTAACTTTGTAAAAATGTACTATAACCTGCCTGAACTAGAACTGGCTTAAAACCAAGTCTGTCACTCTTCAAATCTCAAGAGCTGGAATACAAATCTGTGACCCAGAGGACAATGGCTTGCCTCTGGGCCCAGGAATGGCCAATGTGTGCTAACTGTTGACCACTTAGCAGGTATTAGCTATCTGGGATTGGAGAGGAAGAGTTGGTAGAACAACGCACAGCTTCAGCACCCACTTTTGACTTGGAGATGCTAAGGAGGGTTTCTTCTGTTTATCCCCAGGATTCTCCTAACAAGTTAGACTCCAGCCACCGTATGAGGGAAAACCAGTTATGACCTCGCCAGGTAGTAGAGTGGCCAGGAAGCTAAAGAAAGGCTTGCCTGGTGCCGGTGGGCCCGTCCATCTTAAAATAGGGGTTTCTGGATAATTTTAGAGAGGAAGAGGAAGTTCTGCAAAAGAAGATGGGAGTCTGGGACATAATTGTTAGATTTGGCAGCAGAATTTCTCCAATCACTGACTAATGCACAGGATATACCTGGCATCTCTACAACCACCTCTTCAGAACATTCCTGGACCTGGAAAGAATCCATCTGAAGAAGGCTGCCATGCTGGAAGAAGAATCTTGACTTCTCACTCCTGCTGGAAGAAGAGGACTCACACAAAGACTCAAGGACTAAAGGACACTTGAATCCTGCTGGCAACAGGGACTAGAACTTCTCTCCAAGGGTCAAGTGGTTGTCCTCCTGTTTACTTTCTTCAGGGGACACAAAAAACAGAAAATCTCTTAATTCCAAGAGGATCCAGCTGACTAAAGCAGACTAGATACTGCATGAGACGTGGCTAGAGAGAGACCTGGTAGCCAAAAGCCAACCTTGAGAATCTAGAGGTGCAGGACTGACTAGAAGAATATTTCTCATCAGTTGGAGTCTGAAGGTAAAACCTTTGACTGGGACAACGCGCTTGGTGTATCCAACTTCTACTTCATCACAGTCGGCCTGATATTTTGCCCAGGTCCATAGTCCATAGTGCTTGACTTTTCCTAGGCACTTTTTTGCCTTAAAAATATAAAAAGCATTATCACTGGTTCCCCTTTGGTGTCTTTTTGCACACTACATTTTTCTATATTTTTCTATATTAGTTTGAGAGTTTTATTCTGTTGTGTTCTTCACTTTAAAAATGTTGGTACTGCTTAAACTTCACATGTACTTCTTGGGGCTTGCTGAGCAAGGATTCTCAGAACTGTGTTTTAACCTAACCAGAGTGGATTTATTGAGTTGGCAGGGTGCCCGCCCCCTAAATTAATAACCCCATTACTTGACATGGAACAGCTCAACAGCTTTTGTAATCAGAGGCTATGAGTGAGTACAAGGGATTCAAAGAACAGGCATGGGAAATACCTACATGGCGGAAACGTCCTGCCATTCCCTAAACCTCTTTTGATCTTTGACCAGTTGGAAGAGAGATAAAGTCCATTCTAAGACCTTACTATTTGATTTTGATTTTGATTTCTGCATGCTATTTAATAAATAATTTGGCCCAGGTTCGATATGCAAAAAAATAAAAATTTCTGTTATCAAAGAAGCTTTCCCAAAGTTTAAATCTGTAGAGAGCTAGCCATTGGTTTGTACACAGACCAGATGCATTTCTTTATTTTGCTGGGAGGCAAGGCATAGTGTGTTGTTAGACAGAAGCAGGCCGAAAATTAAATAATGCCATCATTCTCAAAAGGGAGGAGACAAAGAGTCTGTACGTGATGCTATAAATCGGGCTGGTAGAAATTGACATATTTTGATCTATGGGGATTCATCCTTGGAGCTTCACCTGTTGTATCAGGAGATCTATAGAGAAGCAATGGAAACCCTTTCCCTAGCATGGCTTTTCATTGTGCTCATTGACTAGCCAAATCTCAGAAGCAATATTCACAATTTCCGCGATAAAACAAGACATTAATAGTTGAAAACTGTGCATGGACCTAGAAAAGCATTTCTGAAATGGCAGGTCCAAAATCTGTTTAAAATTAAAATTATACATTTCCAGATGATGTACTTTCAGTGAACAATTTTGGGAGCTATTTGCTCTTTCTCTTAGTGCATGTGAAGTTCAGCGAGAACAAAGATAAGGTGTGTGTGTGTGTGTGAAATTTTAATGTGGTCAGTAAAGTTTGTACGAATGATAATATTCGCAAACACTTTCACTTTTGCAAAACTTTCTTTGCAGGAGGATTTGAGGGAGACTTCTCACACAAAAAAGAAATCCGTATGGGTTCTGTTTTTACCAACAAAACCTACTGTTGAGAAGTCTTTACCCATTCACCATTATATTTTTTATAAAGTTTCCAGTTTTGTAAAGTTGGTGCCTCTCTTTTTTGCAAAGTTGTAGGCTCAGTGGCTGAAAAATACTATATCTGCTAAAAAAGACAAAGTCAGCCATCCATTCAATAAGAGTTATTAAACCAGTCCTGTATTTATAAGGTATAAACAGCGGCGGCCGGAACAGGTAAGCGCGATGGGCGGGGCAGGTCGTGGCAGGGGGGAAGCCGACAGACACCGGAATAGGTATTATTTATTTATTTAACTATGCCTATTCTGTCGTCTGTCGACTTCCTCCCCCCCTCCACCCTGCCCCGCCCCACCTCCCCACCACGTTTACCTGTGCCGGCCGCTGCAGGGTACAAATAAGGGCATAAGTGCAGTTACTTTTCTTCTTTTCATGGAAAAAGCTTTTCCATGAACACTATTTTCATGCCGACACCTTCATTGAAAATAGGAAATTTTGCTTCACGTTGCCGTGCCATCTAAACTATGACTCCTTTGAATCTACTTCATATTTTTCTCAGAGATTTACGACCTGTGATTGATTGCGTTGACCTTTTCAAAGATGATCTACAGGTCACCTGGCCTAATGGCTGGTCTCAAGATAGCCCATGATCCTTTACTGCAGGAGTAACTCTTTTCCCATGCCCCAATCATTGGGTTTGTGTACAGGTTGTCAATAAAACACCTATGCTTACCTTGTATCTGAGTCTGTGCTTGTGAACTAAAGTGACTGGTGTTGCTCAAGCCTGCTCGGGGATTGGGGGTGGATTGCGTGACCCTCATGGTCTGACGTAGACGTTCTAGCTCACTGAAGCGGTCTGGGAAGGCCCGTGCTTGATCTTCGAGTTTTTGGCGGTGCCCTGAAATAATAAAACAATCCTGCTTAAAATCAGAAAGAAAATTTGTATACCTAAATCTTAATGTGTGGCAATAGCCAAATATTTGAACATTTCATCTAAGGTCACTCTTGCAGATGTTAGCATTTTGGAATAAATGTGAAATGTATTGGTTTTCAAATGAAAATGAACACAATGCAGAAAGGTACACATTAAACGTTTGTCAACATACTTAATATTATTTGAGACTAAACCTATGGATTGAACCCTCATGTCATTATAATTAGGAATATTAACATTTCAATTCTGTAGAGAATTTATGGCCTGATATAGAGTTGGGTGATAGTGGAACACTCTCAGATTTTGGAAAGAAATGTCGAATGTGGAGGAGAAATCTCTACACTGTAGGAATAATATGGTGGGACTTCTCCACCAAATTATCTTTTAGAAAACCGAGGATTTTTTGTTACTATCCTCTTGTGATCACTGGGCAATTTTGATTTTATTTGTTCAGAGAGTCTGATGAAGTAGCTCAAGAATGGATTATCTTTTTCTAAATCAAATCATTAAATTTTTTGCATTTTTCCATGACCACAGAACTTATTCTACAACCAAATTTGTCTTCAAGCTGATCCATTCTGCCTGTTGCACATCAACGGATCCCCCTCTCCTTTCCTAAATTAGGATCCAGTCTTTGAGCTGGACCGCCACTCATGGTTCCCTCGATTGTTTGGCTTACCAAAGATTATTAGCAGTGAGTGCGCATCAGGCAGTTCTGTACCTCTAGAACCAGGCTTAAAAGTATCTTGAAATAGTTGGGGTGAAGGAGGGGATTTGATTTAAATAATATGACATTGATTGATATTTCTATCATGGGAGAAATTCTTGGAGAGAAGCCCTGCCTTGCAATCAGTCTTTTTCTTTCTATGAGATGTGAAAAGACATTGGGGACATCCAAGAACCTTCTCCAAATTGGTTTAGTGCCAGAATATCATGGAACAAATGTTGTGCTACAAAAATGCCATAGCAAAAATATAGAGTACTATAATATTGTCATGGTAAGAATATACAGGTAAGTAGAGATTTACTACTCTCGGTAGATAGATGTGAAATTAGGAACAGTGAATCTATACTTACCTGATCATCCTTATAAGCAGCATTTCTAGCACTCCCAAAACTACCTGCTGCTCCTTGCCGATGACGGACAAAAATCAAGAAACAAGTAAGTTGGGATGCAAGCACTGACTGCATCAGCATTGATGGCGAACACTCTTCTACCTGTGAATAATTGAAAGTGTCTGAAAACACTCTAAACTACATCTACCATAATGCATCTGGGAGAACTAGTACTGTTTCACCAGCTGTGTGTCTCCCCACCTTGATCCCAGTGATTGCTAGCCTTGTCCCACTGAATTAGGGAATGGCTTAGGTAGGGACGTTCCAGTTGGAATTGCTTGGGCTGTGGCTAAAAGGATACTCCATGACGGAGGGTTCAGAAGAGGAGATAGAAGGAAAATTAGATATTATTTTTGTTTTCAGTAGTATCTGTGATTTGTTGGCAGCAGGGTGCCAGCCTGGGGTGTGGACACACTTTATAGTAGTAAAGGCCCAGATGAGGAGAAGCAGGGTTTGGAGAAATGAACATCACTTGCTGGTAAGGATTAAGACACTTCACCAGCCTATCAAAAGGTGCTGAAATTGGATGAACGGGTAACATGGACTGGGTCCTTTGAAACACTTCTGGAGAATAGCCTGAAGGTGGCCTTGTGACAGCAGGTCTTTTGAACACCTATATAAGTGCCCTCCTCTCTGCAGCAGCTTGGAAGCCATTACAAGGTGCCAACCTGTCTTTAAGAGACATGTCCGTGAAAGAAACCGCAACAATCAACCTGATCCAACTGAGTTTACTCATCTGAAGATGCTGAAAGCATCTACTCACTTATACAGGAAGCCAGAACATTTAGTACCACCCCTGGAACAGCTCAGCAACTCTACGTCAATTAGAATACACCATGCGCAAAGAAATAAATCAACGTTTACATGCGACCACACTCATTGAATACCACAAGGTGAAAAGAATACACAGGGGTTTCAGGATTGCCCTAAAACCAATGCTTTTTAAATTCAACAAAACTTTTATGGCACTTGGTATGCCATTTTGAATAAGTGTTCACTGGATCTCATTCTCCTAATAATTGAAGAACTGTCATCTATTCTAGGGGAACTAGCCACTGAGATTGATACACTTAAAGAGGAAATTTCAAACCAAATGGCCACTGAAGATTGAACAAAAACTCTTAACGACATCAATACCAAACTGGATCAACATGCGAAAGAAGTACATGACCGCAAACTACGCAAATTCAAGCGTGACACCATCGATTATAAACTTGACGAAGTGTACTCTTGGGCGGAGGCATATGCCCAAAAAAGATTTTTTAGGAAACCAGGCACAACATCTTCGGAAGAAAGTATTGCGAATGACCAAGACCTTTCTCTCCAAAGACCTCCGGCACCAACCATGCAGGAACACATCCCCAGAACCCAAGTGGGAGAAGGACCTTCGACAAGTAGCAAACAGTCTTTTTTAGATCAGGGACGCACCACGAATCATCCACCGGACAAAGGGGAACCCCCTCAAGGCAACGGACAAGAAGGGGACAAGGCAAAAAAAAACACGGAATCATCCAGACCACAACGCAATTTGAAGAAGACAGTGACCTAGTGATGAACATCTCAGATAGAGTCCTTAAACCAGAGGAAATAGCAGTATTAAGCAAAGGAATGTCCTTCATTCCATTTTACACTTCAAATGCTCTGGAATCAGAAATAGCGCTATTCAAATTTATGCGGAAACTACGATTGAGGTGGTTCTTTCACTCTTGTTCCGATGTACAAATGTCCACCCAGACACAAGAAAAATTTCGCCCGAAAAGCAAGTTTATGGCGCCATTTTCGCACAAAACTCTAGATACCTTCGAATTACTTGTCAAAAAAGACATACTGAGTATTCCATATCAACAACCTAAACAATCGAATTTATCAGCACAAGAACAAAACATTTTACGATCTCTAAGCTCGGATACCAGTCTCATGTTTCAACCGGCAGACAAGGGAGGTGCTATTGTAATTATGGATAAGGAATTCTATGACTTGAAAGTCAATGACCATGTACTAAACACAGACACATACATCCCGTTACCATCTGATCCCACGAAGGAATTCATGACTGTCTTGGAACACATTCTCAAACATGCAGAAGAAATGGGATGGATTACCGAAACTACGAAGCGGTTCTTACAACCATCAGCAAATCCACAAATACCACATCTGTACATGTTGCCCAAGATGCACAAAAATGCGGTAGATCCCCCTTTTCGCCCCATCGTTGCGGGATGCGGCTCTATACATGAATCGATTGGTCAATACATTGATTTTTATTTAGAACCATTGGTCCAAACATGGATTTCCTATGTCAAGGATACTACTGACTGTCTCAACAAACTGCAAAGCATAAGTCATAAATTCGATGATGAGACTTTACTATGCACCATAGATGTGGTGGCACTTTACACTTCTATCCCTCATGGAGAGGGAATAGAAGCAGTAGAATGGCGATTACTCAATAGTCATTCAGAAGAGATTAATGGTATTTTTCTATTAGAATTACTAGAATTTTCATTGTACCATAGTTATTTCACATGGGATGAGAAATACTTCTTACAACAAAGTGGCACATCTATGGGCTTTCCTGGAGCACCTTTGTATGCTAACACCTACATGGCATCTTTTGAAAACCAACACATTTTGAACAATGAGCAGTGGCAGCGACATTTAGTTGTGTATATGCGATACATTGATGACATTTTGATTATATGGCAAGGGAATCGAGCAAAACTGGAGCATAATATCTCACAGCTCAATCTATGCAACCCACGTATAAAATTTACGCATAACATTCAAGTACACAAAATTCAATTTCTAGACATTGAAATACGCAATACAGCAATGGGTCTAGAAACTTCAGTTTATCGTAAACCCACCGACAAAAACAACGCTTTACACTTTTCTAGTTTCCATCCGATTTCATTAAAAAGACACCTTCCAGTTTCACAATTCATTAGAATCAAAAGAATTTCTTCTAATGCAGCAGAATCAGATAGACTTATCCAAGCTCAAGCAGAAAGATATCATAAACGGGGATACCCATTAGAGATACTTGAAAATGCCAGGTCCACTGTGGATAAGAAAAAACGTGAGGATCTTCTTCTAAATAAACCAAAAACAATAAACAAACGTGAAGTATTTGTTTTGAAACATTCTCGAGAAGCTACAAAAATCAAGAAGATTGTAAGGAAGAGATGGGAAATCGTGGAACAAGAGCCAGACTTTAAGGAAGTATTTTTGGATAAACCCCTTTTTGCGCACACTCGTTCTAAGAATTTGAGAGATCTTTTGAAACCAAGACCTGCACAACCGTCCTCAGCATTCAAGGGCATGAGAAAATGTTTTAATTGTGGACAATGTGGAAATGTCATTCTTGGTAACACATTTCACCATCCACTATCGGGGAAAACAATCAAACTTAAACATACTTCAGATTGCAACACGGAAGGAGTCATATACGCTATACGATGTCCATGTGGTCTCATTTATGTGGGCAGAACTTCCCGTAAAATTAAAACACGCATCATTGAACACAAAAGTATGATACGCAATAAGAACAGACATTCTTCCCTGGCAGCACACTGGATAGACATGTCACACACGATTCCGCAACTCAGATTCACCGTTCTAGAAAACATTAGGCATAGAGCTGGTACTGACACTAACACTCAGTTAGCTCAACGAGAAACTTTTTGGATAACATTTTTTAGATTCAATCATCCCCAAAGGGTTAAATGATCACTATGAAATGTTATGCTTTTTATAATAAGCTACAGATCTGCTTACCAACACTATCCTTGTATGTTTTCTTTGTACCTGTGGTAACATATTTTTGTACATCTGGACTTGCACCCACTATCATTCCATCTGATTCACATGTACTGGACGATCTGTTTTATTGTCATTTTCACCTTTAAGCACCCTTGAGCATGACCTGTCATTTTTAGTTTTATTCTCACAGTGTTTAGACAAAGACTTTGACCTTAGAGACACATTCCTTTTCTCACAAGGATGGTAGGTTCCCTAACTTTGAGCATCATTCAAGGCATGGTTTCTCAGGTGAACGCGATATTCTACTTTCGTAGTGGCCTTAAAACATTAAAGTTTGGGGATACTTGCTTTAACCTTTTACACTTGAATAAACACTTCGTTGTGCCTCCTGTTCGACTTAGCTTGGAACCTCGAATATCAATAAAGTTTGTTGACACTTTAGCACTAAGGTGCTTACACCTTTAAGATTTTCAGCACGCACCTAGATCACAAGGGGCGTATTGACGTTGCGCATACGTTTTTATACAGGCGTTCTGGAATTAGAGTCACGCAGGAGAGTCGGTGATTGAAGGTTACGAGCGTTTATCGTGGAAGACCCGGTAGGTGGTAATGGAGGTCCTTTGATGCGGTACGGGCGGAGTTTTGTCCCTTGAAGTGATAGCTGACAGATGGTTTCTCCTTCTTTCAGATTTAGATTGGCAGTCCAGTTTGTTTGTGGATATCAGCTGTAGATTCAGCGGTACAGGTAATTCTCCTTCGCTTTCACTGTAGGATACTAGCCTTTTTCCTTTTTTTACTGGCAGACAATATGGAATGGTTTCTAAACATAAGTTAACAGTTCAGTTCAGTTGCTGTTCCTTGTTTACTTAGGAAGAAACACGTCTCGAGGGGAACACAGCTTTACCATGACTTTCTTTGAATCTTTTTGAGGTAATTCTATCTCTTTGATGTAACGGTTCACTTGTATTGGTAGGATAATCATTGGATGATACGGTTACAGCCCATTTCGGAGATTTCAAACTATAATTTTTCGTTAATGGGTTACACTGTCCCAAACTGTTTAAGCTTCACACACACCTTGAAACACATTGACGGTAATTTGTACACGGTCATCACAGCAGTGTAGTGGTGGCTTTCTTCCACACGTTTTCTTTCCAGTCACTTTCCTTTCTCTTTTCCATACTATTGGGGATAAGGCTCTTTACTTCAGCGAGCACGCTTGATAGTGGGGGCAAGAACAGATACCTACTTTTTGTCCTAACTTATATAAGATTTTCTCTTTTTTCCAGCTGGTGGTTACAAACATTTGAAATCATATCGGCAGAAGTCAATAACTCCGAAACATTATGCCCCTGAAGAAGGGTTATACCCGAAATGCATTGGGTTTATGTTAATATTTGTCACAAGTCTAATGTAGAGGTTCAACATATGCTTTGTACATTGACCGTGTTTATGTTTTGTTTGTATTTGAATCTTCGTTTCGATTGAAATAACCTCTTTTGAAGAGAGTTGTTAAAATTCATGAAAATAAGCAATGAATAAAATGAGTATGTCATTGATTATGTGAAAGATATAATTTCAGTGTTTATACTGTTATAATATTGGAAGAAGCCCTAGGGACTTTATAACAGTGCGCTGTGTGATAGGCACGGAGGTTTCCGCACCTTACATTACAATTTAGACACAGGTCTCACAGGCTGGACCTTAAGCACACAGCAGCACGCTTTTGATTAAATTGAGTACTTCAGCATATTTTGTTAACACTTTGTAGTACAGGTGTGCAGGTTGGAACCCCAATTTTTGCATCTTATATTACTTTCAGACGTCAATCTTTATCATAGCACAGATGAATGGCAACAGAGCAGCCTGGGCCCCTGGTTCTGCCCTCGACTAGATGAAATTAGGTCAAGAAGCAGGCAAAGTGGTCTGTGAAACCTGTTAAGCACATCAGCTAAAGTAATGATTTCTGCTTTGGCACCATTTAGAAATTGTAAAGACAATTTAAAGAAAATTGCACTGAGTAGACTTTCTAGATTTATTAAGCCAATTCAGGCTTCCTTGACCTACCGGGTGTGGACACTTCCTCCTTCAAGTGTTGGACAGCCGAGCAATGTAAGTGTGTTTATGATCACATGCGTACATTCCAGTGGTCCACAAAGACTTAGCAAGGCTGGAAGCTAAAAAATGCTCTTAAATTGTATGGCCTCAAGCCTACAATCAGGCATCTTGAAGATCTCTTGTCTCTTACCAATTCGATAGGAACGCTCACCTTCTTCAGACAACTGCCTGGTCTTTAGGAAAAACCCAAAACGCATCTTTTTCCTCCCTACGCAAAATTCAGATATTACAGCAGGGCCATAGCAATTTTTCATACATTCGTTCATTTTTTAGGTCTGGGTGTTGACATCTCACTTGTCATCCAGACGTATTGCTTAAAACATACATAGAATGGGATCTGAGTTCGCCCACTTCAACCACTGGCTTTTTTTGGGATTGTGTTTCCACCCATTGGCTGGAGACTTTATCAATCGTATCCGGGTTCAGCCCGTGTGCTAGTGTAGCATTTGTCTCTCACTTTGTACTATTCGCTAATGGGTATATGCTTCTGCCTCCTTCATGCTTACATTGCAAAGAATGAGGGATTATTTTACAACTACTACTACGATCCTCATTTTCTTTATTTTAGTGGGTGCCAAGGGAGCCTTTATTATGTTCCTCATTGCTACTAAGACTCCCTTGCCATTCCTTCCCTATTCAATGTTAGGGTGCATTCAAAATAGACCGACTTTTGTATTGGCTTTATGTTGCAATACAGCATCAGCAAGCATAAGCATGCTGAACCTTCATCTATTGGCTTTGCCAATGCTCGTTAATTACTCTGTTTTTAAATGGCATGATCAAGAACCTTGCTCGCGCATCAGAACACGTTACAAATTGAAAAACAGAGTTTGACATTAATCGAGGATGCCAGAATCGAAGAAAACACAGTGCATGGCAGGTATCATCATTTTTCATTCAAGCATTGATCCAATATTCATTCATGTGTTGTTTCCTTAGTTCATTCTATCATTTTTCAAATCATAACTGATTGTTTCATTAGTTTATTTCTTCGTGCTTTATTTTTTTCAGTATTTTTTTTAATCATTTATTGCATGCATTTTATCATTCATGCTTTCATTTTAGTATTTGATCATATGCTTGTTATTTTAATTTTCTTCCATTCGTTCTTCAGTCATAGTAAACATGTATCTATGCATTGCTCCCAGTTGTTTGGATTTTGCTACGGAAAAGAACCGAAGCAATGTGTGTCTTGTAATTACACATCCTAATAATGTACCGTCACACTGCCCAAACCATTGTCTGTGGTTGTGCCATGCTGCCAGTGTTAATTTGAAGGAGGGTGCAGGTGAATTCATATCAGTGAGTTAGCAAAGAGCATTTATGCACTGTAAACCATGCACAAGCATGAATATTAACCTAGATTTGAGCCTTTTGTGTGGGCATGGAAGCAGGTGTGCAATAAAACAATATCCTGGCAAGAGAGGGCTTTACACTGGCTATTATAAAAAACATGACATCAATAGGTGTAGCGTTTGGACAGATCTCGCACAGGAAGTGACAGCATACGGTACAGGAAGTTGTGGTGAGACGATATCTGTACGCTTTCTGTGCCTTGACCTATGGGGTTGACCAGAAGGACTCACTTCTGCGATGGTCTCAGGAAATATAGCATTTGGGCAAAACGCCCCTACTCTCTTTTGCTGACTCAGAAACGCATACCCACATACCCATATAGTAAAGCATGAAGCCCTGCGTTGGCGTCTGAATAGCCCAAAACACAAAAATACACTGACAGAGAAAACTAGTGCCTCAGCTTAAGGCATAAGGCTTAAGCCAAGGCCATCGATGCCCCGAAAGCCCCTACTTAGCAGTTTACAGCCCAGTGGCGGGCACGATTGCTATCATACACTATCTGCATACTAAATTTGTTGAATAATAGTGTTTTGTCATTTTTCTTATAAAATAGTACTAACTTATTTTTTACAGGGTTCTTCATACTGTTAGATTTGGAATGTTATTATCGTAATGCTCACGCTTCGTTCTGTATTAAGTTAGCATTCATGGCGTCATTTTATTAGCCGCCGACATATTGTTTTATGATCAAAACTAAGCCTCTGTCTCATATTGCTTGTCTCAGCAGAAAACTGCCTCCTGTACCTTCAGCTTGTACTTCTCAAGGCCGAGCTTCGCTGCACTAATGAATGTATATTCTCTTGTGGCATACCTTCGCTGTTAGATAAACCCGTTCCCACATCATAGAATGGTAGGCACAGGACGAACGGCCTTGGAGCCGAGATAGTATGTACCCAGTCCCAGGACCATGGCTCATCCTTGTTTGCCACCTTTGTTCGCTGTTGCCTGGACCAGAATTTTCCAGTCTGGGCGTGTTCTTGGGGAATTGGACAAGTATAATATCTGACTTTATGTTGGGGGAAGTCAGTCCCTCGGCAGCCATCTCATGAGACTGGTCAGACTGGGCTCCGCTGCAGCGTAATACTAATAAATAATTTTGGTTTATATTCTCTACTGTCTGACCGACTCTTCATTTGTTTGGAAGGCTGAGAGGTGGTCGCGAGTGACCCGGGTGACCCTATTCGGGTCACTTCCTTCAATACTGCACATAAACCATTTGCACACGCTGTAAATAACAGGCGTTCCTATTACATGATTTAATGCTACTCAATTTACCAACCTCAGAAGGATGGACAGCTGAGTCTGCTTTCCCAGGCTTTAAACTCCTGACTTTTAGATTACTGCACAGATCAGTGGTGAGATGGTGGCAAGAACAAGCACAAAATAGCAATAACGTGGCATTCATTCAGGTGAAACAGGCACAAAACTATTTACACAGGTTATTCCTCACTCTCCAGACTCTGCACTAATGTAAAAATGGTGCATAAAAACTAAAAACAACTGACCAATCATCTTAGTGGAGGAATAGTGGGTGATCTTAGTGGCATGTCAGTGAGCACTCTCATTCACAATGTATTTTGCACAACTGTCTGCACTTCTACACTTACAACTAACTGAACAAGGTATAGGTTCAAAGGAAAGTGATGGAAAGAACATGAAATCACACATTTTCACCAGGGTGAGGGTATGGAAAACATCTTATGATAAAAAAAATTCCACTCGAGGAAGAAATTCTTAAAACAAGATTTTGGTGAAATATCAGCAATGTATTAAAAACAGGCATCGTGCTAAGCAGTTTATGCATGAGTGCTAATGATGACGTCAGTGGCACACAACCCTCTAGATTTGATTCTGCATACATTTTCATTGTTTGTGCAATGCAGCTCTGCAATTTTTCATGCAGTGCTCTGTTGCAAGAACATTAATAAATCGAAGTCAACAAATATTGATAAAATGGTGCATCATGCATGTTTACTATACCTTTGCAATACTCTAAAAGCACCTCTTCTTTCTAGGAAGTGTTTTTAGGAGCTAGGGTAGTCATATGTACTATTTACTTGTTACAAAATACTGATCACAATTTGCCAGTCAGTATTTTTAAGAACCGACCTATGTACTACTATGTTGGTTCTTACAAATACGAATCGTAGTGGGTCGGAATCCAACCTACTTCATGCATATTAATGAGGTAGGTTACATATTGCAGTCAGTAGAGCACAATATCTGTGATTGCTTTTAAATAAAGTAATTTTTTTTTTTTTAATCAGCTTGTTTTCCTTAAAGGAAAATGAGCTGTGTTTAAAAAAAAAAGTTTTAAAAGCTTTTTTGAAGATTAGGCATGGTCCCATGGACTACTTTCTACTAGTAAAAATGTTTTTTTGACCATTCAAAAGGGGAAGGGTTCCCTTGTTGACCCCTTCCGGTTTGCAAGTGGGTTACCACGACCGTTCAGTTGTCGGTAAAATATTAATTTTTTGCGACCGGATTTAAACTGCAAAACATTAATATATACAATAAGGAATTGGTATTTGGAAGGGACACCTTAAATATGCCCCTTCCAAATATCAGTTAGGTATGCTTTCCTTAACCTATTTAGAAATGTGGTAACCTGTTACCAAATCACTAAATGGGTTTAGCACATTTGAAGAACACATTTACTGGTTTCATACTCTGCAGGTTAGTGAACCCGCAGGGTTTGCGACTAGTAACTGAGTTCGTACCAGGTGTGCAAAGGAGGTCCCCGCAATGCAGGGGGGAGGCTCAGGATTCCTTGTTTTGGAGGGCCCCTCTCACCTCCCGAAGCCATGCCATTGAATCCCGTGCAGATTGCATCCAATAACACGCACTAAGAAATAGGTAAACACTCTGGAAAGTCACTCTGCTTTCTCGAGCAGGCCACCTGCAGCATGGGGGGGACCCCCAACCTTCAGTGGGACCCCATTGAGCTCAAAACCAATTAATATGTGTGCGATCTGGGAGACAACGGGCCCCTCATCATATTTTGCAGGGGGGCACCATCATTTTGTGTGACGCCACTGGTTCGTACATCTGCCCCCTAGATGCTGAAATATCAAAATGTATTTGAGCTTTAAACTATCCACAGGCAAAGCATCTAATGTTCCACAGCTGCAGTGTGGTAAGGGTGGTCTGGCACAATGACCTACTAGCCGAGCTCGGTTTGAGGGATGCCTACTTACTCAGGGGGAGATTAAATCATGATCAGTCAAGTTCATTTTCTGGACTTCATTTTCAGAGCCGAGGAACTTGCAATGCGAGGGCATTGGGGGGTCTGGTTACAATGATCTTGAAGCAATGGAGAAAGGAAAGGAGATGGAGGCTGATGTAAAATCGAGCAGAAGAAGATGTTTGATCTGCTTTTTACCGGGTGCAAATTTGTCCTATGAAAGGTAGTGCCATGCCCCTTATGAAATATGCTAAGGCTAAAACCGTCCTGGTGTATGCCTCGGGAAAATGGCTGCCTGTGCCCAGTCTTTTCAAATAAACTATGTACGCCACCCAGTTTACTGTTTGTTGTCACATGAATCCACGGCAGACCTTGTCAGGAGGAAGTGTTCTTAGTTCTGTGGCCCTATCCCAGATGATTATAACTCAACTGCCCATTGTGTACCCCCATGCATTTTGCACTTTGGTTCTCTCTGGGCACAAGTCCTAAGGAACAGTCCGAGGGAGGGGGTCTAATTATCAGATGCAATCCACAAATGATGACACAGGAGGTGACGTTGCAAGAAGTGATGCTATGCCCTTATAATAATACTCATATACAAGGCCTGCTTTACAGAAAGAACAAATTAACATAATCCAAAGAAATATAAAAAAACTGGGGTTTTACTTTTTATAAATCGCATGCATCTATTCCACATATTAAAGGAGTAACTGAGCTCGGAAATGGCTGAAAGTGGCAATATGTTTTTAAACAGACAAGTGGAACTTGTAAATTACATTTTTAAACAGATTTTAGCGAGTTAGCAAAATGTGCTGGATGTATTTTTTAACCATTAAACTTGCTTTTCTGTCTGGTGTTCTTTATTTAGCACCAAAGCACAAAAAGTGCAATTTGCTAATAAAGTAGAGTTAATGATGTAAAGTTTTCTGTTCCTGAGATGAGAGATTAAAACGTAACCCCGTACTGGGCCATTCCGACAAATAAAGGGGATGCTGCAAGTGGAATGGGGGTTTACACAAATACCAATGCCAAGTTACATGGGTCCAAGGGCTAATTCACGAAGACAAACTTTCACTTTTGTGTACGTTTATTCATTTTTGGTATTCACAAACTACGTCTCCGCACTCCCTATAATTATGTGTGTCTGGAGTTCTCTGCCCGACTGCAGCATCTCCGCATGCAGAGAACTCCACTCAGATAAGCATAGGGAGTGCGCAGTGCTAGGACACAAAATGGCACCTCCCAGCCTTTGGCTAAGGGGAACGGAGTCCCTAGTCTATAAAAAGTGTGATGACTCCGTTCACCCACACCCACCCCAGACTTGTGCCCTGGGTTCTCTGGCTCTTGTCTTCTATCAGGGCCTGAGGCCTGCTAATCAATCCTGAGAAGGCAAAGTGCTCATTTAGAGATGGTTTATCCTTCCAGTGCACTGCAGTCCCTGTTAACACAGGATTATCCTAACACCTACCTGACCATCAGGCTGCCCCGAGGAAAAGTAGATTCATGGTAATCAGTGTCCGCGCTCTGAACATTGACTGTGCGACATGTTCGAGCCTCAGATCTAAAGGATCTGCCAAATCACAGCAAAGCCCGGGTCTTTCATACAATAAGCATAAAAGTTTATAGTTTATATACGTGTTTGTTTATAGCTTTATACAATAAACACTAACAATTATAGTGTACAAACAGCAGGAGCTGCAATCTGAATACCTGGAACAGTTATATATTTTGAAATAAAATGTTCAGATATGAAAATAGATTTTAAATTATCTCAATTGTAAACATAGCTTAAAAATGCATACTGTTTTTTATTCTTTATTCATGGAGCACACAGAATACTAGAGGGGAGAACCAATAATGAAATTCAGGTGCACTCCTGTGGCGGGAATCTGCTTTCCGGATGTCAACAGCATTCCCGCCACTGGGCGATCATCAAGGGAAGGACAAGGTGAGGATATTTAAAGGAGTTTAAATTACAGCCCCTTTACTGGACTTTTCTCATCCCTACTACCTGTTTAGGGTACATGTCTCTGCTTTTCCTTAGTAGGCGGTGAGGGTCTTTTAAGAGGTTGCGTTCTCCATGCAGACTGCATCTTTCTTGGCTGGGTAGGGAATAACCAAAGCGAATTACCTCTTACCTGACTGCCATCAAACCTCATATGCCAATGCAGTATATTGTTTATTGTTCGATTACTTAAAATTATGACAATTTAGTATAAAACAGACAAAAAAATACGTTTCATCTTAAATGCAACAAGAAGGAGTTAAAATTGTTAAAAAGATACAGTGGTGTGATATATATATATCTTTTAAAAGCAAGAAGCTGCTAAAATATGTTTAAAAACATAATGACCTTGTTGATGAGTGTGAAACCCACCCCTAGTTTTCAGTAAAACATGCAAAGGCTCCACCAGTAAGAGTCTTGAGGTTTGATAGGGAACGCGGGGGTCCCAGATCGGTCATAGATTTAAAGATTGTGGCAATTGTTCCTGCAAACCTACGGAGTTAAGGTTTTTTGCAGTTTGAAATACAAATTTCGTAAACTTAACATTGAGCATCGTGTTGTTGGGGTTCATTGCTGATATAATGGCTTGCCGGCATGATCGAACGCCGTGCTTGATCCATTCACCTCGCAACAACCGCCTTCTATCCTTGAGAAATGCAGGGCAAACACACACCACGTGTTCAATTGTTTCTCAGTGGTGACCGCAGCCCCTACAATTGATGTCCTCATTTGAGCGACGCCATGCTGGCAAATGTTTTAAAAAGGGCCATTCGCCCATCCTCAGTGCCATAAATCTTTTCTTCCAGACAGCTGCATAAGTGCTCGAAAGATATGGGGCCTCTGATCTGGGTTTGAGCTCAGTGATTATAGACCAGGCGTGTTTTCTTTTAGACAATTGTGCCCTGTCCCGATGGAAAGACCAGAGGCGGGCACTTCTTTTAATGGACAGTTTTAAAGCCTGCTGGGGCGGATTAGTTCCCCAGTAGTCCACAACATCGAGCAGTTTCAAGGAGTGTTCAAGGAAACGTCGGTGTTTTTGACTGGATTGACCTGCTGATATTTCTTGCCACAACTTGGCCTCCAGGCTTCCTTCCCTTGAGTTACGCAGTCTGTGACACAGCTTGATGAATGCACCTGCTCCGACACCCTCATGGTTCAGAAGGCCAAACTCGAGCCTGATCTGAGCCGGAGATGCAGATTTCGGAAGGTGCCAGGCTCGTTTGTAGATTCTAGTTGTTGTTTTATTCAGCATTGACGAATTGCTCCCCAACATTATTTCTTGACCGTAGGTTAAACAGTTTGTAACCTTTGCCTTCATGACTGTCAGGAGGGGGATAAGCTTGGGCCAAGTAGCTGTGCCGAAAGTTTCATTGTTGCTGCTTCGAGGGACAATGCTTTTGCTTTGACCGCTTCTTTCTGTTTTACAAAGGAGCCCTTGGAGTCCATGTGAATGCCCAGATATTTGTACGATGTCACAGTTTCAATTTTTTTGCCATCAAAGAACCACCCACCGGTTTGCTGCTTCCGATTCCCGAAGGTGATAGCTTTCGTTTTTGAAAGATTTAATTCCAGAGCGTTACTTAATGTGAAAGAAAGCAGCTGGTCAAGAAGTCTCTGTAAACCGACCCTCGTGTGGCTGAATAAAACAAGATCGTCGGCGTAAAGCAAATTACTAATTCGGGATCCACCAAGTGAAGGGGGATGAGAGTTGACCTTGTCCAATAGATGGGATAAATCAGAGATGAAAAGATTGAATAAAAGAGGGGCCAACACACACCCTTGTTTGACCCCACAGAAAGTCGGTATTTTTCTTGAAACATGTGACCCGTCGCCCAACTTGATGCGAATCCAGGTGTTTGAATAAAGTTGGATTATTGATTTTAACAGGTCACTCGGGATTCCCCATTTTTGTAATTTGTGCCATAACAGGTCCCTAGGCACCCGGTCGAAGGCCGCTTTAAAGTCAACAAAGCAGCAGTGTAATGACATTTTTAAGGATGCTGCTTTCTCCGTAAGTACGGATAGGGCCAGTAGGTTGCTAGTAGTACCTGATTTGGCCACAAAGCCAGTCTGATTAAATGGCAGCTGTTGAGTTTTTAGCGCCCAGGATGACAGATCTTCCAACAGGAGGCTGGCGTAATATTTGGAGTCTACATCTAGAAGTGCTATCATCCTGTAGTTTTTGGGATCGGCTCTACTGCCTCCTTTAAAAATTGAGTGAATTATTGCTCCTTTCCACGAATCTGGTATATCATAAGTGTGTCGGCAGTGGAAAAATAGTGGGACCAGATGTTCGGACCAAAGCGTGGGGTCAGCTTTAAACAGCGCCTGCGAGAGCCCGTTAGGGCCTGGGGCCCCGTCCGACCGGGCGTTGCTGATACAGCGAGTAATATTTTGTCTCATGCCTTCATAGGAGAGCCAAAAGTTTGAAAGTAAAGGGTCTTGCTGAAACTTGGTTTCCATGGTATTAATAAATAAAGTAGAAGCATTGGGTTTATCATGTGTGGTTAATGTGCCATTTCTCATTGTTTTCCATGGTGAAGTGATGTTCAATTGATCCCTTCCTTTGTTTTGATCTTGGAAGTGCTCTGTTAGAAAAAGGGCCCATTCAGCTTCGCTTATGTTGGCGCTGCATTGGCCAGTTGCGCCCAGTGTCCTCCTGTTCACCAGTGACCAAAAGGGTTTAGGATTGGTGTTTTTACTGGCGTGGACTAATTTCAACCAGAACTGGTCAGCTGCTTTATGTTTGTCCCTGTTAATGGATATTCTCAATGCTTTCTGAGCTTGCTAGTAGATGGCGAATGCATGAACATCTCCCTGATATTTCCTGGCGAGGCGTAATGCAGAATTGCGTTTGGTCTTTAATGTTTTTGTCTCTGCTGTAATGGGAGGTTGTACAGGGTTTGAAAATTTACGTACTGAAGGCGGAAATTGGCTCAGCAATTGTTGGACGAGGAGCTCCCATATTTGAATTGGGACAGTCTCTCCTGTGCTCCATTCTCCAAGGAGAGATCTGCATTTGTCCATTATTGCGGGGATTAGATGATCCGTCCATTTCAATCTTTTAAGGTTCTCTGTGCATATGCCAGTTGTAGTATGAGCTGTTGCCGAGTGATGAACAACATTGAGGGATAGACCTATTATTTGAGGGCGATGGTCACTGACGCCCGGTGGTGCAATATAAAAGTTCTCTATTAAAGGGAGCATTTCGAAGTTTCCAAGCGTGTAATCAAGAAATGAGTGGGAGAGGCCGTTTGTTCGAGTCCAGGCTGGTGGAGAATCCATAGAAAATCTCCCATTCAATACAGTGAAACCCAGGCTGTTAAGTTGTAAAACAGCATATTCACCCAGCTTGCTTGGCCTAATGCCTGATGGTTTGAGAGGGGGCACTAGGTACGACGGTGCGGCAGGGAGTATTTCATTATATTCCTCTGGAGTGCTTGAGTATAAATTGGTATTAAAATCTCCAGAGATTAAGCATGGGACTGCACCATGGTCTTTTATCAGGTTGGACATGATGTCAATCAGTCGGTCGAATTTGACCTTTTTTTTGCTGGAATGAGGTGCAACATAAATGTTAAGCAACAAAAAGTTGTCTGGCTGGGTTTGAACTGCTAATTCTGATGCCAATAATCCAGTCTTCATTAAATTCCAACGCATTGATATTCAAGGATAATTTACAGGCGACGTAGATCGAAAGGCCGCTTCGTGGCCGGCCTTGCTTGTGCACTCTTATTGCTGGTAACCTAAATTCAAGATAACCTTCGATAGGGCAACTTGTTACAGACCAGGTTTCCTGGAGAAGTATGTTGTTATTTTTTTTCAGGAATTCCAGACTGTCGAGGGATTGAAGTTTCGTATCAAGGCCATTAATGTTCCAGGAACATATCGACAAACTGGAGCGAATAATATTTCAATCTTTATGGCCTCGAAACAGGGCCCCTGGCAGCCAGGCCCAATCGGGCATTACAATAGATTGGCTCTCTGTGGCTGGCTCGCCACACTCTGTTAGAGAGCTGCTTCGAGCTGATCTTAATATCGAGAATGGTGAATTTACTGGTTGGATAGCAGGAACCGAGGCGCTAGTTAAAATTGAGGGGTACCGAAGATCGGTAGGTGTGACTAGATTTATACCCCAGCTGTTAAATTGCTCTGTCTGTGCTAGTACCAGGTCCTTTATTGCTTCGGTTGCCAAGGTTATCAAGGTTGTTTCAATTGATCGGTTGCTGTTAGTGGGTTTGAATCCAATAGATATTATGTCGCTAGATTCCAATTTGCTTAATTCTGGAATTGATTTAAAAAGTCTGAGAATGTTCCCACGATTCAAAATGTCATGTGGGCCTTGGGAAATATACTCCGTGACTAACAACAGTTTGGTCTGGGTCCCTTCTTTGCACAGCTGGCTCTCTATGGTGGCGATGGTGAGTACTGGAGATTTTACGGTGTTGTCTGGTCCCCATTGGTTTCCAAAAGATCTTTGCAGGGAGCCTGTCTTATCGCTGGAAAGGTTTGGAGACACTTTGTTAGAGATGGTTTTACTGCTAAAGGAATTAAGACTTGCTTTGTTAAGAGTGATTTTACACTTGGTGGCAGGACCCTGGGTCGTAGTTGGAATTAGTCGACGCCTTACCTGCGGCGTGTGCTAGACCCTCTGAGTTCTTCCCTGGTCTCGTCTTGCCTGCTGTCAGCAGGATAGATGTACTAGCACCGGGGGTAGCCATTAAGTTGTCGTTTGTGGGTGGTGGGCGGCCCTGATCTGTTTCGGGCTCCTCATTGGGTGGAGGAAGGCCTCCTTTTGGTGATGTTTGGAGAGTAGGGTTAAGAACTTCAATTTGCTCAGACCAAGTGTTTGATGCAAGTTGTGGGTTTGTTGATGTAGTTTTTTTATACAAAGTTGATTGTTAGGCCGAGGACTGGCTTGTAATGGTACTAGTTGTGCTGGACGAGCCCGGTGATAAGGTAGAGGTGTTTTTTTGAAAGTAGTGATTTATTGTGTTTCGACTTTCAGTTACTTGTCTGTTGCGGTTTTTCCGAAGTCTTTTTTTTTCTCGCTTGCTCATCTTGTGGATGTGAGCCACGCTCACTTCTTTGCCGGCAGCCGAGCCGGAGCTCTCGGGAGCCATGTTGCCGAGTGAACATATACTATTTAAAGGAGTCACTTGATTTAATTTTAAGGAGGTCGAGTTAGCTGTTGGGGATTGGCGGATTATGCGGTTTGTTATGTCCACGTTTTGAGATTCAAAAATGGGATTGGTAATGCCAGGAGTTGTTAGTTTGACAGTTCTCGAGCTTTCTAATAAGGTTTTGTTGTTATCGAGGCCTTGATTCCTGTTGTTTGATTTCTGAACAACTGGGTCGGATTCCACGGGAGAACAATAATCCTGAGATGGAATACGGGTCTGCCCTGATAACGGGAGTTTCTTGACTTCAGTTAAAACTGACGCAAGGAACTCAGGTAACGAAGAGAGGCTGTCGATTATTGGTGAACAACAACATACCGCCTGCACCAAGTGGGCTTTAGATTGTGCTTTTGTGATCAGAGTGTTAAGGCCCTCTAGCTTTTGGTTAATCACGTCTGTGAACACGGCAAGTGTGTTTAAGAGTTCCACCTGCAGATCCAATTTATCGGAATGATAGTTTAAAGCTGAAACTGTTGATTGGAGTGTTTGCAAGAGTTGAGACCAAAGAATGTTCTCGTTATTCGAGTAGCAGCTCTCGGTGACAGGAGGCTTGTTGTGATCGTCGTTGAAAAAAGACAAGTCAAATGAGTTTTTAATGATTGGGCTGCCTGTTGAGGGGCCCATGTGGTTGCACTGGTCAGATGGCTCCGGTATGAATTTTGTGGGTGACAAAAGGTCCTCGCTTAAAGTAGGCCCTGTTTGTAGTTCCCTTTGGGCGATTAATGCTGGTTTACTCCCAGCTTGCTCGTCCGTAGCCGTGATCGTGGTCTGTGCATTTGGTGTTAACGGTGGTGGCGAGCTTGTATTAATAAAAAGCTGGTCGTCCTCCCTTAGAAGGGTATTTTGAGGCGAGACTAGAGTTGGCTTTACATTATCTGATGGCTGATCATGTTGGAACACGTTAAATCCCTGTAGAGGCGGTAGTAAGCAGCTCTCTGTAACATTTGGAGCCGAATATTCGTCCTTCGTTGGAATTCTTGAGGAGGATGTGGTTTGAGGCAGACTGAGGCCTAACTTGTAGGGGCCATCGTGAATCATAGCCTCTACTTGGTTTAAGTTCCGGTCTGAGGACTGAGGGGCGACTGTAGTTTCCAGCGCAGTGCTGTACGAAGTATTTGAGGTTAGGCCTGGCTTTTTTGTTGCTGCAGCATTTTTAAAGAAATCCCTCAATGTTGCCCGTTTGGGGGAAGTGGCCACACGGACTGTCATACCTAGTTTTGTATCTGAAGGTTTGGAGCTGACAAAGGGTGATGGCCCCGACAGTGTGGGTGGAGAAAAAGTGCCGGGGGGGATCGAAAGATGAGTTGATGGTGACTGAACATGTCCATGTGCCACACTGGGCTGAAGTATGTCCAGGGATGGTGCGTCCGCCATATCTGAGTTATCACTTAGGGACTCTTGCCTTATAGCTTTGGGTAGGGGTATGGATTGCAATTTCCTGGTTTTCCCTGACCTCATTGCAGGGTTGTAGTGAGGTGGTGAGGTAGTATCCAGCAGTGCCCCTGTAATGCCTCAGTGCCTCAGTGCCTCAATGCCCAATACCTCAGTGGTACCTCCCCTACCTGGGGCAGTTAGAGCAACTGGGGCAGGCTGTGATGTTGGGCACACACACACACACACACTCACTCACGGGGAACTTAAAGCTTTAAAGCTTTAATCAGCTTGTGTTGCAGCGGGTGCTGTCAATGATGAAAATGGTAGAAATCACTGAGCTGGCTGGGGGCCGTCCTCAACGCGACCACCGGGTTGCAGGAAAGCAGGAATGCAGACGGGAGGCAGGAGGCAGGAGCCAGGGGAGCCGGGGGCCAATATAGCTAGCAGGCAATTAGAGGTACCTGAGAAGACCTGGAAAATACTGGAAACACACTCGGTCTGGCTGCGCCTCCGTGGCTGCCCCACTACCACTGCCGAGCCTGCCTGGTGTACCTGGCGTGCCTAGCGTGTGCGTAGATTGCAGGAAACACGCACTGCTGGCACACCGAGTTTGCCGGCCGAGGCCCAAGCTCCGGGTGCTTAATTTCCGCTGCTCAGCTCGGCTCGACCTCTGTGCCCCCACCTCCGGTACGGCGCTGGGGAACCGAGAGACGGGCGCCACGACTGCCTCCACCTGCCTCCACCTGCCTCCACCTGGAACTCTTCGGGAGACAGTCGGGGCCGGGATCCACCATAGCTGCAGCCGCTATCAGCCTTTGCCTGAAGTGCTGTGGTGAGCGTGCGTGCGGGGGGGTACCGGGGGCACCGGTGCAGATGGAAGTCTGATCTCGCCGCCGGAGCCGAGCCGGAATTCACCGCGGCCGCTGGCTCGGCCGGAGAGCGGGAAGCGAGAGCCTGGAAAGCCTGGAAAGCCTGGAAAACCTGGATTTGCATTTAGTGGCATTCCTCAGCATCAGCCACATTACTGGCAGCTAGGAGATTGCTTTATGGGTACCCTCGAGGAGAAACCTAGCTTGATCCTTTAAAATAATTCACTGGATCTGACCCCCACTCTTTTGTTGACAAGGTCCCCCTTCCTGCACAAAAACAATCCTGCATGCAACGCAGGCACCCTTGCAACATGGTTTAAGGGTGCCTGCATTGCCGCTAGGCAGCACATTGTGCATCAGCACAGGGACAAGACAGGAATGCACCATATGCCTTAAATACAGCACATTCCTACCCTTTCCCATTGATGCAGTGCAGACTTGCTGCGCTGCACTGCGCCCCTATTTCATAAATATGCCCCCTATTGTCAGGCATGCGCCGGACACTTAATAATGTATGAAAAAGTAGCGGGTGACTCAGTGACACCGTGCTTGTGCTCCCTGCTCAGCCCCAGCGATGCAGCAGGCAGAGCCCCTAAGTGAATCAGGGCTCTGCATGCTTTTTACTGCCCATTCACAGTGTGCACACTGCAAGCTCAGACTCTTGTCAAATTCTTTACATCTCAAGGAATGCAATTTATAAGTGTAAGTGTGTACACCACATGCTTTATACAATGCATACATAACACAAATGAGTTGGCATTCCCAGGGACTCTGTAGTAATCTATAGGACTTTCGTCCCACTAAGTAATAGATATGCAATGACTTATCACACTCTTTTGGGGTACCCAAGACCCATACTTTTAAGGAACCCTATGGTCAAAAGTGCATGTTCCCACCTGAGCCACAATTGTACCTTCTGTTTCCGGTGACACCAGCCACTACATTGAGTATGTGTACCACAGAGCCTTAAAGCAGCCTGTAGGATGCATGTAGTATAGTGTCAAGAAAAAGTTGCAAAATATAAATGCAAACACGGAAGTAAAGTTTCTGACGCATGTAATGATCAAAAGAAAAACACAAAACATACTCAGTTAATTAAAGAAGATATCGTTTCAAGAAGACATCTATTGAGTGAGCTCTTACATAGGGCCAAAGCAAGCTGTCAAATTGACCGAGCTTCTTTATATTTCTTAGCACTCTCATTATTATGTCACCAATCACTCATGGTAAGATGTTTCAGGGGACAAAATAAGAAAGGGTAGTAAAGTTTACGCCATGGACAACCAAACAGGAAAACAGCCCAAAAATTCCAAATATACAAAATTCTGTCATGACTAGAACCAAATCACTAGTGAGTCTGATAAAATGTTAGGAGGGATCTCCAGGTCGGTGTTCTTTGAATTAGGGGCATACAGTTCACTCCCTTCTCAGAGTCCATAGGCTCCTCTGTAAGAGCATGGACTGAGAGGGCTTCTTTGCACGGCCCCTGCGGAGGATCTAGAAGCACTTCAGGACCATCTTATAGCACCATGGTAGATTGCAAAGGAGGTCTCTGCGGGGACACAAGCGCAGATGAGAAGGCGGCTGGATGGTGGACTCCAGGAAATATCTTGCAATTTTTCTAGGGAGCGCTACAGGAGAGGCAGCTTCAGAAGTATACATCAGGCGCGTGTTGTATGGGATTCTTCTCCAAGGCTGTGTTTTTTCAAACTAGTAAATGAATTTATTTTAACCCATCTGAACAAAATACAATTTCAATTTTAGAATTGAAAACAATCTGAGATGGAAATCATTATCGTTAATGTTGGAAAAGCAAAATTTAGAGCATGTTTAGCTGTAAAAATGGGCCGGAATGTTTTCTTCTTAAGGTGAAACACTGATCTAGTTAATCCATTCACTTCTATCAATTTTAGAGTTTTTTCAACCCTTTACCCTGCGTCTGTGTTATCTTCATATTCAAATTTCAAAGTCCCGCAAATACATACTCATGAGTTAAAAATCAAAGGAAGGTTATTTGGTCCTTAATGAGGAGTTTAATAATGTTATTGACATCACCTACTAATAGAGGGACATCTTGTTGAACTAATTCCTGTGAAAGAAAATGCCTTGAAATATCCAAAACAGGCTGCATGTAGTAAGTTTACAAAACACTCTCACAGATACGGGTGCATGGCTGTGCGTCTGCATGCGTACATGCACCCACATGAGAGCACACACACACACCATCTATGCATGATTTTCTAATGCTGCAATGTGCAGGGGCGGTTCCTCCATTATGGCGGAGGAGCATCGCCCCCCCTGCTGAAAGCCAGCACAGGCAAAGGGCAAAAATTAAATGATAATAAGGCATATTTTTTTTTTTGTAAATCTTTTTATTAAAACAACAACTAGCCACTCATGGTGAAAGTTTCACATCACAATAGTCAAGCGAGGCCCCCGTACAATGATGAATCGTAAACTTGTCTCATATATTAGTTTACTACCAACGGATCACCCCTCCCTCAATCCCTCCCTCCGATCATACCGCTATATTGTTTCTTGATCATGTCAAAATCTATAAACCGGTCTGCACAGCATCCCTCGATATTCGTTCCATTTCCCCCAGATCTTAGTCCATTTTTGCGGAAAGCCCCGGCTTTCCTAGACCGCCCTCTCCGCGATCATACACCAGTCCATGTCAGACTTCGATTCGTTCAAAGTCGGGACCATCACTGCTCTCCACCTGCGTGCGATATTACGCTTTGATAATAAAACATTTTTATTATCATTTTATCTTTCGTCCTGCTGGCTGCGACTTCTGCCGAGGGAGGGGCGTGGCCTCCCATACTGACGCTGCAGCTGCAGCACCAGGGAGGAGGGGGAGAGTGGTGGGCACTGCCAAGTGCACATGACGGTTTGGCCAGCCTTTTGGGCCTGGCCAAACTGTCATGCACATTTATCCTTTCTCCACCTAGCTGTGTTGCACAGCTGGGTGGAGAAGCCAACAAAGGCTTCCAGTCTATGTCTGAGCGCCGAACCAAGGTGCTCAGACCAATCCCAGCGCTGCTCACACGCTGGAAATAGTATTCTCAGCATGTGAGCAGCACTGGGATTGGGAGCTGGGAGCCTGCGCAGTGTGCAGCAGTTCCCACAGGACACGAGGATCGGGAGCAAGGTGGAAGCCATCGGAGCAAGGTAAGTGCAATTTTCTTTATTTATAATTGTTTTTTTTGTTTGTGTTCCCCCTCCCCCGCCACACCACTTCACAATATGAGTGGCCGCCACAGCTAATGTGTCTATCAAGTTTCAGGCACATGTGCCTACAACTGTAGTATACACTATAGATTTTCCTTTAAAGTTAAGCCAGTATCATTGCAACAATGAAACATTTGCACAGGTGCTCACATGCTGGTACTCCTGCGAGCATGTATGTGTGTGCGCACACACACAGACACACAATTTCCATCATTATATGAATTTCTGCACCAGTTTCTCTATCAAATGTACGCACATATGCACACATTACAGTGCACGGAAATGATTTACATTTAAAATTAAGTCGATATTTTGACCAAAAAAAATGCAACTCTTGAGGTAGCAGGCAACAGAGAGAAAACAGAGAAGGCTACAGTGTCTTCTGCTGCCTAACAAAGTCCACCACAGATAGCCCCTTCTTCACACGTTTGAAGTTGGCCTGCTTACGCCATGTGGAAAAGGAATCAGTCACGCCAAGTCTTTGCTTTGGCTTGTGTCTTGGTGCCTCACACAGAGCTGCTACTGTCTCCTCCAGGCCTAACAGCAGTGGGAACGTTTGCCGCCAGGCCCCTCCGCCTGCCTGTTCTGTCAGAAGATTTACACTGACTTTAACAGCTGAAGCGAAAATAATATTTAAAAAGTTGATAAATTTATAAAGATTTTAAGCTCGTGGTGGTCCCTGGAAAACTTGGCTCGCAATGAAGGGTTGAAAGTAAATATCCTTTTTTTGAAGGAAATAGGCTGGGCCGGGTCCAGCTGGCAGGCAGGGGGGCTCTGCTGCTCTCACTGTGCAGATCTTTGTGTCTGAAGTCAGAACAGTGGGAGAGAGGTTCCTTATACGCGCCTGGTGTTGATTATGCGAACCCGAACCCGCCAAGGAATCCTGAAACCTTTTATTCCCTTTGAGCAGTCGCTAAGAAATGATACTTTTTCTCATTTTTCTTCCAACCCGACGGCTGCCTCGTAAGTGTAACTGGATTATAAAGAACTCAAAACGGTATTACGTGCTGCCGTGCAAAAATCGACCCTTATTTATTGAGGCTTTCTCATACGAAGTCCTAAGTGTAGCCAATGATTGTTTTTACATTCCACAGTGAAGTGTGCCCTGGTGCAGGAGATATATCAAATATAAGACCTGGGATTTTTATTGCATGTGGCGCTAATCACCCAAGCGTCTTGTAAGGGGTGGGGAAATAGTGTTTAAATGTGGGAGAGGCCAGTGTCAATGAAGGATTAAAAAAAATTAAAATCCAGACATTCTACTTATGGTCTCACTTAGGCCTTGGTGAGCAGCCCACCAGCCAGGTCAGTGGAGGCCATGATTCGAGATCTCCGCCAGCGTATAATTGAAAGGACTCATGCCCCTAATGTTGAGTGTTGAGAAGGCTGACATTTAATGCAGCCCACTCACTATTCTTTTTTGCTTTCCACTGACAAAACCCCAAAAGAGCATAGGTGTTCTTGCTAAAAAGCAATAAACAAATATTTCTGATGTGCAGGGAGTTTATCTCCCTGTATGTCAAGGACATTTCAACCTTTGCCTTCCCAGGCCCTAGATAAGGTGGAACAGCCGTCATTGTGACCTGTTAGCCCAGTGGCGACCAGGGCAAGGGTTTCTTTCATCTTTGCTAGCTGAGGCTCTGCAGGCAGAGGAGAGGGAAACACAACTTTGCTTTGAGCACTTCCAATGTATGGTAATGCCCCTGATCCACCAAACTCTAAATGGCCACCTTGACAGATGATTTTCAATATTTATAAAACATATCCCTGTTTCACAACACAAGTATGGGCTTATCTTTAAATCCCATGGGTAGTTTGTTAGCAGTCCTCAGCTGGCCTCTAGTCCAGACATGGCTATCTATGTGCTTGCAGTGCCAAAGAACTCAAGCTACAACGCCCAATGAGGAAAAAATGAATCAGAGGTAAATTAACTATTGTTATCAACAAAAGGACACCCAAACTGCACTAATAGCACAGAAATGGGAAATAGCAGACAACATGTCGAGCCACCCCTTCCTCTCATATCAATCAAACACAAGCATCGGCCTGGGTGTGATCAGATGAACTTATAAGGGATAGCCAACTATAGGCAAATTAGTCTAATCCTACTCCAATTCAACTGTAGTCCGCGCCAGAGGGTAGGCCAAATGGTAAGGTTAGCTGCAGGGCACAAAAGAAGTGATTATTGCAAAGTTGCAGTACTATAAATGTAAGGCTGCATTTCTCTTTTAGCCTCTGATGGTCTCCATGTTTGTGAGCATTGAGGTGTGACTTCCCCTGGCTGTCCAGCGCATGTGATGTCTAGGACCGAGCCTTCAGAGCTACACCTAACATCAAGCCACACCTAACTAATGATACCCACTAAGTGCAAAATGCACATGGGATGCTTCTATTCTTCAAAGAGAGCCCAGCAGTTCTGCATGGGACTACTCCTTTTGGCAGTGGGTCAGACTGGACACAAAAAATAGACACATAATATATCACAATATTAGTTTTAAAGGGTATCTCCCCCTTACAAAATGGTGCTATGTAAAATGTCTCTGCTGTCCTGTAAAATGGGGTGAAAATGCATAACATTTCCACATGCTTATATGTAACAGCATTGGACTGATCAATATGCTTCTGTATATGTGTAAACGTACAGTATGCAAAAACAACAGGTGATGGACAGAATGCAGAACAATGTCATACATTCACCCCAGTACCGAGATCTGGGCCTAAATCCATCGTTTTTTTGCTCACCATGCCATTCCAGTTTGAACCCAGCCATATGCAAATCAGGCTTGACCCTGTGCCTCATGGGAACAGTCCAGCCCGAACTGCCAAGCCAGGTCCTCCCTGGACTGGAAACAAGCATCCTAGGACCGGTTTCGGGGTTTCACCCCTTTTCAGCCAGGATAGCTTGATTCCAGTGGCATGGAGAGCACGGGACCCACGTCTGGGCATACCCGTCCCACTCGGGGTGACAAATGCAAAAACAACAGGTGATGGACAGAATGCAGAACAATGTCATACATTCACCCCAGTACAGAGATCTGGGCCTAAATCCATCGTTTTTTTGCTCACCATGCCATTCCAGTTTGAACCCAGCCATATGCAAATCAGGCTTGACCCTGTGCCTCATGTGAACAGTCCAGCCCGAACTGCCAAGCCAGGTCCTCCCTGGACTGGAAACAAGCATCCTAGGACCGGTTTCGGGGTTTCACTCCTCTTCAGCCAGGATAGCTTGATTCCAGTGGCATGGAGAGCACGGGACCCACGTCTGGGCATACCCGTCCCACTCGGGGTGACAAGTGCAACATTCCGTCCATCATCTTGTGTGTTTTGCTGTTCGCCCTATGTGGGAAGGGTATGCCCAGACGTGGGTCCCGTGCTCACTACGCCACTGGAGTCAAGCTATCCTGGCTGATGACGGCTGATAGCCAGAAACCGGTCCTAGGATGCTTGATTCCGGTCCAGGGAAGACATGGCTTGGCAGTTCGGGCTGGACTGTTCCCATGAGGCACAGGGTCAAGACTGATTTGCATATGGCCATGTCTGAACTGGGGTGGCGTGGTGAGCAAAATAACGATGGATTAAACCCAGATCTGTGACTGGGGGTGAATGTTTTGCCAATGTGCAACATTCCGTCCATCATCTTGTGTGTTTTGCTGTTCGCCCTATGTGGGAAGGGTATGCCCAGACGTGGGTCCCGTGCTCACTACGCCACTGGAGTCAAGCTATCCTGGCTGATGACGGCTGATAGCCAGAAACCGGTCCTAGGATGCTTGATTCCGGTCCAGGGAAGACATGGCTTGGCAGTTCGGGCTGGACTGTTCCCATGAGGCACAGGGTCAAGACTGATTTGCATATGGCTATGTCTGAACTGGGGTGGCGTGGTGAGCAAAATAACGATGGATTAAACCCAGATCTGTGACTGGGGGTGAATGTTTTGCCAATGTGCAACATTCCGTCCATCATCTTGTGTGTTTTGCTGTTCGCCCTATGTGGGAAGGGTATGCCCAGACGTGGGTCCCGTGCTCACTACGCCACTGGAGTCAAGCTATCCTGGCTGATGACGGCTGATAGCCAGAAACCGGTCCTAGGATGCTTGATTCCGGTCCAGGGAAGACATGGCTTGGCAGTTCGGGCTGGACTGTTCCCATGAGGCACAGGGTCAAGACTGATTTGCATATGGCCATGTCTGAACTGGGGTGGCGTGGTGAGCAAAATAACGATGGATTAAACCCAGATCTGTGACTGGGGGTGAATGTTTTGCCAATGTGCAACATTCCGTCCATCATCTTGTGTGTTTTGCTGTTCGCCCTATGTGGGAAGGGTATGCCCAGACGTGGGTCCCGTGCTCACTACGCCACTGGAGTCAAGCTATCCTGGCTGATGACGGCTGATAGCCAGAAACCGGTCCTAGGATGCTTGATTCCGGTCCAGGGAAGACATGGCTTGGCAGTTCGGGCTGGACTGTTCCCATGAGGCACAGGGTCAAGACTGATTTGCATATGGCCATGTCTGAACTGGGGTGGCGTGGTGAGCAAAATAACGATGGATTAAACCCAGATCTGTGACTGGGGGTGAATGTTTTGCCAATGTGCAACATTCCGTCCATCATCTTGTGTGTTTTGCTGTTCGCCCTATGTGGGAAGGGTATGCCCAGACGTGGGTCCCGTGCTCACTACGCCACTGGAGTCAAGCTATCCTGGCTGATGACGGCTAATAGCCAGAAACCGGTCCTAGGATGCTTGATTCCGGTCCAGGGAAGACATGGCTTGGCAGTTCGGGCTGGACTGTTCCCATGAGGCACAGGGTCAAGACTGATTTGCATATGGCCATGTCTGAACTGGGGTGGCGTGGTGAGCAAAATAACGATGGATTAAACCCAGATCTGTGACTGGGGGTGAATGTTTTGCCAATGTGCAACATTCCGTCCATCATCTTGTGTGTTTTGCTGTTCGCCCTATGTGGGAAGGGTATGCCCAGACGTGGGTCCCGTGCTCACTACGCCACTGGAGTCAAGCTATCCTGGCTGATGATGGCTGATAGCCAGAAACCTGTCCTAGGATGCTTGATTCCGGTCCAGGGAAGACATGGCTTGGCAGTTCGGGCTGGACTTTTCCCATGAGGCACAGGGTCAAGACTGATTTGCATATGGCCATGTCTGAACTGGGGTGGCGTGGTGAGCAAAATAACGATGGATTAAACCCAGATCTGTGACTGGGGGTGAATGTTTTGCCAATGTGCAACATTCCGTCCATCATCTTGTGTGTTTTGCTAAACGTACAGTATAGCATAAGATGTAAAACTAAAACTGTACAGTCTGTTCTAATATGGCCGCTTTTGTATGTTTTGTTCCCTTATTATCACCTCTCGATTTCTATAATCTGTTATCAACTGGACGCCACACGCAAACATTTCCTTTGTACAGACCCTCATGTTTGAGAAGCTCCTGCTACAATTAAGATGATCTCTATAAACCTATCCGTTGCTCAGTGGCAATAGGTCCATAATAATAATAATAATAATAATAATAATAATAACTTGCTTTCATAAAGCACCTTATATTGCAGTTTTTCTTATTCTTAGTGCTGTAAAGAATATGTGTCTGTAAAAAAACGGGCTACTAGCTAACTGGAGTGTGAAACCTGGTCAAGCAGCAACCACAATCTTAGTCAGGGTAAGTCAGTAACACACTTTAAATGAACCTATACTCACACTCTGTTAGCTTGGCACAGAGAAGTCAGGCTTAACTTAGAGGCAATGTGTAAAGTATTTGTGCAACACTTCAAACAGTAAAACAGTGAAAACCCCACACAAAAAGGATCCCACACCAAGTTAGGAAAAAGAGGACCAAAATAACAAAAATCTAATTAGTGCAACCGGATTCATGAATTTTTAAAGAATAAAGTGAAAAATAGCGCCTAAAAGACCTGCACCACGGCCTCTTCTAATGCGCAATCCCTGCGTAACTGGCTCGAGCATTGGTCCCTCATAGATATTTGGCGCGCACAGTATCCTGAATCAAGGGAGTATTCTTTCTACTCCTCAGTCCACGATCTTCTTGTGCGGCTGGACCGCATCCTAACAACAGCAGCCATCCCCCCTTTGAATAGTGACACTAGCTACCTAGCCTGCATCCACTAAGATCACAATCCGCAGATCGTGAAGCTCAGCTGGGAGGCGAGATCCCCTCCGAGCTCTGCCTGGCGGTTGCAGATGGCGCCGTTGGAGGATCAGTCCTTTCGCAGCTCCTTGGAGGCTGCTGTGGCTGGATACTTTGCGCACAATGATGGCTCCACTGGATCCCCCCAGATAGAGTGGGAAGTCTTTAAGGCCACTGCTAGTGGGCACTGTCTAGGTCTAACCTGGAGCATCCGTAAGCAATTAGACACCTCATTCGCCTCCATAGAGCGGAGACTCCTACAGTGGGAAACACGGATAATTACGCACCCCGAAGCACGGGCACAACTTGAGACGCTGCAGGCAGACCGCTTGGAACTGCTAGAAAAATTACGTTGCCACAATTATCTAGCCCACTCAGCGCGCACCCACACTTCATCAGACTGGGCGGGTAAACTGCTTGCTTTCCTCATTAGACAGGAGCACCCCCATCATCCCATACACGCAATTAGGGACGAGGGCGGCCAGTTGAAGTACACACAACTTGGCATACATGAGGCCATGACTGAACACTACACTACACTTTCTACATCTACCACGCATGGAGACTCTTGCCAAATAGATTCATTTCTAGACTCAGTGCAACTGCCCTCCTTAACCATTGACCAACTTCAGGAGCTGGACTCCCCCTTAACTGAAGACGAGATCAGGGAAGCGCTTGCTTCTCTGGCATCAGGGAAGACACCGGGCCCTGATGGGTTTCCCACAGAGTTCTACAAGGCTTATGCGGAGATCCTGGTACCCCGTTTACATGCGCTCTATACAGCAGCGCTTGATAGTGCCACCCTCCCCACCTCTCTTTACACAGCTAACGTTGTCTCTCTGTTGAAGCCAGGCAAAGATCCCACGACCCTAGGATCCTATAGGCCCCTAGCGATCCTAAACACTGACTATAAGATCCTAGCAAAAGCCCTTGCCAACAGCCTTGCCCTCCACGTACCCTCCCTGGTGCATACGGACCAGATTGGCTTTGTCCCTGCCAGGAACACCGTGCTTAATCTTCAACGCTACTTCAGGGTAGCTGAATACGCCCCACTGAATTGGGCTCATTTGGGATGCCTTGTGCTCGATCTTGAGAGGGCATTTGACTCCCTGGAATGGAACTACCTTTTTGCAGTGCTACCAAGGTTTGGCATAGGTCCCTATTTCCTCAGTATGGTGCGGCTATTATATAGGCGCCCAACAATCCGTGTTAAAACAGGGCCCTTCATATCAGAATCCATTTGGGTGGGCCTTGGGACCCGCCAGAGATGCCCACTCTCCCCGCTTCTCTTCTCTTTGGCAGTGGAGCCATTTGCGGCATTTATTCGTGCCCGAGTGGACATGGGCATATCTTTGGGTGACAGCACGCATACAATCTCCCTATATGCCGACGACCTCTTACTATACGCAAGAGATCTTCACGCTATCCCCCATACACTAGATTCAGCGCTGTCGCAGTTCGCCACAGTATCGTGGCTTAAGGTTAATGCAACGAAGTCCACTCTCTTCCCGTTTTTGTTGTCCACTCCAGACCTGGGGTACTCATTGGGAGGGGGTACCGGTATCCTGGTGCACAGGTACGTTCCGTTATTTGGGTGTCCACATATACCGCACTAAACCTGACCTCTTTGATGGAAACATCACTAGGGCCACTTCCTCTATTTACTCGCAGATGACATTCTGGAAAACGCTCCCACTGTCTATTTCAGGTAGGGTGGCCCTTGCAAAGATGGTGGTTCTCCCGCGCCTACTTTACTACTTCGTTACTCTACCTCTCTACATCCCACCCTCCTATTTTAAAAAACTTGAGGCAAAAGTTAGGGATTTTCTTTGGGGCACATCTAGGCACAGAGTCTCCATCAGGAAGTTATACCTTCCGGCTGGACAAGGTGGACTGGCAATGCCTAATTTTGAACATTATTTCTTAGCAGCTCAGCTGCAATGGATATCCAGATGGCTAGCATCACGACACCTAACAGACACCGCCACACTGCAACCTCCCATGGCCCTTCACGACTTGCTTCAACTGTTTCACCCGTGTTCTAGACCCAGGAAACCGGATTCTCTGTTGCTCTCCATAGCGTTCCAAAGCTACCGCAGAAGCTTATTCATCACTCGCGCCACCACACCGTATGCCCCTGCTATCCCTCTACTAGGGTCACCAAAGAGGGGATCACACATCACAGCGGCTGAGTTACGTGGATGGGAGGCTGCGGACATACATGACACAGGGGACCTCTTTAGGGATGGCGCCCTAATCCCCTATGCAGACCTTATCTCAGATGACGGTCTGCCTCCGGGGCAATTCCTTTTGCACTGCACTCTCATAGCCTCACTTTCAGCTAGGTGGGGCAATTTAGCAGCCGAACCTTCCACACATCACCTATTGCAATACCTACATGTAATGGGCACAGGGAGGCACTTGATACGCTGGTTTGCTTCCTCACTTCGCCAACACACGGCAATATCACTGATCCCCTTGAAACAATACTGGGAGGAAGACCTTGGTCGACCCCTAACAGAGAAGGAATGGTTGGCCATATGTATAGGGGCTGAGCCCTGATTTCGCTCAAAAAATGCTCTGATTTCAATTTTAATCCAAGAAATCCAGTTATACTCAGATAAATACTGACAGTTTAACTGCCATCTTCTTAAGGCTTTCTTACCATCCCCCAATTCTACCTCCAAGCTGACCAAAGCGTGGTCCGAGAACCCGTTCTGAAGGATTTTTTGTGATTTAAAAAACAACTTCCGGGAGATAAGAAAAAAATCAATCCGTGAAAACGACTGAAATCTCCCTGAAAAGCAAGTATAGGCAATTTCGGTGGGAAAAGCAGCCCGCCAAGGGTCATCGATATCAAGCAATGGGCTGTAGCTTTGAACCACTTTGAGGGATTGATGCTTTAACTGTTTTTTCGCTTTTGTAGAGGAATTGATCTTTGGATTCATCAACAGATTAAAGTCGCCCCCCACAATTATCTCCCCTGACACTTGTATTAAGGATTGAAAAAATTCCTCATAAACGGTAGGATTGTCCTCCACTGGAGCGTAAAAACTTGCAAACATCAGAGGTCTATGTCCTACCTTACAAGTAACCCAACACCATCTCCCCCCTGGTCATTCGCTATATTTACCACCTCTGCCTGAATATTCTTACTAATAAAAATAGCTGTCCCTCTATGGGCTGCTGAAGATGAAGAGAAGACTTTATGTGCAGCCCATGATTTAAACATTGAAAATTGTGCTGCTTTACCCGCTGATATATGTGTTTCTTGTAAAAGAATCACAGCTGGATTTTCTGTCTTGATCCAGGCTTCTATGGCCCGCCTTTTCCTATTATTTTTGAGGCCGTTGACATTAAAAGAGATTACCTTCAATAATTCCCTATTTCCCATTTAAGCTCCGATCTTTTACACCATCTCAAAACAAACTTCCCACTATTATAAATACTTATGTCAAACAAGCAGAAAGCACCCAATTTCCATACTCGAAGGGAACCTGCAAGTAAGAAAAATAACTGTTCCCCCCTTCAGCTTATCTAAATCATGCTGGACATAAACAATAAACAGAAACAAAATGGTTTTCATTTTTTTACCCACATGCTCCCTCCTCACCCCCGTGAACCCTCCCTTAGAAACCCCTCCCCAAGGAAGTATGGCAACTACTCCTGGCCACGCTAGCCACCTTCCCACCCTCCCTAGACATTTATTGGGTGTCATGACATTACACCCAGGGAGACCCTAAGTGACACCTCCACCCCCGCCCCCAAAAAAAAAAAAAAAAAGGAAAAAAAAGAAACTTAGGTCCGCTATATTTTTCGTTTGGCCATCACAACTTAATGCGCATTCCCTTAATAGCCCAAGCGACTCCGCAGGACTGGAAAATATACAACTGACTGCTCTAATGCCAATTCCAACTAGCGAGGTTCATATTCCCAGAATCATCCTATAATACTGCTATAATTTAATAACTCATTACAATCCAATGCAATAAAACAGACATAACATATACAATATCCTCAATACAACGAAAGATAAAATTAAGATATGTAGAGTGCAAAAATTATCATGCAAAGCCAATAAATATCTGCCATCTGCACCCTGTTGACTCAGTGCAGCCAGGAATAAATAGATAAAGTGCAATGTGCAATGTGCAAGAATCACCTTATCAGGAATAAGAATAAGAATAAAACATGATAAAGTGCACTATGCAAAATGACGTGAATAATATCTAAAAGATGTTAAAAAATGCTCCATATAAAATGACCATAAAAAGAAAAAAGATGAAGTGCCATGTGCATTGTGCAAAATGTGCCAAGATGATCGAATATTGCAACTAGTCTGTAGATTTGATGAAACGTTTGCCATGAGCTAAAAACAACGAATTACGTGTTCTACATTTGCCCAACATTATGTGGAAGATACAATACCTTCCATAATACAAAGTGCATTACAGATCAATCCCATAAAAACAGCAAAAATAGGAAAAGTGCACAATGCAAAGAGTACAGTACAAAATTACAGTGGGCACTAACTATAACAAGTCCTACTACATTTATCTATAAATGATCAGATGCCAAAATATTCATGCAGAGAGAGAGAAAACAAGTCTGACAGCTCGCTTAAATAGATTAGATATCACAGACTTAGAAAAAACTAAACCCAAAACTAAAAAATGAGTCTATTTAAGTCACTTATTATGATTATCATGGGTCATCTTCATCAATAACTCTTGAGCTTCTTCAAGAGAAGAGCATAAATGAAACCTCCCTTTCCACAGAACCTTCAATTTAGACTGCTGGGCAATTGAGGCCTGGGCTCCTGCATTCTTAAACTGACTCAACAACGCAACAAAGTCCTTCCGTCTCCGTGCCGCTGCTGCCGACATATCCGAGAATACTCGCACTTGGTCACCACCTTGTAGGACAATTTCTCTCTTCTGGATTGCTTTTGTCAATACTGCCTCTCTAATACGGTAATCCGAAAAGTTCACAATCATTGTCCTAGGATACTTTGCTCCAGGAATTTTGTGGAAAGGAACTCTATGGGCCCTCGTTATTGTAAGATCTTCCGGCGCCTTATCCAACAAGTGGTTTCTAATTAATGATTCGATAAAGATTACGGGGTTGGCTTGGCCATCTATACGTTCACTATCCTCAGAGATCCCGGTGAAACGCAGATTTGAGCGCCTTGCATAATTCTCCATCTCATCGATCTTATTCTGGGAGGCCTGAACTTTCTTCTGGAGAGAGGCAATATCCGAATCACATAATACAGAATGGTCCTCAATTTCAGATACCCGATGTTCCAGTTCTTTAAATCTCTCAGGTATTTGCTGTACCATAGTCTCAATCTTATCTAGCCGTTGATGCAGTAACGAGAGCTCCTGTGCTTGTGCGATTTTGCATTCTCTAATTTCTCCCAGAATGGTTTCAAAGAGCATCTGCATCTGTGTTAATAGAACAACCGAGGGCTGTGTCAGATCTTTAGAAGCAACAAAATCCAAGGCAGAGTTAGTAATATCCTGCTCATTATTGACGATACCTGTTCCCTGCAGGCAACCCAGATTCCCAACTTCTAGCCCTGGTTCTAGTTCTGATGCTGGCCCCGACACCAAATCATGCTGTACTGGGGTAGTAGAGACCCCAGGACTTCACCAGCCCTGGAATTGCCTTGTGACAACGCCATCATTACCCCCTGTACCACCTGTACAGCCCCATCCAAACTTTTTCCAGGGAGGGCCCCATCTTCCTTTTCCATCGGGGCCCCAGTGTGCACGATAATAACTGCACCGTCCTCCTGAATTCCAGGGACTGTCTCCGAGGAAGATGTCTTGTCGCCTGTACTGTTCAGAGTAGCCATCTGATTGATTTTGCGATTGATAGAGAACACCGGATATTCCTTAAGAATATTAACCCCAGGACCTGGTATAGGCGGCTCCACTACTGCACCCCCAACAGCCCCGCCCTTAACCCCGGATCCTGGTTCGGGCGAAAAATCCAATAAAGTAGAGGTGGAGGAAGATCCTGAAGAATCTGACGGAGTGGAGGAGAATTTCTGAGACAAGAGGGCCACTTGTGAGGTCGTATCGTTTATGTCCCCTTAACTTTAGGAACAGTTCTCCGTCTTTTTACAGCCAAAATACGAGCCTGGGCTGTCTGACGTCTAACTTTCTGTGCTGATGAAGGAGAAGTGTAGGGGGCTACAACTGAAGTTCCTGCACGTACTGTTGCCCCTCTCAGAACCATCTGACGCATCGCTCTTGGTTCAATCCCCAAATCCCTTCCAATGAACCAATTGTTATATCACATAGGGAGCTTTCAGAACACCAGATTTCTGACGAATTTCTATAACATGACTGTCCTTTGCCAGAAAGAAAGATCTTCATACCTCCATCCTCCTGCCGCGCATGACAGAATTCCGGCTCCTGCTCTCTAATCCTGTGTTGATACTCCGCCGGTACTCCAGCCCTCCTGCATAGCCCCTCGCACCGAGCCAGAGCAAGTCCAGGGAAGGGGTCGCATCACAGGTACGTCATGCAATCCAGGCTCCAGCCTCCCGCCTCCAACTACCACACGCTATCTTCATTGAGTCTCCAGTGCTCTCCTGCTTCAGTATTCCGCTCCGCCGATGCCCCCCACGTCCTTCTTAGCCCTCGCCGGAGCCACGCCAGACCTACAGCGAGATCCAAGCGCTGTGAGCCGGCCGCATTAATTGCATCCGCCGCAGAGGGGAGAGGAAAAGAACCGCCGCCGGGAGCCGCAGACAGAAGCTCCGTTTCTTAGCGCGCGAACCGCGCGGGACGCCAAGTCTCCATTGCTGGGGGTGGAGGCAGCGTCACCTGTGGCTACACGGAGGCGTGGTTCTCCGTAGCCATCCCGCCTCAATGTTTAATCTCATTTAAAGCCTTTTTTCGTGGGCTTGCAGTGGCGAAAGATGCAGGGATCTCAAAGGGTAGGAAGAAGGAAAAACAAATGTTTGAACAAAATTTGCAAAGGTCCTTTAATAACTTTTTGACCAGCCCTACTCCGGCAAACCACCGACACCTGGAGCAGGCCAAACGAAGTCTTGCCGAGAATTATTATGCAAAAAGTGAATTTTCTTATCAGCAGCATAGGCAAAAAATGTACGAGGACAGTAACTATACCGGCAGATTCCTAGCTTGGCAGGCAAGGGAGCGGGCTGTTAGTAATCAAATACTTGCATTAAAATGCCCTAACTCTGGTCATCGTATTGAGGATAGGGAAGCAATAGGCGATATCATGGTCCAACATTTTGAGAATATATATGGCCATGAGCAATCTATGTGCCATCGCTGGAAGCGTTCCTTCAGGAAAATGAATTACCTGTTTTAACAGACTCAGAACAAAGAATTATGAGGAGGCCGTTCTCAAGAGAAGAGTTAGGGGACGTTATTAAGAATCTCCCTAATGGCAAAGCCTGTGGTCCAGATGGTCTCCCTTCAGAGTTTTTTAAAACATTTGTGAGATTCTCGATGTCTTTCTCATCTTGGTAAACTCAATTTTGGAAGGAGGACTTACACCACCAACTTTTAGAGAAGGGAATGTAGTTAGTTTTTTAAAAAAGGGTAAAAGCGGTGAGGACCCTAATTCTTATCGTCCGATAACTCTTTTAAACACGGATTATAAATTGATTACTAAACTTTTAGCGAATCGTTTTAATGGGTGTGCTTCGCATTTATTCCACTCTGATCAGAATGGTTTTATAGCCGGAAGGCAATTGGGAACCAATACGCATTTTTTAGTGGAAGCATTGGATTACTTTGACACACAAAAGATCCCAGCATTAGTTCTGTTTTTAGATGGCGAAAAGGCTTTTGATTTGGTTATATGGGAAACTTTATTCTGTATTTTAACAAAGTTTGGAATCCCATCCAATATTATAGATTTGGTGGCGAATTTATACAAAAATGCCGTGGCCAATATTATTATCAATGCTAGTCAGGTTGGTCAGGTAAAAGTCAAAAGGGGCACTAGACAAGGGTGCCCGTTATCTCCGGTACTTTTCGCTTTTTTATTGAGCCCCTAGCGATAGCCATTAGAAAAAATAGGTATATTTGTCCCCCGCTTCCGTCTATGGCTAAGATCAAATTATATGCTGATGACATTATGCTTTTAATAAAACCAGAAGAGGAAGCACAGGCCAAAGCTTTTCAGATGTTTGACTTATATGAGTCATTCGGCGGTTATAAAATCAACAAAAGAAAAACCGAAATATTTTTGAGTGGATGTATGTCGGAGATTTTACACCCCGATATTCTTCCGTGTTTTAACTTGAATCCTAAACGGTATTTAGGGGTCTACTTTTCACCATTTGTTTCGGATTTGTATGATTTGAATTTTGTTCCGCTGCAACGAAAAGTTCAGGATCTATTTTTACGTTGGGACTCCCTGCCGCTTTCTATTTTAGGTAGGGTTGCCTTGATCAAAATGTCAGTGCTTCCATTGTTTAATTTCTTATTCTCTACAATTCCCTGTGTACTATTAAACTCCTTTTTTTTAAGAATAGAGTCTATGTTTACATCGTTTTTGTGGAAGAAGAAAATCCCCAGAATTGCACTCCGCACCTTATATGAGAATGTGGAAGATGGCGGTTTAGCTCTTCCCAATCTCAAAGAATACTATTTCGCGTACTTTGCACAATTTATGTCTAGATTTAAACAGGGTTTACAGTCGGGTCTTTTTATCAATTTTATTATGAACTTAATGTTTAAAGATAATCAGATCCACCACCCGTTAGCATTATTTCGATCTCCAAAATTAGTTTGTTACAAGTGTTTACATTGGGTATTTTATAAATACCAGGCTTTTTTTAAACGTTATTCTATCCCACTTATTAATGATATAACTCCTACCGCTGAACTCTTGGTTGCTGCAGGTATTAAAAAATCAGTTTCTCTTTCACAAAATTGGTTGAAAGTTGGTTTTTTGAAGCTCGCCGATTTTGTCCGGAACGATAAATGGATCAGTATAAGAGAAATGTCTCAATTAATCCCCGGTGATTTTCTTCTTCTTGGGTCATATATTACGCTTAGTAAATTTCTTGAAAATCTTGATCTGTTTCAGATTATAACTCAGAAACAGCTAGTCTACGACTTGCTGGGAGATAAGGTAATAAAAAACCAGGGGAATGGAAAAAAAACTAGCTCGAATCAAAGGGATAGATTTGGAGATTAAGGCAATTACAAAGTGGAGCAAATATGAAAATCAAGAACTCACAGTAAATATTTGGACCACAATTAATAAATTAAATTTCAGTTCAGTTAGAGGTGCTAACTGGCGAAGGATGCTATATTTTAGTAAATGGCTATTGTATAGAACTCCGGCCTTTGTTGCTAAGGTTTATCCTAGTCAATCGGGGCAGTGCTTTCGTTGCCATACTCATCCTGCCGCAAATTGGACTCATATAATATTACAGTGCCCATTGATCCAGAAGTTTTGGAGTGACATCTTTGAGTTTTTAACGATGGAATGCGCAATAGCATTCGGTTGTAATGACCGATTGATATTGTGGGGGTATGATCCAGATTTGCAGGTATCACAGAAGTTGATTAAAATAATATATATTGGTATGGCGGTCGCTAGATCTATTTTACTTCAAAGATGGCGATCGGATTTAATTCCTTCTAAAGTTGAATGGATTCGAAAAATGGTTTTAGTAAAGAATAGTGAACGAAAATATGCTATGCGAAAAGGGGGATTGAAGAAATTTGAGAAAATCTGGGCAAAGTTTTTTGATATTACTCCCTAACAATCACTATTCGTAGCCATTCGCCCCTTTTGTATATGAGAGAATACGTTTTAGAGAGCTAGCACATTCTTAGTTTCTGGTCCAGCTTCGATGGTAATAATGGAGATCTATTTAAAAAATGCTAGGTGGCTCAAAAATTTTTTTTTTCCCCCCCCTGTTTTTATGATTGATTAAGACTGGTTATGTATTGATCAATAGATGTTATTTATTGTGTGTGTAATATTCTTGATGAAATTTATTGGATGTACTGCTGGATTTATTGTATTGTATTACTCATGGTTTTCAATAAAAAAAAAAAAAAAAGAGAAGGAATGGTTGGCTATATTAGAAAGTCGCACGAGTGTCCCTCGCAATCAGCGTTTCCGGCAGATCCAATATTTTACTCTTAATCGCGCGTACCTCTCCCCAGCCCAGATAAATAAGTTCTTTCATAGGGAAGACGCTGTATGCCCCAGGTGTCAACTGACCAACGCAGACCTCCTAAACATGCTTTGGCACTGCCCTGCACTAGGGGATTTCTGGACAGATGTGGCGGCCACCTTGCTTCAATGTACCAAGCGAGTAGTTCCCTTCCTCTGGGAGGTGTACATATTGCATCTCTTCAAGAGGAGCAAGAAACACAAGGCTGCTGCACGATTCTTAGATTTGGGTTTAATTACTGCAAAGCACCTGATCACCAAAAGATGGAAAAACCCTGCGGCGCCTCCAGTGCTGGCCTGGCACCATTCTCTGCTCAATTGGGCTAGGGCGGAGGGCATGGCTCTTCAAAGGGAGGACTTACTGGAAATTCGCAGGTTCCCACATGCTGCAGATTGGGGGGCTACGGTGATCGAATTGCAGAAGTCAACCACACCTACAGCAGACACGCGGGAAGCGGTGGCGGTCGCCTCAGCGCCACATGGACACTCCAATCCCGCTAGCGCGACGTCATAAAAGGGGGTTGCCTCACGTAATCTTTACATGTCTCGCTGACACAGGGGGTCTTCATGTGCTGCACATGCAGTTGCTTAGTGGATGTTACACTTCAAGGCCTTGGGTCACGGGCGGTTCTCCCTTTCCCTTAGTCAGGTTATTTTGTCCTCATTATGTTGTATCCAATTCCCTCCGTTCATTACGACGCAATATCGAGCATACTACAACACCACAATAAGTAGCGCTTGGTCTACACATTCGCTCATACTGCTCCTCAAGCGCTTCACAGCTGTAGATAACATTGCTATACCATAACCAATATGGTGCACTTTTGATATCGTTATTCGGGACATCTCAAATGTTTACTGCAATGTTTTCGCTTGGCAGTTATGGTCTTTGACATATTGTTGTACTGGAATGTTTAAATACAAATGTCAATAAAGAGATTTAAACAAAAAAAAATATAGCCCCTAAAAGCATAAAGCACCAATTGGGGATATCTGGTCGCGCTGGACCGGGTCAAAGTCAAAAGTTCAGGCCTACCGTGATAGAGAGCGAGTTAGATACAGTCCTAAATTAGTCTCGCTGAAGGTTTACCTTCTCAAGTTTGGTGCCAAGAGACCCGTTCGCATCAGAGAGGTCTCAGAGGGTAAGGAGAGCATTGCGGGCGTTGGTTGGCGTGGTGAGAAGAGCAGGCCGGTTGTCACAGATGGATGGATGGAGCTTCGCGTTGGTGGTTCTCTGCAGGTGATTGATGCTTGCTGTGTGGAGACGGGCTGGCGGCAGCTCACGCTGAACTTCAGTGCAAGCGGCACGGTCTTGGTGTGAACGGGCATATTAGCTGTCATGAAGAGCCCAAAAGCATGATTTCAAGAGCGCTAAGCCACACCAAGGGTCCAGGACATGAGGGGCACCACTTGGCAGTCAAGAACTCACCGCAACTGGGTCCATGAGCTGTTGCGGTGCTTTCTATGACCCTGAGGCTCAGATCAGGAGGCCAGCAGACTAGCCCTTTGTGTCACTTTGTGGTCCTGGGTTCAAGACGAAGTTGGAGATCCAGTTCTTCTTTCCCAGGCAAGAGGGCAGCAGGTCAGCACAACATGGCAGCAGTTCCTTCAGAGCAGCAGTACAGCAGAGTGGCAGTCCATGTAGCAGCACAACACTCCTTATTCCTGGCAGAGTATCCACAGGTCCAAAAGTGTACTGAAGAGTTGGTGTCTAAGGTCCCCTTTTTATTCCCTGGTGCCCTGCTTTTGGAATTTGGCCTAGAATTAAGTTGAACACTCTTAAACTCCCTTATGAGAAAGGAGACATAGTCCTACCTGACTTCGAATGCTTCTATCTGACATCACAGTTTCAACATTGACCTGTGTGGCTGGAGCAGTCTGCCAACAGGGAACTGTTATGAGGGGACTGCAATGCAAACACCCTACTAAACCTCTAATGGCTTTGAAAAAGAAATAACCGTATTCCCTACACTTGATTTCTTTGATGACTGAGATTTGGAACTGGACGATTTGAAAGGTTTTAAGACATGTCCCGTTCTGTGCTGAAATGGATATCTGAGTTTTTCCATTATCCTCCAGACAGCAGCATGATGCTGAACTGGCAACATGGATCGAGGGAGGCTGTCAACACTGGACAACTTAGACATGAAGGATGCATTTTTGTGCTTCAACGAAGCCAAAACTCACTTTGGCATTAGGACGGGCCAATTCCTATTTTATGCTAAAACAATAGGGGCTTCAAGAACTATATGGGAAAGCTTCCCCGCAGACCACCTGAGTCAGATATATTAGCTGCAGTGGTCTCGCTAATGCATGGAGGCCAAGCAATTTCAATACTATGGAAAGCATTGATATGTGAGAGAGCGTCGACGCCTTCACAAAATAAAGAAAGACGGGAAGGGGATGTTGAAATCCACTTGATTGACGGTGACTGGCTTGAGGTATTAGGATACACAAAAATCGAGTAACATAAGATCACGCCTCCCTGAGTATAAGTTACTACACACATAGGTGCTTATTTACAAGCCCCTTGCGCCACCGGTACGTCATTTATTCCCATACTAAAAGTGATGCACCGATGACGCAAGGGGCTTGTAAATAAGCCCCCTAGAACGTACCTTGACCCTTGGTGCTCAGTAGAAGTTATCACGATATCCCACAGTCACTGTGATGAATTTTTACCCATGCTGTTAGTTGTGTCTGACAGTGGCGACATATTGGAAGCATGTTGTTAAGATGTTGAACAGCAGTGTCCATACTTAGACAGAAAATGAAACACTGCTTTTTTCTGACTTCACCGCATACCAAAGAAGGGAAATATCCCATTTGAACTTGCAGCCAGTTCCTTTTTTGCTAATAAAATGCCTATCCTAAGAAAAAACAATTAACTTGTTATTTGGGAAGTGAAAGACAAGCAAATTCCATTCAAAAATATTAAAATTGTTGCATAATTTAAGGCCAAATGTCAAACACTATTTCTTTTTCAGATATGCAATTCTCTTTGCTCTAGCATTGTCTTTTTAGCTGTCCCTCACACTCAGAAACATATTCCAATACAGTCTTTTCACTTACCTCCTGGAAACCCAATCTATTTTCTGCAGTCTGTCAATGAACCCAGTTCTAATTCTACAAACTGTGGTAAGTGCATTCTATTAATCATTGTATTAAGCACCTAACTAAAAGATTTATTTTCACATATACATCTAATTAGTTCATTTTGGAAAGAAAATAAACTTCCATTAAATGGAAAATCAGAGATGCTGTGCTTTGGAAAGTCATTTTAATGAAACATAAGTGTACTGTCCATTACAATGGCAAACGTGTATACTTGTCTTTCATGTCAATCAGGTTCTTAAACTAATGTTGCCTAGCATATCACGGTACGAGGGAATCGTTCCAATCATGTGATAGACATACAAACATCGGTATTCAGTTATTAAATAAGGCTTCCTCACTCGAAAATAATTTGTTTTTTTCATCCAGAGACTGGAATTTGGAAGGTAACTAGTAGATGTCAGCAAACCAAAAAACGTTAATGCCAATAAATGTTGCCGCTGCGGGCCTGCGCATAAGTAAATCATTAATTAAAATTATTTAAAATTATTATTTAAAATGTATTAGTTTTCTTTTAGAACATATTTTGATGTTGAACTTCTTAACATAATATTTTGAAAATAATAGCTATTTCCCAGTTGCTAAAGATGAGCTTTTGCTGTACAACGCAACCTCAAAATAGCACTGTGTATTGTCATCAACTGATTATGGTAGCATCAAATAGGGTGAAATGTGTATTGCTATAATCAGGAAAGCTACATGCCACTAAGGAAAAGTGCTGTGGAATGTTTTAGTGCGTTTGGAACTTGTTTGCAGATTTATTTATTTTGAATTTCGTCCGACATTTTCGCTGCAATATCTCCAGCTCTATTTTTTGCATTTGACGTCTCTGAAAACCGGTAATGCTGGTCTGGTTGCAGCTCTAAAAGAACAGTTCCAGGACTTTGCGTGGATATCAATAATACCTAATATAAAGGGGCAGATTTACAAGCCCCTTGCGCCACTTTTGCGTCACTTTTCCCATGTCAAAAGTGACGCAAAAGTGGCACAAGGGGGTTGTAAATCTGCCCCAAAATGTTTATTATTGTGAGCTTTCTAATCTGGGGAAAGTTTTGACTAAAGTTACAAAATACCAGGGACAATATAAAGCACACAAAATCGCAGTTTGGTATAGAGCTACTGGTAGCTCATCGCAAGAAATTGGGTTGTTAGTTGGCTGGGGTGTTAGCCCTGGTCAAGCGGCAACTACAGTCCTTGTCAGGGTAAGACACAAGCAAACCCTAAATGAACCTGTGCTCAGCCCCCTGCCAGCTTGGCACAGAGCAGTCAGGTTTACCTTAGAGGCAATGTGTAAAGGTTTTGTGCAACAGTTCATCAGTAAAACTGTGAAAATACTATGCAAAAAGATGCCACAACAGGTTAGAAAAATAGAGGCTAATTTATTAATAAAACAAGACCAAAATGACAAAAATCCAATCAGTAGAACCAGAATTATGAATTTGTATAGAATAAACTGTAAAAAGAAATAGCCTAATAGCAGAAATTGCAAACTGCGGTTAGCTGGTCCCAGCAGACAAGATCAAAGTCAAAAGTCCAGGCTGATAGCAATGGAGTGCGAGTCGGATACAGTCACAGATCCCGCTGAAGTTTTACCTTCTTAAGTTTTGTGCGAAGAGTCCGATTCATTTTGGAAAGAGTCATGGTGAGCAAGGAGAGCGTCGTGGGTGGAGGTTGGTGTGGTGCGAAGAGAAGGCCAGGCATCACTGACAGGCAGGCTGGAGCTTCGTTTTGGCAGTCCTCCGTGGGTGATCGATGCTGGCTGTGCGAAGAGAAAGACTGGCAGCTGCTCGTGCTGAATTTTGGGGTGGTGCAAAGAGCCCAAAAGCTTAATTTCAAGAGCCCGTGTGCCACACCAAGGGCCCAGAACCTGAGGGGCACCACCTGGGGGACAGGAACTCGCTGCAGCCAGGTCCAGAAGCCGGTTGGGGAACTTTTTATGTGCCTGAAGCTCATATCAGGAGGCCAGCAGACTAGCCCTTTGAGTCACTCTGGGGACCTGGGTTCAAGATAAAGTTGCAAGTCCTGTTCTTCTTCCCCAGGCAACAGCACAGCAGATCAGCACAGAAGGGCAGCAGTTCCTTTAGAGCAGCAGACCTGCAGAGTGACAGTCCTTGTAGCAGCACAGCAGTCTTTCTTCCTGGCAAAGTATCCACAAGTCCAGAACTGTACTGAAGAGTTGATGTCTGAGATGCAATATTTGTACCCTGTTGTGCCTCTGAAGTGGGAAGAAAGTTCTGGAGGTTTCCCTTCCCTGTCCTTTCTCCAGACTAACTACAACGGGTAAGCAGCTCCTCGTGTGGAGGCAGGACACAGCCTCTTCAAGTGTAAGTAGGGTTGTGCCTAGATCCGCCCTCCCATCCTGCCAGCGATGGCCCATCCAGGCACACCTAAGCGTTCTATTGTGTATGGCTCTCTAGGAGGAATACAGAAACCCAAACTGCCAAGTACACCGAGTCATGTAACCCAGAGACAGGCTGCTGGCACCAAATGGCTAAGGCAGGAAAATTCCAACTTTCTAAAAGTAGCATTTTCAAAATTGTAATTTAAAATCCGACTTCACCATAAGTTAGGATTTTTCATTACAATTCCAAAGACACCATACGTGAACTGCTTACCTGTTCCCATTCAGAAATTATAGTTTGTTAAATGTAATAAGGTAACTCCAATATTATCCTATGGGAGAGGTAGGCCTTGCAGTAGTGAAAAAAGAATGTAAGAGTTTTTCACTACAGGACATGTAAAACATTAAAGTGCATGTCCCACTGTTTAAGCACATTGCACCCTGCTCTCTGGGCTGTCCAGCTCCTACCCTAGGGGGACTGACGTATATGTATTAAAAAGGAAGGTTTGGGCCTGATAAAAGTTTTCTTTTGCCAGGTCGAAATGGCAGTTTAATACTGCACACACAGGCTGCAATGGCAGGCCTGAGACCTGTTTAAAGTGCTACTTAAGTGGACGACACAATGGGTGCTGCAGGCCCACTTGTATTCTTTAATTTACATGCCATGGGCACAGGTAGTGCCACTTTGCTAGTGACTTATATGTAAATTAAATGTGCCAATTGGGTATAAGCCTATCAATTCTAGAGGCACAAGTTACTAACTTGTGTAACGATATATCTGTAAGAGACAGTAGTTAGTGACAGATTCCTTACCTTAGAATATCCCCAGGCGTCAGGCTGGATCCGGAAAGTTTTTTGCGTAGCAGTACCCTTGCGCGTCGGTAGGCGGCGTCGTGCGGCTCCGCGTCCGTCGTCGGCGTTGTGATCGCCGGGATGACGTCGCGGGCAGTACTTAGGCGCCGCCCCTGCGCGCTGACGTCAGTTCTGTACACGACTTTCCGCGCCAGGAACGCAGAGCCATGCAAGAAGCTGACACAGGTGTCTGAAAAATACTAGGGCCCTGAAAGGGATGTCCTTAACCCTAGAAATCAGTTCGCAGAACGGGAGGATGGGTGGGGCGGTAAGGAATCTGTCACTAACTACTGTCTCTTACAGATATATCGTTACACAAGTTAGTAACTTGTGCATCTGAAAGAGACACGTTAGTGACAGATTCCTTACCTTAGAATAGATACCCCAGCAATACCAACCCCGGTGGTGGGTCTGCGAACAAAGATCAGACAAGGAAGTCCTGGAGGACAGAACGGCCAAAGAAGCCGTCCCTCCGGACCTGACTGTCAAGGCAGTAATGCTTTGTAAACGTGTGCAGCGAGGCCCACGTAGCTGCCTGACAGATAACCGGCAGCGGAACACCGCGGCCCAAGGCCGTGGTAGCAGCCGTTGCCCTGGTGGAATGGGCACGCAGCCCAACAGGAGGCTCCTTCTTAGCCAAAGAATAGCAGGTCTTGATGCACAAGGTAACCCAGCGGGAGATGGTCCTCTTGTGCACCGCCCGACCTTTTTGGCGCCCACGTAGCCAACAAAGAGCTGGTCATCCACCCGGAAGTGTTTTGTGCGGTCAATATAGAAGGAGAGCGCACGTTTTGGGTCCAGACGGTGGAGCCTCTCTTCCTCTCTGGAAGGATGCGGAGGCGGAAAGAAGGTGGGCAAAGTGATGGTCTGCCCAATGTGGAAAGCAGTAACCACCTTTGGCAAGAAGGACGGACGCGTCCGAAGAACAACCTTGTCTGGATGAACAGACAGAAAGGGAGGTTTGCAAGATAGAGCCTGGAGCTCACTCACCCGCCGAGCGGAGGTGATGGCCACCAGAAAGGCTGTCTTCAGAGTCAGAAGACGAAGAGGACAGTTATGTAGAGGCTCAAAGGGAGTGCACATTAAAAAGGTAAGAACCAAGTTCAAGTCCCACTGAGGCATCACAAACGGAACAGGAGGGAAGAGGTGTGTAATGCCTTTTAAGAACCTGTTAACAACAGGGGACTTGAAAAGGGAGGGCTGATCAGGGAGCCTGAGGAAGGCCGAGATAGCACAAAGATAACCCTTGATGGTACCCAGGGCAGGACCCTGTTGGGCCAGAGAGAGAAGGAACAGAAGGACCTCAGAAAGAGGGGCAGAAAGGGTATTCACAGCCTTTGCTGTGCACCATGCCACAAATTTGTTCCACCTGCAGGCGTATACCACCTTAGTGGAGGGACGCCTGGCTGCCAGAATCACATCACAAACTTCGGGAGGCAAGTCGAAAGGAATCAACTGCCGCCGCTCAATCTCCACGCAAGCAGGTGTAGACTGGACAGGTTCGGGTGGAGGACCGTCCCCTGCTGCTGCGACAGAAGATCCTCCCGAAGAGGCAGACGGATCGGGGGATCTACGCTCATATTGAGTAGCTCGGGATACCAAACTCTTCGAGCCCAGTCCGGAGCCACAAGAATGACTTGGGCCCGGTCGTGCCGAATCTTCTTCAACACTCTGGGTAGAAGTGGTATAGGCGGAAAGGCGTACAACAGACCGCAACTCCACTCGTGACGAAAAGCGTCGCCGAGCGAGTGCCGCCTTGGAAATTCCAACGCGCAGAACTGATGACATTGCGCGTTCTCTTCGGTGGCGAATAGATCTAACCAAGGCTCTCCCCACTGTAGAAAGAGTCCTTGCGCCACTTCCGAGTGAAGACGCCATTCGTGATCCATCATGCACCTGCGGCTGAGTTCGTCCGCCCTGGCGTTCAGCGAACCCGCCAGGTGTTGAACCATCAGGAACATGCCCTGATGTTCCAGCCATGTCCAGAGGCGCAGAGCCTCCTGACAAAGGGTCCACGACCCCACCCCGCCTTGTTTGTTGCAGTACCACATGGCGGTGGTGTTGTCTGTGAACACCTGCACTACCTTCCCTTTGACAGAGGGAAGGAATGCCTTGAGTGCAAGTCGGATCGCCCGGAGCTCCAGAATGTTGATATGGAGCCGGGACTCCGCCGGAGACCAGAGGCCTCTGATCTCCGCCTCTCCCATGTGACCGCCCCATCCCAGAAGGGACGCGTCCGTCACAACTGTGTGCTCTGGCTGGGGAAGGGAGAGGGATCTGCCCATGACCCATTGCTGGTTCGAGAGCCACCACTGCAACTGTTTTGCAGTCCCCTCCGAGATCTGGACGTGATCGGACAGGTTGCCCTGGTGCTGCGCCCACTGGAACTTCAGGTCCCACTGCAGAGCCCGCATATGCCATCTGGCATGATTGACCAGCAGGATGCAGGAGGCCATGAGGCCCAGCAGCCTCAGGGTCATCCGTACCGAAACCCAGGATAAAGGCTGAAAGATCGGAATCATAGCCTGAATATCCCGGACTCGCCGTACGGGAGGATAGGCCCGAAACTGCGTCGTGTCCAGAACTGCTCCGATGAAAAGGAGCTGTGGAGAAGGAATCAGATGCGACTTCGGCACATTGATGGAGAACCCCAGCGAGTGCAGGAGTTCGGCCGTAGTCTGGAGGTGGGAGACGACTGCCTGGGACGAGCCCGCCTTCAGCAGCCAGTCGTCGAGGTAGGGGAAGACTGAAACCCCTGCCCGGCGCAGATGAGCTGCGACCACCGCCAACACTTTCGTGAACACCCGAGGGGCACTGGTAAGGCCAAAGGGGAGCACGGTGAACTGAAAATGCTCGGGCCTACCGTGAACCGAAGGTAACGCCGGTGGGCCGGCAGGACGGGGATGTGGAAATATGCGTCCTGCAAGTCCAACGCTACCAACCAGTCTCCAGGGTCGAGGGCAGTCAAGACCTGAGCTAGGGTGAGCATCTTGAACTTCTCCTTCCGGAGGAAGCGATTGACGTTCCGGAGGTCCAAGATAGGACGCATGTCCTCCTTGTCCTTTTTGGGCACCAGGAAGTAGTGGGAGTAGCAACCACGCCCTACTTCTGGGGTCGGAACATGCTCGATGGCCCTCTTGGCCAAGAGGGCCGTGACTTCCTTCTGCAGAAGTACCAAGTGATCCCCTGACATGCGGTGGAATTGAGGTGGCATGGCTGGGGGGTGGACTCGAAGGGAAGGGAGTAGCCCCTTCGGACAATGTCCAAGACCCACCTGTCCGAGGTGATGGTACTCCAGTGGGGAAGGTGATGGCGGACCCTGCCCCTACTGGCGTGCTGTGCACCTGAAAGGAGGGACTAGGAGGGTTTGGAGGCCGCGGACGGGTTGGAGGTGGTGGCCTGACCCGCACGCTGGTTGCCCGATCCGCCACGGCGGAATCCACGTCCTCGGCCACGCGAAGACGCCTGCTGCGTGGGCCGGTGGCTGGGCTGCTGACGTGAAGGGGCGCCCCTACCGTGGCCACGATAGGGGCGAAAAGCAGAAGTCAGCGGAGGGCGTGTAGCAGAAAGGCCCAGGGACTTTGCAGTAGCCCGTGAGTCCTTAAAGCGCTCCAACGCATGGTCTGCTTTGGACCCAAAAAGACCGACTCCATCAAAGGGCATGTCCATGAGAGTATTCTGGACATCCCCTGAAAAACCAGTGGTTCTCAGCCAGGCGTGGCGTCGTAGCGCCACCGTCGTTGCAATAGACCTGCCCAGCGAGTCGGCGGTATCAAGGCCACATCGAATTGTATATTTGGCCTCATCCCTTCCTTCCGCAATGGCGCGGGAAAGCAGTGTCTGGACCTCCTCAGAACACTGGGGCAAAACATCCGCCACCGAATCCCACAAGGAGTGGGTATATCGGCCCAAAAGGCAAGCGGTGTTGACGGACCGCAAGCCAGCACTGGAGGAAGAAAAACCCTTCTTCCCAAATTGATCCAGGCGTTTGGATTCCCTATCCGGAGGGGCGGTAGGGAAGGCGGTTTGGGAAGCGGAGGCTTGGACAACCAAGCTCTCAGGGGTGGGGTGGACAGAGAGAAACAGGGGGTCGCCCGGAGCTGGGCGATGGCGTCGGGACACGTTCCTATCCACAGGAGCCCCTGTGTTGGGCTTGGACCAGGCGCCCAAAAGAACGTCAGTGAGGGCGTCGTTAACCGGCAGCACAGTCTCCGAAGAGGAGGCTGCCGGCTGAAGCACCTCTGTCAAGAGATTAACCTTGACCGCCACAGCAGGGAGTTGGAGATGTAAGGCTCCAGCTGCCCTACGCAACACCGTTGCAAAATTGGCTCCCTCCTCCGTAGCCACGGGAGGAGACAGCATGCCAGTGTCAGGGGAAGTATCTAGACCACTAGCATCCCCTAGACCCTCTGTCCAGTCCTCATCATACTGACACTGTTGTGTCAGAGGGTCATCAGACCCCTCCCAGTCCTCCTGGTCCTCCTCAGGTTCAAAATAAGGGGGGAGGGACATTTGGGACCCAAGGTCTCATCGGCGCCGGAACCGGCGTCGAGCGACGTCGGTCCGGGTCCATGTCCGGAGCCGGAAGGAACTGGGGAACGACGCCGCTCGGAGCCCCAGGCGGCGTCGAGAACGGCACCGGAGACATCGGCGCCGGCGGAGGTGTCGTTAGGTCGACCGGCGTCGATGGGGGTTGTGGAGCCGGGATCGAGGCCGGGGCCGAAGCCGGAGCCGGGATCGAGGCTGGAGGCAAGGGCGACGCCGGGGCCGGAGCCGTCGGCGATGCCGGAGCAACCCCATCAGGGCCCGCGGGGCCCGAAGGCGCACCGGAGGGGCCTGGAGGCCCGAAGAGGCGGGCCATGGCCGACAGGAATTCCTGCACTTTGGCCGGATCCGCCCCCGAACCCGGGAAGGGCGGGTATGGCGGGGGCGACTCCACAGGCATGTCCGGGGCCGCGGGGGCGGGGACGGTGCCGGGAGGGGCCTCAGCCGAGTCGCGAGATTGGCGAGGCGAAGTCCTAGAGCGATGATGCTTTTTGGACTTCTTGTGTTTTGACTTACCGGACGAAGAAGACTTCGATGCCGACGACCGGTGTGGACTCCGCGATCGACCCCTGGACCTCTCACGCGACCGGGGCTTCCGCGGAGCCGAATGCCGGGCCTCGAGGAGCTTTCGAGACCGCTCTCGCAAAGCTTTCGGGTTGAGGGCCTGGCAGTCGGTACAAGACTCCGTGTCGTGGCCTCGGCCGAGGCAGAAGAGACACTCCCAATGCGGGTCGGTGACGGACATCATCCGAGCACAGGCGCCGCAACGTTTGAAACCGGGCATCCCTACGACACCTTGATAGAAAAACAGTGAAAAAATTCACCAAAAAGTATGGTCAAAAAATGACCAGGGCACTGCTCTTCCCGGATCTGCGCTTGCTGGCGCGGAAAAAGAACTGACGTCAGCGCGCAGGGGCGGCGCCTAAGTACTGCCCGCGACGTCATCCCGGCGATCACGACGCCGACGACGGACGCGGAGCCGCACGACGCCGCCTACCGACGCGCAAGGGTACTGCTACGCAAAAAACTTTCCGGATCCAGCCTGACGCCTGGGGATATTCTAAGGTAAGGAATCTGTCACTAACGTGTCTCTTTCAGATATGTTCTTAAGGAGAGAGCACAAGCACTTTAGTACTGTAAAACAGTGGTAAAGGATGCAGAGTCCTAAAGCCAGCAAAAACGAAGTCCGCTAACAGGAGTGTGAAGGCAAAAAGTTAGGGGTTAAACCACGCCAAGGAGGCCAGGTCTAACAGACAACAAATGCATTATTTGCTGATTTATTAAAAGCTGAGGGCGAGGTTCAGGACTAAATGATGGAGTATCTTCAAAACATGGATTTTCTCTTAATAAGATTGATTTTCAGTAATCAAGCGTTCTGGAAAAAGCTGGTCGTGTATTAGAACTGACCTATGGCCTCATTTAAAATAAAGGTCTGGATTAAAAACGTCACTATAATCAATTTTTTCTGTAATTCAACAGTGCCTCGTAATACTCACATAAATTATACATTATTATTGTTGTTGTGTTGTTAGTATTATTATTATATGCTTTTAAATATATTATTATTGTTAATATAATTCTTCAGAATTAATCCTTTCCTGTCCTTAAATAAGACATTTGTGCAGCTGCCTCCTAGAGGTGATGAAGGTGGCGAAGCACAGGAGCAGATGGTTGGCGTGGGTGTCCTAGATGTGGTCGGGAGATCCCGCGCACCGAGCATGGTTAGAGGTTACTGTGAAGGCAAGACTTGGCGTCGGCTTCAGAGGTCCAGGCTTCAGGTTTCGCTGGCTATGCCAACAGCGACCACAGGCACGGAGTAGGGCACACTGCAGCTGCTGGCACTTTACCACATCAGCTACATCTACCAACTGCAGGGGGAGGGAGGCGACAGAGGACAGGAGGGGAGAACCCTTGAAACGGGTCTGATGAAGGGGCTGGGGAAGAGATTCTAGTGGAGACGGCAAGAAATAAGTAAAGACTATTAGTGTAATGGCGATGTCCAGGACGATGTACAAAAATACCAATATTATTTCAGTAAAAATACAAATTCCACTTTTTGCTGTGGTTAAAGTTTTTTTTCTCTCTGTTTACTTTTCAAATTTAAGTGGGTACCGCACTCTTTCTTGCACTACCCAGTCAGCTTTTTCTTTTTTCTATTTTTTTGTTGCTGCCTAAAATGAAAAGAATTCCAACCAACCTTCGTCCCCCTCTCCTGCAGTATTTTTAAAGGTTTGATATTTGATTACATTTTAATTCAACCTCTTCCCTCGAACTAATGGAGGCTTATTTACAAGCCCCTTGCGCCGCCTGTGCGTCACTTTTTCCAATTTTATGTGTGACGCACCAGCGGCACCAGGGGCTTGTAAATAAGCCCCGTGGTTCATAACTTGTTCCCCATCGTCGTTCTCTCTCCTCTCCTTCCTCTTACTGCCTATCTTTATCACCTTCTGGTACTTTGTCAGTCATAATGATACTACACACTCTTCTGTCCCTTCTACTTATTTCTCTATAAATTAACTTATTACAAATTAAAAATAAAAATTAAAAGTTCTTTACTCAGCATGTTCTCATACACAATTTGTTCTATGTATGAGAATCAAATCGTTCAATCACCCAAAATGATCAATGTGAAGCATTCTGATACCCACAGGTTCTTGTTTACACCAAATTACATTGATTAATTCAATCATTAATTAATTAATCTCGATCATGCACTGCTGGTGGTCATTTTCAAAGGAACAGGACTACCCCAGAGCCAATGGTACACTTGCCAATGACCCAGGTGTCTCACCAGAGACCACTTACAGATGTCAGAAAATGATAACTGAAAGTTCATTCGTTCGTCATACCTTAGCCAGATGACATCAAAAGTACAATCTCCATTTTGTGTGGGTAGGGCAGGTGATTTCACAGGAGCAGTCTAGAAAGCCACTATTTTCACAAACAGTTGGCAGCTAGTCGTATTTGGTGATGAAGAAGCCATTGGCCAGCATTGTGACTTCTGAGGCAGCTTATTGACTGGTCTGATGTTAGTTAGCTCTTTTTGTATCCCACAGTCTTCTAAACCGATGCTCATCGTGGTAGTTACATGAGGCATCAACATGGACGCATTCAATAGAAAGCAACAAAAGACTATGATCCTAAGTCGCAGTCCACTGATTGAGATGTGCAACACTGGTTGTCGCGTTTGCAAATCAATATTTTTCTCACCTGCTTTTAATGCTTCCTCATCCTCTACACTACAAAAGAAAACCTAGCTAGCACAGACATGAGGACTTGGGATATAATATTCAAGAGTGAAGTTGAGAAACTGCTAGTTTTAGCATACTTAATGGAAGTGTGCTTACATAAGACATCTCGCTACATATTTTGACACAGAGGCGCTTTAGCAAGCTCAGAGTACCGTATCTTTTTTTAACTCAAGAGAAGGTGAATTCTACTGGACATTAACACAGCTGAGCACCACATATGAATTATGTGAAATGTGTGGGAGTATCCATAGCGGAGCATTTCTAGGACATTCTCTTACCACTTCTCTCTTCACTTGCCCCTGACATATCACTCATTTGTTATCACAAGTATCATTCATTTGCTCATCAATATTTCTAGTCAGTATCACTTCACCTAGTTCCAGAGCTTTTCAACATGGGATAGTCACCATTACATGCTCTATACCGCTGACTTTCCCACAGTAAATTCTTTGCTTTTTTTAGACTCCCTCATCCCAGTTTCTCTACCAAGGCCTTAAGTGGGATGAAATAAAGGTCAGAGGGTCTCTAAAAGGGACGTGGACTAAGATGCGTAACTGGGAATTCTTTCCAAGAGGCATGGACTAACATGCTTTGCCACCAGGACCCGTATTTTGGTGCCTCTCTAAACTTTCTTCTATTGCATCCAGACATATCAAACAGCAACTATACAGACCAGACCCATTGGCTTTGTTTACAGTGTCAGGTAAATGAGAAACAACAATGATTTTGTTGTGGATGATTAGAAGTGAAAAATTTTCAATTCTGAAAATATTAGACTGTGAATTAAACAGTTAGTGGAAAAAGTAGATGGTTTGCGGAGTTTCTGAAACACTCCCGTTCTTCCCTTCACATCACTTTCCTCTGAAGTCTCTAAGTTAGATTCTTATGCCAGTTTCCCCCACATCTTTCTGAAATCCTCCATCAGCATATCTTACACCTCATCTCTTTCCTCTTCAGCACCCTCTTTTCACTCTCTCTCTCTTGTATGTACTTCCTTGCATCTCCTGATTTCACCACCCTCTACACACACAATGCACACACTCACCAGTAAGCACTGCATTTTCTTTTAATTTCTCCCTGTAATATTTTGACAGCTCTGTACTCCTTCAAACAATTTTGCATAGACTCACAACAGGCACACATGATCATTGGTCTGTGCGATCTGCAGAGGGGCCAAGGAATAGATGTGCATGTATTCTTAACATCTTTACGACCCACTGACAGGCACTGTGAGAAACTGGCCCTGCCTTCAGCCTCAACTCAAGAGCTCTGAATCGTGGTCTATTGTAAACACTCACAAAGACACCTGGAAGCGACTCAGTTTGCAGTAGGCATGATACAAGAGTAATATGGTGTATAAAAAAAACAACAGAAAAGATCAAACACTCTTAAGAATGTAAGATTAAGTAAAACGCGAAATGTTACCAGAAACTACACTGCTGACACGGATTACCTTAAGGTTTGGACATTGTTCAGAAATTCATCAGTGCGTCTGCAAGTAAAGCTCAGGTAACAAGAAGAGGGCCCGAGATTTCAATGTTAGTTTTGAATTACCGGCGAGTCTGCGACCTGGAGGGACCCAGCCCACTTAAAGCCTAGCCTCTACTTACACCCTTTAAAATTATTTTGCTCTTTTCCCCCAGAGTGTGTTTGTGTGGTTTTTTTTTTCTGGTGAATAGTAACTCTTATGTTTCCAGGCCAAAGGAGACAGGCTGCAACCCCGATGCTAATCCATTATTAGCTTCCTCGACTTACCCTTTTATTGTATTTTCTGAACAACCTGTTTTTCTTCCTTTAGCGTAGAGAGGATTCCCTCATGACACTTCCACTGTGTCCTTGCTGGATCATGTCACAGTATAGTGCAGGTTTGGAAATGCCCCGCACGTGCCCTGTCTACAGCGAGAAAGTGACATACATGTGCGCCCTTAGTCATTGCTGGTAGGAACACTGGAGCTGCGTTCCACTGGCTGGTGGGAAACCACGCAGCACAGGCTGTGAGCGCGCGCGCGCGCGCACGCACACACACACACACACACACACACTCTCTTACATGATTGTTATTTCTTCCTCACGTCACTAGTAGATGTAGGGCAGTGCACTAACGCACCTGTCATGTGGCTTTTTTATAAATTCTGCTTGTCAAAGGTAAAATATATTTATTGCCAGAAATATTTTATGCATCGAGCCCACAGACTGCAGTGCTGTTCTGAGTAAAATATAATATACAGACTAATATTCTCATAACGTTACATAATTAGGCTGTGAGGTGTCACCTTTTCTCTTCACAAACTCACAGGGCTTGTGTTGACAGGTTCTGGAATTTCGAAATAACTTTTTATGGTCTAAAAATATTATTCGTTTTCAATTTAACATTGCGTGTGGTAATAAGAACATGAAAATCTTTATATGTATATCATAAAATTCCTCTATATGCTTCATGCAATATCCATCGTAACAGCAAGAATGTACCAAATGGAAAAAAAAAATAATGCCATAACATCAGTAGAAGATATCCCCAAGTCAGCACTAATCATCACTCAAGGAGCAGCTTGAAATGTCTGTAAAATACATTTAAATCACCTTGTCATTTTTCTAAAATATACTCATTGTCCCAAAATGCAATTTATTTCAATTTTTAGTAAATACATGCATTATGTCTCCAACAACAGCTTGTTCTGTCTCCAGATACAAGCTTTTACCTTTCTAGTAAATATACTCCCTAGACCCAAAATACAATTGTCAGTTTCTGAAAATGATCTCAGTTACTTCCAAAACCATTCACCAGGGCAACATCAAGTGCTGAAATATTCCATCCTTTGCCAGTTATTGCAATTTTACACTGAGCTACTCCCATCTTAACCCAGCCTTGGCTATTATAGGTTCGGTTCTACCTGCACCACTGCTGCCCGTACACAGGTATTCCTATCATGCGCCAGTGTTTGCCATTATATGCTCGGGTCCAACAATCATATTCCAGCCATATGGCTCAGTCACCTCAATTCACTGTCAGCAATTGCCATCAGATGCCTGTTATCCCAATAGCTTATCAATGACTGACATACAGTAGCGGCTCGTGGTGGGAGTGCTGCGGGGCCATGGGGCGGGCAGGGTGGGGGAGGAGCAGGGTGGGGGGTAGTAAACTATGGCATACGGCCGAACAGAGGTAAGTAAACAAATAAATAAATAAAACAAATTTCATTGCGTGCGCTGCATTGCCAAATGCGATGCAGCGCGCGCAACGAAATTCGTTTTATTTATTTATTTGTTTGCTTACCTCTGTTCGGCCGTATGCCGTAGTTTACTACCCCCCACCCTGCTCCTCCCCCGCCCCGCCTCACCGCCCCGCAGCACTCCCACCACGAGCCGCTACTGCTGACATAATGCGCTGATGTGATCCCCCTCAGCCTGTCTTTTCCATCGCTGCCTTGCAGTATACATAAACTATATATTTTCGTATTATCAGTGCTATCTTTCTATATTTTTTATATGTAAATAATGAATGAAATCAAAATTTAAAAAAAAACAATCTTGGTGCCCGATTCCACAAGGGTGTATGTCAGGTAATTGTGCCAACAAGGGATATCTTTAGAGATGTGTTTAAGTAGAGTTGACAATTACTTCATAGATATCAATTAATGACATCCACAATTAATGAAAAACAAAGTACTACGTATATATTCAAGGAAAAGAATGAAACAATACAGACGGGGTGTATTCCTTAATTCATTAAGTTGAATTCAAATTGCATTTTGGGGTTAAAAAATAAGAAGGTACTCCAAAGGCATTGATAACAGATCACAACAAATCTTACACTTAGATTTCACTAGTCATCAATGCCACAAGGGTGCACAACCTCTGGGGATGTGCCCGGCGCTGACCAGGAACATATTCCTGACTACACAAAATGTGTTCTCTTAAACCCATGTGCTAACTCCATGCAGCTGCAATATTAATAATATTGGAATTGCTCTTACTGCTACCGTTGCTACTCTTGATAAGAACAATAATACAAAACTGGGGCATAATAATGCCCGCAAGGCCTTCTCTTTCTCCATATAAAAATGTAGACTTGGAAAACACAGCTTTTCTAATGTCTTCCCAGAAGATTTTGAGTAAATTTGACTAGTGGCCTAATGCAAAATGATGGGGTTCCCCTTCAGAATGTAAAGAGGGGCCCATAAGTCTCCCATATCCCACTGATATTCATAGGCCTTGGGCTGAACGAGCCCCCCTGAAGGGCTGGGGGCCCGTGCAGGTTTGGGGGTACCTCTACACCACAGGAACTGCAAGGGGCTGCATTACACCCGGAATTTGACCAAGCTTCATTCGAGAGCGCTGGGCCAATGGCATAGTCCCGCCCCCATGCGATCTACAGCGGTACACTGAAATGGAGCAGGGATATACCTTTCATAGTGACGCTCCTCCTTGTCATTCAGCTCTATCATAAGAATTAATGGAATATTAAAGTGCAGACTGGGCTTTTTTTCTCAGTTCTTGGCACAGCCCCAGAACATGATCTATTGAGGAAAGTCCTTCAGACATTTCACGTGGCTCTCAAAGACAGGGGCCATTTGACTGAAAACAGAAGGCAGCTGAAGAGCCATTTAGCTCTCGTGTTTCCTTATCCTCGCTGTCTTCCCTTCAGAAAACCTTACACCCAACAACATATAAAATACTAATAGCAGTTTTATAAATACCTAAGATGGGGATGCTCATAAGACCACTCCGGTGGCATTATGGTTAAAATCAGAGGCGTAGCTAGACCTAATGCCACCCGGGGTGGCCCCTGGGTTTGGTGCCTGCTGCAGGTAAGAGTGGGGGGGGGGGTTGGTGGCCGACAGATGACTTGTTCCTGGAGGGGGCGGGGGGCTCGACAGACGACTTGTCCTCGGGGGCGGGGGGGTGGTAGTCGACAGACATGACTTGCTCACCTTCACTGCCCCCAAAAACAGTACAGCCAAGGGGGGATCGTCCCCCCCGCCCTCCACCTTAGCTACGCCATAGGTTGAAGTTATCATTATGATGGACAGTTGGTTACAAATGATAATTTCAAGATTTGCCTAGAAGTCCCACACACTGCTTCCTGCTTTTTAGCATTCTCATATGACAGTTTTGATAAAGGAAAGATGCAAATAAAGAATAACCTGTCCACAATCACAAGAAAGAAAACAGAACTACAACCCAAGTGTCCAATGAGTCTTTTACAAGGCCTTCCCTCGTCTCCATATGTGTGAAACATTAAAATGCTCTGTGATTTGTGTCACAGTGTACCCAGCGGGGAATGTGAATGCATCATGTCCCTGGATTTGTGGATGGCTTGAGTGTAGTCATAGGCTGCGCCGTCCCTTGTGAGGGTCTTGGGGCCCTCACAGCACCTCAGGGACTGCCAGATCCAGGGACCAGCTGAGGATCTCTGTTATGGTTTGGATTGCGCTCATATTGCTGCCCGGATCAGAGCATTGGAAAATGAAGCCAGACTCTATACAGAAAACCTCTTCACGCCATTCACTGGTTGGTGACAACCTGCTAGAGCAAATTTGAAGTTTATTCGGGCTCCAAGCTCTTAAATCCTTAGGTCCTGATCCAGAGTGTGGCTGAAAGGGTACTGTGTTGCAAGGGAGCAGCCTTTCCCCTCTACTGAAGGTCTGCCTGCCTCATTCCAACCCCATATTCGACAGTTGATCATTCAGTCTCTCATCCTGTCGCAGCTGGACTGCTGCAACATCTTGCATCTTGGTGGTAAGAAATCGATCTCAAAAAGGCTGCAATCGTTCCAAAACGCTGCTGCCAGATTACTGCTCGCCCTGCCTACGTTCAGCTCCTCTTCTGGGCTCCTTCAGAAGCTCCGTTGGTTGCCCATTGAGAAGCGCATTCAATTTAAAGTTCTCATCACTGCCCACAAGATTATGAACGCTGCAGGAGCCCCCATCCTCTCAGTACTCATGCAACCCTATTCTCCTGCCAGAGCACTTCGTTCAGCGGAATTAAATCTGGCAGTGATCCCTCGGATCGAAAGAAAGAAATTGGGAGGTTGTGTTTTCTGGGTTTTGCCTCCTGTCCTCTGGAACAGCATGCCTCCTGAACCTGAATACGCAGAGTCATCTTTGTTTCAGGAAAAAACTTAAAACCTGGCAGGTTTGCTATCTAGGCCTCTCCGCGTCCTCCCTACCTCTCTTTGATGCATAATGCCGGTTTACTGTGGTCAGCGCCAGGAAGCCCCGTTGCTGGGGCAGCCAGGCACTTTATAAATCATATTAACTTGACATTTACAGTCAGGTGGACCTTTAGTATGTCAGCGACAGAGACTACTCTGTCTCCGCTGCTGACATATTACTCTGATAGCCCGACGGAGTAAGGGCCATTTCCCTGCAGCTAGGCCAACAAATGGCAAGTTTAAATTTCGCTTACAGCCATCCAAAGCGTGGTGGTAGGTGAAAGTAAAAACATTTTATTGACCACCACGCCATGGCAGAAAACTCCCATGGTAAGCGGGGGGTGGGGGCATTGCATTTTTTATTTTCAAAACAAAAATCCCACTCTGGAACTTTCTTTTTGAAAATAAAATAAAATATTGAAAGTGCGCCACACTGCTCTGTCATGTTCACGAAGCTGCACAACAGACTTTGGATGCAAGAGATGTGTGGGTCAGTGGACATCTCTAAATATGGAGGCTGGAATACCCACAGCATGGGGGTTGTAAGGTACTCTGCCATGCCAATGGAATATAATCCGTCTGCCGCACTCAAAATCAGGCCCTTAGTTATTTGCAAGTTCCAGTTTCATGACACAAATTATTCCTTCTTAAAACTTTCTTTTAATAAGCATTCTGAAAACCTTGACTGGTCGATTAATGGTTCGTTTTTATCAAAATGTAACAATTCTAATACTTTTATACTAGATAATGCAGGACTGAAAAAGTTGATCCTGGTAGTTTGCACTAAGCACTTTAGGCACATTGTTTAAAATAATAAGTGGATGTGACAATAAGGAAGTTCTGCATATTTTTACCCAGAAGAAGCATTTGATAGCAGGTGCACTTTCACACTTTCTGCATTTTTACAGCGGATACATTTGAGTGGCATTCAGATATCCTGAGAAGAGCAACACCTGCATTTCTACAAGCTTGGGAATACCTTTGTGGTTGGCAATCTAATTTGCTTTGCATGACCTGGGCCACTCCCCCTCAAGCGTCCCTGAAAATAGTGGTGGGCGAGCCAATGAAAGCTCAAGCCTGGCTCTGCTTCACCTTGGGTCTGGCTCGGCTTGGGTCTGGCTCGGCTTGGGTCTGGCTCACCTTGGGTCCTTTAGAATCTTTGAGCTGAAAACAAGCCTAGACTTAAAGTAGCTTCTGCCTGGAGCTCTGACCTGAGATGAGGCAGAAGAGAGGTTTAGACATGCTGATTGTATAAATGTGGTGGCGTGGTGTGAACATGCTTGGAAAGGGTGACTTTCAAACAGCATTCTGTCCATCTACGATCACCTTGTAGCCCTGATCAGTATTTTCACTATCCACCCATCTGCACTGAGCCACTGACCCAGTGCTTAATTTGTAAAATAATAAGTGCTAGGACCCTGACCAGGGGGCTCCTGCAGCTTGCACTACCTATCACCCCTGTCATCACTGCCAAAACACCTACTAACCATCTCTCTAAAATGAAAGTGCGACAGGTCAGATTATTCCAGGTCCCCAAAGCTAAAGAAATGGCTGGGGAGGCAGGTATTAGTAATTTTGAATGTATATTGTATTTATCAACAACCGTTGTTCTGCTCATTTCTCAATTAGATGAGCAACGCCACCATGTGGCAGACTGTCATAAGTGCAGTGTTGACTAATTAAGTGGCGGTGCCGAGCACCGGAAACCAATTAAGTGTCGAGCACTGGAAACCACTGGCTCAAATTAAGCTCTGCACTGACCAATCCATATCCCTCTTGTTCGCCCCCAACACCGATCAAAACACGCAAACTGTGAGCAGTTAGCTGAAACCTGGCCATAGACTAGCTCTGCATTTGGCTTTGGCCTGAAGACCTGTATCTTGAGGATGTCGAAGACCCTTGCGTTTTGCTAATTCATGTAATTGACTTCACTGAGGTGTTGAGCCTCTCTAGAAGTCATTCTCTGTGTTAAGTACACTTTAGCCATAATTTCTGTGTAAAAATTGCTTGCCATGCCTTCCCTTAACTTTGTACTTGTTTTCCTAGAACTACTTTGTCAGCCTGATTTACTGTGGGAAAGGTGTATTTATTAATTAAATGCAGTGTACTGATGTAGTGCCCTTCTGGGCCTTTAAGGAGAAAATGCATGCTAAAATCGATATCATAAATTAGAGAATCCTGGTCTCCCATACTAGACTGGATCAAATGGACATGAAAACAAAGAAGGCCAAAAAGAAAAAAGAAAATGACCTGCGGGGAAGCAATACAATGAAAGAGGAGACGGATGGAGGTGACTGGAGGACAGCAATGCACAATGTACAGTATTAGAGAGGAGTGTGGAGCCTTCCGAGGTGCGCATGGCGGAGTACATGGAGTACCTGGGATTGTGCGACTCTGGGCTGGCTACGAGTAGATAAACCTTCAACCCGGCCACTCTTGAACTCAGCCTCTTCTGGTAAACACCCAGTACAGTGACCCCTCGATCCCATAGACCACACGTTGTTGCTATTTGGTGGACAAAAAGCTGAAGTCCTTTAGCATGATCCTTGTTGCATCAGCCCGTAGGCAACCACACTTCACAATACAACCAACAGATACATCATGCACATAATCAGTGTGTGAACTGGATGAGGGAGGTCACTGTGTGGGTTTGAGGCTTAATCTTGCTACCGATTAGTTTTAGATTTTCCAACAATCACGCCAGCATATAATGTTGAAATACATTATAGGACAAGCAGGGTGTATGAGAGGGGCCTAATAAACATTTTCAAGGACTTTCAAAACAACGAGGGAGAGAGTATGTGTGCGCTTTTGTCTGTGTGTATGGAAAGAATCCTGGTGAAATAAGATAGACAACTCACTATACTTGACTGAAAATAACTGTACCCAACTAATTATCAGTAAATACATTTACTAGGGGGGTGTAACACCCCCAAACACCCCTCTTGAAGTCACTCCCCTGCTTGCACCATCAATGGCAGGAAATGTGATTGGCTGGAGAACACAGGGTCGCCATGCGTTCAGAAACACTTTCTCCACGTGTACTCGGCGTGAACTTGACGTCAGGGTTCAAGTGATCTTGTCACGTGTTGGCCTGCCCGATTGCCACAAACACAAAGGGGCATATTTACATTCCCTGGCGCATCCCTGCATATCAGCAGGGATGCGCCAGGGAAAATGCATCACGCAAGTTTACCCTTGCGCCACGTCCGATGCGCCGCATTTACAATGCGGCGCATCGTGGCGCAAGGATAAGCAGATGCGTGACGCATCTGCCGGCGGAAGGTTGGCCAGTGCTGAAGTTGTGTCGTAAGCGCGACGCAACTCCAGCACTGTTCCAACCTTCCCTATCCCTAACATGGTGCGTCAATCCTTACGCCTGCTTAAAGCAGGCGTAAGGATTTGACGCACCAGCGTCGGAAAAGTGACTTTTCCGAGGCGTTCCTGCGCCGGAACGCCCCCCCCTGCGCCGGTACGCCCACATGAAACCTGGCGCAGGTTTCATGTGGCGCAGGGGTTTACTACGTGACGCATCGCCCTAGATGCGTCACATTGTAAATATAGCGCAACGCGGCGCATGGTTTGCGTCGCCGCTAAGTCACATGCGTGACGCAACGGCGGCGCAAAAGTGGCGCAAGGGGCTTGTAAATATGCCCCAAAATCCTTCAAGCCGCAGCAGGCGGCGAGCCAGCTAGTGGGCACAACATGCATTGCTTCAGTAGTAAATGAGCGCACCTGCAGTGATGCCCACACTCAATGACGCAAGAAGTCCTGTGCGCCGGGGTGATTCACTTCTCAGATTCCGTTTCTTTTTTCAGGTTCGTTTTTAATGTGGTTTCTGTATTGAACAATTTATGGAACGTGTAGGAGAAGCTTGTAGCTAAATTCTAATCTCCCCTCTTGTTTCCCACAGGGTAAGAACAGTCACTTGCGCTGGAGTAGAGGAAAATAATTATAGCATCTTTATCTGCATTTGCTAGTGGGTTTAAATGCACATTTAGAACTTTTAGCTTCGGGGACAGACAGCTCAGATGCTGGAGCACTTCTTCTTGTAACTGCTCTTTCAAATTCTAGTCCAGGAATACTGTCAGTCTGCTGTGAAATGTTTGTGTATTGTGCGTTTAAAATATGTAAAACGGAGTATTATGTGTTATTGGTGATATCTGCTGTGCTTATTTTCACTTAAAGCTAGAGATACTATCATAGTCTTTAAAAAGGTTCTACTTCTTGTGTTGCTGCTCTGCAGTCTGGTTTCCTGTGTTTAATGTGGTGTATGTAACCTTTTAAGCGCACGTTCTGGAATATTTTATGAATCTTATGAATTTTCAGACTTTGAACTAAGAACCCCTGGCAAGTTAAGCTGCTGAAATATCATCTATCCCAAGAAAACCCAGAGTGTATGATAAGGTTTGTATTAAAAATAACATTTAAAAGCAGTAAAGCACAATGTGGTTAGTTTCTAGCAGTGAAAACTAATTCCGGGTTTACTGGGCCTGCTTCCCTCTTCCCTCAGCAGTTGGCCATTTCTGGTGATCTTTAGAATTCAGCCAAGTCTCAGTTGTTCAAGTGAATCCCTTCTGTAGATTGGTGCTTGTGAATTTTGCTTTGTTTCATTTTAAGAACTATTTCGCTTACACAAAATTGACATAATTAAAATGTAAGACACAAGACGAGCAGTAAGTTTCCAAAATGACAGGACTGTCGGTCAACGGGTGAATCTAAGATTGTAGCGAAAGAGGTGGGGGGGGGGGGTGGGGGGTGGGAAGCAGAGACTGAAAACAGACTCTTCCTGACCTTCAATGGACACCGATTGACCCCATGAAATTGGCAGCAGTATTCAATGGTACATACACCTGTAGTAAACCTCACCAGAAAGCACCATGGGTCAGACAAATCATAATCAGCCCAGATAATTATACCAAACACTGGTTTGAAGAGGCCAAACGTTTTCTAAGCAAACAAAATGCCAACTGACCACCATGGCTACTTTCCAACAGAAATAACAGAACCAGGCAGAAAGGGTGCCCAGACTCTTAAAGTCTCACGTGTCCAGAAACCTGGTAGAAGTGTGCTGTGTGCGGGCTAGTAGCGTCGCATCACATAACAAACAGCAAATACGTTCAGATCACATGACTTTCAATCCTTCATAACACGTAGCCGTCTACTGAATGCACATCTGAGGCTAGAGTTGGTTACGTCGCTACGCATGTCGAATCGATTCTATGTGGGGTTACCTCAAAGAAGCAGGCAATGAGCAGACTTGCAAGGTGTCTTGCTTCTTCAAAGGAGGAATGTAGGCTGCCTACTACCAGTTAGGTTCACACCAGTTGTTCGACAAGGTAGCCTGGCTGTTCCTCATGAGAGGGGCTAGTGAAATGTCCTCCTGAATGGCAAACCATTTGCAATAATTGAGATGTCATCTGCATATCTCGGAACAGTGGCATAACATAGGCCCCCACAGCCCCTGTGATGCAGGGGGGGCCGAGATGCAGGGGGCCCCCCTCAGCACAGTACTCCGGCCTGAGAGCTCCTGATTAAATCCGAAGCGGGCCCCTCTATGTACCTTGCAGGGGGGGGCTCAAGTTTCGTTATGCCACTGTTTCAGAATGGCCACCTCTGACTGTGAGTTACGACTATCTGGGGCAAAGAGAACATTTGAAGATACCATTAGGTTCCCTGTGTGACTCCCTTGTTATGAACGCTTATGGTATAACTCATTTCAAGATACCCTTCTAGTCTGGCTGCAGCTTGAACATATTGGTGAACCAACCAGAGGCCACTCTCTTCAAAACAAAAAAACACAAAAAATGACGTTAGAGGCATTAAAAGGTTGATTCGGTTCTACACTTAGGTGGCAACTCTAGCTGTACTTCATCAGGCGTTCTTAATCCTTCAGATTGTCCTGGGACTGGCTGATTATCACTCTGTCCAAGACCCTGTCTCAGAGCAACCACCAGGATATTGACAAAAGGCTAAAGAGAAATGGCAAAACGACTGCTGAGTGATGGGTTGGTCAGTCATTACTAGTAAGGTGGGAGCGGACCATAGCCTGGAGCAAAGAGATAAAGTCAACTACGAGTAACCAGATGTCAGGCAGAATAACTGCAGTATGTTGAATGCTCAATGTCTCTATATGACTATCGAAATGCAGGCCGATCTAAAGATGCATTTGGAGGCATGGGAGAGAAACAGAGAGAAACAAGAATAGACAGAGACAAAGAGAGAGAGCGACATAAAAAGAGCTAAACAGAAAAAGTGAGAGACTTGGAGGGAAAGAAAGAAAGTGGTCTGGTCAAAGATAAAACAGCTTAAGTCACTTCAGAATGATCAAGAGTTCTTACTTGTTCGATTTGGACCAGGAATATGTTAATGTGATTATTTTACAAAGTCTCATAAACAGGAAAGAGGGCGGTGAATGGTCTTAGTTCAGCTATCCCTTTGTGCGGTATTGCAGCTGAATTCAGATAGTGCTTCGTACCCCGGATGAGGGACCAAAGCACAGCACTGGATGGGTAGCACGCTATGTCTTAAGAAGTACTTGGTTGGAAGGGTATTGAGTTATAGCGCTGCCGATCGGCTAAGCATTTCGATGCTGTGAGTGACTGACTAGAGCGGGTCTCTTATCCTGACTCTGGTTGCTGCACTTTAGCCTGGAGAGGAACAAAGAGAGTGAAGGGTGGAGTGCCTGAGCTTTATTTTTATTTATTGTTGTCTTTAGTGAGAAGGGTGTGGGTTATGATTGTGGCCTATGTGGAAACTGATTTGGAGTTGTGAATGATGGGCAGTAGAATGCCCTTCTTGTGTCACTGCGACCATGTGTCTGCTCTTGTCTTAAGTAGGATGCTACAGTGTGGGAGATAGATGCAAATGTGGTCTTGCCTCCCATGCTATGGAGGGGTTAGGTTCTGCATCTTGAGTGGGCATGGGTGCATGGGAGCAACACTAGGCCTGGGTGAAGTTTGTGGAGTTCCGTTACCCGGAACTCTGTGAAGTGACCAAAAAACTCCGCCACGCTATGAGGATTTCTGCAAGCGGTGGAGTGCGTTACGTTATGCCCTTTGCGCTGATTTTTAGCGCTGGGTGTTTGTCGCTTACTGTAAAATCAGCATGAACTGCACCATGGGCAGCACAAGAGGGCGCTGCTTCTTTCTGCTGCTCGAGTAGATGTTCTACTCGCGCTGCATCTTCCTCAACACGAACGGAAGGGTTCTTAACGTGAGCATTAGTGACCATCCGCGACTGCCCACGTTGAGAAATCTCGCCAGGAGGTGGTCTGGAGTAAGATTTTCCTCGCTCGCCAACTTAATGTTGTCGAGCGCGAGCAAGGAAAAAACTCCACTCCGTGGAGTTTTTTGGAACTCCGCGTGCTGCAAGGGGAGTGGGAAAAACTCAACAAACTCAGCGAGCGGAGTGGAAATTCACGCCCAGGACTGAGCAACACACGGGGTAGCACTGGTTACAGGCAAAAAGTGTAAATGCTCAATAGAATCCAAACAGGACTGAGAGCGTATCAACTTACAGGAATGCACTAGCTACAGACCGCCAACAAATACACTTTAAAGAGAATACACCAGGAGTAGCGGAGGAGCTTGCTGTTCCGAAAACTTTGTTTTGGGTACGGGTAGTCAATACGGGCAATGACAGACTAAACATTAACTTTATCTACGATCGCAGCTATAATGCCAGGTATAGTGTAGGATACACTCCCCTAGCATAGGCATGGTCATTGAGTCGCACCTCAGCAGACATATCTAGCTGTTGCACACTTCATGTCCTGTCAGTTTCCTGGAGAAGGTACAGGCTGGAAAAGCCAATGTATTTCGAAGGTGTGGTGGAACGCCTAATGTTTCAACCAATCCAAGGAAACTAGCAGACAAAGTCCAGCTTCTGGAAATTTAAGGATGACATCAGTGAGTCCTGCTCGCGAATGCAGATGGTGAGTTGATATAATGACGTGATCTAGCCAAGCGTGCAGGTGGCCAGCGGAAGAAGACTAATTGAATTCCGGGACAGGCAAACTGCCACAGTACTCAAAATGGTGCCAGTGCGCGCACCCGTCAACAGATATTTTCAGTTCCAAAGAGTGTTCTTTGCACATTGCGATACTAAAGCTTAAATCATTTCATGCAGGATGTGGTTGGATGGAAATGAAGAGTGCACACAACTGCTCTACCAGTTTTGACCTATTTACAATGCTGTTGCTCATAATCATTATCCAGTACATGCCCGCCACCTCCCAACGTCTCTTAGTGGTCCGAAACACACTGGTATCATAGTTTAAACAATAAGCTTTACTGGAGACTGCTCAGGGTAGTAACAGCAAATAATGCCCTTAATACAAGCCTCTGGAAATTTCCCATCTCGATTTCGCCTTAAAGCACTTCAACGCCTCGTCAGGGGCAGTAGGCGCTACATAAATACAATCACAATTACAATTAATTAGTTGTAGCCAAAAGCAAAGGTGCATGAAGAAGGGATGAGCAATTACCAGCTGTTAATACCCAGCAGCATGTGGGCAATATAGTTGTTAGCAACCGGCTCCCTACTCTCACCCAACATAGGCAGCCAAACAGGTCTTGTAGCTCCGTTTAATTCACGCCCCTGCTTAACACTGTACCTGAACTGACAATACAGCTATAAGACAAGAGTTAGTGTCAGCATTCAGCATTCTGATAGGCTGAGCCAATCTCAGCGTTTCATTCGGGGTATTATGTAGGCAGGTTTGGTTTTTGCCCTGCTTTGGATGTCACAAGCAAGGTTATAGTTAAGTGTAGTAGATAGTAAATAACAGTGTTAATTTGCCAACATTTGTATAAATGAACAATGAAAATATGAAAACTGCCTAAAGTGCTTGGCAGTGAAGTGTTAGAAAAATCAACATCTGGCAAAAATACGTCCTCTAATTCTTGTGCACATTTCAGCCCTGCTGGGAGACATTCTGAGCACATAATCTGACTCTCTGATACTTCACTGGCACACCGCACTGAAAACTGCTGATCTCCTGGCATTGACCCCAATAGAAAATACAGTCTCTCAATCACTTACCCAGTACCAGGCGACGCCGCTGTTTCATTTTGCAGCAAACACTGGAAAAGACGTTAAGCGTCTGGGCACGGGCCACTTAAGCACTCTGACGGTAACTGATAGGTACTTTGTGCCAGCCCACCCTCTCTCTGTGCCCGCACTAGCGTAGCCAGTGTATCAAAGTCCCAAGTGCACGGAAGGAAATCAGGGCCGGACTGGTAAACCATAGCAGCCCTGGCAATTTTGTCAGGCCAGCCCCCGGGGGGGGGGGGGGGATGCAAATGTGAGACACTGCTGCTTTTGGTACTGGGGGCCGATATTGCAGCACCACTGCAAAACTGACCCCCAGTAACAAAACCGGCCCCCACCCTTCCAGCCTCATGGGGAAACGCCCGATGCCCACTACGGCCAGTCCGGCCCTGGGGGTAAAGCTCCCCTTGACTGCTGTTTGAATTTTAAAATACAATAACAGTCAGGTTTCATGGGCCACTCTGGCCTCTGACCCCTGCACCTGTTGCACCAATGGAAGCCACACCTCTGCGTGCCTGATTTGTATCGAGCACTCACGCCTCCCCCGAACCTCAAACCTTCCTGCTCTGGCTAACCAAGCCAGTGGCCTCTTGGCCCAAGATTTGGACCCATCAAATTAGCCCACAAATAGCCTTTTCCCACATACCCTGCCCTTTTACACTACTTCGTCTGACCTCCACCACCAGCGTAACCCTTTCCACCAGGAGGCACGACTGTTGCATGCACCTCTTGGACCCTCTGGTGGTCATATTATTTTTCCTCTTTCCTGCCGGTGGCGACGTCCTCATAGACTTCACTATTGCCTTTCCCTATGGTTGTATGATACAACAACGCATGCCTTAACCAGGGCCAGACTGGCCATAGCGGGCACAAGGCGTTTCCCCAGTGGGCAGGAGAGTTGGGGGCCAGTTTTGTCACTGGGCAGTGCTGCAATATCGCCCCCATAACAAAAGCGGGAGTGGTGCTTCTTGCTAGCACCCATTCCCCCCCTCCCCCCGCTCCCAGGGCCGGTCGAGCAGCAATCTGCCAGGGCTGGTTGTTGTTCCCAGTCCGACCCTGGCCTTTACCACACATGCCTAAACAACGCGGTCTGAACCATGACCGCTTCTTTAGCACGCATGTCTTTAGCACACATGCCTTTACAACGAATTTCGTTCTAAAGGCATGATTAGTAAAGGGATATGAGTGATAAAGATCACACCCCAGGCCCCCACCCTTAGCCCTAAAACCCAATACACCAGCCCTGCAACCCACCCTGCACCAGCCCTAAAACCTACCCTGACTCCCCACCCTGAGCCCTAAACCCAGCCCCTTGTCCAAAAAACTACCCCGACCCCAGCTCCCCGCCCTGAGCCCTAAAACTGACCCCCAACCCTGAAAACTGCCCCTTCACCCCTGCCCTGATCCCTAAAACCCAGCCCCAGCCCTAAAAACTGCCCGACCCCCCCCGTCCTGAGCCCTATAAACTACCACCCCAAAACACGGCCCAAGCCCCATTTACCAAGCAGCGTTCTGGTCCTTCCTCTCATGATCCTTCCTGTAGACTGCTAACTGCCTTAATCACACATATGCATGGATCAGGCAAGCGTTGTTCTGCTTGCGTTGAAACAGCATGTGCGGCTCAGCCCTTTTTGTAAATGCCGTTTCCCTTGCCCCGTGGTTGGGTGCTCACTTCAATCTCAGCTGCTGCCCTAAAAACAGCTGGGTGTGTGGGGGTATCATGACCTGTCTCAATTTTCACTTTCGGTGTCAAGTCACTTTGACCGTGGGATCTTCACTTGCGTGTCACACAATTTCTACAACAATGGGTTGACGGTTTTTGTTCAGTGTGACCCAGAACTGCTACAACCTGGTCCTTTAGAGTTGTCACATGGTTGTCCACATAGAGTGATAAAGATTTACTTTATTCCTCCCTAAAACTCATGGGTTCCTTCTGAGGGCCATCCTGCAAGTATCAATAGATTTTCTGAACCATGTGAGATAGGCTGTTTTGTGAATAGTTTCATTTTTATTCTTGTTTTATTCTCGAAATTATACAATGGCGATTCTGCACTGGGAATTTGTGATAGTGATTAACATTTGCATAAAGACATATACAATATTTTAATATTATTGGGCATTGATGCAGCAGCAAGTTCCTTGCTTCCTTTACCTATGAATATTGCGTTTAATCTCAAACAAGCTCCTTCCGGTGCAAATTCTGGTTTCAGTGATTGCATAGCTTGGTTTCACACTGTTGGGTTCTTTGACAACAGCTGTTATGGCTCATGGTAGTACACTCCGACACATTTAAAGAGTTGTACATGCTGCAGAATAACTGAACGGCAAGCAAACATCAAGAGCATTACGTCAGGTGAGGCTTGTTGATCTACTGAAATCAAGTGGAGAGTTCAAAATGGCCGAAATGGATGCAAAAATCATCACTGAGGTTTCTTATATGCAGATTTGCCTCATGCATATTCATTATGGATATCCTTTCAAGCTGACTGGATTTACTATTCGATGGACCGACAAGTCAAGCGCAACACCATTAGCCACGATCTGTAGATCCCAGGATCTTGCCAGCTGATGATTCAGAACTAGACAAAGCGCAGGCACCACACAAGGCACTCGGGACGTACTGCTGAGGTTGAATGCACCAGTCTATCTGGAGCCCATAGGCAGGGACACAAATCCAGGACTAGTCATTCTTCCGCAAACCAAAAACTGAGTATCTTTTCCTATCTGAGAAATATGGGCATCCAAGCTAAACTTATTGGGTATTAATTCATGGTTCTGGCTTGGCGAAATTTGTGTTGCACCGGCGTAATTAGCTTAATTTTGCATCACTCCTGTTAGACAAAATTCTCAAAATTACCCTATTATGACACATCATGTAATTACGCACTGTAGACATAAAAAAATTACAGAGCATGCCCATTGCACAGGAACAACACGAATGACAGAGCGAGCGGCTGTTGTTTGAGGTGCTTTTGTGCAATTTTTTTTAGCGCAAAATGCATTCTCATATTTGAAGAGGACACAAGTGTAAATTTCTTGCTAAAGTACAGCACCATATGCCAGTTTTGCATTTTGCATAATTATGCACAATTTAACATAATTTTGCTGAATTTTCATGTGCTGACGCAGAACCAAATTATGTAAATTTTGCACACCCCTATTTGGGGGGATAGTGAAGTCTATAATCATTGATCCTGAGGAGGGAGCAGCCCTGCTTGCCCTGAGGAGATGGCCTCCCCTCTCATTTCAGGGCGTGCCTGTAGGTCTAACCAGATTTAACTGGTGGATGCGTTTCTGCCAGGCAGCTCCCCACCATGGTGGACTCGTCTGACAATGACACTGTAGTTGAGCCTCCAACCCTGGCTTGGACATCGGGGGGAGGTGCTCCTACAAGCTATTTCAAGTAAAGGTCTCTGTTCAATAGCACATTAATACCCAATAAAGGGCATCCAAATATAGCTCTTCCCCCTTCCTGTACTCTGATGGAGTGACAGGAGTAAATGGTCTGAGTCTGAAAAATGATAGTGGCACAGATTCACCCCTTGTGTCGTCTTCACATTTCAATTACAGATGGCTGCCAGGTCACATGGTTTCCAAGGACATTCTTACTTTATGAGGTGTCATGAGTGTCGCTGTACCGCAGCAGCATCTTCTTTGTGCTCTGATTTGTTGTTTGTGTCATAAATGTTCCAAGTCATAGGGCTTGGTTTCAGGTACCACTATATCTGCACCACTTCAGGGCTGAGGTGATGAGATGGAAAATGTACCACCGCATCTGAGTTCACACCAACACCCAGTGGATCATCACCATGGCAACCCTCTGTTATGAAGACACTGTGGGGCATATTTATGAGAATTTCACGCAGCGCAGCATATGCCACTTTGCTGTGCTGCATGACAGGGAAAGAGCAGCGCTTTGGCTAACTAGTGCCAACGCCGGCACCCTTGCACAGTGGTGCAAGGGTGCCTACGTTGGATGCAGAACTGTTTTTGTGCAGGAAGGGGCACCTTCCTGCACAAAAACAATTCTGAGAGGTATATTCTTCTTTCTATGTGAGGTGCAGAATGCGACACACATAGAAAGAGGAAGTAACAAGGAGAAATGAAGATATTTTTCCTCATTATGCCTCCCCTGAGAAAGTGTATCTTTTTGGCGCATCCCCAGGTCTACCACTTTCGGTGAATCTGGGAATGCGTAGAAAACAATGGGAGAAGCGTGGGAATACCCACGCAATGCCCATGGAACGCCTTTCCAGGGTAGAGTAGCGCAACGCAGCGATTTGCGCTGTTTTGCATTACGCCAAATTTATGAAGCCACTCAGGGCCATGCAAGGTGGCCGTGCGTGGTTTCAAAAATCGCATTTTTTGACTTGCCTGGTGCTTGCACCACATTGCGTGGTGCAAGCGAGACGAAAGTCCCCTCATAAATAGGCCCCTAAGTACCTACATTTACATCAAGAAAAGGAAGACACAGTGGCAGAGTGGGCGTATTTCAGGGACCTGCAGCCCCGTCCACGCAAAGGGGTACCCACTCTTCAGGGAGACCCCATTCAGTTTAAGGCCTGATAAATCGATGAGATATTTTTTTTAAGGTTTTGACTCAGAGGCTATTTAAGGCAATCCAAAATGCCTCTTCAACTGGCAAATTTCATGTTCTCTCGTCACCTAACTATGTACTTATGACTACAGAAAATCAGCCATAAATGGGGATTTTCTCTCCGATTATAATGCCGCTTGGAACGTAAATGTCCACAGACCCCGAATCTATGACTTCAGATCGCCATTTGTGGGCGAAGATGACGCCTTTTGCGTAGAAAAAAGGTTTAAGAATCTGGCGCGCACATGTCAAATTCTCATTGAGCATTCTGGTCAATAAACCGGTTTTAGTCATAAAGTGAAACAACATGTGTGACAGGAAACAAACAATAGTTTCGTTTCCGCGCCTTCATAAAATCTGTCCTTCGACACTCTGTCTTCTTATTATTTTTCTAGAAAAGATTATAATCCACCTCATGCAAATCACGTTGCGGACCAGACCCACACAGCCCTCACGTGGCAGCAGGCGCTTTCTAAATACAGGCCGCACTGAACCCCACTGCACACTTTATGACTTCCTGTTTCAAGAAGTCTGTCCGCGCTTCTCGAGCAAAGCGCAACCTTTTCTAACTTCAGATTTCACCATGAAGGATGTGTTTGTTTTTGTAGCTGAAAACAGGCAGCAAATTCAAAATGATGTTCCCAGAAAAAAAGCGCCTCCTGCTTCGCTCATTCTCGGCACAAGGAACACTGACACTGTTTACAGATGGCCGTGCGTCCTGAAATGTCATTTATGAAACTCCCAGTCCCTCGCGCGAAGCGTTGAGTTTCACAAAAACGTTGGTAAATATGCTGCCGATGGCGCCGCGAGGGAACGTGTGCTACCGAGCATCGAGGGTAGCAAACTGCAAGCTGTAAACTCCACATTGCAGGGGAACTTTCCAGAAAACACAACACTGACTCGAGTACTTTTCGTTCAAAACCCTTTCCATGTGTTTCATATTTTTGTTCGTGCTTCTTTTTGGAAAATTGTGAATTATGTTTTGCAGCCGACATTATGGTCTGCAGCGACCGCTGAGCATGGTTTGCCCATTCATTTTTTGCTTATTATTTTTGTGTATTGACGCTTTCCATATCCTGTTTCAGGGCGCTTTTCCCTGGAGAAGAGGGTCGCAGAGTATCTTGAACAAGCAGCAATCTACCTGCTGGTGCACAATCCTTAGCTGCACAAATGGACATTGGTCACCCATTAACTTTGAGGGTGGTGTGAGCCCAGGTGTGTGACAGACATAAAGCATGAAGCATTCCCCCGTCACAAATAGATGCACTATCGCTTAACTTCTTCCGGTGCACGAGCATTGCCCTGACACGAGACTCAGGCAGGAGCAGGCACAATGCAGGCAGGCAGGGCCGGTCCTAGGATATGTGGGTCCCCGGGCAGAATAGGAACATGTGGGGCCCCTAAGCAGATACGACGCAGGATCGGATCGGGCCGGCTAAGAAAGTTATTTTTTTTCCTTTAAATTAAAATTACCCCCGCCCCCACAGTTAACAGCTAACAACCATTGACAAAACGCAGCCGCGGCCGACTCATGCCGGCCGCGACTGGGTTTTGTCAATGGTTGTTAGCAGTTTAAGCTAAATGAGTAACTACAATAAATGATTTTACTTTCACCTTGTTGTTTTGACCAATAAGTAGCTCCTTCACACACACTTGCATAGAATCACAACTGTAATGCAGGACCATTGCTCTTTGTGCTCTGCAGAGAGGCCATATTTTGAATGGTCATGTAATCTGAACACCTTTTTGACCCACAGACAGGCTCAGTGTGAAAGTTGTACTGCCTGCAGCCTCAACTCCAAAGTGCTCAACTGTAGCCTGTTATAAACACCTGGAGGCGACTCAGTACAAAGAGTGCATCATCCAAGAGTAATATGCTGTGAAATAAAATACACAAACACACATGCTGGAAATAGCTAGCACTCTTGGGGAATGCAAGATTCAGTAAAGCATGAGAAATATAAATAGGAACAAAATTACTGCCATGGATTACCCTAACAGCAGGACCACTGGAATTATGTGGCAGGAGAGGGTTAAATTATGTGGCAGGGTGAGTAAATTATGTGGCAAGAAAAGGCAAATTATGCAGCATAACCCAGCACATTTTGAAATAGTATTACTTCATTTTTTTGCCATTTTTAAACTTGGTAACACTGTTTGGGCACTGGTTGCACCCCACTAGTAACAATTTAACACCCAAATTTAGTAGTGGGAAACAGAAAGTTGACTATTCCAGCTTTTCAAAGGGCCTTCCCACATGCGGCAAGACGTGTCGCTGCATTTTTAGTAACTTTTGAACTGTTTGAGATAGAAAGCAATTTTGTTGTTAAAATCTGTAGATTATGCAGCAGTTGATGGATTATGTGGCAAATGCGTCAAATGCATAATTATGCAGAAATCGCCGCCACCGCACAATCGCATAATTCCAGTGGCCATGCCTACCATGCAGCATCAGACTGGGACAGAAAATAGGCCTCTGTACCAAAATAAAAGGGGCCCCCATTAGGAAGTTAGTTAGCTAGAAAAGTGTCCCATGTTTGCACACTAGCGCAGTTCTCAACTTGTAAACACATGCTGTATAATTTTTTTGTAAGGTATGGAAGGACTGCACTGATTTGAGTTTGCTGCAGGCAATGTTTGCTTTATTATCATAAAAATCAACAGTAAAAACCGGCTCACTTGGCCATAAAGCAGGTCAACAACTAGCCAAAAAAACGGCCTACATACTGACCTGAGAGCAGGGCTTTAAGTGGGTTGAAAAAACCTGTCATTGCCTCCAGATAAATATTACAACAAGTAAAATTACACCTAGAACAAGCCAGTACTATTGGCTTTGTCAGTGGTTATTAGTTGCATAAGATGAATAAGCAGCATCTACAGCTTCCTTGTATATAATATTGAAAATGCTCCAGCTCTGACATGATGAGACTGTGAAAGAACTATAACGAGTCTCACTGAAGTTGCATTAAAGGTAGCGAAGGGTGGCACTGATGCACAGTTAAGATTTGTTTTTCCCTCTGAGGGTGAGGGCAAAAATGGAGAGCGGGCCCGTCTCATCACCTATTTTTCAGAACTTTCATTCATTGTGCAGACACTGGATCAATGTTTTTGCAGGCAAAGTTAAAGACATGAATATAGGGCCCCTTTTCAATGTCCATTTTAATTTACTACCGGGTCTAAGACTTGAGTGACCCAGCACAGTTTAAACCCTGCTCCATCCACTTTTGCATGCGGATTCTGCTCCTCTGCGTGCACCTCTTGTCTCAATGTCGCGCACACACCTATCTGCTCCCCCCCACTGTATTCCATTTGTCTTGCCCCTTTTATTCCCCTCTCTGCTCCCTTTCCACTTGTCCTCGGTGAGCAGCTTCCATTGTGATGCGCCGCCATCGCCACTCTATCCTTTGCTGTGCACCTGCAGGATATTCTGTCTTTTATTCATACAGGGGCAGGGCCACTTCACAGGCAAGGGCACTCAAATTACCTGTCTGATTGCTGTCATCAGCATGCTGATGCAGCCATTAGGCCCACAGAGACGGGCCAGCAGGGGAGATTGACATAAAGAAAATTATAAACTGTCAGGGGGCCCCCTGGGCCTCGGAACTTCTGATGTCTTTAAAGGTGCGAGGCCCCATGGCTGCGAGCAGGCGCGGGGCCCTGGGCAGCTGCCCACGCTGCCCATGCCTAGCGCTGGCCCTGCAGGCAGGGAGTAAACGTGCCATAGAAAATGACCGGGATAAAACTGTCTCATTAAAACAAACGCTTAGGGTACAGTCTACACCAGTGGTTCCCAGACTTTTTAGAACCACAACCCACTTTTTAGTCTTATAAACTTTCACAACCCACCTAGCTTTAATGGAAGTGAGGCAGGCCATTTTTTAATGTAACTAAAGCGTCATGTGGTAGCGCATTGTCATTTACAGACAACACATTTTCCATTAAAATGCACTAAATTTCCACAGACATACAGTACTAATAAAACTATATTACACACAAACGATAATGTAATGTACGACAGAAGACACTTTGTATTATATTCATGGGTTGTTGTCAGTACTCTCATGCAATTATATAAATGTTGATATTATCCTCCTAGAAAGAAAAACATCAAATAGGATGTGTTTGTCCCCACACCCCCATTTTATTGTTAAATAAAAGTTACTAAGCAATGGCTTCTGAATAAAAGACAAGCACATTTACTTCATCTTGTTTTGCAAACGCAGCTTTCAGAGTCATATTCCTCAATTAAGAGGTTCAAATTCAGGCCTGCTCTGCTCCTTTACCCTCTTTCTACTTATGGTTTATAGGAAGGAAAAAAAGACACCACCCATGGATTAGAAACAATGGGCCCGATTCACAGAACTAACTTAAGACAAAATCCTAAACTTACTACCATTTTGGTATTCACAGAAGGCACTTACTCATTTTGGTATTCACAGAAGGCACTTACTTACTCATTTTGAGTAACTTACTCATTTTGAGTAACTTACTCATTTTGGTATTCACAGAAGGCACTTACTCAACAATGAGTAAGTGCCTTCTGTGAATACCAAAATGAGTAAGTTACTCAAAATGAGTAAGTTACTCAAAATGAGTAAGTTACTCATTTTGGTATTCACAGAAGGCGCTTACTCATCAATGAGTAAGTGCCTTCTGTGAATACCAAAATGAGTAAGTTACTCAAAATGAGTAAGTTACTCAAAATGAGTAAGTAAGTGCCTTCTGTGAATACCAAAATGAGTAAGTGCCTTCTGTGAATACCAAAATGGTAGTAAGTTTAGGATTTTGTCTTAAGTTAGTTCTGTGAATCGGGCCCAATTATAGTATGGGGTTTCAAAAGACAGAAATACAGTTCTTTTAGCGGATGGTCTACGCATTGTAGAATAAAATGTACTTGCAAAAATGCAGGCGTGTCATTACTCCAAAACTGCTGATTTTCAGTATCACAGTGCTAAATATTATAATTTGCAGGGAAGGCATTAATAAAGAGTTTACAACTGCTATAAGATTATCTGCTTTATTTTTCAGAGAGTGAATACTTTATAGGTTAAACGGGCACTCACTAATGCAATCTCTTGTCCCACTGTACATGACACCTGTTATTCTTAACTAATTCAATAACGCACATTTTATTGACCTTGTAAGGTAGAACACCATAGTAATCGATGGAAGGACTTGAACCCGTGACCTTCAGTTTTCAAAGGAATCGTTGCACTGGGCGCTATATACAACTGAGCAAGATCTTTCCTTCCTGCAACAAGACTTACTTTTCCGTCTATAACATGGGTGCTGTATTTGTATTTAACAAAATATATACCATACGCCCAATGAACACTGATCGTCCTTCTCTGAACCAACGGAAATCCTGCTGAAAAAGCATTCCAACAACTACTTAGGGTAAAAGCAAGAGGTCTTAAGAAACTATAGGAGCCGCAGCTGATTTAAGAAACTATATGAGCCGCAGATGATTTAAGAAACTATACGAGCCGCAGCTGATTTAAGAAACTATAAGAGCTGCAGCTGATTTAGCAAACTATAAGAGCCACGGGTGATTTAAGAACCAATAAGAGCCGCAGCTGATTTTAGAAACTCTAAGAGCCGCAGCTGATTTTTGAAACTATAAGAGCCACAGCTGATTTAAGAAGCTATAGGAGTTACTACTGATTCCAGAAATTGTAAGACCCACAGCTGATTTAAGAAACTATAGGAGCCGCAGCTGATTTTAGAAACTATAAGAGCCGCAGCTGATTTAACAAACTATAAGAGCTGCAGCTGATTTAAGAAAGTATAAGAGCTGCAGCTGATTTAAGAAGCTATAGGAGCCACAGCTGATTTAAGAAACGATGAGTGCCACACCTGATTTAAGAAACTAAAAGAGCTGCAGCTGATTTAAAAAGCTATAGGAGCCGCACCTGATTTAAGAAACCATAAGAGCCACAGCTGATTTGAGAAACTATGAGAGCCACACCTGACTTAAGAAACTGTAAGAGCCGCAGCTGATTTAAGAAGCTATAGGAGCCACAGCTGATATCAGAAGCTATAAGACCCACAGATCATTTAAGAAACTATAAGAGATGCAGCTGATTTGAGAACTTATAAGAGCTGCAGCTTTTTTAAGAAACTATAGAAGCCGCAGCTGATTTAAGAAGCAATAGGAGCCACAGCTGATTTCAGAAATTATAAGACCTACAGCTGATTTAAGAAACTATAAGAGCCACAACTGATTTAAGAAACTATACAAACCTCAGCTTATTTAAGATAATATAGGAGCCACAGCTGACTTATGAAGCTATAAGAGCCGCAGCTGATTTATGAAACTATAAGAGCCACAGCTGATTTAAGAAACTATAGGAGCCCCAGCTGATTTAAGAAACTATAAGTGCTGCAGCTGATTTAAGAAGTAATAGGAGCAGCAGCTGATTTCAGAAGCTATATGAGCCACAGCTGATTTCAGAAACTATAGGAGCAACAGCTGATTTCAGAAACTACAGGAGCCACAGCTGATTTCAGAAACTATAAGAGTTGCAGCTGATTTAAGAAGATATAGGAGCCCCAGCTGATTTCAGAAACTATAGGAGGAACAGCTGATTTCAGAAACTATAAGAGCTGCAGCTGATTTAAGAAGCTATAGAAGCCAGAGCTGATTTCAGAAACTATAGGAGCGACAGCTGATTTCAGAAACTATACGAGATGCAAATCATTAAAGAAAGTATAGGAACTGCGGCTGAGACCTTTTTTTTTGTCAAATTCTTTTTATTAATATATTTTGCACAGAATGTTATACAGCGTATGTTAGGCTGTCATAATACATGGAAAGAATTCGGTAGGTACAGATATCCGCATTAGGTGGCTAAAACAGAGGAACACAGTTTCATATAATCTCGATATCTTCCCCACCTTTGTATTGGGACTCGAGGTAACTACACCAGTATAGCACGTAGGTTCAAAGCGAACTCTTGTAGGGGGACCCCTTGTACCTCTCTCGGTCACAATCATAGAGGACAGTATATGTCGAAGGCACCTTAACGGCCCCTCGGCATCTAAAGGGTAGCTTCCTTGACTGCTGCTGTAGAGTAACAAGAAATTAGAAAGAGAGACAGAAAGAAAACAAAGAACACCCAAAAAAAAAAAACTAACAACAATATCGCCCAGGGAGGCTAGAGACTTCTGATTGTTAATATAGTAGGGGGTTGGCGATCAGCGTCAGATGGGGGCGCCCCACGACCAGCGCGGAATGTCCTCTCCACCCGGTGAACAAGGGGGGGAGGGCCGGCCCAGCTCATGTTGTTTAGATCAGAAAGAGGTGTAAAGCTCTGAGTCGTGGGCTACAGGCAAATAGAGGCAAACCCTCCGATAAGTAGCTAACCAAGGGGCCCCAGATATAATCAAAACCCTTCCGGTAGTCATCTGCTATATCGGTTAGGCGCTCCATCATCAGAGCTCTCCATAGGCGCGCGTGCCATTGGGTGAGTGAAGGGGCCTCGGGTTTCTTCCATGCCGCTGCTATAGCCATTTTTGCGGCACCCAAGCACACCCATAAGGACCGATCGATCCGCATGCGTCTGGTACTTGAGTAGCGGGTCTCGGAGGCCTAGGAGCACATGTTCTATAGAATCCCCTATAGGGTATCCCAGAATGAGCTTTATGTGGGCCAAGATTTCCTTCCAGAAGGTTTGGATAACCGGGCAATCCCACCAGATATGTTTAAAATCACCTAGGAGGCCACAACCCCTCCAGCAGCGATCGGAAGTGTTCGGGAAGATAGAATGTAATTTGTGAGGGTGAAGATACCAGTCATATAATGTTTTATAGTGAGCTTCTCGGAGGTGCATTGATCTGTTGAATTTCCCTATGTCCCTATAGAGGGATTCCCATTGTTTTTCCGACGGTGGTGCTCCCAGCATGTTGCCCCAAAATGTTCTGTGTCGCTGTGTGCGGTGTGGTGTTAGTGTGAGCAGTAGCTTATATAAGAAGGAAATGCAACCTTTGGCCGTCATACCGGATTGAACAAATTTTTCTATGGGGAGTAATCCCTGGTGGCGGCTTGCCGTATCTGGGGTTGTTGAACCCAATGAATTAGCTGCGTGTAGTGAAATCTTTCGGTGCGGGGGAGATGAAATTGGTTCATACAGTCGTGGAAGGAGCGTATTTTGTCCCCCTGAAACAGATCTGAGATCATTCGGCAGCCTCCCTTATTCCAGAGGTCAAAGGGTCCTTCCCGAAGAGCTGGGGGAACTCTTTAGTGAAGTGGATGGGGGTATAGGGGAGGGGAACGAAGTCATGGGGAGAGATTTGGTGACTGCGTCCCACACATGAAGAGTGGTAGAGGTAGGGACACTTAAATACGCATTTAGAGGTCTATCTGATTTGTGTCTCCAAGGGAGGTCCCAGATAGTTCTGCCTGTCACCTGACTATCTATGTGGAGCCACAGTTTGTCGGACTCTCGCAGTGATCATTCGCTCAGCACCCGCAGTTGCGCCGCCCTATAGTATGTCCGGGAGGGCCAGGCCTCCCTTGTCCCGAGATCTCATCAGTAAATGATGGGACAGGCGCGCTCGCTGTCCTTGCCAGATGAATTTAAGGAGCATAGATTTCAATTCAGGGAATAAAGTTCGGTCAGGGACAATGGGGAGACCCTGGAAGAGATAGAGGAGGCGGGGCAGTACGTTCATTTTAATTGTGTTGATCCTGCCTATCCACGAGAGATATGCAGCACTCCATTTTTTAAAATCGGTTTTTAGTTGGCGGAGGAGGGGCGGAAAATTAGCCTTATATAGGTCAGGGAGTTTGGGAGTGATTCGGACCCCCAAGTACGTGATAGACTTTTTAGCCCAGTGAAAAGGAGAGGCCTCTTCAAGCACCATTTGAGTCCTCCGGGGTAAGGTCAAGTTCAGAAGAGATGATTTGGAGGGGTTTATTTTAAATCCTGAGACCGTCTCAAAATGTAGTAATTCCTGACTAATTGCTGGAAGGGAGACTGCAGGATTGGTGACCGGAAGAAGAATATCGTCCGCGAATAGGGCAATTTTGTGGTCGTCCGACCCGAAGGGGATTCCGGTGATCGCCTGATTGGCGCGAATATGGGCTGCAAAAGGCTCTATGCTAAGGGCAAAAAGTAGTGGGGATAATGGGCAGCCCTGTCTGGTCCCATTTGTCAAATTAAAAAAGTCCGAAGCCACTCCATTCACCACCACTCGTGATCTAGGTGCTCTAAAATTTGCCTGAACCATGTTGATAAAGGACTCGCAGAAGCCAAATCGGCGCAGAGAGAGCACTAAAAAAGACCAGTCAACTCGATCAAAGGCCTTCTCTGCGTCGAGTGATAGCAATGCTGCCGGGATTTGTTTCTTTTGGGCCTTATCAATGAGGTGGAAAATTCGTCGAAGGTTGTCATGCGTTTGACGGCCCTTGATGAACCCCGATTGGTCGGCATTAATAAGATTAGGAATTATGGTCTCGAGGCGGGTGGCAAGGATTTTGGAGTATAATTTGGCATCAAGATTGATCAGGGCAATGGGTCGGTATGAGGAGCAGCGTTGGGGGTCTTTCCCCTGCTTGAGAATGACAGAGATCAGAGCTTCTCCCATAGTTGGTGAAACAGCTTGTTGGGAGGCAATAGCATTAAATAAATGAGTCAAGTGGGGGCTGAGGTCGGCCGCGAATGTGCGATAAAACTGGGCTGTGAACCCGTCGGGCCCTGGTGCTTTGCGCAATTTAAGGGAGTCGATCGCTGCTTGGACCTCTTCTATAGTAATTGGCGCCCCTAAGCGGTCGTTGGTTGAGGCAGGGACCTGGGGGAGAGCTAGGTCGGCAAGGTAGTGCAGTTGGTCGCTCTCATTGAGGGCGTCAGCCTGATAGAGTGTGTGGTAAAATGTGTGGAACGCCCGTGCTTTCCCTTCCTCACTTATGTAGGTCGTGCCCTGTTCATCCGTAATTTGTTTAATGAACTCTTTCTCTTGTTTAACCCGCAGTTGTTTAGCAAGCAGGGTCCCCACTTTGTCCCTCCCCTCGTAGCTCCGGGCTTGAAGTCTGAGAAGTGTTTTCTCAGCTCTGTTAGTGTGTATGGCGTTGAGTTTCCCTCTGATGGCTGTAAGTTTCCGCAAGGAGGGGGCTAACGGTATGGTTTTATGTGTTTTCTCAGCGTCAGCGAGCTGTTGTTCTAAGTCGAGGCGCTCCTTAGTCTGGAGCCTTCTAAGGGAGGTAGCTAGAGAGATGCAGTGGCCCCTGATGTGTGCCTTGAAAGCGTCCCAAGTTGTCGACGTGGAGGTGTCTGCCGGATCGTTAAGAGAGAAAAAATCTTTGATTGCCTTGCGGAGCTCGTCTCGATGTAAGCGATCTCTGCCTAAAAAGTCAGGGTAATACCATCTGATCAAGTTGGAGCGTGGAGTCGGCCAGTCCAGGAAACAGGTCAATGGGGCATGGTCAGAAAGGGCCATGGGTAGAAGCAGGGAGTTCGTGACTGTGTGGATGAGTGATTGGCTTATGAAGGCATGGTCAATCCGTGAATATGATTTGTGCACATGGGAGAAGAATGTAAAATCTTTCGTTGTCGGATTGAGGCGGCGCCATACATCTATCAGTCCCAACTGTTGCATAGTAGTCTTAAGTGTAGCAGGGAATACCCCTCTCCCCGTTCTATGGCCATGTGAGGAATCCATTACGGGGTCCCAGACGAGGTTGAAATCCCCCAGAATAATTAGGTCCCCCACTGCGAAGCTCACCAGTGTATCCAAAAAAGTAGAGAGAAAGTCAGCCTGGTCATTGTTGGGTTGCGTAGATGGAGGCTATAGTGCAAGGCCTGCCCATCAGCGTGCCTTTGACCAAGATAAATCTGCCCTCTTTATCCTTCTGAGTGGCCTCATGTAAGAAGTGGGCTGAGGTGTGGAATATCAGAGCAACCCCGTTGCGTTTCGTATGATTAGTAGCCTGATATATGTGGGGGAATCGTCTATGTTTGAGTCTACTCTCTTCCTCCCGCTTTATGTGGGTTTCCTGAACCGCTACTACCTGTGGGCAGTGGTCCCCCAGAAACTTCCAAAAGCGCTGTCGCTTATTAGGGGAATTAAGACCCCTGACGTTCCACGTGAAGAGCTTAACCCCCATGTCCCTTGCCCTGATCAAGTAAGCCTAGTCGAATCCCCCTCCCCCCCAGATCAAATGCCGCTCTCCCTGGGTAAAAGAAAAAGAAAATACAAAAAGGTCAAACATGTTAAGTAATACAGGTGATGAAACCTGTATGTAGTTTAATGCAGGACGAGACTCCTGCATCTGTAGGTAGTTGATGGGGTGAGACCAAACCCGCACCGAAAGGCCCGCTTTTTTCAATAGAAGATCAACGTCCCATAAATTTGCAGGCAACTGGAAACATTAGAGGCGCTCTTAAGCAAATCTGTGGTCATAGTTCGAGCAGTCAGTTTACATTGAGAGCTAAAGAGCGCAGCCAAACACCGGGGCGCCCAGTGAGGCCAGTCCGCTGCGCCCGAAGATCCGCTTCACAGATATGGTTAGACAGGGGAGGTCTGTATAGTCCTCTCATGGCGTCTTCTTGCCCGAGGTCGATGCCACCTGCCAGGCTCCCTGATCGTCTTGTGTCTTCCTCCGCCGTCTGGAGCCATCTGCAATTGTCGGGCCTGTCCGTGGCGGTGAATAGGCAAGTCCCAATAGGTTCGCCGCTTCCTCTACTTCAGTGAAGTGGCGCTGCTTGTTGTCGTAGAAAAAGGCGAGACAAAAAGGGTAAGTCCATCTATATTTTATCTGTTTCTCACGTAGGGCAGTAGTGATAAGGCGAAACTGCTGACGTCTCATCAATGTGGCCTGGGCAACATCCTGGAATAAGGTGCATGAGCTTCCTTGAAACTCGACCGTGTCCCGCCCCCGAGCACTACGAATCACCAATTCTTTGGTTTTAAAGGAGGCGAATTTGGCCAAAATATCTCTTGGACATTGTGCCTTGCCCTGTTGCACTGGACCGACTCTGTGGACTCGCTCTAGATGGATCGGTGGCCCGTCGTCTCCTATAATACTGGTGAAGAGGTCCATCATGAATTGCTCCAGGTTAGCCCCCTCACGTCCTTCCTCTAGGCCCCGGACCCGGATATTTTCCCGTCTAGAACGGTTCTCTAAGTCCTCGCATTTCAGAAGGGCTGCGTTCAATTGAGCGGTGATGGCGTCGGAGCTGTCTTCAAGCGGTTGTAGTCGGTCTTCCAAGTTCTGGCATTTTGTTTCGAGGTCAAGGGCGCGGGTCCCCACCGAGTCCACATCAGCCCTGATATCGCTAAGTTTGAGGCTCATTTCTGATTTAAAGGCATCAAGAGAGGCGGTGATATCTGCTTTGAGGTCTGCACGCAGTTCGTTCTTAAAGTCGCGTAGTGTTGCTAGTAGGTCGTCCCGAGTGAACGCCATTTCTCCCGTCGATGGACTGCACCCCTGTTCTGCGCCGTCTGCTGCACCGGAGGCTCCAAAGTAGCTGGAGACTTTATTTGTTTGGGATTTTTTGGGAGGCATATGGGCAGATGTGGGTTATTGTGGTTGTCCCAGGCCGTCTGCAGGACTGCTGCGACACGCAAAAGGACTACACTGTGCGTGCTGAGTGGGAGGCTCTCACTGGTTGGAGCTCCCTTTGTACCCTATTGTGCACTCCTCCGCCTATCAGGAAGCTGTCAGCCGGGAGACTCCATGATGTGCTGGGCCCCTCAGAGATCCAGAGACAGGACTGTGTTTGTCACGGGAGCCCAAGCCGCCATGTAAGGGTCAGGCACGAGGAGTCAGGCAGAGCCCAAGCAAGCCGGTCCAATGCGCTTGAAAAGCCTTCGCGCTCTTCTCCAGGGCCCCTCAGGTACTCCCGCCACAGCGCAGCCCCCCGGGGGCAGTGACAATGTCCCGATGAGCCCCCCAGGTCTGTGACGCTGAGTTAGGGTCAGGCGCACCCACCGCGAGCCGCTGGTCACCGGTACCTCCCAGCGCTCAATCTTGCCACCAGGGTTCCAAGCCGCTCGCGCCTGCACCTACTTATTCGGGGTATCAGTATGTCGCCTCCGTCGACAGCCGCGCTCCGGGGAGATCTTCTGCGGCGGCCGCCAATTTGTCACGATCAGCAGCTCATCGGACCTCCACCCGTGTCACAAATCCCCCGTATTCTACGGGACCGCCGATGTTGCTGGAAGTGGGGACCGCATCGGAGTTGAATGGAGGTAGTGGCTCCACTATGTAGCCCCAAGCGAGAGATTCGACTAGATCGTCAGTGGGCCGCCATGTTGGTTGAGAGGCAGCTCCTGGGCCCCAGTCGCATCGGAAGGGATCTATCGGACATCCGCGCGCCTCAGCGTGTCTCATGTAGGCGCTATCGGGCCGGCATCCGAATGTGTCGCATAAGGTATGTGGGCACCCTGGGGGACATCTAATTGCTCGTGATAGCGAGCCACGGTGCGGGAGCCGAGCCGGTTCACGTCCGCGCGGCCATGATGGTTGGCCACGCCCCCAGCTGAGACCTTTTAATGCAAAGAATTTAGCATGTTGCTCTAGCAGAGGAAGGGCGAGATCCAGTTAATAAACCTCAGATTTTTATATCTTATTATTAGAAATGTAAAATTACATTGCAAATAAAAACTGACCAAATAACAATTTAGCTTTTATGACACCAACTGCAGTAGCCAACAGAATGCACCCTCACACTTTCAAGACTGATAAAAAACATCTTGGCTTATGAGAGCACTCATATAATTCTTTTGGATATCCACCCTGTTGCTTTTACAAGATGAATTAGTATGGCAATGCCTATCTTATAAAAGGGTGTCTGTTCATTGTGATTGTTAGCATGCACATTTTTTGGGTAAAGGTATTTGTTTTTCTTTAGATCTATCATTACACGAGCAACAGTTAATTCAAAAGCTATAGCAACCTTGACCTCTTTATAAAACTTTGTTTAAATTAATTTTTGATCAGAAGTCTCTATTCAACGTTTGTACATGTAAGTTCTAGCAGGTTTAATACAATTATATCAGGAAATACAAAAAGCCCCACATTATGCTGCTTTGCTCTCCTCGGACTGAAACGCACCAATCACATCACCCCTTTACCGACAACTCTATGGTCACCCAATAACAAATGGGTTGAATTTGGACTTTATACCTTGTGCACAAGGGTCTTCTTGTTCTAGCATCTTCCTACATTACTAAAGTACTGCTCCTCTACCAAACAATGGATGCCTAAGTTTGGCTGCCCAAAACCGTCTTGCCAGTCGCCTAAAAGATAAGAACGCTTTGGTGGGAGATCATTTCATTGTCAACTCTCTCTGCTTGGAATTTGCTTCCTCTGCTCCTCCATTTAAAAGACAACTCACAGGCGGATATAACTCTTGATTTGGTTTTTACGGTTTGGATAAGTCTTCTTCGCTTTACATTAGAACTTTTGAGAAATCAAGTCAGCACCAGGGCAATATTCTTTATATGTCTGTAAGTCAGTCAATCTGTCACAGGACTGAGAGACCCAGGGTCTCAGGAAGTTTAAACTACTTGATTGGAACACTTTCTGTGCTTCCAAACTATGCTAAAGGTAATACTCTGATGGAAATTCTAGCTGAGAAACTTGCAAATGGTGTCTGCTGAATCCAGTTGTGTTGTATCCATTTCTGAAATTGAACTACATGTGTCCACCAGAGATAAAACACAAAGGAAGTTCAATTATTTATAGGAACATACCATATGGCACCATTACGTGGCAGTACCCAGTACCAGGATGTAACTTGAATCAACTGTAATGTCTTCTTAGCAGTTTCTAAGTGTGTCCAGTCTCATCTGTACTCACTAGTAGCCATAGATCACCTGGAATGACCTCATCGGACTGGCTCTGTGAAGACATTGCACTAGAACTGACACGAAAGGCTAAATGCTGCCATAGTGGAAAAGAGGAGGTTGCTTCTTTTGAGGCTTACCGCTTCTTTTGTTTAAAAAAACAAAACACAATTTCGGAATTACAATTGGGTACAATTTTTGTTGTGTACTAAGAATGAACAGTTCTAAAATGTCTTATCACATTTGGAAAAGTTTGCAGCATCTAAATTAGGCATAAACATAATTGTATCGAAAGGTACATGCCCAATTTTAAAATTTTGGTTGAAGAAAACTGTAAAACTGCAGAATTACTGTAGTGATTATAGCCACTGTCAAAAAGTTGAGGTGTTATGTTTTTTGCATGTCAAGCTGTTTCCATTGGGTATATGCATTATCATTTAGCAGCAAACTTATATTCAAATGTCAGAAGATTGAAATAGATGGCCTCCCAATTGGCACCTAAGCATGGGATAAACATTCACAACAAGGCGCATACACTGTGGGGCTGTCCTTTACAATACATGATGCATATACTATTTCTATATCCCAGCATAGTTGTTCATAGAGAACAATATTTGGTAATCCCATGTCAGCAGAAAAAAATCACTACATTGACAGAAGCAATTAATATATTATTGAATAAATATTTGCTATAATCTGCATGCATTTTATGTGCTTTCTAACAATCTAAATGATTGTTAGACGCTGTTTTATTAAAATTGCTTTTACGTTTTCTTCTCTATACCTTTTGATTCTTTCTACGTATAGAAATCATTGTTAGCAAAAGTTACACACATGTCGAAGTTAATGTGTAATAAATAACTAATTAAAAGTTGGATACAGGACTACTCAATCTCAAAGATTCTTCGGAAGAAGTAGGCTTGCGTCATTGGCATAAGCAACACATTTCAAATTATTACTTCCTCAACAAACTAATTCAATGATTGACTTAAATACTTATTTATTTAGATTTCCAGCCACGCAAAAGAGAAACTCACTAACTTGTCCTATCAAATTGCTCCTTCATCTTTCAAGCTGGACTATAATTCCCCAACATTTCATGCCCCTACCCATAAACATTGCACTCCACGATGTAAGTGATCCTTCAGATTGCATCTTGTCTCACCACTACCCTGTCAGACAGGCATCCCCGAGTGTGCAGGAAACTGAGGTCTCTGTCTGTGAAGGAATACAATCTCATTAGTGATATCTTAGGGCAGGGTGTCCAGTCTCGGTCTGTGAGGGCTGGAGCCTTGCTAGAGTTTCAGAATAACCATTGGCTACGTTGATTGTTGATTCTCATTTGATTCATTGTATGCAATTGTATTCATATAGAGCTTACTACCCCTGACGAGGCATTGTTGTAAACGTTTCTCAAATAAAAGTCATGATAGTAAATAACTGATAACTGATAGCAAATAACTGACTAACATATCCACCACTCAAATGACTTTCATATTTCACTATACTAATTCACCACTAATCCTTTATGGGTACTGGAGTCGCCAAAAAAGCGCTACATCACCCCATCAGGGGTAGCAAGCGCTATATAAATGCAAACCTTTTTCCCTCTTTTATCCCTCCACTATCAGTCTGAATCCAAATAACTGACTATAACTGACTAACATATCCACCAATCAAATTACTTTCATATTTCACTATAGTAATTTGCTACTAATCTTTTATGGGTTCCAGAGTAGAGTGCTACTCGCCGAAAAGCGATTTGACGCCTCCTCAGGGGTAGTAAGCGCTATATAAATGCAATTACAATACAATTACAATACCATAGTTTTACATGGATTCAGCCCTCTTGGGTCACTACTGGATTACACTCTTTACGGCATGCCATAATCCTGTACTTACGGTCAAAATCTTGAATATGTTGTCTGGCAAAATATTGTGGGTTCCCACTCACGAGGCTGCATCAAGATCTTTTTTTCCACCAATTTAGTTTTGTGAAAAATATTTCCTCTGCTTGCTGAGTCACAGAGGAGTGTCTCGATCACATAGATGCTGTCCTCGTGTTTAGATTACTGCAAGGGCCTGTGCTTGAACATACCGCAAAACCTTGGGGTCTCAGCTAGAATTTGCATTAGAGTCTTTCTGTCTGCCACTGGGGCTAATTTCTCTCCTCTGTCTCAGTAGCGGCAGAAAATCTGCCAAAAATGTTAAGTTCTCCTTCGAGATAGCGGGGGTTTCTACACCAAAGTGGTTAAATCTACTATAATAGCAGCCATTTTGAATGGAAGCTGCATCCCCGTAGTGGAGATGGAGTGTTCGATTTACTTTTATCACCCTCTCCTCCATCAGCCAGCCCGTTCCCAGTCCTCAGCACATTCACAGTGCATCTTGAGTCTGAAACAAATTGGAGACAGGCAACACAAGGGACTTGGCAACTAAGATGGCTCTTCTGAAAGCACAATGCCACAAATCTGGCCTTGCCTTCTTCTTGGGTTGAGTACAGCAGTAGGTCTTTGCCCCTTTGTCAAGTACATGTTGAGACTACTCAATATTTAGAAAGAATTGAACTTGAGGTAGGCTTATGCCTTCCAACAAGGTCTACAGACACTGTTGTTTCTTAAAAGGATGAGCGAGGCGCATTCCGTTAGACTCCTTTAGAGTCCAGAAGCCTTAACTGTGCAACGCTTCTTGTCGAAATGTATTAACAGAACAAGGGATCACTTTCCCCACAAACACACCATCATGTGTGGACATCGGCACTGCTAGAAGCGCCTCTCCTCCTCATCCACTTTCTACTTAGAGATCTTCTGCTCACTACCATCTTGGTTTTGTCTTTCTATTAGTTTGGGAGGCGGGCTAATCACTACTCACCATTGCGCCCACTTTCCTATTTTGTTTTACATACTGATGTAGTGGCAATTCAGCACCACTAGGAGGAAAATATTGGAGTGTATCCTTCAAGAAATTGCCCACTTAACAGAAAGTTGCTGGATCCACCACACATCCTTCCACTGACAAAGGAACACTTCCATTGGAAATGGATGATGAGGCATTAGTCATGAGCTGCCCTGGAGATGCATTTATCCTTTTACTAGATATGATTGTTCCCATTTTTAAACTGCATGCCTTCGTTACCAGTCCATGCATGGAGATGTTCCCATTTAGTCCCTCAGCAGTCATCATTCACTCAGCAGTCATACGACACCATTCACTCTGCAGTCACCAGCAATACTGCAGTCACTAGAAATGGAAATATAACTCCAGGGGAGGCTTACAGAACCATATGCGGATAGGACTCCAGATGTGAACACAACAAAAGAGAGGCGACCTCCATTGGTGGCCTCCTGAGCTGGAAACTGTACTCTAGAGACGTTCTCCTGGGCAGGATGCATTGCTTTAAAGATGCTTTCTTGAAGTGAGCCACACCATCTAGAGAAGGTTTATCTTTATTGTTGACTATATCTATTTCTTAGGATCCAAGATGTCCTCATGCTCTCCTCACGGCCCTTGGCGTATTTATTTACTCAATGTGAGATCACGAACACCCCAAGATGCTCCAAGACCAATAGATATTCCATTGGTGCAACCAATGATGTGCATGTTCTGTGCATGTGAAGTTTACACTGTTGCTGTCTGTTTCATGACAGTGTGATGGATTCTTGCAATGCTGCTACCCTTATTGTACCTAGTCTTTGTGTGGGTCTGTACGTGAGGATCACATGCACTGCTACAGGCTGTGCTACTTTTCTGTGACAGTGCTGCACGCTGCACCTCTCCTGTGTGCCCCATGTCCCCTACACTGATCTGTGGAGACTTTTCCTGTTTCTATGTGTGCTGCACAATGCAGCACACATAGAAAGATGAAAAAACTAGGAGAAATAAAGATATTTCTTCTCCTCGTTGAGGTGCACAGTTTTGATGCATTCCCAGATTTACAGATCCTTGTAAATCTGGGAATGTTTAAAAAACCCATGGGTGTTTTGGGGAAATCCTACCGCTACGCCCATGGAAGGCCCCCCCCCCCAACGTAGTGTAAGGCAACGCAGCACCATATCTACGAAGCCATGAAAAGCCATGCAAAGTGGCTTTGCGTGGCCTCGTAGACTGGGTCTACACTCTGCGCCACCGCAGCGTCATGGAAAGTGAGGCACCGGCGGCGCAAGGGCCTTGTAAATAACCCAGCAGTGCCTAATTTCTGCACAATTCATAGAGCAAAGTTCCATGGATAAATGTTCACCATGGATTTCTAAAAAATCACTTAATTTCAATAAATTAGACCTCTCAGTTTGTTGAATTCTCTCCAGTCACAGAGACCCCATTGATTCCCTCAGCATAATCATCCTAGAAGAAATGGAAACTCTTCTGTTAATTCAGATGACTCTGTTCCACAACCCCATCCTGAACATTTTGTAGAAAATACCCACTTTTGTTGGCTGAGTTTTCTAACAATAAACATCAACGCCCTACCTGCACTGCAGAAGGCAAAATATGTTTTTAAAACAACACTTTAAAAAGAAAACTAGTGAAAGGCTTGTGCAAGCCCCCCCCCTTCTGCCTTACTTCAACATGAATCATAAGCATGTTTTATTATGTGTACTACCAACTACTATATTATAGTTTCGAAACTAAATGCTCTTAATTCAGTGTCCTGTTTTTAAAACCGTCTTTTTTTATTCAATGCACAAACCAAACTAAACCATGTAACTAGAAAAGTAAATGCCAGATGCTTGTTTTCATGACACAAGTCAATAAGGACATGCTGTGGTTTTCATGACACAAGTCAACAGGTACTTTCTGTGGTTTTCATGACACAAGTCAATAAGGACATGCTGTACGTTTCATGACACAAGTCAATAAGGACTTTCTGTGGTTTTCGCGACAAAAGGTCAATAAGGACTTGGTGTGGTTATCAAGACACAAGTCAATAAAGACATGCTGTGTTTTTCATGACACAAGTCAATAAGGACATGCTGTGGTTTTCATGACACAAGTCAAAAAGGACATGCTGTGTTTTTTCTTGAAAAAAGTCAATAAGGACATGCTGTGGTTTTCACGACACAAGTCAAAAAGGACATGCTGTGGTTTTTACGACACAAGTCAATAAGGACATGCTGTGGTTTTCACGACACAAGTCAATAAGGACTTGCTGTGGCCTTCACGACACAAGTCAATAAGGATTTACTGGGGTTTTAATGACACAAGTCAAAAAGGACTTGCTGTGGTGTTCACGACACAAGTCAAAAAGGACTTGCTTTGGTTTTCACGACACAAGTCAATAAGGACTTGCTGAGGTTTTCACGACCCAAGTCAATAAGGACATTCTGTGGTTTTCACGACACAAGTCAATAAGGACATGCTGTGGTTTTCACGACACAAGTCAATAAGGACATGCTGTGGTTTTCACGACACAAGTCAATAAGGACATGCTGTGGTTTTCACGACACAAGTCAATAAGGACATGCTGTGGTTTTTATGACACAAGTCAATAAGGACTTGCTATCGCTTTCACGGCACAAGTAAATAAGGACTTGCTGTGGTTTTCACGACACAGGTCAATAAGGGCATTCTGTGGTTTACACGACACAAGTCAATAAGGACATGCTGTGGTTTTCACGACACAAGTCAATAATGACATGCTGTGGTTTTCATGACACAAGTCAATAAGGACTTGCTATGGCTTGCACAGCACAAGTCAATAAGGACTTGCTGTGGTTTTCATGACACAAGTCAATAAGGACTTGCTGGGTTTTTCACGACACAAGTAAATAAGGACTTGCTTTGGTTTTCACGACACAAGTCAATAAGGACATGCTGTGGTTTTCACGACACAAGTCAATAAGGACATGCTGTGGTTTTCATGACACAAGTCACTAAGGACTTGCTATGGCTTGCACAGCACAAGTCAATAAGGACTTGCTGTGGTTTTCACGACACAAGTCAATAAGGACATGCTGGGTTTTTCACGACACAAGTAAATAAGCACATGCTGCGATTTTCGTGATACTAAATTATGTCACCAGAACCTTTCAATGTCGTCATATGCGGGCGTCTCTTAGTAGTCTCTGATGTTTAGACTACTGCAGCACTGTCTACATCGCACAGCCCGAGCAACAGATACAGAAGTAGGATGACAAAACCATCACACTGAACCTTTATACTGGCTCCCACTGAAGCAAAGCATTGACTGTAAAATCCTGCGAATAATCTGGGTTTAAAGGCCCTACCTCCACACCAGGCGCCACGCTACCATCCTACAAGGAATTTAAGACTGAGTCCCTGAACACTGAACCAACATTCAAAGGCAAGGCAGAAAAAACATACAGGATCGACCTCAAAAGCCACTTTGTGTACAGCGAAAGAACTCTTTAGACAACCCTTTCACAAGACTGATGCTACATGGGATCTGCCGCATCTCTCCTTTTAATATGGACAGGTTTCTCCATCACCTGTGCTGACATGGACAGACAAATAAACCACTTTTACTGATCTGACAGTCAACTGCACCAGTTGTGGAATCAATACACATGAGCCACATCTCAGGTTTAAGCATCTCTAATTGTCCAAACCTCAAAGTGGACCACTAAGAAGACAGCTAGCCAGCTCGTCTTCAATGCCTTTGATTCTCTTTGGGCACGAGCCGTGCAGAATTCCCATGTCACCTTACAAACCAAGGCCCATATTTATCATTTTTTCATGCAGTGCAAAGCAGCAAGCCATCATTCTGCACTGCACTGCAGTGAAAGGGCAGGAATGTGCCCTATTTAACATTATACGGTGCATTCCTGCCCTCTTCTTGTGCTAACGCACTTTTGACTGCCTAGCGGCAATGTAGGCAACCTTGTGTCATGGTGCAAGGGTGCCTGCATTGCAGCCAGGATTGTTTTTGTGTAAGAATGGACACCTTCCTGCACAAAAACAACCCTCAGAGGCATTTTCCTCTTTCTATGTATGCTGCAGAATACAGCACATGTAGATAATGGACAAAATGAGGAGAAATAAAGATATTTGTCCTTGTTGCGCCTCACCTGGGGAGGCGTAGTATTTTGACACATTCCCAGGTCTAGAACTGGTAGCAAATCTGGGAATGCGCCAAGATCCATGGGTGGATGCATGGGAACACCCACGCTCCACCCATGGAACGCCTCCATGGGGCAGAGTAATGCAAGGCAGTGACTTGCGCTGACTTACATTACTCCAGATTTACCAAGCATCACAGGACCGCGCAAGGCGGCCTTGCTTGGCTTGATAAATCTCACTTAGGTTTTGTGTCGCGCTTGCGCCCCCTTGCATGGCGTAAGGGCGACGCAAAACCTTGATAAATCTGGCCCCAAATGTGCATGGAAGAGCTAAAAATCCAACAAGTTTGCACAATGCATGAATCTTCAACAAATAAGTTCATCAGGAACGGACACAAATGGGGGCTCCCTGATCTATATTTCTTTGTTCAGCACGGCAGGGGTCGGTTAGAGGTGGCATCTCCAAATTACCTTACAGAATCAGAGGAGCATCTTTAACGGCACAGTCATATTGGACTTCAATTGGTCTCCTTTGGAGTCAATACTACTGAGCGGGTCTGCAAGCCTCTGTGAGTGCGCCACCAGCATCCTACAAAATCACCATTAACTTACCTGGTTCCCCTTCATTTTGGTGGAGGGTTTGGTATTGTACCAGAATACTGAGTTTGGAATTTCGAAATGTTAAAAATACATGACGAAAAATATCGACAACCTGAATATTGTGAAGGTACCTATATGTAGATACGTTGGGTTTACTATACTTAAACCACATCTATGTACAATATATATCTTCAAGGCACTGTATTTTAATGCAGTGCTAACAGGAGGGTTTTTTGCCCGTGCTTCACAATGGTCCTTTGTTTTCTCTGGTAACTGCCTGGATCAGTAGTTTGCCCTGACAAGATGTTTTAAGGAACACACCTACATTATTTTGACAATTATTGTGCTGTGCACCAATAAGGGTAAACCTAAAAACTGCACAGCACATGATTAAGATCAAATCTAAAAACATTGCCATTGAACCATCTTTGAAACAGTGAAATTTGATCCCATTAAGGTCCTTGAGGTTCTCCATCTCTGGTAGACCTCTGTGGGCTCTTTGGTGGTGAACAACATGGAAGTCAAGGGGGGTGAACCATTGGTGGGAGGGTGATGCTATTTAAGAGAGGAAGAAAACCATTGGTGGGAAGGTGATGCTATTTATGAGAGGAGGAGAACCATTGGGAAGGTGATACTATTTAAGAGAGAGGAGGAGAACCATTGGTGGGAGTGTGATACTATTTAAGCGAGAGGAGGAGAACCATTGGTGGGAGTGTGATACTATTTAAGCGAGAGGAGGAGAACCATTGGTGGGTGTGTGATACTATTTAAGAGAGAGGAGGAGAACCATTGGTGGGAGGGTGGTGAAGCTTTGCAAGAAGAAGTTGCTTCTAAAGTTATCTTTGGTGATCCAGTGCTGGGCTGATAGGTGTTAGGTAGATCGATACCACTGATGTCAATGGATGTTACCCATTGTCGGGATTGTAATGCTGACGTATGATACCACTGACGTCAAAGAAGGTGACTCATTGTTGGGAGGGAGATGTGGAAATTTGATGTTTGAGAGGGAGTGTGAATCATTGTTAGGAGGTGATTTAGCTGTGCGGAGGGCGACAGCATTGAAGTCATCAGAGGTAAGCCATTGGTGGGAGCATATTGTCGATGTTTGAACCAACTAATGTTAGTAGAAGTGCCCAATCACAACAAGAGGGGGTCAAGAGCACATTAAGGTCCAGGATACCTGCTCCGGGATAAATCATAACAATTAAAGGTATGCAGTTCCTAAGAGGGAAAGTAGAAGTGCACCACAGGTGGGAGAGTGATGTATGTATTACAGAAATGCCTTTGAGATGAATGGAGATGAATGTCTATAAGGTGCAATGGATACGTTTCAGGCCATTGAGGTCCTCGAGGTGAACCACTATTTAAAAGGCTATGCTGGTCGATGTTTGAGTAATGCCCCTGTACTCAATAGGGCCGAACCATTGTCGGGAAGGTCATGCCATTGAAGTCAGTGTGGAGGTGAACCAATGCAGCAAAGGAGGGTGGTGATGCCATTGAAGACTTTGGAGATGTTTGGCTTATTTGGGTGGTGGAATTCTGGGCTGGAAGATGATTCCAAAAGGGGTGAGACCCTATCAACCTTAGTGATTAGAGAGAAAGAGGGCACATCACCTACTTTCCATCCCTGGCCGCCAGGGTGTTTGAGTTTGATTGTAACACCTATGAAACAAATACCAAGAGACAAGTCAGTTTGTGTGTTGGGAAATAATAATATTTTTTTTACGTTAAATGTCCTTTAATTTGTGGGTTTATTCAGTGATTTCATTATGTACTTCACATCTAGGCTGGTACAACCATCTAGATTTAACAATCATCTCTGTAATTCTATGAGTTGCATTGAGATTTAAGGGGCAACATATTATCAGACAGAAATCTCAAGCACGCTCTTGTCTGAGGTGAGCTACCCACCCAGTCTTGTCTCCTTTTTCCACAGTCCTCCCCATTCTGAAAAATGAATTTTTACTGTCCTGTGACAATGCTCGACTGCCACAATAAGAATGCAAAGTGGCATTAGCTGAAAAGAGCCTGTTGGCTAAGGTTCCGACCAGAGTGCTCGGCCCGCCCCAGGCTCAGCGCACCAGTGCACTCAGTCACTCTTGTTCTTCTGATACTTGCAGTTCCGCTTTCCATATTACAAATGCAAGACATAAGCAGCAAAATGCAAGGGGGAGTGACATGGAAATGGGCCACTGGTTCATGGATGTCAATTCACCGAAATGCCAGGGGTAGTGGAAGTGAGATCACACGCCCTTTGACCTCCACTTTCATTCACACACACATACTTAAACATACACACACATTCACACATATACACTCTCTCACATAAACACACTCTAACCCGCAAACATGCACACAACATACATTTAAAAGTATTTTTACTTACCTCAGGGCATATTCCAGCTTATTGTACTCCATTTGTATTACACTATTAGTGAATAATATATTGATTTATTCACTATTAGTGTAATAAAAAACTGACAGAAAATAAAGCGAGTGGAACCCCAGCTGCCCTTGTGTTCCTGGCACTCAATTTTCCACCTCTGAGGCCAGGGGTCGCAAAGCCAGTGCTGGCGGAAGCAAAGGGCAAGCCAGGGGTCGCAGCTGCGACCCCTTGCGACCCCTAAATGACGTCCATGCACTGGTTAAAGATTTCTCCAGATTGCACTGTACAGGTCTCCTTTCAGCCTGAAGCCATTCCTCTCATCCCAAGAATGAGGAGTTGTCTGCTCTGGAACAGGGAGTATCTCCTCCCAGGCTTGGAAAATCTCTCCTCTCACCCCAGAAGCACCGTGCCTCTCCTCTCAGCCTCACCAGGCCTCTTTGACCCCAGCTCCTGCGCCCTTCCCCCAACCTGTCCCTCACCGCTGATATCTGCTCTCAGACTCCCAGAGTGAGGCAGCAGAGGCAACCTGGCTCCCGCAGGACGGAGTCTGCCTGCATTCATGCAGTGAGAGGCCCTGAGAGCAGTGGCTAAAAGAAAGGGAAAAACATGTCAGCAGCACGATTCTAGCCGTCTTCAGGGGCGACTGCAAATGCCAGTGAAGCCAGGGATGGCTTTGTTAGCATGCTGTGTCGGCGAAAGGACTTTTTATGCATTCCTGACAAGAGTACTTCATTTTTCCTATCAAGAGCTAGGGCCACCGGTTCCACTTGCCAAGTTATTTCAAGGAAAACACCAACATAATGGTTGCTATGATGCCTGACACTAATGGTACAGTGTGGCATTAACATCAAAATCACACAGCACAAATATTGACTAGAGGCATCAGTAAGCAGATCTAAATTACGGATTGGTGGATGAAACCAGTGGTTTATTAATATGACTCACAAAAAACATTGGCAGAAGAAGCCGAATAAACTAGTTATATATGGCCGCACTATTTACACAACCCTCTAGTTATCCTGAGCATAGCTCCTGCTAAACGAATAAACAAGAGAATAAAATCAGTGAGAAAAAGATAATAGGGAAGACCAATAAGAAGAGGGTCATGGGGGGCAGATACGACAATATTTTTTAGATTTCTTTCAGGTGACATTCTTAATGATAATAACTACTGCGTAACGTGCAAAATATATACCAGGGTGGTTTGCAGAGAGGAAATGCATTCTGTTGTCATCGAACGGACCACTGAAAGAACAGTCTGCATGTTTGGTGATAAGTGAATATGACGCATAACAAATATATTGTGTGCACATACACGCGTGTACACACACACACATGCATGAGCCCCAAGCATGTACACACACATACATAGCCCCACACATGTACACACACATGCATGAGCCTCAAGCATGTACACACACGCATGAGCCCCAACCATGTACACACACATGCATGAGCCCTAAGCATGTACATACATATGCATGAGCCCCACACGTGTACACACACATGCATGAGCCCCACACGTGTACACACACATGCATGAGCCCCAAGCATGTACAAACATGCATGAGCCCCAAGCATGTACAAACATGCATGAGCCCCAAGCATGTACACACACATGCATGAGCCCCAAGCATGTACCCACACATGCATGAGCCCATACACACAAATGTACCTTGATATTAAAAGATGAAGCTGTTGAACTTACTTCTCGGTTCCCGGGGACCGTCCACTGTGACCTTAATGGCTCGGTGATAAGTAGCAACTTGTGTGGGGTTAGTAAAGACTGTGATGGTCAACGTGAAGCTTTTCCCTATAAACAAAAGATTGTTGATTTAGTCATTTTTAGAAGGCATGCAGCATCCTTCATACAGGTGATTTGCGTTTCTTTCTAAGCCAGGGTGTAATGCATAATAAATAATGTAATGCCATAAACGTTAAGTCAGATATGTCCTTCAAGGTGTTCAAATCGGCCAGGTCATGATCATTCGATGCGGTGACCCCACCAACTATGCCAAGGCACATCTTCAGCAAAAGGCACAGACTTGTTGCAGCATGCGCACCTTGCAAGGCAGACTGTCCAATGAGACAGTCTTCTCGGTGTTGGGCCCTCTGATGACCAGTCTTCGTACCACCTGTGTCATGCCATCTGCTCAATCAATATTTATCATGAACTTTAACATGATATACAAAATATATGCTGCCAAAATGAATTCCCACACTGCTCACAGCTTCAAAATTACTCTTTGGGGGGATCTCTCTCCAGAATCAAGATAACAACAGAAGCTGTCAATATACCCACGTTTGCAGGAAACTGCACACACTTTTTAGGTCTGGTTTCAGTCAAGACCTTTTGAGTTTACTAAAATTAAATGTATAATACTTATAGGGGCGTTTAACTCCCATAAGTCCATCTCTCCTCTTCACCCATTGGTCTGGTATTGTGCCATTCACATTTTTCTTCCGGTCACTACAGCATACAGCATGGGGAAGTGGGCCAGTTCACTTCAGCCATTGGCTAACTTCACATGGGGTACGGCATTCAGCCCTTTCACAAAGCGCACAATCGCACACAAAGCATAGAGCCAAGGCTATGGCTACGTGTGCTTTTGGAGATCAAAAAAGAATATTTTTGCTTTTAGCAATTTTTTTTTTCAGAGTGATAAGGACTGAACAGCTTCCTTAACAATAAAGTTTTGAAAATACCATGACAAAGCAGCATTGAGAAAGCCAAAAGACTGACAACGAAAGGGAGACCTACAGGCTTTGTCAAAGCTTGTTTTTTTTTGTAAATCTTTTTATTGGCATTTATATAATGATCAAGAAAAAACACTCAACGCGGTTACACATCCATAGTAAGAGCAGCACATTACATATTCTACTCGTCGGTGGTGTTTTGTAGTACATTAGTCATGCTTTTCTGGGATAGAACAGGCAATGTCATAACAGTTTCTGTTTCAAAGCTGTTTATCTCCAATGTGACCATCCCTTCCGGTGTTAGCCGAATGATAAAATAATCCCTCATTATGGCAAAATATTCCCTAGGGAGTGGTCGGGCCTTCTGTCAATATTGTCCATCTAGGATGTGTAAACATGGAAAAAGCATAAATCTGCTATACAAGCAAGTCATTCAATGATTTCGTAGGAGAAAATAGAAGCCATATGAAGAAACAGAGAAAACAAAAGGAATAAATTCCATGTCTTCACACAAAATAAAACAAAACATACAACTACAACTAACGACAAACTACCAGGGGTCTGCAATTAGCTCAAAGGTCTGCCATCCGTTGATTATCACTACTTGGAGATCGGGGGGTACCCTGGAGGGGGAGGTGGGGAAAGGGGGGCAGAAAGGAGACAAGGCCCGCAAATCTCTAAACCAACAAGGGATATATCTGGTCCGTGGTTGAAGTGAGTGTGCGTCTTAATCGTGGCCCGGTGTATGAGGGCCGGGCCCCCCGCTCCCCGAGAATCCTGTCTGTGCTCGTCCCGCAATTGTCACCCGACCCCTGAGGTGTGTGCGCCTATTCCAGCCCTTCAGAGTCAGTCGGGTTAGTGTGTGAGGTCAGTTCAGGCATGTGCCGTGTATCCCACGCTCTCACTATGTCCGCCCAGGGCTCTGCTAGTGGCTTACTCCGTTTCGTGATCTTATCCTCCTTAATCAAAGCCTTCTCTTCTGTTCTAGCCCAGCAAGAGACATCATTTTCCCAATGTACCACTAAAGGGGGTTGCTTCGCCTTCCATCTGAGAGCTAGTCTCCTCTTAGCTAAGAGGAAAGCCAAGTCTATAAATCTAGGACCAAGTCTTTTGGATTTGGGTCTCGGGAAGAGGCCTAAGAGGCAAACCTCAGGAGAACACGCCAGGTTCCGAGATAAAATCTTGTTAATCATGTCCACGATCTTTGGCCAGAAGCCATTAAGCCTGGGACAGCCCCAAACCATGTGGTCAAAGTCAGCATCCCTTTGCGAACATCTGGCGCAGACTTGGGTGTCACTCCCGTATACCACGTTCAGCCGGTGTGGGGTGAGATAGGTTCTATGGAGCATGTTAAATTGTATAAGCTTAAAAGCTGCATTCCTGGACACCTTTTTCGGGCTGCCTAAGACTCTCTTCCACTCTCTCTCGGTGAGCTGCCTATTCAAGGTACTCTCCCATCTTTCTTGCAGGCGAGGAAATGGTCGAGGTGTGGTTTCCATTATTGCCTGATAAAGCCACTTCACCAGATGTCCTGCCGAACCCAACGTCACCATGGCCTGAAGAGTCGCATGGGCAACTGGCTCTTTCACATCTGGCCCCCACAATTCCACCAGTGCTCTCCGTATCTTATGGGAATTTAGGAACTGCCCTGGCGGCAACTCGTGGCTTTGTCAATGCTTGTTAATACAGAAATTTCAAGCAATGGATCAGACTAAAGGACCATGTACAGCACCAAGTGAAGCATTGTTAGATAACTCTCAAAAGTGTTTAATGATTAAAAATGAATTTTCTGTTTTTAGTCACTTCATCGCATGCGTACATTGCATGCACTCCTCACAAATGGGAACCACGCAGGCACATTCCATGCCCTCATCGCTCCAGCCAGTCACATACCCTCCTTGAATGTGCTACTCTCATGTGATAATCTTGCAGGTTCCCAAATCTGCCCAAGCACGCCAGTGCTTAATTTGTTTAAAAAAAAATACTTTCAAGTGCCCAAAGTCTTTCTTATGAACCTGGTACCAGCAATGCTGAACTGAATTTGCCAAGTGCCAGAGTTGCTATATGCCACTGCTTCCTAATCTTGATGTCACCTCATACCTCTTTCCTCCACCACCCTACGATTCCAGTCTTTTCATCTCACTCTAGCAAGTTCTTTTTCAAAACTGTTTTCTCCCTTTGTCGTTGTTTTCCTATCTTTTTCCTCCTCTTGCTCCCTTTTCTGCCTCGCTTTCTTTGCTCTAGTTTAAAGTTTAATGAAGAAAAATAAACCCAGGTCCTAAAAATGAGTGCCGATGCCTCCCACCTGCAACCACTGGCACAAATTGCATTGGCTGATGCCTCCCACCTGCAACCATTGGCGCAAATTGCGTTGGCTGCTGCCTCCCACCTGCAACCATTGGTGCAAATTTAATTGGCTGATGCCTCCTGCCTGCAACCATTGGCACAAATTGCACGCCTTACATGCGTTACCTGCCTGTTTCACATGCTTATCACGCTGATCCAGTATGCAATTTGAATTTGCGTGTTTGATCTGAGGTCCCAGGGCTACCAATATTCAGTGTTCCTCACTGCATTGTTCCAGGATATCTTCTTCAAATGCACCAGTACAAAATGTTTCCTGTTATTCAGGTCCACATCCCCTGGTTGCCACTGCACACACACATAAACTGCTCCTCATTTGGCTTTTTCCATAGATTGGCAGCCTTATGTCCATATTGTGTGATCCTTATATATGTGATCTTTGCTCGTGCTCGGCACCAGTGTTCCTTACATGTACTCATCACATATGGTTATCACAAATGCTGCCTGACATAAGTTTGTCAATTATGTTTGCTTTACCTGAGCCGGGCATTCAGCCACTGGTAACCTAAATGTCTTTCCACTGGAGCAGTGGCGACTACTCCCGCGAATTGGTAGTGAGGTGGGGGAAGGGGAGGTTGTAAAAAAATATGATCACTTACTTACTTACTGCCTCCTTCCTCTCCCTGGCTTCTCTGCTAACAGGAAGCAGAAAGCACCCAGGCTCCCCAAGCCAATCACAATGCTGCAATGCAGCGTTGTGATTGGTCTGAGCGCCGTGACTCGGCGCTCAGACAGGGAATGGGAGCCTGGGCAGGTTCTCCACCAGGGCCGGACTGGCCGTAGCGGGCACCGGGCATTTCCCCGGTGGGCCGCTAGGGTGGGGGCCGGTTTTGGGCCCCTGGGGGGCCGTTTTTGTTACCGGGGGTCGGCAATATTGGCCCCCTGTAACAAAATCGGCCGAAACCGGCGCTCGCAAACTGCTCGGCTGCACCCCCCTCACCCCAGGGGGGGGGGGGGCGGTCGAGCAGTTTGCCAGGGCCGGTTTCGGTTGCCAGTCCGGCCCTGTTCTCCACCCAGGCAGAACATGCAAAGTGAGCATGACTGTTTGGCTGGCCCGAGACAGCCGACCAAATAGTCATGGGCACTTAGGGGCATATTTACAAGGGCTTTATCTCCGCTTTTATGGCTTTTAAAGCCAAAAACGCGGAGATAAAACTATTGCCCTATTAACAAGAGGGTGCTAACATGCATTAGCGCATGTTAGCACCCTTTTACCCGACGCCTCGCTTTGCATCTCTAATGAGATGCAAAGTGGGCGTCACTGGGCAGTACAACCTTGTAAATATCGCTGATGTGCACATCGCAATATTTACAAGGCTGCCAACGCATTTTAGCAGATGTTAGTTTTGGGCGAAAACCACTGTTTTCGCCGAAAACTAACGTCTGCTAAAATGCAGACTTAGGCATACCTAATATGGGGGTGGATTGTGCTGATACGACCACAGGGTCGTATCAGCAAGGTTATCGCCGTTTTGCAGGGAACATCCCTGGGAAAACCAGCGATGTTCCCTGCAAAACGGCGATTTCCCCGCTATCGCTGGTAATTATATCGCCCTGGGGAAATGCGTTGTAAATAAGGCGCTAACAGGGCGATATAATCCAGCGATAGACGGCGATAAATCAAAAAGCGCTAAGCGTGCTTTGCGTTTACTTATCGCCGTCCTTGTAAATATGCCCCTTAGAGAGTTCCACCACTCCTCCCCTGCTCTGCCCAGCCTAGCCCCGTCCCGCCCTGCAAAACTGCCTCAGCACAGGAAAATAAAATGATAATAACCTTGTTATTATCATTTTATCTTTCCTTTTTTTCAGTGCTGAAAGACAGTGGGGCGACACTCCTCCGCCTTAGCGGAGGAGCCGCCCCTGCACCGGAGGCAGGCAGTTGTTGCTTGGCATCTTCTCAGGTTCAAGGCAGAGGAGACAGTTGCCACACACCATGTCCTCACAGCTCAGATTGCAGATTTTTAAAGACAACAAATAAAAACTTTAAATGTCCAGCATCACGTTCAACCGCTTGAGCAATAAGTTATATTGTCATCCCCGGAAGCTTTGTTTGTCAGAATACCAGCGTGGATTTGGAAGGGCCGTTAAACATATGTCGAAGTTGTAGTCAGTCACTCTAACGCTCTGTCTTGTTGTGATGGGCAGACAGCACAAAAAATACCCCTTTCCCCCTGGATATCTGAGCCGCTGGAGGCAGAGCAGGGAAAGGGCTGTAGAAAGTTAAGAGTGGCACCCCGCCCCTTGGCTCCAGGAAACGTTTCTATTTAAAAATAGGTTTCGCCCTTGCTCGTCGGTTGTGTTCTTTTCCACTTTTTTCACCATCTCTTGAAATTAAATCAAAGAGCCCACATAGGCGAAACAGCAGTTTGAACAGGATGTGTTCTTGAGCATGTGTTTAGTGGCTCCACCTTGAGGAGTTTGGATAAGTAATTTCCAAAACCAGTGAGGCCTGGCAGGCAGGACGTCCCGCCTTTTCTTCCACTCATCTTCTGAGTCACAGTCTCCAAGTGACAGCCCCTGGTACAGCTGGGCTCAGCTCTCATCTCCGTCTTGCCATGGTTACTGGTGATGCACTGGCTGGACCACAATAAAGGAGTGGCAGAAATATGTGCGGGACAGATAATTCATCAATAAAGAGGGCAGGAAGGGCAGTCTTATACAGTAAGTCATCTCAAAGGGTCACCACAGGTCCTATCGTACTGATCTGACTGACACCTCAACACTTGTACAATTGCCAGTTTGCAATGTGTTTTTGAAGTCTCCACCTACGAGTGTCTTTGAAATACCTGTTTTCAGGTAGGCAGTCTGAGATCAGCTTCAAGTCTTTTAAGGTGGGAATTGAAAACCTTTTTCGAAAAGAGAGCTCTCCCAATGGCACTCATAAAAGTATTACAAAACAATAAAGGTTATTTATATGTGTACATGTCTTTTTTTTCATCAAAAAAAGCTGTCCTCTTTCCTGCGTTGCAACAGCCCAGTTGTTATCGCTCGGAAGATGGCAAAAATAGTAATATGAATTTTTTTTCTATATAGTGTTTAGTGGCACCATCATGCTGCTTCAAAGCGCCAGACAGGGTCATACTGGGAGAAGAATATGGGCCTGGGCACTAAAATAACAGAAATCAGGTCAGTTTTGAACTTGCAACAACATGATTTATGGGAATTTGGAAGGTACGGGAGACTGCTGCAGTTTGTTTAGTGCAGGCAAATTTTGTGGTAATTTCAGGGAAAAACAGCAAAAACTGGCCCCTCTGGCCATAAAACTGGCCCACAAACTGCTACAAAACTGACTCACACACTGATCTGTCAGAACATTCGATCAGGCACTGTCTGATTGCCCTATAGATAGGGCTACTGGAATTATGCAGCAGGGGAGGGCCAAATTATGTGGCAGGGTTGAGTAAATTATACAACAAGAAAAGGCAAATTGTGCGGCACTATGCAGCACATTTTGTGATTGTATTACTTCATTATTTTGTTATCTCTATACTTGTTAGCACTATCTGGGCATTAATTGCACCTCATTAGTACCAGTTTAACACCCAAATATAGCAATAAGCTACAGAAAGGTGACCAGTCAACCTTTCCAAAGAACCTTCCACTGCACGGCAACATTTTTTGCTGTGGTTTTACTAACTTTTGTACCGTTTGAGCTAGAAAGATTATTTTTGTTAAAATCTGCAAATTATGCAGCAGATGATGGAATATGTGACAAATGCAGCAAATCTCTAATTAGGGAAAAAATCACGACGGCCGCACAATCGGATAATTCCAGTAGCCGTGCCTATAGGCCAGCCCGACCCTAGCACCGGATGTTAACAGGTACTGCCAGGGCCACTGGAATTATGCAAATTCTGCAAAGCAGCGTTTTCTGCATTGCTGCATTTGATATATAATCCATCTTCTACATAAATTGCAGATTTTAGTAAAAAATATTTCTAGGTTGAATGGATCCAAAATGACTAAAGCACAGCCACACATGTTGCTGTACAGTGGCAGGTCACCTTTCTGTTGAAGATTGCTGTATTTAGGAGCTAAACTTGAGGTGAAAGATTTGCCCAGACAGTATTAACGTGTAAAAAGGAGAAAATAACTCTATAATATTGCCACAAAACTGTGCAGCAATATGCCGCACAGTTTATCTTTTCTTGATCTGTTATTTAGTCAACTCTGCCACACAATTTGGTCCTTCCCTGTCACATACTTCCATTGGCCATGGATATTACTTCTACCCACACCTTTCAGGATTTGGCAATATAGCGATTTGCAAAACAATCGCTACATTTGCAGTTTTGCAAAATGCCTGCACTTTTTCCAAAAGTTCCAGCGAAATTAAAAGAATGCGACCCCTCCTTTTACTGGCCCAGCGTTGACCACTGACCCAAATAAAAGGAGGGTCAGCAGGCAGGTGAGGTATTTGTTTATTTATTCACCTGCCTGCTGTTTCGTCACATCCCCCTGGAGCCACTCTGCTGCTCTGCTATTGCTGCTGGCCGGAGAGACAAGAAGACAGTAGAGAAGAGAGAAGACAGAAGAAGGAAAAGAGAAAACTGCTGCTACTCATACTGGGACACCAAAGGGCAAGTAAGTTTTATCCCGATCGACAAGGTCTGCAGTTTCCCTGCTTCCCTGTGGAATTGGGGGGAGTAGAGAGGTGAGAGGGAGCACAGAGGGGCGAGGAGGGAATCTCAGAGGAGCATATTCCATGCCTGCAGCTCATTACTCATGTCAGGCCCTGGGGAGGGTGGGTAAGATTTTTTTTCCAGAAACTGAATTCGGGCCTGCCACTCACTGTGTAGAAGAATTTGATCAAAACCACCAAGATGAAGATCTGGCTGCACAAACACTTTAAATAATGTCTTGACATAGACGTTCATGTTTAGGTTGACCATACGAATGTATGTTGCCTGTGTTTGGTGTTAATAGTACGATAATTCAAAGAACTGCAGAAAAATAAATTGCCACTAAAATGCTGCTAAATTCTCGTTTTTGTGCTGCTAAATTTGTTAATCTATGCTCCAGTATTCAGGGGGGTCTGATTGTGGTGATGTGATTGGGACACTGGAATTATGTAATTCTATGGCCATATCATTTTTCTCATAATTATGGAAATACCACACTTGCCACATAATCCACCATTTGCTGCAGAATTGAAAAAACCTGTGTTTACAACTCAAACAGATCAAAATTTACTAAAAACAGGCGCACATTCTGCAGTGCAGTGACAGACCCTTTGCAAAGGTAAACTGACCACTTTTCAGCAGCTGACTTCTGTATTGAGAGAATAAAGGGGAACTGATGAGGTGAAACAGTTGCCCTGGAAGTATTAATGTGTGTTAAAATGACAAAATAGTGAAATTATACTATCACATTAACAGCCTTATTGTGCTCCATAATTTATATTTTCTTGCTGCATAATTTAGCTCTTGTGCCACTAATCCCAGAGGCAGAGGTTATAGTTCATATGTTTAAAAGAGTCATAAAAAAATAATGCGGTATGTATGACACACTTTACCTTTTTCTCGAGTGACAAAAATGCACCCATGGTAACATGCATTAGGGAGAATGCCTTGACCATGATACTGTACACAACACACAGGTCACAGACTCTCTGCAGCCTTTTATCGACGTATTCCAGCCCAAACTCCATGCTCCGGAAGTGAATGCGCCTCTACAAATTAATGCTTGGGAAACAGCCCTTCCTTAGATTATGTTTGCGCCTCGATTGTAGGGTGAATCCCTCATCGGGAGGGGAGGGCTGTGGGGTTAGTGGTGGATTTCACAACAAAATGCATCTACTTCTTGCTTCCCACTATATCATTGCAGTGTACATTCATATAACGAAATGGCAAAGATTCCATCGTCCTATGGGTACCCTATGGGTCATTTGCTTAGAAGGATACTGTAGTTTAAAGCACATTATATATGTACTTATTTATACTAGGAGTGTGTAAAGTTGCTAAGATTTCCTCTGTAAATTTTTACAGAGTTTTTCTTTAAAATCTTTTCAAGCTTTAGAGAGGTCATGGAGTGTGAAAACAAAAATAAATGCTGGAAAAATACATAAAAAACAGGTTTTTCGGAATACCATTGAAGCAAGAAAATAATTTTAGCAAGGTAGTCACTTCCCAAAACGTTTTTATGAAGACAATTCTTCTACTAAAACATTTTAAGGATTTTTCACCCACAGGAATGATATAGGAAAGAGAGCAGGTTCTGCAAAACTTCAAAAGGAGCAGAGATTATCAAATTCTCAAATATTTGTGTTGAAATTAAAATTTCACACATTCCTGTCACCATTGCAAGGAATAGTCTGTCTTCATTTGACACCCCACAAATCATCTTGGCTGCTCCTCTTTTCACAGTTGTCTCTTGGGCGTAGGGCTTTAAAGCACTTTAGAAGAGAGGCAGATCATATAAATACACTTCTTAGGCACAGGGAGATTAAACAATTTGCCCTGAATCAAAGGATGTTGAGCCAAGGCCAGGACTTGAGCCTGGTTCCCTGGTTCCATAGATGGCCGCTCTAGCCGTTAGGCCACATCTCCTTCCCAATGACAAAACCAATGGCCATACAGCAACAAGATATTAAATAAAGTAAGATATTTAAAATAATTTGCCACTCTCCATTATTAAATATGGTAAAAAGTGGTACTATGCAATTTCAAGTAAGCAAGAAATAAAATTCCGATTCACAATTACTTCAGGTCTAAAATCTTATACACTGAAATTGATGTCTTTCTGTCCTTGTGTATGTACATAAACACTAGCTAATAAATTAAAGAGACACCTAAACTCTTCCATTTTCGTAGGTACCTCCCAATCAAATTTTTATAGACTAAATATGACCATATTCCAATTATCTAGGCTGGTTTTCAGTTTTTTCAAGAGGTGCATATCCTTTAGGAAACAAGCAAGTTGATTCTGTACCTTGAGTATCCTCATCTCAAACAGCTCGATCATCAGCACCACCTCTTTCCTCACCCCAGCCTGCATGAGTAGCCACATCTAGTTATCTTCCCCGTATGTGCCAGAAAAATGGGCACAGGAGCAGTGAAGGATTTAAAGGGACCTGGTAAAAACCGCAGTTTGTCCTTTTCCCAATCTTACATCATCAACAACAACCACCAGCAATAATGATTCTGCAATTTCCCTTTCTTTGATGATGTCATGTTGGGTTCTTAACCCTTTTGTTGCCTCATTCACTTGGCGTACCTATAAATAGTCTATGCAAGTAACATACTGCTCCATTTTCAATCACAAAGGGAATAATTGATGATCCGTTGGTTGATGGATTACAAGTGTCTCATGAATTGTGTGTATATTTCTATAAGAATTTATTTCTTGGAAATAAAGTATTTTGACTTGACTTGACTACACGTGTCTCAAGGTTCCCTGAACCTTATCAGATATCCATCGAAACCTTTCTACATTTTTGTTTAATAAATTCATCAAGAGACTTGTGTTTGTATAAAAGCACCCAATTTAGCATAAATTCTTATATACCCAATCATAAGTTGTTCAACCTTTGCCTTTTAAGGTTCTTAAGAGGACAGTTGTCGGGCATATCTTAGACATATCTTGGACAAGGGGGGGGGGGGCTAACTGGTCTAGCAACGTTGCCTGAAATGTTGATATTGTAGGCTAAAGGAGAAGCGTCAACCTGGGTCCAGGATACCCACTGACTATGTAAATGTGTTTTATGCAGATTTGCTGTATGCAAATATATTTTATTTAGATATACTGAATATATGGCCTGGGTCTGACTCGCCCTGACTCACCTATATGCTGAATTAACCACACCCGCTAAGTTAACTTGCAATCGAAGAACCTCCATAGGGAGGGCTATGACAAGGGGAGGCCACAGGGGACATAATACTCCAGGCCCTGCGGTTAGTGAAGGCCAAGCACACCTGCTGCAAAAATCAAATTGTAGACTTTGAAGTAAGTGTGTCTGTTTATAAAAAAAGAGGCAGCTAAATGTTTTCAGAGCACTAGATGGCACCGGATGCTAGAGCTGCTGTGTTTTCTCTTTTTTCTCAGGAGAATACTTGTGTTCTATATTTAGATGCAAGTTGCCCTGGGCCCCTAAAACTTCTGACCTGCCCATCCATAGGATTGGTGCTCAACGCCCCTAGGCATTTTTCAATAAGCACCGCCATTCCAGCAGACTCTGTAGCCCAGATGTGCGAGCTGCATAGGGACATCACTGCAATGTTTAGCATACATGTGCCTCACAAACATGCCTTGGAAAAATGCCCCCTTAAATCCTATTAATCCTGGCCAGTCCCTCCCTGCATGGCAGAATTCTTTTTGCTCTCCAATGCGCAAAATGTGGCACCAAACTTAGACTCCCCAAGAATACCACTGACGGGTTTTGGGACTGGGACACAAATGTCAACCTTGTGTTTGAGGCCATGACCAAGATCAAGATGCACCTTTGTTTAACGCTATCTTTGGATTCTAGCACGTCCCTTTACTTGTTTGATACTGTCTGAGTGGCTTTGGATTCCAGAATCTCATTTTGTTTGATCAATGCTGTCTGGGTGGCTTTGTATTCCAGCATGTGCCTTCACTTGATTGGTGCTATCTGGGTGGCTTTGGATTGCAATACCTGCCTTCACTTGTTAGATTCTCTCTGGGTGGCTTTGGGTTCCATGTTACTTCGCTTGATTGAAGCTATCTAGGTGGCTTTGGATTTCAGCATCTCACCTCGCTTGACTGGTGCTGTCTTGGTGGCTTTGGATTGCAGCATGCCCCTTCACTTGTTTGATTCTGAGTGGCTTTGAAATCTAGCATAGGCACAGCTTTTGATTCTAGCTTGTCCCTTTACTTGTTTGATTCTGTCTGAGTGGCGTTGTATTCCAGTATGACACTTTGCTTTTACTGGTGGTACCTGGATGTCTTTGTATTCCAGTATGTGCCTCCACCTGATTGATGCTACACAGGTGTCTTTGGATTGCAGCATGTCCCTTCACTTGTTTGGTTCTGTCTGAGTGGATTTGGTTTCCAGCATGTTATCTAGGTGGCTTAGGATGCCACCATGTCCTTTTACTTGTTTGATGCTGTCTGGGTGTCTTTGTATTCCAGCATGCCCCTTCACATGTTTGGTTCTGTCTGAGTAGCTTTTGGATTCAAGTATGTCACTTCACTTTATTGGTGGTATCTGAGTGACTTTGGATTCTAGCATGTGCCTTACTTGATTGATACTATCTGGATGTCCTTAGATTCCAGAATATCCCTTCTCTTGTTTGGTTCTGTCTGGGTGTCTTTGGTTTCTAGCATGCTATCTTGGGGGCTATTGATTCCAGCATGCCCCTTCACTTATTTGATTCTGTCTGAGTGGTTTGGATTCCAGTATGCCACTTTGTTTGACTGGTGGTATCTGGGTGTCTTTGGATTCCAGCATGTCCCTTCACTTGTTTGGTTCTGTCTGGGTGGCTTTGGATTCCAGCATGTACCTTTATTCGATTGGGGCTAATTGGGTGGTTTTGGATTCCAGCATGTCCCTTCTCTTGTTTGGATCTGTCTGGGTATCTTTGGTTTCTAGCATGCTATCTTAGTGGCTATGGATTCCAGCATGTCCCTTCTCTTGTTTGGATCTGTCTGGGTGTCTTTGGTTTCTAGCATGCTATCTTGGCAGCTACGGATTCCAGCATGTCCCTTCACTTATTTGATTGTGTCTGAGTGGCTTTGGATTCCAGTATGTCACTTTGTTTGACTGGTGGTATCTAGGTGGTTTTGGATTCCAGCATGTACCTTTACTCGATTGGCGCTAATTGGGTGGCCTTGGATTCGGCATGTCCCTTCACTTGGTTGGTTCTGTCTGGGTGGCTTTAGATTCCAGCATGTCCCTTCGTTTGTTTGGTTCTGTCTGGGTGGCTTTAGATTCCAGCATGTCCCTTCACTTGTTTGGTTCTGTCTAGGTGGCTTTGGATTCCATACACTTTCACTTAATTGATGCTGTATGGGTGGCTTTGGAATCCAGAATGCCCTTCGCCTCTTTCATGCTGTCTGGGAGTCTTTTGATTCCATTGTGCCCCGTCAATTGTTTGGCGCTGGATATGCAGCTTTGGGGTCCATCTTATCTCTTCACCTGTTTGTGGCTGTCTGTGTAGCTTTAGATTCCAGTGAGCTCCTTGACTTTCTTTGATGCTGTATGACTGAGTTTGGATTTAATTATGTCCCATTGTTTTATGATATCTGGCTGCGTTGTAGATTTTAGCATGTCTCTTTAATTAAAGGTCTGTCACTGGGTTTTTGTTTCCCGGACGTCTCTTTGATGGTGAGTGTGTGGGTTTTGGATACCCAGATGTCTTTTTATTTTTGGGCGTCTGGGTCGGCTTTGGATTCCAGCATTTCTCTTTCATACTATCAGGATAGGTTTTGGATTCCATAAAATAGCTGTGTTTATTGAGGTCTGGCTATTTATTTTTTTTTAGTTTCCAGTATGGCCATTTGTTTGATGACATCTTGTTTGGCTTTGGATTCCAGAATGTTCATTTGATAATGTCTGCATGGCTTTTATAATCCTAGACAGATAACTGTTTGCTGCTGATTGGCTGGGTTTTGAATTATTTTTGCTTTGTGATTACTGGCTGAATTTTGAATTCCAGGATGCCTCTCTTTTTGATGGAGCCTGACCAGGTTTTGAATTCCAGGATGTCTCTCTTTTTTGATGGCGTCTAGCTGGGTATTGAATTCCAGAATATGATTTTCTGTGTAGCTGCCTGGTTGGGTTTTGAGTTCCGGGTAGTGCTTTTGTTTGATGTTGCTTGGCTATGTTTTGGATTCCAAGGTGTCCATTTGTTTACCAGAAAACTCATTTAATTGGTAGTCTCTGTTCGATATTGGATTTCAACAAATCCCTTTATTTCCTGTTTGTGAGAGTTTTTGGATTCTAGGAAGTCCTCTGATAATTTGTGGGTAGGGTTTTAAATTCCTTTATGTCATATTCACACTGTCTGGCAATTTTTCTTTAGCCTAGGGTGTTCTTCATTTGGTGGTATATGGATAGCTTTTGAAAATGAGGCCTTCCATTAGTTAGACCATGGGTACTCATAAACTTTCTCTCTGGGGCCAAATTTACAGTGTGGTTTGCGGCCGAGGGCCACACCGGTGGGGGCGGGGTCAGTGGGGGACGGGGCTAGAGTAAAAAAAAAAACTGTGACCATGAGGTAGAACACAGGCCCCTGCAGTGGACGCATTAGTCCACTGAATATACAAACAAAAGTCCCTACCTAGGTACTATAGGAAAAGCTGTACATCAACTATTAATAGACCACTCTGGCTAGACCCAAAGATTAATGTGCTTAAAATGAATCAATGTGTTCAAAATGAATAAATAAAATAAAATTATGTTTAATTCAACTTGTCAGTGGTGAAGAATTTGGTTATTTGGGTCTAGCCAGAGTGGTCTATTAATAGTTGATGTACAGCTTTTCTTATAGTACCTAGGTAGGGACTTTTGTTTGTATATTCAGTTTGAATTTTTCCCCTGCATCCCTACCTTGTATCACGTTCAGGGGTCCCCTTGTTTATGAGAAGTTGCATTAGTCCACTGAGCCACCAGACCCGGCATACACACATCTATCTATCTATCTCTAGCTCTCTTTCTATATCTCTCTCTCTGTCTCTGTCTCTGTCTCTATCTCTCTCTCTGTCTCTGTCTCTATCTATCTCTATCTGTCTCTGTCTGTCTCTGTCTCTATCTATCTCTGTCTCTATCGGCCTCTATCTATATCGGTCTCTATCTGTCTCTATCTCTATCTGCCTCTGTCTCTATCTGTTTCTGTCTCTGTCTATCTCTATCAGTCTCTATCTGTCTCTGTCTCTATCAGTCTCTGTCTCTATCTCTCTCAGTCTCTATCTCTATCTGTCTCTATCTCTGTCTCTATCTGTCTCTGTCTCTATCTGTCTCTGTCTGTCTCGGTCTCTATCTCTGTCTGTCTCTATCTCTATCTCTGTCTCTATCTCTGTCTCTATCTCTGTCTCTATCTCTATCTGTCTCTATCTCTATCTGTCTCTATCTCTATCTCTCTCTGTCACTATCTATCTCTATCTGTCTCTATCTATCTGTCTCTATCTCTATCTGTCTCTATTTCTATCTGTCTCTATCTATCTCTATCTGTCTCTATCTATCTATCTCTAGCTGTCTCTATCTATCTCTATCTGTCTCTACCTCTATCTATCTCTGTGTCTGTCTCTCTCTGTCTGTCTGTGTAGGTCTGTCTCTCTCTGTCCGCCTGTCTCTCTCTCTCTGTCTCTGTCTTTCTCTCTCTGTCTGTCTATCTCTCTCTCTGTGTCTCTGTCGGTCTGTCTCTGTTTGTGTCTGTCTGTCACTGTCTGTCTCTCTGTCTCTCTCTCTATGTCTCTCTCTGTCTGTAACTCTCTCAGGTGCAATTGTCGGCAACACGAAACAGGAAGCTTCCCAAAAGGCCCTTTAAAAGTCAGCTGTGAACGCTTACAGCTGACTTTTAAAGGGCCTTTTGGGAAGCTTTCCAACGGTGCTGTGTATGACGTCACAGAGGCCGGCAGTAAACACAGAAGTTGGCAGCAGGAGCATATGTAGTGAATAGGTATTTAAAAGATCTTCACTACGTATGCTCCTGCGGTCATCTTCTGTGTTTACTGCCGGCCTCACTGGAAATGTAGAAATGGCAATTCAAGGTCCACGGGCCGCCAATGAAGGCCTGCCGGGCCGCTGGCGGCCCGCGGGCCGTACTATGAGTACCACGGAGTTAGACGGTGTCTGGCTGAGTTGTAGATTGCAGGCCATCTTGTTATGCCGTCCGAGTATGCTTTGGATTTCAATATGGACATGTGTTGAGTCTCTGCATGGGGTTTGCATTCAATGTGTCCCTTTGTTTGGCTCAGTGTGGACTCTGCATTGCAGGTTGCCCCCATGTTTGGCTAGTTGGGTTTTGAAATCCAGAACATCCACCTGTTTGATGGGTCAGTGTGGTGTTTGATGTTGTCTAGCTTGGATTTTGTATTCTAAGTCGTCCTTTGTTTGGTGATGTCTGCATAGGCTCTGGATTCCAAAACATCCCTTTGGTGATGTTAGAGTGAGATTTAGATTCCAGAATGTCGTTTTTGATCCCGTCCGAGCAGTGCCGGATTAAGCCCTGTGAAGGCCCCTAGGCAGTCGAAATTTTAGGGCCCCGCTCGCAAATTATTTCCTAATACCCAATGCACCCGATTTGTTTTACAAACTGACAGCTGCCAGAAGATGAGCTTTTAAGAGACAAACTTATGTGAATCTGATGTCTCTGGTTTATGTACTTTAAGTTGTATTTTGATCTGTTGTCACGGGCCCCTAAAAGGAGTGCGGCCCATGGGCCGGTGCCTACTTTGCCTATTTGGTAATCCGTAACTGGGTCAGAGTGCTTTTGAATCTCAGCATGCCCCCTTTTTTGACGGTGTCTGGTTATATTTTTTAGGTTCTAAGAAATTCTTGGTTTTGGTGATGCAAGTGTGGAATCAAGATTCCAGTGTGTGCCCTTCATTATGTCAGGTTGTGGTTTGGATTCCAGCTTGTGCCTGCGTCAAAGTGCTGTTGGATTCCGATGTGTTGCTCTCTTTGATTTTGTCTTCCTTGATTTTTAGATTCTAAGTTGAGCTAAGAGGTGCTGGAACAATTTTCAAAGTGGGTTCGCTGCCATCAACAACACATCACTGAAGTCCTAGGGATTTGGAAAATCAAAGTGTTTGACAAAGGCCAAGTGTAGCAAAGGAGCCACATCCCTTCAGCAGAAATCTTGCTCAACTTTGAGAGCGGATCTTGTGACATCATTGGACGCCTGAGTCACTGACAGTGTTTTTAGAGTTGGTGTGAGCTGAAATCCTGCTGTCACCCACTGCCGGAGTGATGAGCACCCTTGTGGGAAAGCTTTACGTGAGTGAGTGCCCACAGGAGCAGGTGCAGCGTAAGGATTCAGAAAATGAATCCAGAGTCTACTGTACAGACTATTCACTACAAACCAATGCGCACTAAGTCACTGGAGACTTGTGACTAAAGCATCTAGAGTTAGCAAATCTTATAGTTTAAAGGTGCTAACAATGAACTCCTCCGGTCTGTAAGTGAGAACCTTGGGCAGGGTCAGAATGGGAGAGAGAACAGGCCCGGCACCAAAATAAAAGTGGCCCTTATTGCAAATAGGGCAGTTTTGATCTTTTAACGTATGTTCTGTAAGCGCTTTGCAAGGTATCAGAGACTACATACATTTAGCTTGCTACAGGCAAGGTTTGTGGTAATATCAGGGAAATTAACTGTAAAAACCTACCCAACCGACCATAAAACAGACCCACAAACAGCCAAAAAACCGGCCCGTACACTGATTGTGAGACCAGCCCCATGGGCACTGCCGGGTTGTCCTATAGTACTTTAGGCCAGTCCGACACATAAGATCACAGGTCTGGTCAACTCGTTTATCCCAAGAGAAAACAGCGTTTCGGACACGTCTTCTGGAAGGGGGTTTGCTGCACTCCATGTGCCCACTGGGGGTGAAGACCTCAGAGTGTGCTGTCAAGACCCAAGAGCGCTCCCGTTTTTATTAATAACAACCCCGAGCGCTCCTTTGTGATGCATGTTATAATTATCGGCGTCACCTGGAAGGATGAAAGGCTGAGACAGCCGCCAGGTTACACACCGGAAAATGCAACAACATTAATGAGGCGTGTGTACGCAAGTGGTGTAGACTGTCCAATCTGATTCACAGTAAAAGAAACAAAACCCTTGGAAACCTTTTCTTAGTGGCATTCAAGGGAATCAAGGCACAAAGCAGGGTGCAAGACCCTGAAATATTTACACTAGTGACACCCACTATTGTAAATATTTCAGGGTCTTGCATATTTTGCTTTCTTGCTTTTCTTGTTGCACAAAAACAAAAAAAACACCATAACACAGTGAAATTGCACAATGGTCAATGACCGAGAATATCAACCAAAGTGAACCATGGTTCACTTCTTTTCTTTAACAGTGTTATACAGCGCGTGAGAACCGACAGGTATAGATGATCTTTATGCATTAATAGCACCAGCAACAAGCCTTGTAATTTGAAAAGTGCATTATGGACCTCGGGGTGTGCAAAAAGGTGAGGATTGTCTCGCACGGACGTCCCCAAATCTTCGTTAAAACTGCACTTACTGCGGATAGGTCACAGAGTTTTTCACATGCGGTTTTGTTTTTCACCTAAAAAACATCAGGTGTTTCGCTTCCCTTTTAAATTATGGAAAGAGAAAAAGGCCGATAACATTCTTACCTTTTCAAAGGCAGAAAGAAAACGGTTTCAAGTTAAGACTATACATTCATTTCTCAGAACAAACCAACCATCACGACAAACTATTGCCTGTCCGCGAGGAAATCCATGCCATGGCTCGGACGTAAAAAGGCGGGAAACTGCGAGCTACAGATAGGCAGTCATGAGTCACCGCGATCTCGCGACACTAGTTCTCGCGGGATAAAATGTAGGCGCACTTTACCTATGAGGAGAGCGCGGGGTTCTCGTGGCATTTAAAAAATGCTCAGCCTGTGACAAGCTCGTGGGTTACCTTCATTTATGCAGCATTTTGTATTTTAAAAATTAATATTAATAATAATAATGTTAGATAAGCAGGACCGCCGATCATTTTCATTGCTGTGCATTTAAATGATAAGGTGAGTGAACCTCCAATGTTAGATCAGCAGCACGCGCTCCTTGTTGTGGGATGGAAAATGCTGACTGGTGAGCATTTTAATCTAGTTTGCTTTTGAAAATGTGCGATACTACTCTGGCAATAAATACACGTCATGCTACATAACAGGTGTTTCCGTGGCAACATAACGAAACAAGGCAGTCATAGATTATGATTGCGTAGCGTTGTACCACATAATTTGTCTTTTTTGTCACGTAATTTTTGAAAAATTTGTGGCATAAATTTGGCCTCCATTGCCACATAATTCCAGAGACACTAATGACCGGTCAGTACTACAGATAATCCGATATTATGAAGACAAAAGAGGATTGTTCTGTTGGCCTGGAAGGTACTCAGTCGTATTATGCATCAGATGGTGGAGTGTATGTGGCAAATGCGTCAAATCCAACACTATGGGGACATTGCTACGGTCGCATAATTCCAGTGGCCCCGCCTATATCGCCAATTTGGGGTTCTAGACCGGCAAAACTCGTCACAGTTTGTTCTCTGTGACTCCAGGGCCAATGGCGCCCTATGATTTAAAACTAAATACGAGGCAGAGATTCAGGCCTAGACCAGGCTGCATTCTGTTTTCGGAAACGTGTATATGTGGGGCGGGGGTAAAGGGGCGAATAACAGAATAATTGACTGCAGGAATGGCGGCTTAATTCATAAACGAAAACATTTTCCGTTCATCAGCCTGCAACCAGTTAAGTGCAGGGGTTTGGAGAAAGCTGCTTCTGCGGGGGCGGGGATAGGAAATGTCTGCGGGAATGTCAACTATTCGGCATTTACTGCACACAGACAGCAGCCGCCCGGCCACCGAGGGTTTTAATTCAAAGAAGCAATAAATAGACGGCGGTGCGCGAGGCTGCGTGGACGTGAGAGGGCAGACCCCGGAGGAAGTGCTGTAATGTGAGGGGGGGGCGTTGTGTATCCCACAAACCTGGGGACGGCCAGCGCCACGCCCCGGCACGCGCTCCGTGTCATAACGTGAATTATGATAATGCATTTAAAGAAAGAGGTAGTCGAGTAAAAAACTAGGCTTCGTTTATATCTTTTTTTACGAAAGCAATGAATGCTGCTTTCAAATATGTGTATTGTTCTTTTTCTTTAGACCTGATAAAAATCCATATATATATTTTTAATGCTAAATAGAAGAAAATGCATACACGACACCGACGTCAATCGGTTGCAGTAAACTGATAAATTGAACAGTTTCACCGTGATTTCATGCCCAATAATTTATTGTTTTAGTCTAAACTACATTTTAATATATCGTAAATTCACCAAGAAAGACGGACCTACAAATGTTTTTTCGACTAAACTAGAAAAATGGCATCAAAGCAAACAATGAACCTTCTGAGTCTGGGAGCCGTTATTGTAGATATGCCACGAGAAAACCACGTCTGAGGGATATTCGGCGTGACGTCTTAAAGTGCAAGTTTTCAAGGAAATTAAAACACGCTTTGGAAAGTGGAAACCTCCGGTCTTTCAGCAAATGTATTTGTAAACACGCCTTTTGTCGGCACATGAATATCTGGAAGTAATGCGCAAGGTGTGTGAGCGTACTAGCGGTGGTCGCTGCAAGCAAAGGCGCTTGATAGTGCCTTAAGACGTGTATAAACGCTAGGCACGGTGAGCGAAGGGTGTTGAGGGATGGAACCAATCACAAGGCTATGGGAGGACAAACGATGCTGAGCACAATTCCAGCTCTGAAGTCAGGATATTGTGAAAAATGAAATGTGAAATTGGTATTTTTGTTTTCGTGAGGTTTCTCTGAGGTTTGTAACTTTAACTTTCCCATGATATTCGAGTCCATTTTGTAAGTGAATACATTACATGTACGCCTATAGGTAAAATAAGATGGCGTATGCACAGGTTAGGTAGAACGTGGTTGTTCATACACTGCATCATACAACAAGCCGTTACCTGCCTCTTCACGGAATATACAGTTCGTCTGCACAGCAGATGCAAAGATTCATAACATGTTCCCCACATCCCATTGGCGTGCACTCCACACCCACTCTGAAATCAAAGCGCCAACTGTCTTATACAATGTGCTCAGAGTGGTACCTACATATAAATTACATTTCCATTTACAATGAGTGACCTTTACTGTACATTGAAAGTCATCGGGCCCATTTACTTTGACAGCGCACCCAACATATTAAAACCACATGAAGCCATGTAACATTTACAGTGCCCCACACTCATGCAAAATCCAAGTGGCACAAAGAAATCACGTCACTGCACATAAAGTTGTCTACCACCCATACCGTGATTCCTCCATACAAACTGAACATTCCATTCCACAATGTCCCTCACCTGGTTCCTGCTAATAGACTGGCCTACGCTGGTCACCCACGGGGCGCTGGCACGCATAACCACGTGCAGCATGCAGTGCCCGCCTGCGTGTATAATGTACTCCGCGTGGTACCTGCATGTAGGCAGCATGGGGCCTAACCTGCACCTTCTCAGAGTGCCCCCCTGCTCTGCACGGAGGCCGTCAATGTCCGCTTCTTCAGACTGCGGGGCCTGCATGCACAGTGATGCGTTCTTTTCTTTATTTTCATTGGGTGCACACCGGCCCTCACCCGCCATGGCCCACAGCGAGGATTCCTGCAAACACAACATGCCCCACACATTCACCAGACAAGCGCAGATCTAACCTCCGCGGCACGAGGCTGGTCCCATATTCACACGGAGCATTTCAAGGCATGACCCCTACTCTGACCCACACCCACCCACCACCTTCTCAGCGAGGCACTCACTTATAGGTCGCAGTGACCGCTAACTCTCGCTATAAAACACACTGAGCACTTCGTGATGGTGGAATGCACTCTGCACCCTCACCCCGCCCAGGGGGACCCCTGCGCCTGTTCACACAAGGCCCCCACACTGCGCCTTTGCAGGTGTCCCCTCACACACACAGTGAAGGCCCAGCGGGCGTTCACACACAACTCACCCACACGGCACCTGCTCAGTGCCCACACCGGCGCCCCCTAGCGGTACCCACCTCGCCCGCTCCTGCCCACGAACCGCAGGTCGTTGAACCGGGCCACCTGGTTCTTCATGACCGCCGAGGCGTTGCGGAGCTCGGCCGAATAGTTCTCGTCGTTGCCGGCCATGACCGTGACCACGGTCCCGTCGGGGACATCACCGAGCGCCACCACCTGCCGGGGGAGGAACACATGGGGGTTAGGGAAAAGAACGCGAAACGGACCATTCACAGAGCAGGGAAGGGATAATTCCGAACTCTACACTCACAACAGCGCCTACTCGGCGCGCACTCTAACTCACAAGCGCTATTCCCTAAGGAAGCGTAGCTTTTATAATTAAGTGCCGCGAAGAATACCAGTAGAAACGGAGGCTAACATCAGCCACCGACTTCCTTTGTTAATTCGGAATCTTTCTATTATTCGACAGTTCTTACAATCTGGTTATTAACCTAGCGCTCTCTTTAGCGGAATTTAGTTCCAAGCACTTCCCCTTTGCGGAGATTGGAACGAAGGCCCGCGGAGATAAAGCGGTCTGCCCACGATCACACAATGTGGTCACACTGTGGGTAACCGGGCTTACAACTAGAACGTTTTGTACCCACGCTATCTCCAGCCCAGCACCAGATCACAACTCTTCCAGTGACTGTGGTTGTATAGAGAGCGCAGACAATACATTGGGGTTTGTTCAACATATCAAAAAGTAATCAGTCAAATACTTACAGGCCGGAGGATATTACAGAGCGTATGTTAATTTAGGTTACAAAGCGAAGCCTCATACTACACTAAACCCCGTAAAAAAGACACTTGGGGCACTGGAGTCAGAAACTGTCCCCCAGCCCTCAACGCAGGCTTTAAATGGAAAAGAAAGATTGTAGTTTGCGCTGTCGCCTCCACCGAAAAGGTGTAAAACCCACTCTTCGAACTGTAATTCGAATCACCCGCTCTTCCTGCAGGGTTCGTTGGTTGCTCGGACACACGGATATTCCGTTTTTACTCATGACTGTGGGTATTTTTGACATTAGCCTATTTAGTTTCAACGGCAAATGTAATCACCCGTTCTCGGTTCTGTGATGAGAAGTCCGAGCCAACGTCTACTAATGATAAACATTTATTTTCAAGCTATCCCTTTTTCTCAGTGAGACTTCCTCTCCGCTCCGACTGTATGTGCTATTTCAGCTCGAAATGTAGCTGTTTCTAAATGTTTATTACACAAACCGAATACATGGGTTTGATTATAGCGTACTTCAGAAACCCTACATTTGAATGTACCCGATTCTACTGACAGATGTTCTAGATTTTACGAAACAGAACACATATCAAGAGACACCATGATCCACCTTTTTTAATAATTCTGTACCATTGTGGTGTCCAAAGGTATCTGTGTGTAGGTTAAAATGAAATATGTGGCGGTGATGATAACATTTAGAAGCTCCAAGAATGTTCAGCAAGGTATTAGGATGTACGTGTGTATGTGCGTGTACTCACAACAGTGTCAATTGTTACTACCGCAGACTCAGTGTCTGTGACAATGCAATTTATTCACACACACGCTCATACGCACACATACGTACGCGCACACACACGCACGCACAGACACGCACACAACACATATATTATTCAACAAAGTCAAATTCTTCATAGCCTTCACCGATACATCAATGTAAATTAGAACGTGCTGTTAATGTATAAGGCCGCTCAATGATGTGTATATGGGCCATCTTATTGCACATTGTTTTGCTGCTCGTGAAATATGAATTAAAATGTCCCTGGGTCTAGGTCAGAGGGAGGTTTGGACAGGGAGTCGTCTGAAAGATTGTTGGACAAAAAAAACATACAGTTCATTAATATCCTGGAGCAGGGCCAGGAGAAAAACAGCGTCTTGAGAGTTGAAGGAGAAAGCGCCCAGTTCTATTCTGGTGTGCGCTACTTTATGTTATCAGTTTGTGCAGCGCGAATACCTGCCACGAGCGCGGCCTCGCAGCGCTGTGGGTGCCCTAGACGGGCACTTCTACCCGACTCCAGGATTCCCTCGCAGACTGCGTTCATATGATACTATATTCATGGCACTGGGCCCTGGTCCTCCCCTGTGTGCGCATTTAGCGGGAATTAATGCACTTGTTTTATTTATTTTTCATTGTTTTCAACAATGAATTGAATAAACTCAATTAAAAAAATTGCGATTTGAAAAATTCTCTTCGGAGGTCATTTATGCTGTGCAAAATATAGGAAAGTGCATGAACAGCTGTATTGCGTGTTGAGGGATATATGCAAAGACGCAGGTGCGCGCGCTCTAGGTTACACTGCAGACTTTGTACGACTGAGCCGTGGGCGTTTGTGAGACTGCGTTTATTTTTTTCTATAGGGCATGCGCCCACCTGCTGATAGTTTAAGGGCAAAAGTCACAGGATGCGTATATGTGTAGGTGATTGAGAGTTTTATATGTCTTCTATGGCTGCTGTTGGGTTGGCCCTTATAGCGGCTCAGTTTTGCAATCCTTAGAGACGCAAACCAGGGGCAATCAGGTGGGATGCTTATAACTCTGGTCTCCGACTGTCAGGACCCAGGTAACCCCCGACCAACCGCAAACTTCTCACCGCCACGCACGACTCACCTCGCTTACAGGGGAAACCTGGTCCACTCGTCCAGGCACTTGTCACCCATGCCACCCGATCAGGGTACTTGTCACCCAGGACACCCGAGCAGGCACTTGTCACTCAGGACACCGCAGGCACTTGCCACCCATGCCACCCGAGCAGGCACTTGTCACCCAGGACACCCGAGCAGGCACTTGTCACCCAGGGCACCCGAGCAGGCACTTGTCACCCATGTCACCCGAGCAGGCACTTGTCATCCAGATCATCCGACCAGGCCTTGCCACCCATGCTCTTCAACCAGGCACTTGTCACCCAGGGCACCCGACCAGGCACTTGTCCCTCGGAGCACCCCAGAAGGCACTTGTCACCCAGGACACACGACTAGGCACTTGCCACTCAGACCACCCGACCAGGCACTTGTGCACACAGGCCAAGCGAGCAGGCATTTTCCACCTAGGCCACCCGACCAGGCACTCGGGCACCCGGCAGACACTTGGGACCCACTAGGCACTTGTCACCCAGGGCTCCGACCAGACACTTGCCACCCACAAACCCCTCAACCCCACCCTTCCATCTGCATCCTCGGAACTCAACCAACTCGCTCATTGCTTACCCGGCTCACCCTGCTCGCCCAACTCCCCACAACAGCACCCACCTCACCTCCTGGCTCACCTAACCTACCCAGGCACCCACCCACCTCACCCTCTTCTCCTCAGCCTGCCCGGCTGCCACCAGCTCACCCACCGCTCACACAGTCCACTCACCACGGCTGCGACTCACCCCACTGGTCATCCAGCTAACCCGCCAATCACCCGGCCCATCTGCTGCTCGCATTGTTTTCTATACTGAGGTGTGGGGGTAACTGGCGTAATTCCGTGTAGGGAAACCATGCGGTATTACCCGTGAGGTTAGCTTGAATTACGGGAGAAGAGTTATTTTGCATTTAGCACTATTTCTTATCGCAAAAATGCTAAGAATGCATTTTACGCTAAGAATAGCGCCACCTCACCCGATGTAATCACACTCACCCATCCAGCTCACTCTAGTAGTGTCCCAACTCACTCAAAACTCACCAAGCTCACTCACCACTTATCCAATGTATCCATCCTCGCTCGAATACTCATACAACTCACCCAGGAGGGTCCCAACTCGCTCAGAGCGCACCAGCCTTGCCCACAGCCCCACGCCCCCCAGCACCCACCGCTCCCCCGACGCCCCCTTACCTTGAAGGCCACGGGCAGGGTCTTGTTGCACCTCCAGTGGGACGGCAGCACGGAGCACAGGAAGTTGGGGCTGTCGGTCCGGACCAGCTCCCCTGCATGGTCCGCCAGCACGTCCACCACGGTGCGGGGCTCGGGCCGCGTCCTGCCGCTGCTCTCGCCCATCTTGCTGCAGGGGAAGGCGGTGGAGGGAGGTGTGAAGCGCCTGCTGGTGCCGGGGTCTACGGGAATACGCATCACAACAGCCCGGTTAGTGCCAGATCTGAGGATCTACGGAGAGGCGAGCGGCGGCGGCGCTGGGAGCGGGTCTGGGCCTGGGGAGGGAGGGGCAGCGACTTCTGTGCTGGGGGGGAGGGGGGCAGAGTCCTCACTGGCGCAGGAGGGAGTGAGGGCACAGGTTCGGGGGCTCAGAAAGCACAGCACCACAGGTTCTAAGGGTCAGTCCCTTACAGGCTCAGACAGCACAGCACCACATGCTTTGAGGGACAACCTCTTATAGGCTTGGGGGGGGGGGGAGATAAGGGGGGGGGACAACACAGCACTACAGGCTCTAAGGGACAGCCCCTAACATGCTCAGACAGTACAGCACCACAGGGTCTGATGGACAGACAGCCCCTTACAGGCTCATGGGGAGACAGACAGTACTACAGGCTCTGAGGGTCAGCCCTTACCGGCTCAGGCAGTATGACAACACAAGATTTTAGGGACATCCCCTTAGAGGCTCAGACAGGACAACACCACAGGATCTGAGGGACCAGACCTCAGATCAAGTGGGCTAAGACGGCACAGCACCACAGGGTCTGAGGGACAGCCCCTTACAGGCTCAGGGGGTGAAGAGGGCACAGTCCAAAGGCACTGAGGGCATAGTATCATTCAGGTTCGGGGCGCTTGGAGATAACAGCCCTCCAGGCCCAGGGGGCACAGCCCTACAGGCTCAGAGGGCACAACCCTACAGGTTCAGTGAGATCTCAAGGTATGGCTTCTACAGACTCCGTGGCTATGATGGCACAGCCCCCCGGGGCTCTGAACACTCAGCTCCCACAGACTGAGCGGTCCTGCCTCACCGGCTCCGCGCGTGGGGTGTGCTGCCACAGCCCCTGGGGGCTCTATGCACAAAGCCCCCACAGGCTCCAGGAGGCTCGAGGACAGCCGCAGGAGATCAATAGGACGCGCTGAGGGCGCAGCCGCACGCAGTCCCACAGGCTCGGTGAGGTCCCGGCGCACAGCCACCACAGGCACAAGAGTTCTTGGTGGTTTGGTCCCCAGAGGCGCAGGGAGACCGAGGTGCGGTCGGCTGGACCAGAAAGGGGGCGGGAGGTGTCTGAAGAAGCAGCAACCCCGGGATGTCCTGACGGAGTCAGCGAGGAGAGGAGAGGACTGTGTTACCAACGCGATTCTCACGCACACCACTCACTCCGAGGAGCTTCCCCTCGAGGATGAGAGGGCGGGCTCAGGAAACGCGTGGGCTGGGGGGAGACCGGGTGTGAGGCTGTGGGACGCCTGCGTGCAGCTGCGAGATGAAGTGTGACAGGGCTGTGCGCGTCTGATTCTGTGTGGGCATCTGTGGCGCGCTGTGTGAGCAGCCATGCCGTTCACGTCTGTATGTAATTGTAATTGCATTTATATAGCGTTTACTACCCCTGACGAGGCGTCGAAGCGCTATGTAAAACTGCGAGTTGAGGTGTGACAGGGCTGTGCGCATCTGATTCTGTGTAGGCATCTGTGGCGCGCTGTGTGAGCAGCCATGCCATTCACGTGCTGTGCTGTGAATGTCTGTATGTGAAGCTGTGAATGCGCCATGTCCGCGTGCAGCTGTGAGTACCCCAGTGTGCTGCAAGGATTCTCAGCGTGTGCGTTTGTGCCCTGCCTGTTGGTGGATGTGAGATTCTGCGTGTGCAGATGTGACATACCTGTGTGCGACTGTGAGTTGTGTGTGCGACTGTGACATGTCTGTGGCTGCAGATGTCATGTGAAATTCATAAGGGTGAGGCAGCTGTGAGACGTGTCATGCTTGTGTGCAAATCTGAGATGTTGCGTGTTCCTCTATCCTCTGTGGCATGCCCTTGTGAGCCTGCTCGATGTTGTGCGTGACCGTTGCATGCCTGTGTCCACTGTCCAGTAAGTAGTGAGATGCGGTGTGTGCAGTTGTGGCACGCCTTTGTGTAGCAGTACAGCCATGACATGCCTGTGTCCAGCTGTGGCATGCTGATGTTGTGATATGACTGTGTGCAACTAAAATCGGTCTTCACGTATCTGCCCTATGCCGTGCGTGCTGCAACAGGACGCCTTATGCAGGCGTGAGTGTTGCTGTGTCAGGTATGCGTGCGGAAGTGAGATGTGGGTGCTGCTGTGACGTGCCTATGCGCAGGCACGAGATTATGTGGTTGTTGCTGTAATCTGCCTAAATGCAGTCACGAGATGCTGCTTGCATCAGTAGTGCGCCGCTGTGTATGTCGCGAGATTATTGTTGCGCACCTGACAGACGAGTGTGCCCATAATCCTGTGAAATGAGTGTGCCTGCCCGTGAGAGATGACGCGTGTGTCCGCGTGTGCGCAGCTCTTAAATGCCTACTGTGTTTCTTTGACATGCTCTAAGATGTCTGCGTTCACGTGAGATATGCCTGTAGTAGGCGCCTGTGGGACGGTGCGTCCAGAGTTATGGTGCACGTGCCCAGGAAGGTGTAACCAGCTGTGTGCAGATAGAGACGCCAATGTCTCAATCCTTGTGGAGTCATATTCGCATCAGTGAACTGTGTGCGCGTGGGCAGCTTTGAGATGCCGGCACCTTGGGGCCTGTAAGAAGATACGTGCGACTGTCAGGTGTAGTGTGGCGCTCTAAGATCGCTGTGCCTGTGTTCCTGTAAGGTACACGTGTGATAGTCGGTGCTCCCAGCACTGAAATGCCCGTGTGCTGGTATAAATAGCTGTCTGGTGCCTGTGTCTGCTTTCCTGTAAGGTATTTTGTATTTTGTATTTGTATGTTTTGTAAAGCGCCTTGCTGCCTGAGGGCTTCCCCGCGCTGGTGAGTGCTGTAATATATGCTGTGACCATCAGGAGTTTAACGGGGGACCAGCCAAGTCTTTAGATTTTTCCTAAAAGAGATTTCATTCGTGTGGGTGGCTATTCCACAACCTTGATACCAAATGAGCAAACGATCTTCCTCCCCATCTTGCCCTTTTGGCTCTGGTTGTCCCGAGGAGCTGCAATTTAGAGGATCTTAGGTGTCTAATAGGGGTGTACCTAGTTATCAGTTGTCTAAGCTTTAATGGACCATTTTTGATTATGGCCCGGTGGGCAATGCAAAGGGATTTAAACTTGATTCTGGATTCAATTGGCAACCAATGAAGCTGTTTAAGCGATTCTTTTACTGATACGTGGTTTGGGATTTTTAGTGAAAGCCTGGCTGCCGCATTTTGCACCACCTGGAGTCTTTTTGTTACATATTTCAGCGAGCCCACATAAAGCGAGTTGCCGTAGTCCAGGCTTGAGACTATAAGGGACTGAGACCCTCACAGCACCTTGAGACCCTCACGGGTGAGTAGCGCTTACAATTCCCTGATTGATTGAATGACGTTTTTTTCTTAGATGACCTGGGATCAGTTCAATAATCTTTCTGATCATTTTAAGTAGCAAGAAGCAAATTCCTGATAATTTCTTGGTTTGATAGTCGATTGTGACCGTATCATGCAGCCAAATTCCCAGATTTTTTACGACTGGTTTGGGGGCGGGTGGATTGCCCATGTCACTGGGCCATTGAATCAGGGGTTTGTGTATGGCAAGATTTCCCAGTACCATAAGCTCCGTTTTTTCTCAGTTTAGCTTCAAGCAGCTGTTTGACATCCAGTATGCCACCTTCACAAGACAGTGAGTGAGCTGGTGGTTTCCTGAATTAGGGCCCTTTGTTAGAGACACCACCAACTGGGTCTCGTCTGCATAGGACACCGTTGATATGTCAAACTCCTGCACTACATTGGCGAGCTGTCACACATAAATGTTAAATAGTGTGGGGCTAAGGGACGAGCCCTGTGGTACACCACATGTGATTGGTAGATGGTCTGACAAGCAGTCCTTCTCCACTTGATAAGATCTGTTCTCTAGGAAGGAGGTGAGCCAGTCCATAGCTTTGCCCTGGATTCTCACATCCCTTAGTCTGTCTTTTAAGATGGCGTGATCAACTGTGTCAAAGGCAGCGCTAAGATCTAGCAGGAGAATAGCGGCTGACCCGCCCTCATCTAATAGCGCCTTCAGCTCCTCTGTAACCACCAGTAATGCTGTCTCTGTGCTATCGGACTTACGAAAGCCCATCTGAGTGGGGTGAAGGATGTCATCAGTCTCCTAAAAGCTGGCTAGTGTGTGATTTACATGTTTCTCCAAGAGTTTGCCAAGGAACGGCAAAAGTGAAATAGGACGCAGATTATTAAATATTGTTGGGTCGAGATTGGCCTTCTTTTGTAAGGGTCTGATGACCGCGTGCTTCCACAGTTTGGGAACCACCACTGTCTCTTTTGACTGATTAAGCAATTCCGTTAGAGATGGCAGAATGACATCCAATACTTTAGTTAGAATATGTGGGGGTACTGGGTCAAGAGGGGAACCAGACTTAATAACTTTGATTAGGTTGATGACATTCATTCTCTTCCTCCAGCCTATGGAAATGAGCTAGTTTAGGGAATGAGGATGGTTCTCTAGCCTTAGTTCCTTTTTCATGCCCGGATTCCCTACTGCTAGGGAATTGATCATATATGTCTGCCACTTTTTTGTGAAAGAAAGATGCTATATCATGCATCTTTCTTTAGTAATGTAAAAGGGAGTATTACGTTCGTGGGGGCTGATCAGAGTTTTGACCACTTTGAATAGTTCCTTTGGGCAGTTTTCCGCCTGGGAGATTTTAACCTCATAGTATTTAGCTTGGGCACTCTTCATTTCATTATGATATGACCTGATTGTGGCTTTGCATTGAATTTTAAGGACGGGTCATACTCTTTCTCCATTGTCCTTCTAATTTTTTGCATTGCTTTTTTCAGTGATATAAGATGGTCATTGTAGCATAGAGCCTTTTTCGGGTGAGTTTTACTGTTGATAGTTTTTTTAGGGATACACACATCTAATGACTGGGTAATCCAGTTCTCCCATTGCCGGTGACCTTCTTCTAGTTTGCCGGTGAAATTGGGGAGATTTTCTCTCAGGACAGTTTGCCATGTTTCAGGGACCAGCTTCTAGTCATGATGGTATGGGTTATAGCCTTGGTCTGCTGGGCTGATTTAGGCAGGCTGAAGGTGAGAAGAAAATGGTCTGACCAGGGGATTGGGCTTACTTTAGGCGTCGTGATCTGGGGATCGTTAGAGAAGATAAGATCCAGTGTGTGTCCTTTCTCATGTGTAGGTGCTAGCACATGTTGGGTTAGTTGTAGAGCTTCAAGGTCGCTCTGCATCCTTCTTATAGTGGGGGTGTCTTGTGCATCGAAATGAAGATTAAAATCCCCTAATATTGTCATGTGAGTTTTTTCTATCAGAAGACTCGTTAGTGAATCAGGTAATGCCTCCGTTCGTGTGTGAAGGTATGTGCGACTGGCGGATGTCTGTATCGCACTGAAATGCACGTGTGCTGGTATAAAAAGCTGTAAGGTGTCTGTGCTCCTGTACGGTACATGTGTGATGCACCATGCATCTGACATGTCTGTGCTTCACTGAAATGCCTGTGTCTGGTATAAACAGCTGTTAGCTGCCTGTGTCTGTGTTCCTGTAAGGAACGTGTGTTTTGACATGTGCGTCTGGCGGATGTCTGTATTACACTGAAGTGCCTGTGTCTGGTATAAACAGCTGTAAGCTGCCTGTGTTTTACTGAGGCGGGACCCAACTCGGGTATGCCACCGAGTATGGCGGTCGCGCTGGTCCCCCGCAGGCAGGCGAGAGGTGGGGCCGCGCCGTGCACAGTTGTGATGCGTGCGTCCCCGCCCTTGCCTGCAGTTGATAGGATGTCTAGGCGTTTGACCCGGAACCGCCAGAAGCGCTTCCGGGTCCTACGTGGGGGAAACGGCTGGGCAGCTGGTTCCAACTGGCTCTCGGCCGAAAATTGTCATAAAAGGCTGTGGAGCGGCAGGATCGGTCTCTTTCTCCGCCGCTCCACAGCCAGAAGGGACGCAAGGGCCTCGAGCTGAGGCTCCAACTTTGGATCGTTTTCCCCACCCACCATCCCCTGAGGCAGAAGTTTTGTAAATGTTTTTGTTCTACTTCTCTTTTTAGTTTAATAGGTAATGTAACAAAGCAATTGTTTGATGTGGTAACCAACTGTTTTACTTTTAGGGCGGCATCTTGTTGTATTTTATGTAAGAAAATATGTATTATTCCTTGGTCAGGCGGTAAGGTCATGATTGGTGAGCATAGTTTACGGTCCTTAACAGGCATCACCATTGTCAAATGGGGATGCCTGAGGGGGGACAGATGGTCTCTCATGGAACTCCAGGGGCAGTTACAGCCGGTAGGCTGGAAGGGTGCAGGGGGAGGGGAAGTTCCGCTTCCGGTAGGCTGTTTGGCCAACCCCCGCACACACGCAAGGGCGCAAGTAAGCTGGGCATAACTGCACAGGCCCTTATGGAGATAATGTTGAGGGCGTAGGGGGTGCCCGGGGTGAGGTAACCTTCCGGCGAACTGGGCCCCCTGCGCAAGGTCACTCCGGTAGGAGGGTGGGACATAGCTTGATCTGGATCTTGGTCCAGTCATTGACCTTGCCGTAGGCTCAAACAGGGATACGCAGAAAGATAATGTTGTTGATCACTTAGCTTATGATAGGAATGGCTATGTATTAGAAACATGTTAAGGATAATCAAATGACACACTGTACATATCAATGTAACGGCCCGGACTTTCTGCGTATTGTATAAATGATGTAAATAATGTTTTAATGTTTGTCTATTGTTATGAAATAAAATACGGCCGGGGTTTACGACCATTAATCCAAGCTGGTGTGTTGTTTACGTTGTTGCCTTGGGGGAAGAGGGGCGGTGGATCGCACTGGGGATTAGGAGGGCCCCCACCCCTCAAGGATTGAAGTAAAGGATTAATAAAAAAGAGGGCTTAATGGCGGAAGGGAGGGGGACATTAGTCCACTCAGCCGCTAAATCCAGCTGTGTACCAGCCATTGTCAGATACTGCAGCTTCCACTCGGCCTGTAGACGGCAGAAGCGTCATATCCGGTCGATGGTCAGTTCAAGGCATGTACAGGCAACGGCATGAGGGGCAGACTCAGGGCAAAGTGTTCGATTTTTAGGAATAATTAGTTACAGGTCGGGGCAGCGGAGCAGCAAAAGTGCCAGGACCCTAACGCAAGCACAGACAACTGTCCTCTGCATCCCCTGTCCTGTAGAAGAGGCCGTGGGCTCCTCACCTCCAGGGTCAGATTGGTAAGGCGGGTACTCAGGCAATGGCCGAGGGGCCGGTATCCGAGTTCAAGCTGCGGGCTGTTTTTTTGCGCAGCTTGGGGGGCTGATTTGGGCAGTGTCTGTGTTGCTCGGATACTGCCAGCGGCCCAGTGGGTGCCTGAGTGGCCTTTCTGGAGGCACATGGGTGTCCATTACTTCCCTTTTATCAACGGGCAGAGGTGCCACTCCCTTTCTCTCGCTGTACCGGCCCATTAATGTATGCATATTGAGCGGGGAAGGGGGCCTGAGCAGAAGTGGCCTCACTTGTTTTCAGGTGTGTTTCACCAGTGTGAACTAAATCGTGCATTTTTTAAAATCTAAGTAAAGTAAAGAAAACATGCCTCTGTCAGAGACCCCCCTTCTTTTTATAAAACTTCGCTGAAGCAGTGTTTTGCGGAAAAGCACTATGCAATGTGGGCCACTTTTTTTAGCGTGCCCGGGCCGATTTTTAATCCCAATCCAACCCTGCTCACCTCCCCCTCCCTGGAGCAATTGCACCTGCTGCATAATTAGGCCTTAGCCTCATTTTCATTATGCTCCCAAAATGTTTCAAATTTCACCTCAAGTGAAATTTGGACAATAGGAGAATCTTTTTCAGCGACAAGTGCCCCAGAAAATCTCAAGGAAAGGAAAGGAAAGAAAAGGGATGCCATAAATATCCTTTATAGGTGCCCACACAGGTGAACCTGCACTAACTCCAGATTAGTGACATGCACAGACCAGGAAAGGCAAATAACTGTATGGATCAAAGTCCTGTATGCATACACATGCAGGGACAATCTGCAGGGTTCCTTCATAAGAAAATAAATGCACGCATTTTATTAGTGAATGCATTAGTGAATGCGCACAGCCTTAAGAATATCAATAAATATGATCAGTGACATGCAGAATCACCATTGCTTCTAGATGACACAGTAATCCAACAGAACAAAACAGAAGGAAACAAGTCATGCAAGCACACGAACAGCACGGACACCGCCTCTGTTGTCAAAATAAACTACAACAATAAAGCAGTCACAATATATATTATAACACAGACAGCACAACCAACCACTGGAGTAAATAAAACACACATGAGAATGCTGGACCCAAGCACACTTTTTTTTTATATGTCTCTTTATTTTTTTATTGCAATTACAACAGTAACAAGTTACCCAGCGATGAACCATTTAACACCCTTATAGCATCGGAGAGTGTCATATCACTTAACTCACCTAATGTGCAGGTCCTAGACCTGAACACGTGATGTAGGCTGAGTAACACCAAGGGCTCCTGGTCTTAAAAAGGTTTTTCGGGGTGTCCCGTGTTTTGTGCACAGTTTCGTGTGCTCTCCCAACCCCATAATTCCCAGAATCACCGCCTTAGTGTGCAGTAGCATCATGGGCTTTCCCGCCATCCTTCCAGAGGGCGGCATATTTGAAAGCAGTGTTCCCTGATGATAAGACCTTCACATATTGCGGGGACACATGAGCCGGCTTTAGCTTTGCATCACAGGCAGCAAGGTCGGGGCTTTTGTTCATTTTCCAGAGTCTCTCAGGGTTGTCGCATACTCTGTGTGAAAGTATTTCAACTCTGTAAGGTGAAGGTGACAAGTCCTCAATATATCCATCCATGGGTCTTCCAAACAAGAAGGACTTAACTTCCCCTCTAAAACCTGCCTTAAAGGCCTCCTAGCACTGTACCTAAGTTTATGGTGAAGTAAGCCTCTTTTTTGTCTCGGAGAAGATCTCTGAAGTCGTCTTCTAAAAGCCACTATGCATTTAAGTGCCAGATTCTTCATATACCTCTATCTGGGTGACACAGACTCAGTTCTATCGGGGAGTGAGCTGAGGAACATCTCAGGGAATACACACCTCAGAAACACTTCCCAAATCTACCTCCAGGGTGGAAAGATGAGTGGTGGAGGGTTAGTAATGTGTGTATGATCTGTCATATGTTCTGAAATGGAGTAGCGTGGAGTAGAGTTGCATGAATAGAGTGGCATGGAGTAGAGTGGTGTGGTGTAGAGTGGCATATAGTAGATTAGAGTGGCATAAAGTGGAGTGGTGTAAAGTAGAGTGGTGAAGAGTGTAGTGGAGTGGGGTAAATTGGTGTAGATTAGAGTGGCGTAGAGTGGAGTAGCATCCAGTGCCATTGTGTAGAGTAGACGGGAGCAGTGTAGAGTAGAATGGCATAGAGCACAGTGATGTGGAGTGGTGCAGAGTGTAATGGAATGGCATACAGCTTTGTGGAGTGGCGTAGAACAGAGTGGCGTAGAGTGACATAGACTGGAGTGGCATTGAGTGACATAGAGCAGAGTGGTGTAGAATAGAGTTGCGTAAAGTAGAGTGGTATAGAGAGGGCCAGAGTAGAGTGGGGTGGAGTAGAGTGGGGCAGAGTGGAGTGGCATGGAGTGGCATAGAGAAGAGTTGAGTGGCAAAGATTACAGTGGCATAAATGAAAGTGGCATAGAGTGGGGTGGCATAGAGTGGAGTAGCGTGGAGAGACGTAGAGTAGAGTGGAGTGGCATAGAGTACAGTAGTGTAGAGTAAACTGGGAAAGAGTGGAGTGGCATAGAGTGAAGTGGCACAGAGTAGTGTGGAGTGGCATAGAGTGGGATAGTGTGGAGTGGTGTAGAGTGGAGTGTGTGGATTAGAGTGGTGTAAAGTGGAGTAGAGTGGTGTAGAATGAAGTAGAGGGGAATGAAGTGGCATACAGTAGAATGGCATAAAGTTCATGCAGTTACAGAGGGTAGAGTGGCATAGACTGGAGTGGTGAAGAGGGCCTTAGAGTTGGATTGTTCAGAGTGGAGTGGCACAGAGTACAGTGGAGTGGCACAGAGTAGAGTGGTGTAGAGTAGAGTGGCATGGAGTGGTATAGAGTGGAGTAGCGTAGAGTGGCGTACAATTGTGGGTGAAAGTTACTAAAGCATCAATAGAGATGGCAGATAGGGTGAAAGTAACATAGATAGGAAGCCGTATGCCTGTGTTAAAATTAGGTAAGCACATTCAGGTCAAAGAATAATACCAAAACGCTTATAAAAAAATAGTGCCTTGCAAAAGATGAGGCAGAATACATGCACTTGGTCTACGCTCCAGGGAGGGGATAAGACAAGAAAGGAAGGGAAGCCTATTGGAAGCTAAGCAATTGAAAGATTACAAATGAAAGTGAAACATAAATAACTAATGATATGCTGTGGATAAGTTGTATGCCCACAGAATTGTAAACAATACGTCTTCCAGCACAACGCATATGCTGTGTAGGCGAAACCTACTGCCTCAGCCATTTATGGTGCTGAATATTAGAGCTGTTTGAAGGCCAGGGAGTTATGTATAATTAAAAATCCTTTTTAAGATCTCTTTTCTACCTGGTACCTGTCACTTGCCTGGTACCTTTGTCTCCGGGGTTAGATACTAAACACATCTCTGATACTATTGCTCTCTGACCTATTCTGTATTGTGTTCAGCGACATAGGAACCCATAGTCTAGAGTGTATCTCTGATCCATGTTGGTGTTCAAAATTGTTTATTAAATTTTATAATAAACAATGAGATTACAAAAAGAGCACCATGCAAAGTACCCTTATAAGAAACTTATCTATAGAGAGCATCAATTAAATATAAAACAGGTACAACATAGAATGAAATATAAAGACTTTAAAATAAAAAAGTAAGGGGAAAAACAATCTGTTATTATCGTAAAAACTGTTTTTGAGTAGAGCTACTATAAATTAAACATGAGTTATTTATAATGTAGGGATATGAATAACAAGAAATTATAAATATGAAGTTAAATAATGATCAATCGGTTTCCAAAATGAATGATAAGAGGAACAATTATGAGTAATACCAGACAAGGATAAATTGGCACCTCTTCTAGTGAAAATAATCCATGACCACCAAGCATGAACAGATAATAATGACACATCTTTCCAACATGTTGTAATAGACTTTAAAGCGGCTGATAATAAAAAATTAAGAAGTTTACAATCTAAGTCAGACAATTCCTTAGAAAGATCTACAGATTTGCATATCAACATATTAAATGAAAGTCCGTCAGAGATATTGAATATTTTTTGTATGACGTCCCAAACTTTTTTCCAAAATTTTAATACAAATGAACATTCAAAAAGCATATGTTTTAACAAACCTTTATGCAAGTTACAATGCCAACAATTCGAAGTCGGAAGAAGCTTAGCCTGGAATAACTTTAAGGGAGTCAATAAGCAATTAAACAGAATATAGGAATTTGTTTGATAAAGTGATACAGGTAACCATCCTGAAATACTATTCAACCTTATTTTTTCCATGTATCATATGAGAAAGATATTGAGAGTTCATTATTCCAAAACGTTGAAATCATATTGATATTGTTACCTTGAAAATTATTCAGCTTTTTATACATTAATGAAACAGCATGAGACGAAGAGGATACTGCTTGAATATAAATTGTTAAGTCTGAATTTATATTTGAAGGAATGTTATTAGGAAAGGAGTCTAGAATAGAATTATATAAAAGCTCATATTTAAGAAAATCAGAAGAGGGTAAGTGAATTTTTTGCTGTATTACATCAAACGATGAAAAAGTATTATTATGGTAAATATCTTTAAGATAAAAAATACCTGCGTTAATCCATGAATGCCAAAATTTTACAGTTCGAGAAAGTTTTAGTTGTGGATTGTACCATAAAGACATATCTACAGTATTTGAAATAGTTGATTGAAAAAGTGAATCTAAATCATTTAATATTAACTTTGTGGATTTCAGAATAATAGATTTATTAATTAACAATGAAGTGTTAGACATGGTTAGCAACGTAGACAATGGAAACGGAGTTACCAAACCTTTTTCTATAAGAAGCCATGTAGGAGGATTATCAAGGTCGGAATGACTAAACCAAAGAGAGCTTTGTTTTAAGATAAACGCTTAGTCGGCATTATCCTCACCACATCGGGGGCATCTAGCATCCGCCCTCAATCCACATTTAAATAATTTGAGTGGGGTGTGGTATACTTGGTGTATATATTTATAGTGAATAATGCGCAGGTTGCCGCTTGGTGTAAGTAGGGTTGTTAGCGCAGAGCTATTTTGCCATTCTTCCTCCTGTAGTGGCGTCTCTAATTGAGAATTCCATCGGTCCCTGGCTTTGTTGGTATTTCCTGCAATATCATCTTGTAGTAATTTGTATAGTTTGGATACCATGTGTGCATTATTTGGATTAGTGATGATCCTTTGTAGTGCTGCCAACGTCGGTGGCTCAGCGGGGAATGTGGTGTATAGGTCTTTAATAGCCCCCCTAAGTCTGTGGAATGTGAATTTGAAAAGGAGTGTTTGATTATGTATGTAATTGAGATCAGCCTCATCAATGAATTCACCTTCTATGTATAAGTCCCCCATAGTGGTTATACCCACCTGTTGTAGCATTGACATGCCATTGCCAGAGTGTGTCACTGTTAATGCGGGATGATGTTGAAGTGGCAAAGCTGGTGCATATAGAGGTAGTTTCTGCGTCAGTTTCCCCATGCGTTGCCACGCCGAGTTCGTAGTTTTTATGGTGTTTATTTCAGTTCTGCTGACACGAGGGCTGAAGGTGGCAGAATACAGCGTAGTGGGATCGGATTGGCATCTCCATCTTCCATAGATGGGTGTGGTAAATATCGTATCGGGAAGAACCAATATTGCGCGTATTGTGCTTGCACACATAAATAGTACAGTAACAAATCCGGAACGGCAAATCCACCCTTGGTGTATGGCAATGTCAAAGTGCGTAGTTCTATTCGTGCTGACTTCCCGGCCCATATAAGGCAATTTATACATGTGGTGAGCCTCTGGAATACTGTTGTAGGGGGAGTAATTGGGATATTATTGAAGAGATATAATATTTTTGGTAAGATGACCATTTTCACAATGGCCATTCTATCTGCTAACGATAATGGGAGGTGAATCCATCCATCTATTTTTCCTTCAATTTTAGAGATTACTGTACCATAATTTTCTCTAATCACTACACCAGGTTCTCTATGATACCAGATTCCTAAATACTTTACAGGATCTGTGTAGGAGAGTAGGATCTGCCTCTTATGTTGCCCCCACTTTTTTTCTGATGTTACACTGGTTTCTGGCTATAGTCAGGCTGGGTCCCTGCCAATCAGGGCCCCAGCCTCTCTGTTCTCTCTAAACGATTTGGAGTGCACTCTAGGTGCACTAGTGATTGGATGCTGTGGTGCCTTATGAGTCCCTAGTATATGGTACCTTAGGTGCCAAGGGCATAGGTACTTCACAGGCCTACCAGGGGCTGAAGCATGTATTATGCCACCCCTGGGAAGCAGGCTAAATCTGACACCACAGGCCTGCTACTGCAGCCTGGGTGAGGTGGTGCTAGCACTCCTCACCGAGATATAGGTTCCCTATATTTATCAAACACACACACATATAACCCTATCAGTCACCCCTAAGGCAGGCCCTATCAATCCTGAGGGCAGGGTGCTTGGCTTCTATGTGAGGGGGTGCCTCTGCCGGAGCAGGGCCCCTCTGCAGCCCTCAGAGTCCAGTCTCTGGTGCTGTTTGTGGATGCGGTTAAACCATATACTTTTAAATGCATTATATCCTCGCGGTAAAATGCTAACTTTGGAATGGCTGCATCGAAACATGTTGTGTTTGGTGTCAAACACCTTGGAATACTACCCCCCCCGCCAGTCCTGGCAGCGGGGGTAGCATTCCATCCTTCTAGAGGGATAGACATGTACCCACTGTGGAAACACGGTAGAATCCTGAAGAGCCCTGGCATCACAAAATGGATGCCACCAGTCACAGACACGGGGCTGCCCTCCTGCTGATGACCGAAACTCACAGTGGAGGGAGCCCAACAAAAGGTATCCTGTCACAGGGAGGTATAACCACCTCCCAGACAGGGTTTAGTGTATTGGGGCTGGGTGGGTGCACTCTTAGAGTGCTTTGAAGTCCTGCACTGGGGGAGCAGAAGGCTCCTCTGTGCATATGCCAGTTCAAACCGGCTCAGGGGCTACCTGCCCCTGCTCTGGCGCGAAACTGGACAAAGGGAAGTGGGTGTAGCCCCCACTCCCCTGACCCTCCCATAGGTGGGGTCATAGAGCTAGTCCCTCCCTTCTTTACAGTATAAGATAGGGAGCCCTTGAACTTGTAAGTTAGATATCCCTGGACGACGCTCTGAAGAAGAATCCTGGCCCTTCGACGTTCCACTACCTTTGGAAGACAGAAGAATCTCGCTTGGAGTCAAGGAGTGACTCCCCTGCTTGGCAGGCACCAAAAACTACAAACAACGGTCGCAAACTATGCCGCTCCCGCCGGAGTCCGAAGACCCTGCAGCCCAAAAAGTGGATTTCCTGACTTCTCCAAGGCCATCGTGAGTCCCCAGCGAAGCTGAGGCCAGTGGACCCCACGAGTGACGAGGAACCGCGACCCCTGGGTACCGTGCACTATTGTCCAGTGCAACCCCGCCACAACGTTCTAAGAACCTGTGCTTTGGACCACATGTGGTCCCAGCCTCCAGCAGGAATCCCTCCTAAGATCAGAGGCCTACCGCATCCTGAGTGACCGTGGGCCCCTGTGAGTGAATCCACCCGAGGCGTCTTTGCAATCCCTTGCCAGCCGGCTTGTGGGTCCCCAGAAGACTTTCTAAAGAAACCAAAGGGCTCCCCTGGTTGCTCCAGGCCTGCCCTGACTTACCCTTGCTGGGTGAGTCCCTCAGACCTTGATGGTCTGCGCCATTGCCTTTTCACACTTTACACAAGACTTGCTGTTACCAAGGCCTGTTGGCTCCAATCGAGTTGCCGACACCACAGTAAGCTGCAGACATCGTGGGACACGCTGAATCCAGCTCCTGGTTGTCGTTGACGCCTCCTGGACCTCGTGGCTGAAGAGTCAAGGCAACCGTGAACGACCTGAATCCTGCGACGACGGTGGGCATTCATCTTCCTTGCCCCGAGTCACTGCCAAGTGACTTTGAACACTGTCCCCTCTACTTTCAGGTCATCCTTCCACCGAATCCAGGCTTGGATTCCACCGGACACTTCTTTGAACCATCACAAGCAGCAAGTCTTCTTGGTTCGCCATTGAAAACGACGCCGCGACCCGACACCAAAGATCACCTGTGCACCCGGCTTCCCTGGGTGAGGTAACTCCAGCACTACGGTGCTCCTGTGGGTGTGGGCCCTAGAACTACTTACCCTGTAAGTGACTTGCTTGTAGGTTCACCAGAAGTATCCTAAAACTCCTATTCTCCCCGTGCGATTCTCGCACTGACTCGTACAGGGTTCGCGGCTGTGTTAGACACACTGCGTCCAACTCCCTAGTAAATCTACCAGTAACCGCGTCCTTCGACTCGTACTGACCGATCGGTGTGTTCGCCTCGAACACGCCAGGGGCCTGTAACATTGATAACTCAATCGCGTCCGCTTACATAGACTCGTACAGGACTCGCACTAGTGTCTGAACACCGCGTCCGTCCCCTGTGGGTCTCCTACAACTACCTGGGTGGTTCTCTGGGGGTCCCTCGATTCTATGTGCCCTAGACCCCGGTCTAGCCAAGATAAGATTGTGATATTTACTGTGCTAACTTATTTTTGATAACAATTGACTTGTACATATGTTCCTGACTTCTAATCTCATAAAGAGATTAGTAGAGAGTGTTTATTAATAAATACATATATATTTGATATATATACCTGTGTGGTGTCTTTTCATTTGGTGATTCAAGAGATTGTGTGGTAAAACAAGCTGCTTTACATTCCTTCAAGACTTAGCCTGAAGGCTGCTCTCCACAGCTACCACTAGGATAGCTTTCTATAAAGGTTGTCTTAAACCTATCTACCATAAGAGTCGATTTGTACTGGTGCAAGGTGTCCACTTTAATTAGTGAACAGCATATACCAGGCCAACTTCTCACATTGGTGGGCAGCGTGTGGGATTCCAGCTTGCTATTGTTTTACCAGAAAATCTCTATTTGAATTACTAACTGAAAACCACTATAGGTACTTAAGGTACATATAAAGTCAAGCTTAGTATCAATAAGTTCTACTGAACTTAGAGCTGTGTGCCAAGGGATAGCACACCCTTTCTACAGCTCAAGCTAGGATCAGTAGGCCACAAACTAGTGTAGGTAGTACAACACTGCACAACACTAGAATGTCCTTAAAAGGTGGAGCCAGTGGGTCCACCCAGCCTCAGTATAAGGACATGGCTTTCTCTGACTTGAGAGCCATGTGTGTTGAAAGACACCTGAGGCTAGGACAGAGTCCCTCAACCCTACACCTGATAGATCTGCTGACAGCAGATGATCTTAGATTAGCTCTAGGAGCTAATGGATCTGAATCAGTGGGTGGGTCAATTACAGTGTCTGGGTCAGATGATGAAAATCAGAATGACCAGGACTCTGTGATTGAAGGGCCAGGCTCCCAAGGGCCTGAAAAGGACAGAGGAATTCTCCCTAAGAGAACTGACAGAGTGGATGAGAGGCACAGGTCCCCTTCCAGGGAATCTGACCACTCCTATCACTCTGGCAGAGAATTTGTCCATCAGAGGAACTCATACTTTCCCATAAGAGAGACCTCCTCTGAAAGAATGTGCAAACTACTCCAGTATGAGGAAGCACGAGTTGCCCTCAGAACCAAGCAGTTGGCACTGGATAGAGAAGCCCTGGAGATCCAGAGAGCTTCTAGAAGAGAGGGGTTAGAACCCCTTGGTGGCAGCAACAGTGTCCCTAGAGGCAGAGCATTTATTCCAGACCATAGGAACCTGAGCAAGGTTGTTCCTCCCTACCAGAGTGGGGATGATATCACAAGTGGATAACTGCTATGGAGAGGGCCTGTAGAGTACAGCAGGTCCCCCAAAAACAGTGGGCAGCAATCTTGTGGCTCTCCTTTTCAGATAAAGGTAGAGACAAGCTCCTCACTGTTAGAGAAGAGGATGCTGATGATTATGAAGTCCTGAAGAGTGCACTAATAGATGGGTTTGGCTTAACCACTGAGCAGTACAGGTTGAAGTTCAGAGACACCCAGAAGGCACAGACTCAGGACTGGACTGACTTTGTTGATTGTGCAACCAAGGCTCTAGAGGGTTGGTTAGTTGGCAGTAGGGTTACTGATTTCAAGGGATTGTATAATCTGATCATGAGAGAACAGATCCTTAATAATTGCCAGAACCAGTTGTTGCATCAGTACCTGGTGGACTCTGATCTGACCTCTCCCCAAGAATTGGGAAAGAAGGCAGACAAATGGGTCAGAACCAGGGTGAGGCAGAAACCCCAGAACCAAGGGGGTGACACCAAGAAGCAAGATCCTAAGGGCTCTGAGAAAGGTGGGGATAAGTCAAAAGACCAGAAGTCTTCACAAGGGCCACAAAAATCTGCATCTGGTGGGGAGTCACAATCCAACAAGGGAAAAGGCCAAAAGAAGCCCTGGTGCAAATTCTGTAAACAGAAAGGGCACTGGACTTCTGATTGTAACAAGTCCAAAGACCAAACCACCACCACTCCTGCCCCTTAGGCAACTGTTCCCCCTAGTTCAGCTACTGGTGGAGGTTGTACACAGACTAAGGGTTTAGTAGGGTTGACCCTGGGTTCTGAAGTGGACTCTGACCTAGTCAGAGTGCCCACTCAGGCAATGCTGATTTGTGAGGGAGACCTTAATATGTCCTTCCTAGTGAGTCCCAGTAATCTGGGCAAATACAAACAGCAGCCTGTAATAAATGGCAAACAGGCTTTGGCATTTAGGGACACAGGTGCTAGTGTCACCATGGTGGCAGAGGATCTTGTGGACCCTGGACAGATCATCCTGGGCGAAATGTACCAGGTGACCAATGCAAGCAACGTCCAGACCAACCATAGACTGGCAGTTGTGAATTTCTCCTGGGGAGGGGTAACTGGCCTCAAGAAGGTTGTAGTCAGTGCAGACCTCCCTGTCGAATATCTATTGGGCAATGATCTAGAGACTTCAGCCTGGTCTGAAGTGGAGTTATGGACTCATGCTGAGATGTTGGGCATCCCTGCAGAGGTGTTTGCTGTGACCAGGTCACAAGCAAGAATGCATGACACTGAACAAGCTCTGGATCCTGGAACAATGGACCAGATGCTTCCCAAGAGGAGGAGCAGTAGGGTAAAGGCAGTGCCTTCCCTCTGTCTCAGATCACAGATTCACCCCCAGAGGGAGGTGAAGCAGATCCTGAAGAAGGAACTGCCCCAGAGGGACTTGAGCCTGATCAGGTTGAGTTCTTGGGGGCAGGGGGCCCTTCTAGGGAAGGTCTGAGTAAGGAGCAACAGTGCTGCCCCTCCCTTGAACCCCTCAGACAGCAGGCTGCTGCTGAGGCTGCTGGGAGTGCTAGTGGGTCCCATAAAAGTTATTGGGATGAGGGACTCCTATATTCTGAGGGTAGAGACCCAGCCCCTGGAGCCACCAGGAGGTTGGTAATACCTCAGAAGTTTAGGGGTTCCTCTTGACCTTAGCACATGATATCCCTTTAGCAGGTCACTTGGGCCAAAACAAGACCTGGGACAGGCTTGTTCCACATTTTCATTGGCCACATATGTCAGAGGACACAAAGGAGTTTTGTCGCTCCTGTGTCACTTGCCAAGCCAGTGGTAAGGCAGGTGGCACCACAAAGGCCCCCCTGATACCACTACCTGTGGTGGGGGTACCCTTTGAAAGGGTAGGGATTGACATTGTTGGTCCCCTTGACCCTCAAACTGCATCTGGGCACAGATTTATCCTGGTGGTAGTGGATCATGCCACCAGGTACCCAGAGGCAATTCCCCTGAGGACCACCACAGCCCCTGTGGTGGCAAGAGCCCTCATTGGAGTCTTCTCCAGAGTGGGTTTCCCAAAGGAGGTCATTTCTGACAGAGGTACCAACTTCATGTCAGGATATCTAAAAGCAATGTGGAAGGAGTGTGGTGTAACTTACAAGTTCACCACCCCCTATCACCCACAATGCAATGGTTTAGTTGAACGCTTCAACAAAACCTTGAAAGGAATGATTAAAGGACTCCCAGAGAAGCTTAGGCGGAAATGGGACCTTCTTCTTCCTTGCCTGTTGTTTGCATACAGAGAGGTTCCACAGAAGGGGTTGGTTACAGCCCATTTGAGCTTCTGTTTGGGCATCCTGTGAGAGGTCCACTGTGTTTGGTAAAAGAGGGCTGGGAGTTACCTCTCAAGCCCCCAAACAAGATGTGATGGACTATGTACTTGGTCTCCGCTCCCGGATGGCAGAGTACATGAAAAAGGCAACCAAAAACCTGGAGGCCAGCCAAGAATTGCAAAAAGCTTGGCATGACCAAAGGCTGTGCTGCCTGTATACCAGCCAGGACAGAAAGTGTGGGTGTTGGAGCCTGTGGCCCCAGCAGCCCTCCAGGACAAGCAGAGTGGCCCCCATACAATAGTTGAACAGAAGGGAGAAGTCACCTATCTGGTGAATCTTGGAACTCCCAGGAGCCCCCTGAGGGTGCTCCATGTCAACAGATTAAAGCCATATGTTGACAGGGCTGACATGGGCTTGCTCATGGCAACTGATGAGGACCAGGAGGAGGAGAGTGACCCTCTCCCTGACCTGCTCTCTCAGAACCCTGATGATGGGTCAGTAGATGGTGTTGCTTTGGCAAGCAGCCTCACTGACCATCAGCAAACTGAGTGCAGACAGGTTCTGCAACAGTTTAGACATATGTTTAGCCTGACCCCTAGTCAGACTTCCTGGTGCACCCATGAGGTGGACACTGGAGACAGTCTGCCTGTCAAGAATAAAATCTACAGGCAACCTGACCATGTCAGGGACTGTATCAGGACTGAAGTCCAGAAAATGTTGGAGCTAGGTGTAATTGAGCCTTCAGATAGCCCTTGGGCTAGCCCAGTAGTCCTGGTACCCAAGCCTCATACCCAGGGTGGTAAGAAAGAAATGAGGTTTTGTGTAGACTACAGAGGCCTCAATGCAGTCACTAGGACTGATGCCTATCCCATACCAAGGGCAGATGAGCTGATTGATACTTTGGCCTCAGCCAAGTATCTAAGCACATTTGACCTGACAGCTGGCTACTGGCAGATCAGATTAGCTGATGATGCAAAAGCCAAAACAGCATTTTCGACCCCTGGTGGGCACTACCACTTTGTGGTGATGCCCTTTGGATTGAAAAATGCACCTGCCACTTTTCAGAGGTTGGTGAATAAAGTTCTGGCAGGGATGGAAACTTATTGCTCAGCTTATCTAGATGATATTGCTGTCTTTAGTTCCTCCTGGCAGGATCACCTGGTCCACCTCAGGAATGTTTTGGAGGCTCTGCAGAAAGCAGGCCTCACTATCAAGGCCACCAAGTGCCAGATAGGGCAGAGTCAGGTTGTGTACCTGGGCCACCTTGTGGGTGGAGGCCAGGTTCAACCTTTACAGAGCAAAATCCAAACCATAATGGAATGGGTTGCTCCAACCACCCAGACACAGGTGAGAGCCTTCTTGGGCCTGACTGGGTACTATAGGAGGTTTGTCAAGGGATATGGATCTATAGTGACCGCCTTGAATGATCTGACCTCAAAGAAAATGCCAAAAAGGTTCAGTGGACAGCTAGCTGTCAAAAGGCATTTGAAGACCTAAAGCAGGCCATGTGCACTGCCCCCATCTTACAGAGTCCAGACTACACCAAAAAGTTCATTGTCCAAACAGATGCTTCTGAGCTGGGTGTGGGAGCTGTACTGTCTCAACTGAATGATGAAGGTCAAGACCAGCCAGTAGCTTTCATTAGCAGAAGGCTGACCCCTAGAGAGAAACGTTGGTCAGCTATAGAGAGGGAGGCCTTTGCTGTGGTGTGGGCCCTGAAGAAGCTGAGGCCATACTTGTTTGGCACTCACTTCATAGTTCAGACTGACCACAAGCCCCTCCTATGGCTTAAGCAGATGAAAGGTGAAAACCCAAAACTTTTGAGGTGGTCCATTTCCCTACAGGGGATGGACTATACAGTGGAACATAGGCCTGGGACCCAACATGCCAATGCAGATGGACTCTCAAGGTATTTCCACTTTGAACACGAAGACTCAACTGGTCAAGGTTAGTTTAGTGTCCCTGCGTTTGTGGGGGTTGTGTAGGAGAGTAGGATCTGCCTCTTATGTTGCCCCCACTTTTTTCTGATGTTACACTGGTTTCTGGCTATAGTCAGACTGGGTCCCTGCCAATCAGGGCCCCAGCCTCTCTGTTCTCTCTAAACGATTTGGAGTGCACTCTAGGTGTACTAGTGATTGGATGCTGTGGTGCCTTATGAGTCCCTAGTATATGGTACCTTAGGTGCCAAGGGCATAGGTACTTCACAGGCCTACCAGGGGCTGAAGCATGTATTATGCCACCCCTGGGAAGCAGGCTAAATCTGACACCACAGGCCTGCTACTGCAGCCTGGGTGAGGTGGTGCTAGCACTCCTCACCGAGATATAGGTTCCCTATATTTATCACACACACACATATAACCCTATCAGTCACCCCTAAGGCAGGCCCTATCAATCCTGAGGGCAGGGTGCTTGGCTTCTATGTGAGGGGGTGCCTCTGCCGGAGCAGGGCCCCTCTGCAGCCCTCAGAGTCCAGTCTCTGGTGCTGTTTGTGGATGCGGTTAAACCATATACTTTTAAGTGCATTATATCCTCGCGGTAAAATGCTAACTTTGGAATGGCTGCATCGAAACATGTCGTGTTTGGTGTCAACCACCTTGGAATACTACCCCCCCCGCCAGTCCTGGCGGCGGGGGTAGCATTCCACCCTTCTAGAGGGATAGACATGTACCCACTGTGGAAACACAGTAGAATCCTGAAGAGCCCTGGCATCACAAAATGGATGCCACCAGTCACAGACACGGGGCTGCCCTCCTGCTGATGACCGAAACTCACAGTGGAGGGAGCCCAACAAAAGGTATCCTGTCACAGGGAGGTATAACCACCTCCCAGACAGGGTTTAGTGTATTGGGGCTGGGTGGGTGCACTCTTAGAGTGCTTTGAAGTCCTGCACTGGGGGAGCAGATGCCAGTTCAAACCGGCTCAGGGGCTACCTGCCCCTGCTCTGGCGCGAAACTGGACAAAGGGAAGTGGGTGTAGCCCCCCACTCCCCTGACCCTCCCATAGGTGGGGTCATAGAGCTAGTCCCTCCCTTCTTTACAGTATAAGATAGGGAGCCCTTGAACTTGTAAGTTAGATATCCCTGGACAACGCTCTGAAGAAGAATCCTGGCCCTTCGACGTTCCACTACCTTTGGAAGACAGAAGAATCTCCCTTGGAGTCAAGGAGTGACTCCCCTGCTTGGCAGGCACCAAAAACTACAAACGACGGTCGCAAACTACGCCGCTCCCGCCGGAGTCCGAAGTCCGAAGTCCCTGCAGCCCAAGAAGTGGATTTCCTGACTTTTCCAAGGCCATCGTAAGTCCCCAGCGAAGCTGAGGCCAGTGGACTGCACGAGTGACGAGGAACCGCGACCCCTGCGTACCGTGCACTATTGTCGAGTGCAACCCCGCCACAATGTTCTAAGAACCTGTGCTTTGGACCACGTGTGGTCCCAGCCTCCAGCAGGAATCCCTCCTAAGATCAGAGGCCTACCGCATCCCGAGTGACCGTGGGCCCCTGTGAGTGAAACCACCCGAGGCGTCTTCGCGATCCCTTGCCAGCCGGCTCGTGGGTCCCCAGAAGACTTTCTAAAGAAACCAAAGGGCTCCCCTGGTTGCGCCAGGCCTGCCCTGACTTACCCTTGCTGGGTGAGTCCCTCAGACCTTGCTGGTCTGCGCCATTGCCTTTTCACACTTTACATGAGACTTGCTGTTACCAAGGCCTGTTGGCTCCAATCGAGTTGCCGACACCACAGTAAGCTGCAGACATCGTGAGACACGCCGAATCCAGCTCCTGGTCGTCGTCGATGCCTCCTGGACCTCGTGGCTGAAGAGTCAAGGCAACCGTGAACGACCTGAATCCTGCGACGACGGTGGGCATTCATCTTCCTTGCCCCGAGTCACTGCCAAGTGACTTTGAACACTGTCCCCTCTGCTTTCAGGTCATCCTTCCACCGAATCCAGGCTTGGATTCCACCGGACACTTCTTCGAACCATCACAAGCAGCAAGTCTTCTTGGTTCGCCATTGAAAACGACGCCGCGACCCGACACCAAAGGACACCTGTGCACCCGGCTTCCCTGGGTGAGGTATCTCCAGCACTACGGTGCTCCTGTGGGTGTGGGCCCTAGAACTACTTACCCTGTAAGTGACTTGCTTGTAGGTTCACCAGAAGTATCCTAAAACTCCTATTCTCCCCGTGCGATTCTCGCACTGACGCGTACAGGGTTCGCGGCTGTGTTAGACACACCGCGTCCAACTCCCTAGTAAATCTACCAGTAACCGCGTCCTTCGACTCGTACTGACCGATCGGTGTGTTCGCCTCGAACACGCCAGGGGCCTGTAACATTGATAACTCAATCGCGTCCGCTTACATAGACTCGTACAGGACTCGCACTAGTGTCTGAACACCGCGTCCGTCCCCTGTGGGTCTCTTACAACTACCTGGGTGGTTCTCTGGGGTCCCTCGATTCTATGTGCCCTAGACCCCGGTCTAGCCAAGATAAGATTGTGATATTTACTGTGCTAACTTATTTTTGATAACAATTGACTTGTACATATGTTCCTGACTTCTAATCTCATAAAGAGATTAGTAGAGAGTGTTTATTAATAAATACATATATATTTGATATATATACCTGTGTGGTGTCTTTTCATTTGGTGATTCAAGAGATTGTGTGGTAAAACAAGCTGCTTTACATTCCTTCAAAACTTAGCCTGAAGGCTGCTCTCCACAGCTACCACTAGGATAGCTTTCTATAAAGGTTGTCTTAAACCTATCTACCATAAGAGTCGATTTGTACTGGTGCAAGGTGTCCACTTTAATTAGTGAACAGCATATACCAGGCCAACTTCTCACAATCTGTCTGCCATTCTAGCGGGAATTCTACCGAGGTCGGTTTAGTAATGTCTGTAAGGGGTATGATTGTGGATTTACTCCAATTAATTTGTAGTCCAGAGTGTCCTCCAAATTTAATATACTCACGTAATAATGGGGATAGGTGGATACTGGGTTCTCGTACATATAGCACCATATCGTCTGCGTACATTGATATGCTTATCGGGCGTTGAGGGAATTGCAAGGCTGTAGCCGCATGCTGTTGGCGTATCTTACATGCTAACAGTTCTATTGCTATAGCGAATAACAACGGCGAGAGGGGACACCCCTGTCTCGTTGCCGCGCTGTATTTGAATAATGTCTGAGACATGCAGATTTACTTTTATTCTCGCTACTGGTTTGTTGTATAAAATTCGGATCCATGTCATTAAGATAGGGGGCAGGCCCATTTTCTGTAGGACCGTAAATAGGTACTCCCACTCCACCGAATCAAAGGCCTTGGCAGCATCTAGTCATACCGCCTCCGCCTCCAGGTCTGGGTTGAGTTGATGTGATAGTGCAAACAGTGTGCGTATGTTATGCAATGTAGAGCGGTGGGGAATAAATCCAGATTGGTCGGGTAGTACTATGGGGCCTATTAGGATGACGGGCGGACTTTTGTCCGCCCGCCACCCTAGCGGTGCGGGGACCGGCCGCCAGTGGTGCGGCGGTCCCGCACAGGCGATTAGGATGCCACCGCCACCGTGGCGGTAGCATCCTCCATTCCCAGCATTGTGGCGGACGGTGCTCACAGCACAGCCCGCCACAATGCTGGGAATGCACTGTGTGCATCGTCATGCACAAGGTGACAGGCACCGTGAGGTGCCTGCCACCATGTCCATGACAATGCAAGGGGGTACCATAGGTACCCTCCATGTGCACCCCCCAATACCCTGGGGGCCCGCAACGGGCCCCCGAAAGCAAACTCTGCATGGTTTTCCATGGCGGGGTCTCCGCCATGGAAAGCCCTGCACCGCTGCCCATGGTAATATGGATGGCGGTGTCTAGCAGACACCGCCACCATATCCAGCCCCTTTTCCGCCCGGTCGACTGGTCGACCGGCGGTAAACCGGCGGACGGTCTTTCCGTCCGCCGGAGTCCCACCCGCCATCGTAATATGGCGGGGGGGAAACGGAGTGTGGGTGGTGGGAAATAGCGGGCGGATCGCCACTGTCATACGGGCGGTGGCGATCCGCCCGATATCCAAATGACCCCCTATGTTTTGCATTAGGGGTTGTAATCTAGTAGCAATTATTTTCGCAAAAATTTTGGTGTCTGTGTTTATTAACAACAGCGGACGGTAGGAGTCACTACAGGTGGGGTCTTTATTAGGCTTCAATAATGCAATGATAAGTGCTTCTCGTAACATGGGCGGTAAAATCTGTTTTTCGTGTTCATCCCTGTAAATTTCTACAAGATACGGACTGTTTAGGTCTACATAGGCTTTGTAAAACTCTCCTGTAAACCCGTCAGGGCCCGGGGCCTTGCCATTTGGGAGTGTTTTTATGGCGTCTGTGACTTCTTCTACGGTAATCGGTTGTGCTAAATATTCCCTCTGATTGTCAGACAACCAAGCGAGGGCTATGTCTTCAAGATAGTCGAGAATTTCTCGACCGTTGGCAGTGTTACCTGTCGCGTATAGGTCACTATATGTTGCCATGAAGGTTTTGAGTATGTCTGCTGTGGCGTATTTCTGTGTTCCTTGTGTATCTTTAATATTGGTAACCACATGCGTGGTACGTGGATTACATATTTTTTGCGCTAAGGTACGGCCTGGTCTACCCCCTTCCCCGTATGTTCTAGCCGTCTGGCGGTGTGATAGGTACCGTATCTCACTGTCTGCTAATTCCTGATATTCAGCCAAGCGCTCTTTTATGTCCCCTAGTGTGGCAGCGTTTTGTGTGCGTTCAAATTCTGTTTCCAGCTGTCTCAGTGTATCTTCACATGTTTGCAATTGGGTTCGAATGTCACGTAGTATACCAGCATTCGTACTAATACAAACGCCGCGTATAGTGGCTTTAAAAGCCTCCCATAATATGCCAGCATCTGTCTCAGAGTTGGCATTGATGCGGAAATACTCTTTTATGGCGTGATGTATGGTCGTGTTATAAAGAGGGTCCAGCAGTGCCTTTGCATTGAAGCGCCAAATGAAGGGCGGGGGGGTATAGTGTGAAAGATCTAGTGACATCATTATAGGGTTATGGTCTGACAATGTCCTGGATAGGTGCTGTACATCTCTTACCCATGTGCTGGCGATTTCCGTTGCCAACCAATAATCTATACGCGCCCAGCTATTGTGGTACATAGATACATGTGTACCTTCTAGTTTGTGTGGATTATGTAATCTCCAGATATCCAACATTCTGAATTCTGACATGCCCTCCTTCATTACTCTGAGTGCTTGTTTATGGGGATCTTTTGTAGTGCCTGATCTGTCCAGCTCCTCATTAAGCGATAGATTGAGATCCCCGCCCCACAGGAGTTCCATCTGTGGCAAAGTTCTCAACTTTCCAGAGATAGTGCTGAAGAAGGCAGGGTCATCCATGTTAGGACCGTACGTCCTATCCGGGTACCTCTCACATGTCCAGTGATTATAATATATCTACCGTGCTCATCCAAAAGTGTTTGGTCTATAATAAAATGTGTCCCTTTTTTTACAAGTATGAGAACACCTCTTGCGTAAGTTGAATAGGAGGATGTCAGCGTGATCTCAGCCCATCTATTACCCAGTGAACATTTAGTACTGCTCGCCAAATGGGTTTCTTGCAGCAATGCAATGTCAACGTGGTGCCTATCTAAATACGCAAGGACTTGTCTTATCTTCCGGGGGTTATTAAGCCTACGGACATTCCATGTTAATATGCATAGCGCAGATGCTGCTTTCCTATTTTTCATTTTGGAGTGAGTATCGAAGTGTGTTGCGGTATGTCATGTGAAAGGCAGTACCTGTACATAATGATGTGTTCTGACGGTTGACGTTGTAGTATGCAGCTCCAGGTATGCACGACCAATGTCTTGTAATTGCTATAACTGTATCTGGGAAACTAAATATACCCATTAACCCCCCTCCCACTTTAGCATCCCAATCATGCCAAAGACATAGCCCCATAAACCAAACACTTAACATCTAACATTGTCGGGGATCACCCATTGTGGGCCGCTAAGTGCACACATTAACACCCGCATAATGGATGCGGCCGGAACATAGATAGAGTAATTGGCAATACAAAGATCAACATTTCAAAAGTTAACATTGTGCCATTTGTCATGTCATAACAAATATCCTATATATATCCAACTTTTTTTTAGCATCAGTCTGAAGACGCCTTGTTTTCATGTATTCTTTCTTCCACATAAATATAGTCGCACGTGTCTATATCTAGGTGCAATCACATATCAGGTCCACTAGCAACGGCCAGTTGACAGCCTCACCTGAAAATATCCACAAGTGGTAACCGTGGTCCGATCTATACATGAAGACTGAGTTAGTGATGCAATGCCCACAGTTGATTGTGAAGTATACCTTACAGGTCATAGGTCAGGTCTCCTAACAGAGGCAGGTCGATCAATAGAACAAAAAAAACCTGATCGTTTGTAGTGGTTTATCATATACTATAGTAAGCCATGCTACTAGTTCTGTCCGGTGCCCAAATAAGCATCGCCCATGGTAGAGTATGGGAGTAGGCGGCTGTCACTACGTTACCTTCCATGCTCCATCAATTGGGCTATAGACAAGTATGTCTGCGGGCTAGTACTAGTCCTTTTGTTTCGCTCAACAGATGTACAACCGCATTTTTTAACATTCTCGTCATTAGGCGCCTTTTACACAGTCAGTCATTACATGGAGGTGTATATATCATCCAGATGCCATGCATGTATGTGATATAGTCTTTCCAATGTACAGAGCTTACCTCCCTTCCGAATTCGTTCGATAGTAGATACCACCAGACATCGAGTAACCGTTCGTCTAGCGTTATGCAGTCTTACCATGCCATGTATGTCTTGTTTATAGTTCTCTATCGTTGCCTTCAGCCTGCGATGTGGAGGGAGAGTGTCCTTTGGGTTTCTGTTTAGTGGAGATATGCTTTATGAAGTCTTGGACAGCTTTTGGTGTAGGCAATATTCTCAATTTGCCGTCGTGGGTGACTCGCAGTTTCGCGGAATAAAGCATTGCGTAGGGTACTTCCAAATCTCTGAGTTTCTTTTTGACTGCTGTAAATTCCCTGCGCGCCGCTTGCACTGTTTGTGTAAAATCCGGATAGAAGGAGACATCATAGTTGTTATACGTGGTTCGTTGTTTTTCGCGGGCAAGGCGAAGTATTGTGTCTCTGTCCCTGTAGTTTAGCACCCGGGCAATTATTGGACGTGATGGGGCTCCTGGAGGCGGTGGTGGTGCCAGAGATGGGTGCGCTCGTTCAATAATGAGCAGTGGGGAGAAGTTTTCTGCACCAAAACAGTCTTTCAGCATACCCTCTATGTACGTTTCTAGACGTCCAGTATTGGCGCTCTCCGGTATTCCCATTATGCGTACGTTGTTCCGTCGCGATCTAGTTTCCAAATCTTCACTTTTATTTTTGATGACTTCCAAAAGTTTTTGCCATGGAGGCACATTTTGTTGCTGTAGCGCCTGATTCGTCCTCCACTGCTGAGATGCGCAATTCTGCTGCGTCCAGGCGCTCGCCTTGTTTGTCGAGTTTCGCCGCCATGTGACCCACTCGCAGCGTGAGGGCGTCAATCTTGCCGTCGAATGCTTGCAAGCTTTGCTGGATGGCATTGAGAGCGGTCTCCATATTAGATTCACGGTTACGTTCTGAATCAAGTTCAGTGTCTGACAGTGTCTGTGTATTCCTGGGCGTGCGGCGCATTTCAAATGATATTTTAGGCTGCTGCTTGTCTGGTTTGCCCATGTTGCAGTGTGCGGCAAGGTAACGTATCGTGATAAGGGGATGTGCTTGTGTCAGCTTCTGTGTATGGGATTAGAGGTAAACTCCGGTGTGTATCAGCCCAATACCACTCGCCTTTCTCCCAGTCTGGTGTTCTCACTAGCTGCCATACCACCCGCCTCTTTGTTGGGGAGCCGCCGTTGGTCAGTCGTTCCCAGCGATGTGCGCAGGTGGATATTCTGCCTCTATGTCTCTGTGAACACAGTACCCCCTCACAGCAGCACAGTACCAGGATAGTCCCCCACGTTACACGCAATAGTGGGTGCCTGGGGCTGCGTGTGTGCGGACGTCCAACGGCGCAGTACAGGATCAGTGCCGGGTGCTCGGGCAGGTATCATCCATTATTTTCGCCATTTCTAGCAATAGCTGCACCAATGCAATGGTTCTGTGCACGGGCCAATACTTGTGTTAGGGCGCTATAGTCCCGGACCTCCCAATGCGCGCCATGCAGGGCAGGGTACCGATGCTGGTGTTGCGTCCCTTCAAATCACGTGCAATGTCTCAGAGGCGCAGGGGCACAGCTCCGCAATGTTATTAAATGTTTCAGTAAAGTTTACACTCCCAAAGCGCCTCCATTTTCTTTCGGCCGGTTACGCGGGATCATATAACAAAAGAGCAGACCTGCAGATCGTACAGGGCAGACCCAGGGGCACTCGCCGGCAAGTGTCTTTACCGCCGCGCTTTGCAACACATAATCGCACTCACCCCCTATCCAAGCGGCTATTGAATCTCCGGTCTGCAAGCAACGGCTCTGACTTGCGATCAGGGGATAGTTGGAGCCGCCATCTTGATTTGCATATCGGGCTCCGCGTCCGTCAGCTACAGAGTCATTTTTGAGCAATTTCAGGATCGGGCACTGTTCACTGCAGCATATTTCGGGTGCGCTAATCTTCCGATGCCTCAGCAGATTCAAATGGCGTGTCTGTAGGTGTCACCTGCGGTCATTTTCGGCTGATTGTTGTTCCGACCCTGCGGAGCAGCACTATCACGCTTCCATCTCGCTGTGCGCCCTCTAGCGCCCCCCCTTACCCCTGTTGATTGTTGAAAACCATTTTAACCATTTTAATCTATGTACTGTTTAGGGTTAAATGTAAGAATGTGTTTTATTCTAATTGAGAACAATAACGTTTTGACTGAGAACCTCAAATCTACCCACTCATCATTATGTCAAGGTAAAATGCATAAAACAAGTTATTGTGTACTCATAGGCATCATAGAAGAAGCAAGAGACATGATTACCACTCCTACTATAAGTATACTAAACACTCAAACACAGATAAACCACATGTATGACCCTAGTGCATGACATATCTGCCCTACATCCATTTATTCCTATGAATCTGAAGTTAGATGACCCTATACAGATAACGTTATGAAAAAGACTATTGCACCCCATATATTTTACATGCAAAAAACTGAGGAAATTAAAAAGCACGTAAACTCGCATTGCACAGATAAAAGGTGCTATATTTGATGAATTGCTGAGTAAATCCATACACTGCTACAACTTTTGCAAAACATTCATCCACTGGAAACATGCTACGTATGGGAAAACAGGGCGGCTCCCCCCACAAGTCCCAGAACTGAAAAATAAAATGGTAATAAAGTTTATTTATTACTGTTTTATTTTTTTGCAACCCGTCCGGAACAGTCAGGACGGGGCAGGGCCAGCGCTGCTGAGTGGCAGCAGTAGGGAGTTGTGCGTTTTAAAATGAACATGTCTCTTTGGCCAGCCATGCGCATTTTAAAGTTCTCTAACCCAGCTGTCATAGACAGCTGGGTTAGAGAAATCACAGGCCTCGAGTGCTCTTAGGAATGCTGAGAGAGGCTGCTCCATCCAATCCTGGTGCTGCTTTCATGCTGTGAAAGCAGAGACAGCATTGGGTAGTGCAGTTTCCTGCATCAGGAGCTTTCTGGAAGACACCCGAGGGAGGAGGACGTCGCGCTGCGAAGGTAAGTGAATTAATTTTATTCTTTCTTTGTGCCCCCTCCCAACCCAGAGCCCTCGATACAAGCCAGCCGCCACTGAATGGCAGATTCATCACAGAGCATGATGGCAACAGATGTAGCATAACAGCTTTGCTCCAACTCCACCAGCCTAACGCTGCACATGCCAAATGCCACAACATCTATGCAAGCTTACGTTGAATCATGCAGAGAGGCTGTATTCTACGTCCACACACCTCTAGGGAATATGCACACCAGTTTCCCCAGTCCAGGTCAAGTGCTACAGATAGTTCACAAACTAAATGTTTTACAGCACAAAAGTGCCTTACATTCAGTGTTTAAGTAGCTCTGGGTACACATAGCAACCTGTGCCTATTGGACTTCAATTCTGTCAATTGGAGTGTTTTACCACTAGCGTCATGGAACCACCTTACCACTTAACCCAAACTTAGCAGCAAGTACACCACTTCAAACTTGGCCCTCGAGGTAATGGGGCAAAGCTGTCCAAGGCTTACGCAAGGAAATGGTGCGGGCTAGAAACTCAGAACTCAGTAGCGACAATTACAACACTCAGTGACGCTGCCAATGCAGGCAGTGATTTTACTTTAAGAGAAAGAATACTCTGTTCTGCGTACATGAAAACCCAAAAGAACAAAAGGAAACATGCAGAAAAAATAAATAGTTCCAGTGTTTCAGCTTTGACATAGTGTGTTCATAATTATCAAGGTACCGTATTTTAACTTTAAACACAGGTTTTGACAATAAACCAACCCTTTCCTACAAAGTTTAACTTCGCGTTTTTCACAGCTATTAAGCCATTGCACATTATTTTGATCTCATGTTTTTTCATATCCATTATAAACCTTCTCATAAGGTCTCAGGAAATATTCTAATGGGGAAAACAGCCAAACTCACTAGAATACTATTCCTCCGCGGATACAGTATTTCTTTCAAGTTGTTTCTTCTCGGAATCCCAATGAGCACCTCCACTCCATGAGGGAGAACTGAGCATAATCAAAATCCTTTTGGAGGCTAACACAGTCACTGAATTTTTACTGATTTTTACAGATAAATACAGACAGAAAACTATTTATATTGAAAATACAGAAAATAGGTTTTCTTCTGGATGATTCTCACTGCTGTCAATCATGTGTGCAAGGGTTGACTGACAGGTAGGAGAGTAAGGAAAAGGATTTCCAACTGATGTGTAAATAACTGCGGCAGTACAACTGTCTTAGCTGTTCTACAATGCACATTATTTCAATATTGAACTGTAGATGGCTTAAACTCATTGGACATTCAAACATGAGTAATCATTTGTTGGTTAAATAAACATGGAAATATACAAATTGCAGCTTCGTTTTTACACTCAGCACAAACTAAATATGGATAAATACAGATAAAATGAGCAAAAAATAAATATGGATAAATACAGACGGAAATGTCCAGAAAAGAAATACCATAAAACTGGGAGCCCTCCACATACTTGGGGTCGGAGATACAGGGGGCTCACCACAAGGATCCTCCCATGGGAATCACAGCAAATTCTCCACAGAGCAGACACAGTGGGGTCGATTCCGATTCGGGCCGGAAATTTCTCCGACCGAGCCGGACCCGGAGAGATTTCCGACCGAATCGGACCCGTGCAGTCCGACCGAACGAGTACGATGCGTCCGTATGTTATCGGACTCGAGTCGGTCGGACTCCCATTGAAGTCAATGGGAGCCGGTCGTACAACGCGTACGCGGGCTCCCATTGACTCAATGGGTGCGAAGTCGGACAAGGGCGCCCCCTACAGCGGGTACGCGGCGAGGCGATTCGCGCCGTACACGCACAGGTAGGGGGACCCATGGGTCCCCCTGTGTGCGACTTGCGCGGCTACGCGTACAGGAGGTCCGACACGGACCCCCAAAGTACGGCTCCGACAGCTCTTACGAGCCGGAGTGCGCGGCTCGGTCGGACTGCTCGCGGCGCGCATCGTACTTACCCGGCCGGGAAACGTCTCCATTGCGCGGTGCGAGTCGAGTCCGAGCGAGTCGGTCGGAGCGGTTCGAGCCGGGAGCGAGTCGGTCGGAGCGGTCGGGACGCCCGGACGAGTCGGTCGGCGATTTCGCATCGTACTCGCTCGGCCGGACCCGCGTACGGTTCGGTCGGGAAACAGGGCTCCGAATCGGATCCGGTAAAGCCGAATCCGATTCGGAGCCCTACCGGCCGAGATCGGAATCGGCCCCAGTGTATCTTGGATCGCAACTTCTCTCTGTAGCTGGATTACTACTCTTTTCTCATTCTCCGAAACGGCTGCTACTCTCATGTTCCCGGATGCCAGTGGACACTGGTGGGCTGTAAGTCCTGTTCATTTCTTTTCCTTGTTGCTAAAAAGTTTTTTTTTTTAAATCCTGTAGCCAGGACGTCTCAGTTGCAGTAAAGTCCAATAATATCTCATCCCAAATGAAAGGGATCCGACCCATGCCAGAATTATAGGGACAAGCTAGGCAACAAACTTCAATCTGTTTATTTACAGTTATTTTGAAGGAGAGATAAGGACATCATAAGTACATGACACATACATACTTAGGAACCTAGGTATTTCTTCCAGTTCAGTACTTTTTTTTTTGTGGAGTTTTATATAGGGCAAACTCGACCTAAAGGTATCAGAGCACTTTACATGAGCACCAATTGCACTACAGATGGACACATTCATTTTGTTAGGCACGTGGAGATGAAGTGATTTGACCAGAATCACAGAATGTTGAGCTTCCCTGACAATTCTCAAACCCGGTTCCCCAGCTTCGAGATCGACCGCTCTAGTCGTTAGGCCACATCAGAGATCTTGCTTAGCTATTAGTCGACCCAGGCTGGCATCGAACTACATAAGGCATGACCAATTAGAGACAGGAACACAAAGTCTCAGGACACCGACACGCCACACAGATACACACAGAACATGGCATGCTACAGGATGCCATAACCCTTCTTTAAACAGCACATCCTCTGCCATTGCCTGTGCTGAGCTGAAGTCCTTGAAGTCCTGTCTGTGCACTTTGATAGTAACTCAGGAGTAAACTCATCGAGCTCTAGGCTTAATCAGCCCACCAACAGATATTCCGGGTGCAAAATGCAGTATTTGAAAATATTTCCACTTGCTTTCTCCTCCACCACCTGGCTTGCGAAGGAAGGCTGCAGAGTCGGCAGAAGGAAAGTTTTATTGCAATTGGTAGATTGAGAGAGTTTGGCTTGTCTAGTGCCCAAAACTCTAATTGTGAGAGGCTATTAACAGTAGGTGTTTCTGGAGCACAGGGCATAAACATTTCACGATTCCAAGATTGAAGCTACTTTTTTTCAGCTCATGCCTACCATTCTCATTAAACGTTGTCAGAAAATCTTGACTGTAGTGGTCAGAGACTAACAGACGGGGTATGGGTGGGCGAAATTTCAGTTTTTATCTCATGAAACAGACGTCGTTCCCATAAAAGGGAGGCATGGGCGGAATTCGCATAATTTATTTCCCCCGCAGAAAGGACAAGAAATTACTCGAAATGTTGCTTTATTACATGGGCTCCCAGTCTGTCATTCTACGTTATTTCTTTAGCATGAAATGCATCTTTGTGCTCATTTTGGTCATGAGGATAGATTTCCCTGGTGCCTCAACAGAAATGTTACCTGAACAAAGTTTTAGTTATGATATATGACATGGTGGAATGGCGAAATCTCGGCCATTTCGCATTACAACCATAGTGCGAAATGCAAGAATTCACATGAGATATCGCCGGTGTTAATTCAGCTGGGCCTAATAAAAGTGTGCTCAAATATCTCTTGGCCACGGGTCAGACAGACATTAGTTTGGCATGGGTGAACATTTTATGTAAATGTGTGACTGTTAAATAGATTTAACAAAGCTTTAAAACAAAAATGGGATATAAGAGAGCTAACACTCGCAAAATAATAATTTCACGAGTGCCAAACACTGAGTCGTTTCCATTTATGGGTGGCACTTGGACCGGTGACATCAAGGGAACACACTACTAATTTCAATTTTAGCAGTTCACTGAAATCTTTAAAATAACTGTGGTTTACCCAGCGGTACATGCAAAGTTACTTAGGGCCATATGTACGATTTAAGTGGCGTAGCGTGTCGTTAGCCTCCTAGGCTTAACGACACACTCGCCACTTCGGAAACGCAAGGCTGCACCATATTTACAAGAATGTGGTGCAACCTTGTGTTTCCCCCTGCGATGGCGCTAAGTTTAACAACTTAGCGCCACCGCAGGCACCCTTGCACCAGAGTGCAAGGGTGTCTGTGTGCAGGGGAGGATTGGTTATGTGTAGGAAGGTGTCCCTTTCATGTGTGCTGCTTCATGCAGCACACATGAAAGTTACAAAATGAAATTTTTTAAAAAGGTTTGTTTATGTACAGGAAGGGACATCTTCCTGTACATAAACAAACCATGGCATTTTGCTTTTTCCATGTGTGCTGCACAAGGCAGCACACATGGAAAAAGCAAAAACAAGGAGAAATAATGCATTTCTCCTCGTTTCGCCACCTTAAGACCAGGGTTTTCCTGGTCTTAATTTTGGCGCTGCCTCCTATGTACGCCACCCTTGTACATAGGGGGCAGCGTCAAAATGAATGGGTGTTGCGGTGGAACGCCCACCGCAACACCCCCTGCATGTCCCTTTCACGCTAACCATAGCGTGAAAGGGTGCCTTATGTACAAGGCAGCGTTAAGCCACGTTAAGTGGCTTAACGATGCCTTGTACATAAGGCAAGGCCCCTATTGCCAGGGGAACGTCACAAAAAGTGACGTTCCCATAGCAATAGGGGCTTGTACATATGCCCCTTAGTTCCACCAGGAGTTACCCTCTTTCAATTCATGCTACATTTTGAAGAAACTTGTCAGTCGTTAACAACCAGTGTTTTAAATCGTAATAAAGAAAGTAGGGCAGGTACTCACCATTTAGAGTACATGTTTGCTCCTGAGAAGTGTCATTACTCTCCTATAAGATATTGCAGCAGTGATGAGAAGTGCAGGTACTCTCCTTTTCAAATGTAAAGAAGTGCCGGTACTCAATACCGGACCGTACCTGCCCATATGAAGCACTATTTACAGCTTTACAAGTAACACTGGGTGTGCAAAGTTCATGGTTTTGCACACATTTCACGAGCCTGCCTTGAGGATAACCTTGTGCCACTCATTTCAGTATGTGGTAGGCTGCCTATGTGTATCCACATAAGCCTGGGCTGGGGTCAAGAAGCAGCGGGTTATGTTAAGGGGGCTAAGCAAGGGTTAGAGGGTGATGGGGATGTGCTGTGAGTGAAGCTTTGACAGGGTATGACTTGAAAGTGCTACTGGATTTTGCAAAATGTTTTGAAAATTGCTAAGTTTTTCGTGTGTTGTAAAAAAATTGCGAAGTTTCTGAGTTGATAGACTTCTCAATTTCAAACTTCTAGTTATAACTTGTGTATAGTGTGCTACAAAAATCTTTGGTTTTCACTAGTGGTCATGGATTAGCCAATTTCACACACTCCCTACTTGTTACTTGAGAACAGGTAATCTAAAAATCTTTGATTACCAGCGGCCACCATTTTAACTGTAATATCAATCTTAGCGTATAATAACAATGTATTGTTTTGAAAGACAATACTTCTGCCTGGGTGCCTGCTGTTACTAAGAGTGATAATGTGGTGTCATATTGTAGTTGGTACCATCATTCACAGCAACTCCCATGAGTTAGGCTTTGACCACTTGGCCCCAGTTACCATGGGAGAGTTGAGGACTCTCCAAGGCGGTAGCTGGAGTACAGGCTGCACCCAGTGTACAAGCAGCACCACAGAGAGCAAGCTGTGCATTTAGTACACAACACCCCCAGCCTGAAACTAAACCCCTGAGTATAGACTGCATCTTTGAGTAAAGGCAACACCTCTGAGCACAAGCTACACCCTTGAGTACAAGCTGCATTCTTTAGTAAATGTTGCACCTGTGAGTGTCAGCTGCACAGCAAAACCAAAGGGGATGATGGACGGAGTGTTGAACATTGCAAGCACTCACCCCCAGTCAACTGATCTGGGTTTAATCCATCATCATTCTTTAGCTCACTCCGCCACCCCAGTTCAGACATGGCCATATGCAAATCAGTCTGACCCTGTGCCTCATGGGAACAGTCCAGCCCGAACTGCCAAGCCATGTCTTCCCTGGACCGGAAACAAGCATCCTGGGACCGGTATCTGGCTTACAGCCGTCATCAGCCAGGCTATTTTGCATCCAGTGGCAAAGTGAGCAAGGGACCCACGTCTGGGCATACCCTGCCAACTTAGGGCGAACAAAGTGATGCCAAAGGGGATGATGGACGGAGCGCTTGAGCTGCACCCCTGAGTAGAGTTAGTACTGCTCTGTATCAGCTGTAGCCGGGTACAAGCTGCAGGCAAATACTGCTGTGTAAAAGGATCACCTTTCAATAAAAGCAGCATTGCTGAATACAAGTAACGCACCTGACTACAAGTTGTACTCATAAGTACGCTTTGCCCCCCAAGTATTAGCGGCAACAGGACATCAAGCAGTACCCAGAGTTCAAGCGGTCCCCTCAGTACAAGTTTTACCCCGAGTACAAGCGGTCCCCTCAATACAAGCTGTACCCGGACCTACAAGCAGTACCCTCAGTACAAGCTGTACCCAGAGTGCAAGCAGTCCCCTCAGTACAACTGTCCCAAGTACAAGCGGCCCCCTCAGTACAAGCTGCACTCAGAGTACAAGCGGAACCCTCAGTACAAGCTGCACTCAAGAGTACATCGGTCCCTTCAGTACAAAATGTACCCAGAGTACAAGCGGTCCCTTCAGTACAAGCTACACTCAGAGTACAAGCGGAACCCTCAGTACAAGCTGTGCCCAAGTACAAGCAGTCCCCTCAGTACAAGCTGCACCCAGAATACAAGCGGGCCCCTAAGTACAAGCTGCAAACAGAGTACAAGCGATCCCCTCAGTACAAGCTGTACCCAAGTATAAGCCGTACCCTCAATACAAGCTGTACCCTCAGTACAAGCGGCCCCCTCAGTACAAGCTGTACCCAGGCTACAAGCGGTCCCATCAGTACAAGCTGCACCCAGGCAACAAGCAGTCCCCTCAGTACAAGCTGCACCCAGAGTACAAGCGGTCCCCTCAGTACAAGCTGCACCCAGAGTACAAGCGGTCCCTTCAGTACAAGCTGCACTCAGAGTACAAGTGGTCCCCTCAGTACAAGCTGCATCCAGGCTGCAAGCGGTCCCATCAGTACAAGTTGCACTCAGACTACAAGCAGTCCCCTCAGTACAAGCAATCCCCTCAGTACACGCTGTACCCAGAGTACAAGCGGTGCCCTCAGAACAAACTGCACCCAGAGTGCAAGCGGTCCCCTCAGTACAAGCTGCACACAGAGTACAAGTGGTCCCCTCAGTACAAGCTGGACCCAAGTACAAGCGGTCCCCTCAGTACAAGCTGCACCCAGAGTACAAGCGGTCCCTTCAGTACAAGCTGCACCCAGAGTACAAGTGGTCCCCTCAGTACAAGCTGCACCCAGGCTGCAAGCGGTCCCCTCAGTACTAGCTGGACCCAAGTACAAGCGGTCCCCTCAGTACAAGCTGTACCCAGGCTAAAAGCGGTCCCCTCAGTACAAGTTGTACCCAGGCTACAAGCGGTCCCCTCAGTAAAAGCTGGACCCAAGTACAAGCGGTCCCCTCAGTACAAGCTGGACCCAAGTGCAAGCGGTCCCCTCAGTACAAGCTGCACGCAGAGTGCAAGTGGTCCCCTCAGTACAAGCTGAATGCAGAGTACAAGCGGTCCCCTCAGTACAAGCTGAACGCAGAGTACAAGCAGTCCCCTCAGTACAAGCTGGACCCAAGTGCAAGCGGTCCCCTCAGTACAAGCTGGACCCAAGTGCAAACGGTCCCCTCAGTACAAGCTGCACGCAGAGTGCAAGTGGTCCCCTCAGTACAAGCTGAACGCAGAGTACAAGCGGTCCCCTCAGTACAAGCTGAACGCAGAGTACAAGCAGTCCCCTCAGTACAAGCTGAACGCAGAGTACAAGCAGTCCCCTCAGTACAAGCTGTACCCAGAGTGCAAGCGGTCCCCTCCGTACAAGCTGCACGCAGAGTACAAGCGGTCCCCTCAGTACAAGCTGTACCCAGAGTGCAAGCGGTCCCCTCAGTACAAGCTGCATGCAGAGTGCAAGTGGTCCCCTCAGTACAAGCTGAACGCAAAGTACAAGCGGTCCCCTCAGTACAAGCTGCATGCAGAGTGCAAGTGGTCCCCTCAGTACAAGCTGAACACAGAGTACAAGCGGTCCCCTCAGTACAAGCTGAACGCAGAGTACAAGCGGTCCCCTCAGTACAAACTGTACCCAGAGTGCAATCGGTCCCCTCAGTACAAGCTGCATGCAGAGTGCAAGTGGTCCCCTCAGTACAAGCTGCACCCAGAGTGCAAGTGGTCCCCTCAGTACAAGCTGAACACAGAGTACAAGCGGTCCCCTCAGTACAAGCTGAACGCAGAGTACAAGCGGTCCCCTCAGTACAAACTGTACCCAGAGTGCAAGCGGTCCCCTCAGTACAAGCTGCATGCAGAGTGCAAGTGGTCCCCTCAGTACAAGCTGCACCCAGATTACAAGCGGTCCCCTCAGTACAAGCTGTACCCAGAGTGCAAGCGGTCCCCTCAGTACAAACTGCACGCAGAGTACAAGCGGTCCCCTCAGTACAAGCTGTACCCAGAGTGCAAGCAGTCCCCTCAGGACAAGCTGTACCCAGAGTGCAAGCAGTCCCCTCAGGACATGCTGCACCCTGGGGAAAAGCTGCACACTGAGAACAAGTAGCACCCATGATCACTGGCTGCAACCCAAGTACATGATGTACCTGTGAGTACAACTGCAGCCGTGTGTGCAGGTAATACTGCTCTGCACCAGTTGTAGCCAGGTAGAAGCTAAGACCCCAGGGCATAAGAAACACCTCTGAATACAAGCTGCATCTGCGGAATTCAAGTGGCACCCCTGAATACAAGCTGCATTGCTATTTACAAGTGCGTCTGCGGAGTTCAAGTTGCACCCATGAATACGAATTGTGCCCCTGAGTACAAGCTGTGCCGAGAATACACACTGTGTCCTTAGTGCAAGCTGCACCAGGAGAACAAGCATTGCCACCGCATACTAGCTGTGCTCCAAACTACAAGCTCCACCCCTGAGTCCAAGATGTACCCCTGAGTGTAGGATGCATCCCCGAGTAAAAGCAACACAGCTGAGCACAAGTTTACAACCCTGAGCACAAATAACAACACAAAGCACAAGCTGCATTCCTGAGTATAAGCTGCAATTTTGTGTACAAGCTGCACCTAGGAGTACAAGTGTCACTTCTGATAGAGCGTGTTGGTGCTCTGTTATTTGTAGGGGTGCATCATAATCACGGATAGTCCGCACCTGCATATATTCCTTCGTTGTGCTAACATTTGGTCTTTAGAAGTGTTTAGTAATAACACGTGAAAGTGTAAATGGTAGGAAAAGTGTTGTGCCATGTAAAGAGACAACGTAGTATTCATGTTCTAATGTTGCAAACCATAGTATTTGATGTCATTTCCCTAACGAAATTGCTTATGTGTGATGTGACGCTTATGACTTAAACGTGCACCATATTAAATTTGCACATAGAAGTGACTAATTGCGTTTAGCGTGTAGGATTTCATAAGTGATTGTAATAGAAATACATTGCTGTATTTTTGTAATGTGATGATGAAAAAGGCCTGAATGAAATGTTCACTTATGTGTGTATTTGAAAGGCCTATGTATTTCACTCTTATGTTTGCCGAATTTTGTAGGCCTGAAATGTACTCCCCCTGGGGCTCGAGAGTAGGGTTGTTAGAACTCTCATGTACATGTTGAATTTGTTCTGTTCTCACATTTCTGTTGCAGGTGGAGAAAATCGTCTTTGTTAGGTAGAATAACGTCTTTTGTTTAGGAGAGTTAGGCTTGGGGAGGATTCAATACAAATTGTGAGGAGAGCTGATAATTGGGAGGCGGTGTTCTTTCTCAGTGAGGGAGGCCTGGGAATCAAGGTCATCGAGCCAGGAGCTGGGATCATCGACATCGCATGGAATGAGCTCCGTAGCTTGGCTACTTGACCCATACAACGTGAGTGTACTTCTTAGGAAGTCTTCGAGTGCTGACACCCTTTTTCTGGTCTTGCCTGGGAAACACTAAGTAGGGATGTCACGGTAGTGGTAGTGTAGGGACAGACTAATGCTTTTTATTCATACACCACAGATGAAAACCGAACTTGACGTGGGGGAAATTATTGCCTGTGTTCTGCTTCTGGAGATTCGTTGTTCTCTTTAAGAAAGTTGGCCCGTAGGTTTGGATTTGTATTAGTTCCCATGTACTTTTATAACCTCGTAATGAGGTGTTTGTACATCCAGTTGTTCTTGGCTTTGTAATAAACCCACTAACTTGGAATTCGGAGTCTGTAGTACTTCGGAGTCATGTTCTTATAGATTTAAAGTTGTTTTGATGATTTATTTCTTCCCTCTACACTTCTCAGCAGGTAACAAAAGGTCCATTGACCCGGAGCTCCAAATTAATTTTGTAGAGAGGAACTCAACCCCATCTCCTCTAAATACAAGAAGCTACCTATTGTGGAAGCTGCAGCCTAGTGCACAAGTCAGTTTCACTCCTTTTGCACATACAGAGAGTGCCCCTGAGTACTCGCTTCTCCTAACAATACGCAAGGCCCCTGCGTAAAAGAAACATCCCTGAGTATAAGAGGCGTCACTTGTAACTCACCTGTACAAGTTGAACCTATGAGCACCCCTGTCCACAAGGTACATCCTGAGTACATGTTGCACCCCTTGGACAAGCTGCACTGGTGATAGCTACTGTGCCCAGGAGGACAGGTTGTACCCCTGAGTACAAGACCCTACCAAAAGTAAAAGCTGAAACCCTGAGTAGTAATAGTAAGAGCCTGTCTTCATATATCTCTTCATGCCACATACCTAATTACTGTATATAACAGATGTGACTGTTTCCTCATGCAAAGTTACTCCTTTAATGACCAATAAAGGGTAGAAAGTTGCATTGAGAATGCCTAGATTTGAGCTGTAAAAAGCGATACCAAAGGGGATGATGGACGGAGCGCTTGAGCTAATCAAACACTCACCCCCAGTCAACTGATCTGGGTTTAATCCATCATCATTCCTTAGCTCACTCCACCACCCCAGTTCAGACATGGCCATATGCAAATCAGTCTGACCCTGTGCCTCATGGGAACAGTCCAGCCCGAACTGCCAAGCCATGTCTTCCCTGGACCGGAAACAAGCATCCTGGGACCGGTTTCTGGCTATTCAGCCGTCATCAGCCAGGCTAGCTTGAATCCAGTGGCAAAGTGAGCAAGGGACCCACGTCTGGGCATACCCTGCCAACTTAGGGCGAACAAAGCGATACCAAAGGGGATGATGGACGGAGCGCTTGAGCTAATCAAACACTCACCCCCAGTCAACTGATCTGGGTTTAATCCATCATCATTCCTTAGCTCACTCCACCACCCCAGTTCAGACATGGCCATATGCAAATCAGTCTGACCCAGTGCCTCATGGGAACAGTCCAGCCCAAACTGCCAAGCCATGTCTTCCTGGACCGGAAACAAGCATCCTGGGACCGGTTTCTGGCTATTCAGCCGTCATCAGCCAGGCTAGCTTGAATCCAGTGGCAAAGTGAGCAAGGGACCCACGTCTGGGCATACCCTGCCAACTTAGGGCGAACAAAGCGATACCAAAGGGGATGATGGACGGAGCGCTTGAGCTAATCAAACACTCACCCCCAGTCAACTGATCTGGGTTTAATCCATCATCATTCCTTAGCTCACTCCACCACCCCAGTTCAGACATGGCCATATGCAAATCAGTCTGACCCTGTGCCTCATGGGAACAGTCCAGCCCGAACTGCCAAGCCATGTCTTCCCTGGACCGGAAACAAGCATCCTGGGACCGGTTTCTGGCTATTCAGCCGTCATCAGCCAGGCTAGCTTGAATCCAGTGGCAAAGTGAGCAAGGGACCCACGTCTGGGCATACCCTGCCAACTTAGGGCGAACAAAGCGATACCAAAGGGGATGATGGACGGAGCGCTTGAGCTAATCAAACACTCACCCCAGTCAACTGATCTGGTTTTAATCCATCATCATTCCTTAGCTCACTCCACCACCCCAGTTCAGACATGGCCATATGCAAATCAGTCTGACCCTGTGCCTCATGGGAACAGTCCAGCCCGAACTGCCAAGCCATGTCTTCCCTGGACCGGAAACAAGCATCCTGGGACCGGTTTCTGGCTATTCAGCCGTCATCAGCCAGGCTAGCTTGAATCTAGCGGCCAAGTGAGCAAGGGACCCACGTCTGGGCATACCCTGCCAACTTAGGGGGAACAAAGCGATACCAAAGGGGATGATGGACGGAGCACTTGAGCTAATCAAATACTCACCACCAGTCAACTGATCTGGGTTTAATCCATCATCATTCCTTAGCTCACTGCACCACCCCAGTTCAGACATGGCCATATGCAAATCAGTCTGACCCAGTGCCTCATGGGAACAGTCCAGCCGAACTGCCAAGCAATGTCTTCCCTGGACCGGAAACAAGCATCCTGGGACCGGTTTCTGGCTATTCAGCCGTCATCAGCCAGGCTAGCTTGAATCCAGTGGCAAAGTGAGCAAGGGACCCACGTCTGGGCATACCCTGCCAACTTAGGGCGAACAAGCGATACCAAAGGGGATGATGGACGGAGCGCTTGAGCTAATCAAACACTCACCCCCAGTCAACTGATCTGGTTTTAATCCATCATCATTCCTTAGCTCACTCCACCACCCCAGTTCAGACATGGCCATATGCAAATCAGTCTGACCCTGTGCCTCATGGGAACAGTCCAGCCCGAACTGCCAAGCCATGTCTTCCCTGGACCGGAAACAAGCATCCTGGGACCGGTTTCTGGCTATTCAGCCGTCATCAGCCAGGCTAGCTTGAATCTAGCGGCCAAGTGAGCAAGGGACCCACGTCTGGGCATACCCTGCCAACTTAGGGGGAACAAAGCGATACCAAAGGGGATGATGGACGGAGCGCTTGAGCTAATCAAACACTCACCCCCAGTCAACTGATCTGGGTTTAATCCATCATCATTCTTTAGCTCACTCCACCACCCCAGTTCAGACATGGCCATACGCAAATCAGTCTGACCCTGTGCCTCATGGGAACAGTCCAGCCCGAACTGCCAAGCCATGTCTTCCCTGGACCAGAAACAAGCATCCTGGGACCGGTTTCTGGCTATTCAGCCATCCCCTTTGGTATCGCTTTGTTCGCCCTAAGTTGGCAGGGTATGCTCAGACGTGGGTCCCTTGCTCACTTTGCCACTGGATTCAAGCTAGCCTGGCTGATGATGGCTGAATAGCCAGAAACCGGTCCCAGGATGCTTGTTTCCGGTCCAGGGAAGACATGGCTTGGCAGTTCGGGCTGGACTGTTCCCATGAGGCACAGGGTCAGACTGATTTGCATATGGCCATGTCTGAACTGGGGTGGTGGAGTGAGCTAAAGAATGATGATGGATTAAGCCCAGATCAGTTGACTGGGGGTGAGTGTTTGATTAGCTCAAGCACTCCGTCCATCATCCCCTTTGGTAGCCCAGATGTGGGTCCCTTGCTCACTTTGCCACTGGATTCAAGCTAGCCTGGCAGATGATGGCTGAATAGCCAGAAACCGGTCCCAGGATGCTTGTTTCCGGTCCAGGGAAGACATGGCTTGGCAGTTCGGGCTGGACTGTTCCCATGAGGCACAGGGTCAGACAGATTTGCATATGGCCATGTCTGAACTGGGGTGGTGGAGTGAGCTAAAGAATGATGATGGATTAAACCCAGATCAGTTGACTGGGGGTGAGTGTTTGATTAGCTCAAGCGCTCCGTCCATCATCCCCTTTGGTATCGCTTGTTCGCCCTAAGTTGGCAGGGTATGCCCAGACGTGGGTCCCTTGCTCACTTTGCCACTGGATTCAAGCTAGCCTGGCTGATGATGGCTGAATAGCCAGAAACCGGTCCCAGGATGCTTGTTTCCAGTCCAGGGAAGACATGGCTTGGCAGTTCGGGCTGGACTGTTCCCATGAGGCACAGGGTCAGACTGATTTGCATATGGCCATGTCTGAACTGGGGTGGTGGAGTGAGCTAAAGAATGATGATGGATTAAACCCAGATCAGTTGACTGGGGGTGAGTGTTTGATTAGCTCAAGCACTCCGTCCATCATCCCTTTTGGTATCGCTTTGTTCGCCCTAAGTTGGCAGGGTATGCCCAGACGTGGGTCCCTTGCTCACTTTGCCACTGGATTCGAGCTAGCCTGGCTGATGATGGCTGAATAGCCAGAAACCGGTCCCAGGATACTTGTTTCCGGTCAAGGGAAGACATGGCTTGGCAGTTCGGGCTGGACAGTTCCCATGAGGCACAGGGTCAGACTGATTTGCATATGGCCATGTCTGAACTGGGGTGGTGGAGTGAGCTAAAGAATGATGATGGATTAAACCCAGATCAGTTGACTGGGGGTGAGTGTTTGATTAGCTCAAGCGCTCCGTCCATCATCCCCTTTGGTATCGCTAGATTCGAGCTGGGACCTACAAATGTCAGTCGAAGTGTTAACTGAGCCCTCTGGCTAGCACAGGCAATACTCCAACTACGAGGTGCACTTTGTGTATAAAATGTATAAATGCACCTCTGTGATCACGCTGCACTCCTGTGTAAAAGGTGACCAGCTGAGAACAAATACCCACCATGAGCTCCACTCACACGCCAGTGTACACTTTACACTTGGAGTACAAGCTACACCTGGAGTATAAACTGCACCCTCAATATTAGTAACATCCAGAATATAAGTGACAGCCCTGTGTCGGATCAGCATCTTACGTGCAGGCTTCACTCCTAAGAACAAGTAACAGCCTGAGTGTAAGTAACAACCCTGGGTACAAGCGGTATCCCAGGTACAAGCTGCACCCAGGTATAAGTAACACTCGACTGTAAGCATCCCAGCTGCGTTCAAGCTGCACCCTAAATAAAACCTTCACCACTAAGTATGAAGAACCGTCAAGTGCAAGTAACACACCGGGGGTGCAAGCAATACACCCCTTCCCCCAGTGTCCGTAGAAGCAAGACAGGAGGCAGGACGTTCTCTTACTTGGCGACCAAATCCTGCAACAACCTCCCGCAGCACATTAGGACAGCCAGGTATCTTATGGAGTTCCGCAAGAAACTGAAAACCTGGCTCTTCAACGGAACCTTCTTGCAATGCCTGCTCCTACTCAGAGCCTGGATCCCCCCACGGGGGAACAACTGCTCCCATGAGCACAAGCTTCACCCCGTCTACAAACAGCCCCTCCGGGTGCAAACGGTCCCAGGTACACGTGGCCCCCAATTGTAAGCTGCCCCCTAAGTATATATAACATCCCTGCCTGCATGCAAGCTGTACTCTAGCGCAGGGCCACACCACCTACCGGCAAATCCCCAACTGTCCCCACTACAAACTTCAGTTTACTACATCCAAGGTTCAATCTTCACCCATGAGTAAAAATAGCAACCCGAGTGCAAGTTACTCCTCTGAACGCGCGAGCCATCCCTGGCGCGAGCAGCGCCGCTGAGTGCAGGCTGCAGCTCACTGCACGAGCCGACAAGTTAGGCTGAGAGCTCAGCGGCGGCCTCTTTATTATCTGCTCGCTTTCCTCGCCTCCTCTCGTCTCGTCTGTTGCATGACTGCAAACGGTCCTGTGTGACTTGCACAATTCGTCAGTTTCCAAGAGGGCGCGCGCCCATATTATCGCAGATCTCTTCCTCCGCACAGAGAGATGCTTGTCAGGCCGAGGCAGGCCTAGAAAAGGAGAAGTAGGCAGGAAGCGAGGTTTATCTTCAGATTTCCTTCCGTCTTCTCTGCAGTAGGGCCTGCTCGCTCGAGAGGGTAAGATTTATGGAGCCTGCTTCGGATCGGCTGCCGCTGCAGGCTAGTCATGAAAAGCAGCTTTTGGAGTAAGGCGACCCAGGTTTGTGATGGCATTGCACCCATACATACCTCCCACCCTTCTGGTGCCAAAAGGACTCCGGGGACTTGTTGGCACCTGGGTGGTGCCCTCACCTACCAAGGGACACCCTGTACCCCATTAATTCAATGCAAATAATGTCAGGCAGATTGGACTGCTACATTACCGGCTTTGGGCTTTAAGCCAGTCCTTTGCTGGTTTATGGTCAGTTCACAGCAGGTGCTCACTTTCCTCCTCATTATCATCTCTAATAATAAAGATGTGTTTCTAAAGCAATATTTTGGAGGCCACCTTCTGAGCTGCTGCTCCTCCTCTTGGTCACCTTGTAAAAAAAGTTCTGGCCACTTACATGCCCTTTTGCACTGCTCATGGTCATTGCATTTGGGTTTAGAGGGGACAGCTTGCCCAGGCCACTTGAGTCATTCATATCTGCCCTCGTGGGCCTCTCGCTGTCAGGGAAAACTATCCTAATGAGTGAAACTGTTGAGTGAATAAAATATCAAATGCCCGGAGGAGACATGATACTAATGGCCTATCCTTAATACTACCAATGAGATCCAGTAGAAACTCCAGCTCTGTGGGATTTCCACTGAGGGGAAGGGTGCTCTAGCACCATGTCCCTCAGTCTACTTGGGCGAGCAGCTCATACATGGGTCTGGTGTTGGGTTTCATGGCGGTCCTAGGCCGAATCAGGATAGCAGCTCATGCGTAGGTCTGGTGCGGGCTTTCAGTGTGGTCCTCAGTCTACTGGGGCAAGCAGCCCAAGCATGGATCTGGAGTGGACTTTCCTGGTGGTTCCCTGGGGCTAGGAGCTCATTCATGGCTCTTGCAAGGGCTTTTTCTCCCAGTATTATATAGTCTGAACTTGGCCCAAAGGCACCAGAGCACTTTCAATGAGCACCAGATTCTGTTGCATGAACACTGGATTCCATTGCGCAAGGTCATATTTTTTTTTAGGCACAGGGAGATTAAATGATTTGCCCACAATCACAGTATATTGAGCCGATGCCGGGACTCAAACCTTATTATCGAGTTCCAAAGTTGGTAGCTGTAGCCGGTAGGACTCCTTGGCTTCAATTACTGGCCATTAGGGGTTTCAATGCTGTCCGCAGTGTACTGGGGTTGGCAGCTCATGCACGGACCTGGAGTGGGAGAACACTGTGCTTCTGAGACAACTGAGGCTAGCAGCTCATGCTTGGACCTGGAGAGGGATAGCACTGTGCTTCTGAGTCCACTGGGACTATTAGCTCATGCTCGGACCTGGAGAGGGATAGCACTGTGCTGATGAGTCCACTGAGGCTAGCAGCTCATGCACGGGCCTGGAGTGGGATAGCGCTGTGGTTCTGAGTTCACTGGGGCTAGCAGCTCATGCGTGGACCTGGAGAGGGATAGCACTGTGCTTCTGAGTCCACTGGGACTAGCAGCTCATGCTCGGACCTGGAGAGGGATAGCACTGTGCTTCTGAGTCCAGTGGGACTAGCAGCTCATGCTTGCATCTGGAGTGGACTTCCATCGTGGTCCTTAGACCACTTGGACTAGCAGTTTGTGCATGGGTCTTGAGTGGGCGAACACTGAGGTCCTCATCTAATGGGGCTCGCAGCTATCGGTGTAGTGTAGGCTAGCATGATGCTCAATGCTGCTCACCCTACACACTCTCATATGGGTAGTCTATATGTTGTGCCTCAGTCGGACCCATATTGGCCAATGTTGCAGATGTTGTTTAGAGGAAATGTAAGCGAAGGACAGGCAACTGTTCTAGCATCTCGGTAGACCTGGCAAGAGCTCCAATGAGCTTGTAAATCACAATTAAGGTAGTGATCCACAGAGTGTTTCTTCGAAAGTGGCCAAAGAGGTCATGTTTGAGGAATGAGCTGGTTCTGAGGCAAAGGAGCAGTTTATGAGGTCAGATATGGGTTGTAGGTTAACTTGTGCGCATTAGTTGGTCAGAGAGGCAGGGTTGGTATTGATAGGGGCTGGGAAGGTCTTGTCTGATTGAGGTGGGTATTTGTGAGGTATGGGGCAATTGGAGAAAGATGAATTTGGCAGGGAAGAAAGCTATTGATGGGGGAGGAGGATAGAGATCAAGTCTAGTGTTGCATGTGTAGGTTACTTTGGGTTTTGCATGAGTATATTATAAGGAGTGTTACCAATATAAATCTTGTCACTTGTTGATCATCTAGAACATGGCGCATGCTCATCACCGGTGATATTGTACATGTAGATCAAATAGGTTGCACGTGTATATCTTGCAAGGTGTTACCGGTACTTACCTTCACTTGAACACAGAAGTGCATAAAATGTGTCTTCAATTTTGGATTGTGTAACCTCAAATTAATAAGCTCTACTTAGTAACTTTATTTTAAAAAAGACAGGCCATTTAGAGGTAAATATTTTGTCAAAAATAAATTGGACTTTTTTTTAATTCCTGAGAAAATTCTATACTTTTCTCTATTGTTAGACACCTTTTTATGTTCATTTAGTGAAAATTTGAATTCTGGTGAGTTTTTTTCCATTTGAGGTTGTGTGCAAGCAAAAACTGGCAAAATTCATTCAATTTCACAAATGTTGATGAGTTTCATGAACAGTAAACCTTTCCCAAATATGGAAACTCTTTTTAAAAATGCAATATTCACTAAAGTTCTTTCGGGAGAATTCCATTTACAGCCTTACACTCACTGAAAGATCTGAGGCGGTCAACATTCAGATGTTGTGCTGACTGCGCACTCCCAGCAGAAGCACCCACGCACTGTTTATGAGTAGGGAGAATCCAACTATGTGGTGCACATTTTTCTGCAAAAAAAAAATATTGCTTACTACCCTGCAGATCAAAGCTGGCTTTAGCACTGGTATCACCGGGCACGAAAATCATTTTTTGCACCCCTCCCCCCCCCCCAAATGACCTCTTTCTTCACGGTTTACCTCAATACAGCACTCCATCTGTGCCCCTCATCTTTCCATAGTCTCTCTCTCGCTTACATTTCATTTGTTTTATAGTGCTATTCATACAAGTGTCGAGTGTCACAGCACTTTAAATCACACACTTTATTCAGAGACAATGAATCATACGTGTGTAAATTAGTCGATAGGAAATGTTGCAAAAGACCACAAGGATTACACGGTGCAGGAGTCACATGTCATCAGATACTAGCAGGCAGTATATTTTAAGAGTGGGTGGATTGGGGAAAGCACAGACTCAGGATTTAAAGGGTGCCACAGTGTTTTGGGTTGACTTTACTAATAAGAATGTATTTCCACCCAAAGAATCCCTTTTAGCAACATTTGGATAATGAAAAACTGGGGAAAAAAACATAATGTTCTAACCTAAACCATGCAGTTTCCACGCAAGTCTTTGATGACAGTTCATAGGCCACTGTGCTATATTATGATTGTAACTTATGAACCACAAGTAAGAAAATGATCTCTGTGACAAAAGCAGTAACCCACTGAGCTATCCACATAAAATACAGTTCTGTGATCAGCATGGTACACGTTCTTTGCAGCAGGCATATTAACCTTCTGCACAACTTTATGATGACTCAAAGCTGTCACTAGAAAAAAACTCTGCTCTCTCTTCAGCAGGAACATTAATAACCAGAGTTATCATTACATTTTTATTGTTGCCTGAAAGCTGGTGGACACAAAAGGAACTGCATCAGGTGCTTTTAAACCCATAATAAATTATTCCTAAACACAGTGCCCACGAGTTCAGCGCCAGGTGCCCTGCATCGGCCACACCACCCTAAAGCCAGCCCTGCTGTAGATGTTTTGCTTACCTGGAGAATTTGACCTGGTGGACTTGGCACAGCTGGCACAGCACCTCTCAAGCCTGCGCGGCCCGGGAAGGTGGGTGTTTGTGGTATATGTGCCTGTGCTTGCTGTTTTGTGGATGTGGTCGATGCACAGACATTCCTGCACCCCTGTCATGGAGCGTGTATCACGGCAAATTCAGTGTTATCATTTTACATTCATCAAAGGATACTACTGGCAAGAGCCGCCATGTGCCTTGGGCGTAATGCAGGCCCCTTCAGCTACTGTGAGGTGGTGGCCGGCGGTGAAAGGGGGCACCTCCAGCCCAGCCCAAGACCCATGACTATGAAAAAGGAGAGTGCCAGGGGCCCTCACCGCATTCTGCTGGAGGAGGGCCGGGCATCTGATCATGAGCCCGGACAGGTGTGCACCCCGACCTGTGTCCATAATTTAGGTGCGCATGCGGGCCTCGTGACGAACTGAGCGCACGTGCGCCACCGTCAGCTGATGAGGAGGACAGCAGGGGCGGGGGAGGGGGGTGTAGCGTCGCCTGCCCCGATGTACCTGCAGCTGCGCCCTCCCCCTCGCGCCACCCAATGTGACCTTTAAACACCTCAGAAATGTCCGCAGGTAACGCGGTTCAACTCCGCGGAATCTCCTGCCTTACAAACACCAACCTGCATTAATGAACGTCAAGGACACCGAGCTAAATCACTGTTATCGGAACAGAATGGAATAGAACGCTAGCGATGACTGTTAGCTTTAAAAAGCAAGTCACAAAAAGATTCGATTCTAAATCCCGGAAATAAAACGGCAAGGTATCTTCAGCACATTGGGTAGGTTATTGTTCGTATTATTTGATATCTGCGATTAGTTCGCGTATAATGACATGATTAATGGGGACAGTGAAGCTCTCTAATTATGTATTTATGATGATATGTAAAATAAAAATACTATTATTTATAGTACTCAACAGAAAATAACAAGAGTAACTGGACTAGATAAAAGCAATAATGATAACGGTGGCAGTAATTTTATTAATGATAAAAAAAGGCTGCGGTTGTATAGCTGTATTAGTGTTATTATTACTATAATGATAATAGTAATAATTACGGTGGTAGTAATTGTATCAATAATAATAAAGACTGCAATAATAACAATAATAATAACGATTATTATTATATTAATAATGATCATAATAATGACGATGATAATAATAATTATTATTAATAATATTATTATTGCAATAAATAACATATATGTCGTGATTTTCAGGGGAAGCGGAGAGCACCAGATAGAGAGTCGTTTAATCAACATCTCGTCTCCTACAATTGTGCACCGTTAACTAACAGAATGCCGTATTTCCCGCCGACGCGCCCACGCCCGCTCGTGCCACTGTACTGCCAGTGCCGCATAACACCCAGGCACAAATGTAACACACGCACCGGATATGCTATCATATATCACACACGCACATAACGCAGACACGCACGCCTGCACTTTAACGTGTACATTGGCATAAACACACAAGGAAAACTGGAACGGAACTATACATTCTCATATCTGTAACATAATAAACAAATAAATACACGCGGGTAGCGTGCAGCGATACACAAGTACATATGTTAAATCTAGCAGACAACTCGCTATCTAACTATTAACTATAGATTTATAAGCATAGCTCTCACAGTCACAGGAGTAACACTCGTATGCAGAAAATGCGCAGAACAGACATGAGCACACATGGCAATATCCGTAGGACAACGCTTAGCCCGATGTGAGAAAAAAAACGACTCCCAGGGTCTTATATGCACATAAACTACACATACACACACCCAAATACGAGCGGCTCCACCCCAAAAATATATATGGTCATAATAACACACACATATATCCACACTCGTCAACTCCTATCTACATAAAATTCACAACCGACATATACCTCACACTACACCAAAATGGAAAAAATAAGACAAAGTATACCGACACAAAAAACGAGGACACCGATGCCCGGAACACGACAACACACAAACGCACAACGTTTTCAAAGCGCTGCTTCGGAATGCAGTTTAACTACTCCGAACTATTGCAGATTTGGAAACAACGCTTTCAGTGTGTCTCCTCGTCGAACTGTCGCCTCATATAGGAAAGCAAAGCATTGCCCAAGGGGGATGGGGGTGGGAGTGGCCCCACCGGAGTTCACCCAAGAAAACACCAGGACCCGGTCAAAGTGTGGTGTGTGGCAGCGCAACGCCTTAATTACACCATCTGCCACAATCACAGCAGACTTGGTGCTACAAAGAGAAACTTTCCCTCTCAATTTGCACAGCCTCCAAACCCACAGCTGCAGTACTGTGTGGTGCGCACCAGACATCGGAATCGGAACATCTTTTTTGTACGTACTCCAAAGAAGAAAAAAGCGCGTTGCCTTTTTAGTAGCGCGCGTGCAGGCAATAGTTCTACTTTGTTGCATTATCTCTGGGGGTTGTTTGGCGCTGTTTGCTTTCTGCTTATGACACAAGGCGCTCTCGGGGTTTTCTGCAGTTGCTTATGACACCAGCCGCAGCCTCTCCTCGACCCCGTTCACACACAGACACACACATACTAGTAGTGCTGCCAGGCTGAGACTGAAAGGCACTGTGCAGACACCCTTCAGCAGGGAAATGACGAGAGCTCGCCGTGGCAGCCGCTAGTGGGCGCTGTAAGCACGCTACAGCAGTCAGCCCTGACTATATGCATGTCAACAGCAAGAGGAGTTCTAAGAAAACATGTTGTAGGAAGTGAAAGACGAACAAGGACTCCAGCTAGTGAAGGGTTGGGGAGTATCCGTGCTGCGCCGCTGCGTGCCGGTGCCCAGGACTATCTGCTGTGCCCTTTCAGTGAGATGTCAGCGTGGCCCCTCATGGCAGTGCGGGGCGAGTGCTATAAATCCTCGAAAAACAGAGCGCACTGAGCTGTGCGCTTCTCCAACAGGCCGAGGCTGTGAGTGTGACCCCCCAAAAAGGTCACACTGTCGGCGACTTGCGTCTCAGTCTATGAGCCCCTGACAGAGAGCAGAGCACCTCTAGACTCAGAGACCCCTGTGCCCCTCACAAACACCCCACACTGAGCACTGTGACCTATCAACGAGGCCGCCTGGGAGGCTCTGCCCTCTTAAAGCCGGAGTGCGCCCTACCAAAGAGGCCACCGTGTGGGCTACACATGCCCCGGTATACTGTCCCCCCCTACGAGAGCTGACGGTGCCCTTCCCAATGAGACCAGGCTGTGTGCCATGCCCTCCGTGCGAGACCTCACTGTGCAGTGTGTGACTCCTAAAGCGGCCAGGCTGCGTGGCGCGTCCCTTCTGAAGAAACCAGGCTGTGCAAGGTGTCCCACCTAATGAGACCAGGTTGTGTGCTGTGTCCCTCTTAAGGAGACCAGGTTGTGTACTGTGTGCCTCCCAAGGAGACCAGGTTGTGTGCTGTGTCCCTCTTAAGGACACCAGGCTGTGTGCCTCCCAAGGAGACCAGGTTTTGTGCTGTTTGCCTCCCAAGGAGACCAGGTTGTGTGCTGTGTGCCGCCCAAGGAGACCAGGTTGTGTGCTGTGCCCCTCTTAAGGACACCAGGCTGTGTGCCTCCCAAGGAGACCAGGTTGTGTGCTGTGTGGCTCCCAAGGAGACCAGGTTATGTGCTGTGTGCCGCCCAAGGAGACCAGGTTGTGTGCTGTGTGCCGCCCAAGGAGACCAGGTTGTGTGCTGTGTCCCTCTTAAGGACACCAGGCTGTGTGCCTCCCAAGGAGACCAGGTTGTGTGCTGTGTGCCTCCCAAGGAGATCAGGTTGTGTGCTGTGTGCCTCCCAAGGAGACCAGGTTGTGTGCCTCCCAAGGAGACCAGGTTGTGTGCTGTGTGCCTCCCAAGGAGACCAGGTTGTGTGCTGTGTGGCTCCCAAGGAGATCAGGTTGTGTGCTGTGTGCCGCCCAAGGAGACCAGGTTGTGTGCTGTGCCCCTCTTGAAGAGACTAGGCTGTGTGCTATGCCCCCCCCAAAGAGCTAGGCTTGTGGGGTGTCCCTCATTTTCGGTGAAGGGAGATTACTTTTCATCATCAGGCTTTGGCTCAGAGCAAGAGCGAGAAAGGGAGTGAGGGGGAGGAGACAAAGAGGAAACAATGAGCAAGGAAGAAAGAGGGATGAAAGAGAACTTGCTGGAGTGAGAGGAAGAGACAGGAAAAGCGAGGTGATGGAAGAAAGAGGCATGAGGTGGGATTAAGACAAAGCAGGGTTTGAATTTGGAAACCCTGGCATTCAGCGGCGATGTAGGAGGGGCCCTCAGAAATACTTTGGGGTTCTGAAATATTTTTTTTAACAAGTTAAGCACTGCAAGTGACCCACTGTGCCATGGGTAGCCAAAGTCAGTTATTACTACTACTATTACTCTACAGCCGCTGGCACTATTACTACTATACTTCTACTACTACTATGACTACTTCCAACTATTATTATCATTATTTTCATCATCACTGGTATTATTATTATTGCTATTCTTATGATTGCCACTACTACTATTATTAATAATAATATTTATTAGATAAAGTTGATGCGCACAAAACTTACGAAACATAAAAGAACACTACATTACACTTATTAGAGGATTTATAGAGGACAGAGTGGATCCACAGAGAAGAGGCAGCAGAGTCCCACATAAAAGGATGAAGAGTGATCTCCCAGGAGGGAGACAGGCAATAATGAGTGAGATAATACTTTGTTGGAAAGGCGCAGCAAGGAGACATTTTGCCTAATACATGATTTGACAGTGATCCAAATGCATTCTCCGCCCAGAGATGAAGTAATACATGTCAGGGGGGAATTGCAGTTTTAGGTGGGAGACCGCGATGAAGTGAAAATGTACACTCACTGTGTGGGGGGAGGCAAAGCCTGTAAATGCAGTGTAAGGCCCTCAGTACTAGTCAGGCGGGGCGGAAATACCTCATGGAAATCTGCCCCACCTGATTCCAAGGGGGCTTTTTTCCCACACCTGTTTTTTCCAGGTGTGAGAGAACCAGACCCCACTTTACAGTACCCTAATTCTGCGTGGTAAAGTCGCATGAGGCTTACGCTGCAGCAGCCAAGCCTCATTTCCCCTTGTTTTGGCAGGGGACGCAAATACTGCGTCTCCCTGCCAGAGAACAACTTCCGCTCCCTCCCATGTTTCCCCATCCCCCACCTAGTTCCCACTCCACCCATTAGTCCACACACACACTTATCGTCTACTCAGAGCAGGCTGTAAACGTATGCCTAAAAGAAAACTCCACAGAATTGGGAATTCTGTATGTTTTTATGACTGAAATATCGGGCTCACCTGGTAATTCCCCATTATAGCGTCATTTCAAGGTATTATTGGGGTGGATTTACGGCACAATATTAGCAAATTCTTAAGTGACTTTACCCTTCACCCCTGTACCGTGCAACTCGGAATAAGGGTCTCAGAGTGTAGGTGAAGAGTAAAATTTTGAAAGAAGTTAATCGTTAGTCTAGGATGGAGAATAGATTGAGGTAAACAGGTAGGATTTCGGCGCAGGCAATGAGGAGAGATGACCGAATCAGGGAACAGACCTATCAGGTGGTTTTCAAAGAGATGATCGATTGGTGGACTCTTGAAAAGGATTATGGTGACATATTTATTGCTGTTGTAAGGGTATTACTTTTTTAAGAGGACTTGAGTAAAGGTTCTATTGAGAGTGTTTTTTATGTTGAAAACAATGACATTTAGCCTCAGGTTTCCTTTGCTTCTAAATTTCCTCCAGCCACCTTCAGATTTTTGGCGATGCATGGAGGTGAGTTTAAGTGGATCACCTTGTATTTTAGGCACGTTTTCTTGAAGGAACATCTTGCTTCCTGTGGAAACCATTTAAGTTTATTGAGCAGGGGAGTTGGATAGTCAACTGTTGCTGTGTTCTGCTGCATGAAAGACCGCTTTAATCGATTATGTCAGTTTTTAGGAGAGATGAGTCAGGAGTCCATTTCCACAGTCCATACGGGATAATACAAGGGATTGGAAGGCAGTTTTAAGGCCGCCTTTGGCAACGTCAGGTCTGCACTGTATGAGAAGTATTCAGTGGCGGCTGCCTCTGAACGAGGGTGGTGAAGCAGGGAGAGGGATGAAAAGATGAAAAAAATTAACTTACCTGCTTTGCCGCCGCCTCCGCCGCACACCATTCCTCCGTCTTCTTGTCTTCTTCCGGGCTGCTGCCTGCAGCCTGCAGCCTGCACCGGAAGCACCCAGGCTTCTGGACTCTGCCAGCCAATCACGACGCTGCAGGAGCAACATCGTGATTGGTCTGAGAGGCCTGTTTGTCCGCTTAGGACAGCCCAATGCAGCACAGCCCAATGGAGAACATGCCAACTACGCATGACTGTTTGGTCGGCCCTAGAGGGCCGGTCAAAGCGTCATGCACATGTAGGGAGTGTTGGACTGAAAATGTGTCTGGCTGACTTCTTCTAGCATTATGCGAGTTAAGTTAGCATTTGCAGCACCATTTTGTGTTCAGCTGCCATTTTGTGCCATGGTAGAAATTAAGCTTCTGTCTCACACTGTCTGCCGCCGCAGAAAGCAGCCTCGACGGTTCCTTTATTATTCAAGGTTGAGCTTCGTTGCACTAATGAATAGCTCTGTTTTGTTTTTTGCATGACTTTCCTTGTAGGTAGCCCTGCTCCCACTCTCACAGAGACGGGCACGGGCTGAGTAACCTTGAAGCTATGATAGTGTGTACCCAGTCTCAGGATGATAGATCATCCTTCTTTACCTCCTTTGTTCATCTGTGCCCAAGCTGGAAAAATCCACTCTGGGCGTGTCTTAGGGGTGTTGGAAATGTATATCTAACTTTACCTTGTGGACGGGGGCCAGTCCCTCGGCAGCTATCTAAGGATGCTGGTCAGATCGGACTCCGCTCAAGCGAATACTAATAAAATAACTTTGGTTTGTATTCTCTACTGTCTGACCGACTCTTCATTTGTATGGAAGGCTGAAAGGTGGTCGTGAGTGACCCGGGTGGCCCTAATCGGGACACTTCCTTCAGGAGGGAATGCAAACCATTCCTGCTCCCTCTGCAACGAGCCAGCCCCCCCAGGCCCGGAGTCGCAAAGGAAAACAAAATGATAATAACTTCTTGTAATTATAATTTTATTTTTATTTTCCACTGCTCAACGAGCAGTGGGGTGAGAGCAGTGGGGTGACGCTCCTCCGCCTTAGCGGAGGAGCTGCCACTGGAAGTATTACCTGGTCAAATGTGTTTTTGGGTAATGAGACTTGAGCATGTGCTGTGTTAATAAACGGAGGAGTATATTGTCTGTGACAAACCGCCAAGTGTGAGAGGTGCTAGGATGGTGAGAAATCAACTGCCTGCCCTTCTGAGCAGTGCTGATGAGTCCACTGTGTGTTGCTACTTGGTGCTGATGAGCCTTTACTGTGTGTTGTGCCAGGTCAAATTGCAATATATTTATTGATATATATTCAACTTGTCTAAATAATGAGCTTACAAATCAGGACAAGCATACTTTAAAAAATAATTTCTAACAAAATTAAAAGAAAATCTTAAAATACTTGTAATAAACTATACTTCCAATGCAAACCATGCCACAGTTAGCATTCTTTAAATTTTGTTGGAAAACAGTGCCGCAATATGGAATGTCTGGGATGGTGCATTTCAGAGCAGACACACAGTAAATGGGAGAAAGATTGAACACATCCTTTGCAGGGATTTGGTAACTTCTTAGTGTTTCTCTCCCACCAAACGTCTATAACTTCTGTTACGGGTAAGATAACTGGTCTGGCAGTTCGGGCTGGACTATTTCTATTGGTGCAGGCCCAAGACTGATTTGCATAAGGTTGGGTCCAAACTGAGGTGGCATTGTCGGCAAAAAAATGATGAGTTGGAATGCTACTCCGAACGATTGTCAGTGGTTAGATTAATATAAAACATTCGCCCATCACCTTTTGTGTGTCTGATGTAATGCCTCAAGTGGCTGAGGGTATGCACAGATGTGCGTCTCGTGCTCACTGTGCCACTGGAACCAAGCTACATCTAATCTAATTTGTTGGCCACAACTGACAAATATTGTTACGTGGGCCATTCCAAGGTACTGCAGCCTGCATCCTGGAAAAAAAAGTGCACATAAGAGAGCAAGGGAGCATCCCCTTATCCCAGGTCTACGTGTGGGGCAGTTACCTTTATCAAACTAACTGCATCTTCCATGACAGCACTTGTTTACTGCTGGAGTAAAACACCTTTTCTTCTACATACCTACCTCCTCAGCATGTAGTTGAAGTATACAAATGCATCTAGCGTGTGTTCATTGAATGTGTGAGCCTGTGGGAATTACATGTTCAAATATCAAAACTATGTAATGTGTGACCTGCACAAATGTAGACCAGTGACAACCCCATCCATTCACTCGCTATGCACATTCGCAACATGGACGTGACAAATGGGCCTACACAGATGTGTATGAACAGAGAGCAAGGTTTAACAACAATGGCACATAGTTAGGTTGAGCTCTGATGAAAAAATAGGACAATACCAATTCAGTGAGGGGAGGGATATAGGATGTGGGGAAGGGCACAAGCAGGCAAAAGAATATTAATGAGCTAGGAAAGGTAAATACAATAATAAGGAAATAGAGAGGATGACAAAAGAAGAAATATAAGGCACTGTGCTGAGGTGAGGCTATATAAAGGGAATAGAAGGGCAAACAAATGAAAAAGGCCCTAAAATATTTAAAAAATGTAACAATGTCCATCATGTTTTTTCCAAATCCTACGCGCATCCTCATTGTTCAATTAGTAATGCTTCCAGCAACAGAATCTTCCGCATCCACAACCCGAAAGGCGTCTACTTCTTCCTCATCCAGAGTGTGTATTAATTGAATTGATGGCCCCAACATCACTAACCTCTGTACGGGGGAGGAACTGTGGGGTGTATGTGGGTCTGGGTGGGGCTGATGATGTTATCATTCAGCGTGCTGTGTGTGGCCTCTGATTGGGCCATCACTGCAGCCCCCGAGGGCATGAGGTATGTCACTACAATGTACTAGGACAGGAAGCTGTGACAGCAACAGGTCGATGCCCTGGATGACTTTGGCTTCAACATCACATATGGCCTTGGGTTACCAGGTCACCTATAGCCTTGGCCATGCCCATGTCTGCAATCGCAGTCTGCTAAGTGGCAGACCACCTCTTATTTTTGATGGATCTCTTGGGGGGTAAACACAGAAGGGGCTGCTGGAGGAAACTGCATCTACTAAAGACGTACTCAAAGAACCCATGCTCTCGAATGTCTGCATTTTGACCTCTGCTATGGGACAAGGTTTATTGAACATGCCCCAGGCCCTGTGTGCTCATTTTGGAATGACTTACACTTCCTCCCCAGTTCAGGCCCTTAAGAGCACCCCCGCTCATGGGAAGGATTGACACTTGACGTGTCACTGGGCTGTCCCTATGAAGTGTGCATTATTAAAGGCCAGTGTCCGGAGCATTGATTCTCTTTGTGAAGGATCATGATTGTACAAAACTAAGGACTGTGCAGCTCGGAGAATCTGCAATATTTCTTGTAAATTGCATATTATATTCTTCACGTGCATTTTACCCTTCACATAGGGGGCGGGGGGAGTGAGGGGTATGTATACACATCATTCCCATTCATGAAAGGAGGAGGCGCACGCATGTGCAAACCAAAGTGAAATATCTCAGTTAGAAAAGTGGCATTTAGAGGGCACTCATTTTAGCCCTCTATTCAGCTTCTGCTTGGATGTAGAAAAGACAGTACCTGGAGGGAATAACTATAACAGGCTTATGACTCTCCCATCAGAGGCACTTGCTTTCCAATTTACAAAAGTATTCCACAACAGGATTAACTTAACTAGAGACACAGCGACCAACCACTCTCTCCCCTGATCATTAGGGAGGTCACCTCGAGGGTTGTGATGTGCCCAACAGCACCTTCATGGGTGATCCTGGGACCCGGCTTGGCTCAAGTCTGTGGTTCCCTAATCTTTGTTTTACCGCTGCCGCGGAATGAGACATGGTGGACACGTGTTGGATGTAAAGACGCTGGTGCCCTCAAGACTGACCCATGATGTCTTACAGTATACAGTGAGAGTGCTCCTGTCTGTGTGTATCACACTTCAGTAAAAGGGCACATAGATCAGACTAAGGACAGCAAGGGATTGCTTTATGTGCACCCTCAAAAAGAGTCACTGTTTGCAGCAGCGGCCCGTGCAGGTAAGAGCGGTGGGGGGGGGGGGGGAGTTCGACAGACGATGACGAGGGAAAATTATTTATTTATTTAATTTTCCCTCATGGTCGTCTCTCGAATCCCCCCCCCAACCCAGCCCCACCGTTCTTACCTGCACGGGCCGCACCTGACTGCTTGACCGCTCAAATTGCCTTTCTGGACCCACTCACCTAAGTAAAGGTCTTGGAAGAAGACAGAAAGAAGACTCTGCTCCTGCTGAAAAACATATGGTGATTTACCCTGAGCAAAAGCCGAGTTCCTGCTGGACTAGGAGTTGCTACACTGCCCAGGAAGCTCGATTCCTAATGTTATTGCCAACCCCAGGGAGGGAGCCAGGGACTAGAGACTGAAAAGAGTTCTCATCCTAAAATGAGGATGTGGCCACGAGATTACTTTACAGCAATGGGGTTCATATAATCTCTGACATCTCCTGAGGACACAAACCACCAACGTAAACAAGACTGAGCAAAATGCCTATTTTTTAACAAAGTGGTGATAAACCCTCGCCCTTTCTGGGCTGGCTCGTCATTTGAGTAGCATAGTTTTTATTCCATATGATACTGATGCCGTGATTACTGTGTCTGCTCATGGCGCATTTTTCCGTCTCTATAATCTCAGTCAATCGCGAGTTTGCTGGTTCTTCATTTATCCTCTATTCAGTCTCGGTTTTCTCTGTTAGTTGTGACTTGTTCATTCAGCAGCATGTCTAGATCAGTGTTTCACCCGGATCTTCACCTTCAAGCACATCATGAAACAACTGCTTCTAGCTCTATGCACAGGCTGCTTCTTTCCTTTACTTGGAGTTCCCTGTTCTCCCCTTCTAGGACCTATGCTATTTTTGCATCTTGTGTACACATTCGATAGTTGATAAACTTTCATGCAATAAATCTTTTATGCTGAGCCCTCCTCTTAACAACGCCCCACTCGGCCACTGACAAATTGTAAAATTATATTTTTATTTTCCAAACAAAGCCTGATGGGAATGCAAGATGCACACAGGAAGGTGTAGGACATTTTTTTAAAATTCCATACGAGAAAGCGCTGGCTTTTGCAAGGGAAAACATTATTTCCCTTGCCCTCCCCAGCGATATGCTTCTAGTGTCTGCCACCGCCACCACTCACCAGAGCTTGCATATATTAGATGCACTGTCATTCATCTTGGAGAGGATAGTCCTTCTATTAGCCCTATTGTGCTCTGGACATAAAAGAGGCACAACATTTTATATTATGAACAATAGGTCTTCGTTAATCCTGTAGACATGAGGAAAATACTAGCATACCATCTAGTGCTGTTTTCGGATCATGTACAGTTTACACATCTGTGCATTTGTGTTTGTACTCATCGAGCCTATACGTGTCACTGCACAGTACACTGTGCATATCTGCAAATCTGCAGAAATCATTGGCCACTCGAACACCTGAGGGTTATGTGTTGCAACAGGAAATTTAGCATATGGATGCCCTATACATAACCTGAATTGAAGAACGCCTGCAGCTGATGAAGTTTCAACCATTGCTGTTGCTAAACAAATTGACAATGGATCAGGAGTTTGGGCTGTCAATAGTATCATATGCTGACGACACACAATTGATCATCGCCCTCACCTCTGGAAAAGGCTCACAGTCCCTTCAGCAGCTTCCCTGTTTGAAAAAAGTATCCTAGTGGATGGTGAACTGCTGCTCGGGGATAAAACTGAGCTGAGGATTCTGGTGAACAGACCTGACCCCCAACCACCTGTAAACTGGCCAGAATGTTTGGCAATCCACCCATCCCCTCCTCCACTATCAAAAGCCTTGGGATGTGATTAAACAAGTCTGTTTACATACACAGGCCAAAACAATTGTGTCGACTTGTTTGGCACCCTCAGAACACTTTGTAAAATCCTAGACATTATCCAAAGTGTGTCCAGAATAATTGTGGTCTCATTTCTTGTTTCTCTCCCAGTTGGACTAAAGGAACTCTCTGTATATAGGCTCCCCCAAATATGTCATCAAAAGGCTCCACATTGTCCAAAATGTGGCATCAAGGATACTATATAAGGTCCCAAAATTTGCCTCAGCTTCTCTGCACTGGCTCCTCATTGAGGCAAGGATAACCTTTATAACACTCTGTATGGCACTTAGAGGACTTAACGCCAAAGGACCCACTATTTTAAGGGCACTCTTGACCTCCTAGTGTCTTGTGGATTGTTACCTGCCTTGTTATGTTGGCCTAGGCCTGGCTGCCATGCTGCTTTTCTTTGCGCACGTTACACTGAGCCGGGCCTTCCTCGCCCTTTGCTCGTGCCAAGTTCTTTTGCACTGTCTGCATTTTCTGTTGTTCACCTTTTGGGCTCAGTCTGCACAAACATGTACAAGGTCGCATAACAATGTATTTTGGTTCTTCCTGATATGGCCAGTCTCGCGCACCCAGACATAACATTAGGTGCAATTGCCATGAAGAATTTGGTATGCTTTTAATACTGTGGTTTACTAGCGCTTAACACACTTGGAGAAATCCCTTTCAGTGAGAAGAGCTATGATGTCCTGCTGATGTAATTCTGCATCTAGAGACTGAGGTATGGGGGTTCGCTAGTCAAAGCCCAGAGGTCTTCTATTATTATAATAAACTATCTTACTGCAAGGGGAGGGTGGTAATGTTATTTATACGTTTATCCACTGAGCTCTGAGATGCTTTCCCCGTTTGTATTCTATGGAATTGTAACCATGCTGCTTATATTAGTAATATGCATTATGCTATTAGTACTGACACGTGTACTGTACATTAGAGCACGTAAGTTGGAATAAACATTTTAACCTATCCAGTGTCTCTTCCTACGCACCTTGTGGACAAGTACGAGTGAGTGACGAAAGAGTGTTCTTGCTTCTGCGAGTCCTGAGATAAAGATACCGTGTTCTGGGTTGTCCAAACATTAGTACTTGGGTGCTAATGGGATGCTAAGCTAGTTGGGTTGGGGTTTTTGGGTGCTACGGTATATGGTGGCAAACCACTGTATTCCGGGGTCCCATTTTCCTGTGCATAGCTCTGTGTATGTGCAGAAACCTTATGACATGGCGCGACCACCGTGGGGCTGCTTATCTGCGAGACGCTTGAGTAGTACTTGTGCTTGTCCACAAAACCCTCACATACGCTTCCGGAGGCGTAAGTGATGGTGATACCTCCTATATTGAACGCTTTATAGGTTCTTTCAAGCTTGATATTATTAAAAAAGGTTAGTTAACAGACCCATTTTTGTGCTCCCTGTTAGGTTGTCGAATATAATTGTTTAGTCATGGCTGGTGTGGCGATAGCTGCACATAGTCGAGGAGCACTCCGAGACCACTTAGCTGTGTATGGAGTGCCCGATACAGGGGTCGAGTTGGTCTTTGTGGTTCAAGCCGATGCGGCTTATCACTTTGAAGTGTTTTACACTTGGATCACTTTTGAGGCGGTGGATGCAGGTGATAAGCTGTTTCATGAATATAAACCCACCGTTATTCCTGCTGCATATCGACCCTATACCACTCTTGAAGTACCTCTCACGGCTTGGCAGCACCGTGTTTGGTTTAATGGCGCCCTACCACAACCAACTACCGCAGTTCGTTTAGGCCCCTTGTCAATTCAGGGGGCCACTTGGCCTGTATTGGCCGGGTATACCCCACATCCGAATTATCTGGCATTACCGCTTGCGGAACTGCGCACTATGCATACCGAATTGGTACGAGTGCATCGAGCCCTAGTGACATACGTTACAGGTAGCCTCCATGGAGCTGCTCCTGTAGTCGCAGGCCAACCAGCTATTGCAGCTGGAGTGACTATAAGTCCTGTCATGGTAAATTCTGTGATGGGCAAACGTCCACAAAATAAGGACGACTATCCTTATTGGCTTGCCGAAAAGTTCGATCAGATAGAAGCGGTGTTTCCACATACGTCCCCAGTGGATAAACATCGCATCCTTACGATAAGTTTGCCAAAAGACATAATCCCCGATTTGACATCATGTGAAAACTGGGGTAAGGTATTCGCAGCAGTTTATTCAAAATGTTTTGGAACTCCTTCCATGACGGTTCTACCCTCTGTAATTAAAAAGTACAGGATGAACATGGCCCTGAAGCGGCTGTGGAATTAGGGATGAGACTAGTGGGAGTGTTTGATGTAGTAGCTGAGCTGATCCTTGGAAATGTCAAGAGCGATGCTATGAACTTTCAAGTAGCGAATGCTTTGGCTTTGGTCCCAGAGTTGGACAGGCCTCGCGAATTACCGAAAATAATAGCCCGGGCTTATAAAACAATTGGAAGAAATAGCCTAGGCAACAAGCCTTTTGTAAAAATGCAAACTCAATCGCAAACACAAGTTATACAAACAAAAAGTGCATCTGAGAAAGATGATAAACCAGTCTTCACTAAAAAGAGTTGGAGACAGAAAAAACAGGGTAAGCAACAAAAGAAGCCGGGGTCGAGAGGCGCTTCCCCAGTTTCGGTTTCTTCTGAACGTACTTATGATTTACGTGATAGGTCAAGGATTAAATCACCAGAAAGGTTTCAGAGCTCTGATACGCGTTCTCCTCGTTCTTCACAGGCCCAGACGTCGTCACAGGCTGGTGGAGGAGGACGGCAAGATAGAGGAAGGGGCCGAGAGGCTCCCCAGGAGCGAGACCAACCTCGACAACAAGTCAGAGGGAAAGCAGAAGATTTTCATCTTCCTCGACCGCAATTTCAGAAGAAAAAGGTTGCCGCTGTCACAGCGAAATATGCCTCAGACCGTGAGAACGAGACTCCAGAATTGGACGTGGGCAGTGACCCTCCTAGACAGCGCCGCGGAAGTTACCATAGTGCGGGAGGCGCTACGTCCTCATATGGAGGCGACAGCAACTAAAACATTCGTTACTGTAGAGACAGCTGACACGAGAGTGGCACCCCCTGACAGACTATATAATATAGTCATACAAATTGAAGATGACATACCGCGTGAAATAAAAGGGATTTTTGGGAAAATCTAACCTCTTCATATGACATTTTGTTAGCAGAGGTGGATTGGCCACCCCATTCGTTTTAGCTGCACATAAAGGAAAGGAGGTAATCCTTCCAAGCTTTTCAAAGCATGTCCCAAAAGACAAAGCTGAAGCACTTGCAGCTGAGTGGGCTGTGTACCTGGCACCAGCGTTATACCGCAACCATGTGGGATGGGATGAAGAATCACCTCCTCATGCAATACCTTTGCGGTCACTACCGCAGCCACAACCCCAATATCCCATAAAACGGCAGGCAAAAGGCCCCGTCTCCGAAATTCTGACACAGTTGGAATATCAGGGAGTAATTGAACCATGCGTATCACCTATGAACAATCCCCTTTTCGTGGTTTCTAAACCCGATGGATCGTACCGCTTAGTTTTGGATTACCGGCATTTAAATACTCATTGTCGGAACTTTGCGGTGCAAAATACACACAGTTCTGCGCTTGTAGACAGTCTTGTTCGTAAAAATACAAAACGACACTTGACCTTTCAAACGGTTTCTACACGCACAACCTAGCCCCGGAGAGTGGTCAATGGACCGCATTCACTTCCGGTGGTAAATTATTCCAGTTCCGGCGATTACCCATGGGCTATAAAAATAGTCCGGGTATATTCGCCGCCCGTGTTGTTTCTTTGTTAAATGACATTGATCAAGACGCATGTTCGTACGTAGATGACATCTATCTGACGGATCGACGAATTATTTCAGCATCTGTCTCGTGTGGACCGCATTATTCTTGAATTTGCGGAGCAGGGTTACAAATTTAACTTTGCTAAATCACACATTGCTGAATTTACCGTTCTGTTCTTGGGTTATGAGCTCAATAACGAAGGTAAGGGCTTAGCCCCCCATTTCTTGGAAAAATGTGCACATTTGTGCCCCCCAAATACTCTGAAGAAACTTCAGTCTTTGCTGGGTTTTCTGAATTTCGAGCGTACTTACATTCCCGAATATGCCCAGCGTATCAAGCCTTTGTATGCTTTGATACAACCTACTTATTCAAGGTCTTGCTGGCTGCCTGAGCATACCTCAATTCTGCAGTCTTTGCAGACAGACCTTTTAGAGTCTAAATATCTTTTGACTCGTGATAACCACACAAACCTGGTGATTAGAATAATTCCGGGGGCGGTGGGATTCACCTATTTAACCTTTAATGAAGGTGATACAGTACCTATCGCATACAAGTCACATCTGTACACTTCCGCTGAATTGCGCTTTACATCTGTTGAAAAAGTTCTGACTGCAGTGCAAATGGCGATTCTAAAAGAACGCGCACTGGCACAGGGTAAGCGGATTCTGGTGGTAACACCCTGTCCTGCCCTAGAGGCAGTAACAAAAGCAAGTGTACCGAACTCAAAAGCAATGCATCCCCGTTGGATACAATGGGCTACATCCTTGACGTCTTCGGACGTCACTTTTGTTTTTGATTCTTCTCTGCAGACTCAGGAGTTTTTGCAGTATGAATTCGTTCATCCTCCTCCTTTGTTTTTATTACCGCTTGAGGATTACAAATGTGTGATCTACACCGATGGTTCGGCGCAACCGGCCACTGGGTCCAAGCACGCTTATTCAGCTGCATGTGCTATTGTTGCGGGTTCCTTTGTAGATGGAAAGTTCAAATCCTCTGCAGTGCATACTCGCACACTTGGAGATAGTACCGCACAATTGGCCGAGCTGCATGCATTGCTACTTGCACTTGAGTTTGCTTCTCAGGATGAGACCACTCTAATTGTATGTGATTCTTTTTACTGTGTACAATCTTACAATGACAATCTGTTTTTCTGGTCGAAAAACGACTACAAGGACGCAAAAGAAAGCACAATTAAGCATAAAATGCTTTGGGTTCGAGTGGCAGAATTGCAACAACGTCTGCCCCTCACACAGGTGGTTCACACCTTAGGCCATCAGCGGGTGGGCGCACACGCTATAGGTAACGATCTGGCAGATGAAGCTGCCCGTTCAGCAGTAGTCACGTGTTCAGTAGCAGCGGTTACCAGGTCCATGTCTAAAATAGACCCTGTTATATTAGCAGCTATTGCTGCAACCAAGGAAGGTAATAATTACCCTACAGGTTTCCCTTCCAAGTATTCTTACACATTAAGTCCCGATCAGGTTCCTTATGTAACTATACCTGACGTTGGAGATCGACTGATCCCCAACGCGGACCGCAGGAGTGCCTTGATATCAGCTGCACACGAAGGCATGGCTTCGGCTCATGCAGGTGTGTCAGCTACAGTTTCCATCTTGCAGCAGCGTTATTGGTGGCGTGGATTGTATAAAGACACCCGTGCTTTTGTGCTTTCTTGCGATGTTTGTCAACAGATTAAGCCTTCAACGGTAACACGTCCACCACAAACCCCGCTCTGCATTGCTAACAGACCCTTTGGGTGTGTTTACTTGGATCACTGCGGTCCATTCTCATCAGACACTGCCTATAAATACATCTTAGTGGCAGTGGACTCGTGCACACGGTTTCTCTGGGTCTGGCCACAACGGAGTGCTGACGCCCGAAATGTAATCAGGGATTTGCGTGTCTTTGTGGGAATTTTCGCATGCGGCACCTTCCATTCGGACCAAGGTCCAGCGTTTGCCTCTAGGGCTTACAAGGATGCAATGGCTTCGCTTGGGGTGCGGGTGAAATTTTCGTCTCCGTATAGGCCTGAGGGCAACTCTATCGTTGAACGAATGAACCGTGACTTAAAGCAATCCTTAACAGCTAGGGTTATAGGTACTGGCAGGAACTGGCTGGCCCATTTGTATACCGTTCAGCGTGCACTTAATAATCTCCCTAGAAGACCTCTGGGTGGGCGGACCCCATACGAAATGCTCTTTGGCATAAGAATGTTTGTGCCTGACCTTGAGGGTCCAGACATCGCGGCGCAATCCGCCAAGTTTGATGTAGATAACCATTCTGCTATGTTACAGGACTTACAAGAAGCCCGAGACAAACTTGCAACTACACATTTGCCTTCAGCCACAGATCCTGCGTTGCAGATTCCGGTAGCCGGCTGGCTTCCGAAAATTGGAGAACTGGTTCGAGAGAAGGTTGAAAACAAAAAGAATTTGGCCCCTCTTTTCGTGCACCGGTTCCAGTTCTTGGCCTGAAGGGAACACGTACAGTCATTTTACCACCGCTTCCTGGTCGCAAAGAGAACAGATACATCTCAGTTGAAAATGTCAAGCTACAGCGCCTGGCCGATCCTGAATAGTGTCACACCAGCGGTCTCTTGTCCTGCCATTTATCGGACATATGTTCATAGTCCATCTGCACGAACGATCGCTGATGCTGTAATTGAGATGGTTGATTTGCCTGAAACTACGATTGATCCCCAACTCTCCACCAATATCAACGAGGACGAGTATACTTATCCTGCATCAGAATCGGTGGCACATCAACCAACAACGCCACTAAGCCCGACTCGTTATTCCTTTGATTCGGATTCCACATCTTCAAAAGTTCCATCCAAGTTCAGTATTTTTATATCCTGGTTTAGAGACAATTTTTTGATTCCACCCTGGACATACATCTGGTTGGTACTTTTCTTGATATTTTTGTTCATGTCCATTGGCTTTGTCACAGTGTTTTTTCTACTAATCAATGGTCACTATTTACCTGAACGCTCTGCTGTAGACTATGTTTCTGGAACTTTGGCTCCTCATTCCTCGTCTCACATCATGAAGCGTGACCACACATTTGTGAACATTTCAGCTTTCCCAGTTGCTGATGGCATCGTATGGGATGCAGTGAACTATCAAATCCATGGTCCGACGGAAATTATTAATGTACCTAATGTCCTTCGTGTTTCAATGGGTGATGTAGTACAAAATAATATTCATTCTGATGATTGGGATGTGCATGCCGTTGAAGCATTGTTTGCCGATTTAAAATATTATGCATCTTTTAATGCTGAAGATCTATATATGAATTCTGCTAATTATGCCGATTTGTATTGTTACCAACATTGGGGTAATCATTTTCTCCATAAGCCCAGTGCCCTGCGTAGTTCTGTTAACTATACCCAATGGGAACATTGTCCAAACCCCTTGCCAGGTAGCTCTCAAACTCTTCAAATAAGTTTAATTATTTTACTGATTTTAATCGGTCGAACCCTGCATCCTATTATTTTAGACTAAATAACACATCAACTCAGAAAATTATGTTAACACACACCAAATTGCTTTATTCAGGTTCCTTTCTGAGTGCCCTAGCTGTGGGAGGTTATGAGTATTGGGATAATACAGTGGATTTAAAATCTATTTGGGGCTCCAAGCCATGGCAGGTACAGGGAACCGAGGCGTTGCATCGTGCTTGCCTCATCCCTACCCAAATTATGTTCCTAAATGCTTCCATCTATCAGACTACATGTTGGGGCTTAGCAACCACTAAACAATTGAATACGCCATCAATACCATCCCTGTCGAGTTTTCCAAATAAAAGCTCACGATTCAATATGTCCCTCGTGTCCCTGCAGGCAATGTTACAAAATAATTCGTTTAATGTTTCTGAGCTGGTTCAGTCACCCTGGTTAGTATGGCCTATATCATCTAATGCATGTCAAATGCGTTTTATGATACTGGTGCTAGCTACACACAGAATAGGCCTGATCCGAGGTTTACTGATGCCCGTACAGTCACTACATACTCTGTTGGTAAATTATGCAAACAATGGCTGCAACATTCGGTCCCTTGATTCTGTTAAACAACATTTGTCCCTCCTTACAGGCAATATTGATCTGTCCGACTTTGTTTTGGGACCTCGTGGTCCCCGACCTAAGAGATTCATTTATGAAACATATAATGAACTCTGGAAGCTATCACAAATTGAAGCTGCCTCCCGTCTTCGGGAAATAGATCAAGCAAATATGGAAAAGGTGCTTGCTGTTGTTGACAATAGTATTAATACCCTGTCTTCTCGCATTTACACTTTAGAGAATATTGTGTCCTCTGTTGTCGATATTGTACAAGATGATGTTTCTGTGTTATATCATGGTCAGAATCAATTGCGTTCAGTTATGCAGTTTGCATGGACTTTACAAACGCTCAAGTTAGGTAAAGTTCCTTGGCATTTTTGAACACCTCTGCCTTATTTCTACCTTTTAACTTAACTGACAAACAGCAATTTATGTCCATGAAGGATGCAACTTACACTCTATTACATATCGAAAAGGTGGATCCTTTGCCGTTCTCTGTTGCAGAACTCGATTCTGCTGTATGGCTAGTCCATGGGGTTATAGCTTTACCATTTTCCTTGTTTGAATTTGACTCGTGCATGAAACATTATCCTGTGGGCCGTTACCGGCCATTGGGCAGTGCTTTCCTGCATGAACTCTGGTCCTTGCCTTTCATGTATAAATGCCTTCGGGACGGCAAGGAAGTCTTTCTCACGGGGAGTACTGCGACTCGACTGTAGGTCATTCGCTTATTTGTAAACACATTAAATTGCATGGCTCATGCAGCGTTTCCTCTCCTAATCTTGCTTGTGTGCTGAAAGGTATTCCTGCTCCTGTTATTTCACCTACTTTCACTCTCCTTTCCAATGGTAGTTATTTACTTTTAAATAACGAAAACTGTTGTGGCCTGCAGGCTGGCATTCCTTACATTGTAACAGTTTCGCACAGGGTTGTCTGCTGCAAAAATGTGCTGTTTCCTCCCCTCACGGCAAGGTTGATATCTCTATTTGGCCTTCCATCCCTACCCTGGAAGCAGATTTCAATAGACTGAGCAGAATAAAGGCACTATTATTAAACGAGGAAGTTATGCTCACGTCCGCCCGGGAGACATTCGTTCTCCAGGTGGCGAGTACCCACAGTGAAATACAGGCCCTTTTGAACACTAATCTCCCCCAACATTTTGGGGAGTTAATACATCGTATTTTTAACGCATCTAACACTGAAGGCCTAGTACACTTTTTTAAGGTCGTTGGGTCGGGCTTGGTGTCCTCCTTCCAAACTATTTTTGGTGTCATCCCGGCTTTCATACATTCTATATTTTCCAGTGTCTTTGGCGGTTTCCCATTGATCCTCGCTTTAGCGGCTGGTGTCTTGCTCTTAATTTGCTTTCTGCGCAATGGCTGCTCCCCGATGGGACCTGCTCGATCCAGAACGCCTCCAGCTGCTCCGTGAGCGCCTTTGGCCGGTTTTGGTGTCTTGCCATTGGCGACACTGAGCGTGTCATATACTCTTTCATTTCGCTTTGCGTATTTCACTTGCGTGCAACCTGTGATGACTTGTGTCCGCTGTCCTTTCACCTGGACTCTGGATTATTGCCTCTCCAATTCGTCATTGTCTGTTCCGGATTTTGTTCAGTTGATGGGTCCCTTAGAGGCCCATGAGCAGGACTGTTCCGTCGCTGGCTGTATGGCGCGTGCGGCTGCACTGGGGATTTTGGCGCAATGGGATATCTGGGCGGCTGCCCAGGATCTCCTACAACGAAGCTGTTTTAATTATCACGCAAGCTGTCCCGCATTGCTTATGGATGCTCCCTTTGCTGAGGAGCATTCCTGCTCTTTCGAACTCATGGATTGGATGGCATCTATGTTTTTTGACGATTCCAATGATGAACTCTTGGAGGGTATGGCTTTTTTCTGCACTTTCACTTTCATGGATTGACCTGCCCTTCGCCGTTTGGGCGCTCCCTGTGCTCCGACATCTGTTTTTCTCCTCTGATGGGCCTCTGTCCTGGCCGCCCGACTGTCCAGGGAGGGTGTCTTGTGGATTGTTACCTGCCTTGTTATGTTGGCCTAGGCCTGGCTGCCATGCTGCTTTTCTTTGCGCACGTTACACTGAGCCGGGCCTTCCTCGCCCTTTGCTCGTGCCAAGTTCTTTTGCACTGTCTGCATTTTCTGTTGTTCACCTTTTTGGGCTCAGTCTGCACAAACATGTACAAGGTCGCATAACAATGTATTTTGGTTCTTCCTGATATGGCTAGTCTCGCGCACCCAGACATAACATTAGGTGCAATTGCCATGAAGAATTTGGTATGCTTTTAATACTGTGGTTTACTAGCGCTTAACACACTTGGAGAAATCCCTTTCAGTGAGAAGAGCTATGATGTCCTGCTGATGTAATTCTGCATCTAGAGACTGAGGTATGGGGGTTCGCTAGTCAAAGCCCAGAGGTCTTCTATTATTATAATAAACTATCTTACTGCAAGGGGAGGGTGGTAATGTTATTTATACGTTTATCCACTGAGCTCTGAGATGCTTTCCCCGTTTGTATTCTATGGAATTGTAACCATGCTGCTTATATTAGTAATATGCATTATGCTATTAGTACTGACACGTGTACTGTACATTAGAGCACGTAAGTTGGAATAAACATTTTAACCTATCCAGTGTCTCTTCCTACGCACCTTGTGGACAAGTACGAGTGAGTGACGAAAGAGTGTTCTTGCTTCTGCGAGTCCTGAGATAAAGATACCGTGTTCTGGGTTGTCCAAACATTAGTACTTGGGTGCTAATGGGATGCTAAGCTAGTTGGGTTGGGGTTTTTGGGTGCTACGGTATATGGTGGCAAACCACTGTATTCCGGGGTCCCATTTTCCTGTGCATAGCTCTGTGTATGTGCAGAAACCTTATGACACTAGTTCTTTAAGATCCTCTACAGGTCGATTCTTGAAGGTACCTATAATTCATAATGCCTAATGGGGAAGTAGGTCCTTTTCATATCTCATCCCCAAACTTTACAACACACGCCCATAGAATTATGCCTAAACAACGAATCTTAGTTCAGAAAAAGGCTAAAAGCATGGCTATATCCACATTAACAGTGCCCCCTGTGTTTCTCCACTTGTCTTGAAGCAACGCTATGTCTTAGCCATGCCTGGGAAGCCTACGGGGAGCCATGTGCTTCAGAAATCCATATAGCATAGCAAGAGGGACATGTGTGCTGCTCCGTGCACCAAGCATACATGTAAAGTAGTCCACAGTGTGAAATTCCTGTACCACATCTTTCCTGAGTGGTCTGCTGTGAGCAGTTGCATGGTGTGCACTACTACCACCTAGGGCCGACATTTTGGCAGTATGCCTATCATGCCTCCTGCTCTTCTGCCTTTCTCCTTTGACAGTGGCGCATGGGCACAACATGCATCACCTAAAGTCATCACGTCACCCAGGAGTCCTGTATGTGCATCAATGAAACATTGTTTCCACCTTGATTACTTACCTGAATATCTTTGGTGATAAGTGTATTCCTTCTAGGTTGTCAGTGTGTTACTGTGCATGTTGATGTTATTGGGTACCAGTTAACCAATACATGCAGACTGGATTTTTTCCTGTGTTTTTGCTGTTACCTTGCCATTCTCCGGCCTCGGATCTGGCAGGTGGGTTGACATGTGTAAACTACAGCAGGCAGGCTTTGGCATAGGTGTGTGTCTGAGGTTTTGTGACTCAGCATTCCTTCCAGCTGATTCATGTACTATTTTTTGTGTGTGCTCTTTGTTTTGCATTGCCTCGCCAAGGCGCCTTCCTTGGAACTCTCATTTTGATGCTGTGAATTTCTTTTTTTGAAGATCCACCTGTTTAAAGTTTCCACTTTTTCACTCTCACACTCTTGTTCTAACTCAAAATTTCAGATTTTCTCCAGTTTAAGTAAGCTACAGACTTACTATACTCATAATCCCATGGTGAAGGTAAGCAAGAAAAAAATGCTGGACTGGCCCTAAAGCAGTATTCCCACCTCTCCAGAACGAAAAATCTATTTAGCATTGCCTTGCAGAGCCTTACCTCCAAACAGGTAGTAAAATTTAAAAAAAAAACAATGCCACCTAGAATTAGTCATCTCAGGCCCAGACTTCCGGGCAAGAGGCTACAGAGGTTGCTCTGTGATGTGAACAATTTTACAGGTCTTTCAAATTGTATAGAACTGCAATTTAGTTCCTGTTTTTGTGCCAATTAGATTACTTAGTTTGCATGCCATCCCCTATACTATAAGACATCCTACAGGTCTTTGACAACCGAATTTATTGATTTGTACCCTAACGTTTCAAAACAATCACTAATTAATCAAAATAGGACAAGTATTTATTTGTACTGTAATATATCATATCAATCCGTAATTAATGAAAAATGGGGGGAAAACTCTTTTCCTATTTGAAATGCAAACATAGTTGAAACCGTTCTGCCAGAAGAAAGCTCTTTATTTAGTATTTTCGTGGGGATTCGCAATAGGAAAAGGAAAACAGTTTTTCGCGTGCTGCAACTACTCAGACAAAATAACATATTTTACAAATCTCATGTACCGGTTTCAGAAATAAAAAGGCGCTACAAGTTTGTTTTCGCGTGAACCGTAACCAATTTTTGTGACATTCACAACACTTTCATAACCTGAAATCTTTTGCCAAGAAAAGGGTCGACAAACTTCTGGAAACGCGCAAAAGTCGTGTAACCAGAGGCCTTCGATCTCATCTCGGAAAATGAATCTGATATGGAAAATGGCCATCACGGAAAATAGCAATGCCTGCTTTGGGAAGTCATGCAATTGAATCTGCTGCCTGCCATTACCAATTTAGGAGTCGCGAGAACGCAGGAATGTATCCAGGACCGAACGCGTAGCCCTCTCAACACTAGAAACAAGAGAGCTGGCGAGAACAGGCCCGGGGTCAAATGAAAACTGGGCAGAACCGTACAAAATGGAGCAGAAAAGGAGCACTGCAAAAAAAGCAAGTCAAGACGTCTACAGCTGTGACCGCGCTTTATTTTCACTGTACTTCGTGTACCCTTGGCAAACCGGGACAGGACAATAGGTACGGCTCAAGAGTCACTCAAAACCAGCAATAACGTGTCCTTAAATAGCGCTTTAGCGCATATCTAAGCACTGCAAATAGCGATGTAACCATTACCTGTGGTGCACCAGAGACGGACCACACCTGTAGTGCACATGGGAGTCGGACCACACCTCTCTCTATGATGGGGGTCTCCTGGCTGCTGCTGGACTGATGTCACAGGTGACCTCCTGCAGGCTATCCCATATTGGAAAGTTGGGAACAACAAATAGGAACTTCCCAGAGCCCCATGCTAGCATTCCAGCTCCATGGACTCACTTTCTCTCTAGAGTGTTCCAACTAGAGCAGAAATCGAACTGGCTGTTATCTTCTAGGCCAGTGTAGTAATGTCTCTCACCACCCCTACACACCAGAGCGGGAGGCTGCATCCAACCGAGAGGTGGTATGTTTGGAACCAGTAGCGGTGGCGATCCCTCTTGTCTTGACAATATCTTGATTTTGCCTTTTCTATCATTTCGGCTGCTTGTCTGGGCCTTTGTACCTGTGGGCATTTTTAGTTCACTGTCTAGCTTTTTTTGGCTTGTGCTGCTTTAAGATTTAATGACATTTCCAATGTAAGCGGAGATTGATGGAAAATGTTTTATAAAGAGCGATCACCTTGGTCTGATTGCCACGTTTTAGAACATTAAGAGGAATGGAACCTTTGGTGATCCAGGACATAAACTATCTTTTACAGGGTTCACATATTTCTTTTTATTCAATAGTCAATGCTATACCCATGTCTCGGCGAGCCATTGTTAGCAGTCACACAGTAGAGAAGGGTATTGGTCCTGTTGCATGGAAGGTGACCGCCCCTGGCTATGCTCTCGTTTGGTCCCATGTGTAGACTGCCGCACCCCCTCATGGCTTCTGTGCTGCAGAAGTGGGGCAAAGACCTGGTTAGTATGTGGACTAGTGGTAGTATGACTGTCATCGCCTTTAGATGTATCTTGCTTTCGGATTTTGTCAGAAGTGGAGGTATGGACCACTTTAATTAAAACTTCAGCCCCTTTCAGCTGCTCAGAACCTACTTGGGGTCACTTTGTATGAGTTTGCCTGTTGCATTGTGGAATCTACCATCAATCCATCGCTCTTCCCCGATTACTGCTATTTCCCACAAGAATACATTTGCTTTAGGTAAACATTCTCCGCTGTGATGATATTGAACCATAGGCAGCCTTCTGCTTCCACTGTCTGACTCTCTTAATCACCACAACTTGAGTCTGTAAGGTTTTGTATTGTACACGAAAGTGAAAGTTAGGTGTGAAAACATACGTGTCTATGAGGGAAAAATTCCCAGTATATGGAAATGAGCTATTTTGTCACTATTGTAGTATTTACTTGTGAGCAAGTCTGTTTTGAGGGCTAGAGGTTTGCAGTTACAGGGAGGGCCTTATGTAACAGATGATGAACATCCAAAAATTCACCAGTTTAGAAGACTCAATTTACTACTGTAGAAAATCAGCAATACTAGCAGATTTTCAACCACAGTAAACTCTTCTGTGGGCAGAAATGCCAACTGATCCTGCAGGTCCAAGTTGTGTCGGGTCACCTGGTCCTCAAGATTCTTGAAGATCAGTGGCTATCAAAATGGGACTGTGGTCTTTAGTTGTCATTATGGCCACCTGTCATTGTTAAATTCAGTACTTCGGACTCAGTCACATGAAATTAATATCAAGCTACCTTTTAGAACATTTACCTATTGGCGAGCAAGTGTCCTCAGGAAGCAGGAAGATTGCAGGTCTTAAAAGTATTGCAGAATATGATCTGCAAAACATGGGAATTTTAAATTATCCCTACCTTTTTTACCCACTGCTTCTTTACTCCCAGTGGTACAATTTAGAGGCAGACAAAAAAGATGACGGGACAGATCTAATATCTCCTCCTCCTCTCTGTTCCTCCCATTGGCCAATATTGCTGATTGACAGATCTGTATGACACGCCAACACCCCAATCATTTGCTAAATAGGAGGGGGAAAATGCATGTTCCTAGGCAGGCACTAGAGGGGTTAAGCAGGCTTATGGGCTGCTGGGGGAGTATTGGATGCTCCTCCATGCTTTATGTAGGAGGGGGCCATGTGCTGGTCTGCTTAAACCACTGCTCACTGCCTCTGTCCAGGAACACCGAAACACTTGAAATAGGACAGTGCAGTGTCCCGAGTTCATACACCTGAGATAGAATCTGATTATACCTCCCATACCAGTCTCCTGTCATCATGTCTAGCATGAACTAGTCCAATGGGTCCAGTGTGCTGTTAACCAAGAATCAAACTAGAAGGCAACATGTCCTTCAACCCTATCAGTATCTCCAATAACTAAGCCTCTGTCTCAATGATTTATCTTTACAGTCACAGATACGCCTTTAGATTCTACAATGAATCAAGCAAGTTCCCTACAACCTCCATCCTCTCACATGTGAGTCTTTCAATGCCTAATTTTCTAGACCTTGGTAAATCCACATGAAATAGATTTAGATACAATTTCAAACACAAATGGAGTCATATTTGATGCTAATCTAGTGTCTTCTTGTTCGACTGACTTTTGTGAGGTCTCATCTCTTTTCTCAAAATGTTTCGTGATGCATTGTTTTTCAGGTTTATGGCATAGGTGAGGAGCCTCCTGCCATCTCTGAATTGCCCAGCTTCCAGTTGACATTCCTAGGATACTTCATCCTTTGTGAAGCATAGTGATTACCAGAGGGGTCACCTTATATTGAAGATAAGGGCCAAACTGGAGGCTAGAAGCCCACATTTATTTGAGCAGGTTACTGTGCAGGTTTTCTGTTATTGGCAAAGCCGCTGGCAACACTTCAAGGTAGTCTGGGAGAGGTATTGGTAGAGCTGTATCTTACAATCCCCAAAATCGTTCATCCCAGGCTATTAAGCTATTTTCAGTTTCTTCTAATTCATTTTGTGATAATGCATATTAGCCAAACTATCTGTCTGGGACGAGGTGGGGACAGGTGTGGCCCCGTACTTTGTGCACAACTTTTCCAGTTTTAGGCCATACAGAATGAGAATAAAGGAGTTCCTTGATGAAAAGTTTCCAGTCCAAACCTTCAAGTCTTAGTTATAGGTTTTGCATCCTGAAGTCCTGGCATTTCTCAATGTAATAATGTGTTTGCTCCTCAACCACTATGAAGAGCTTCTGTAATGCTAGGGCTTCAGTAGTGAGATTCGGCCATTTTTAGGATCTACATTGGTATTGTGACATATATATTATCCAAGCAGCCTGAGAGGACTTCTTGTAATTTCCTAATGGACTCTTTTAGCTCTGACACGACAATGTCTAAGTATTTCAATAAGTCTTTTTTGCAAGCAGTGCTTGAGGGGAGAGCTTCCAACCACCACAACACTTGGTGCTGTCAATGTGGACATTGTTTTTAGTGCGTGAGTTCTAGGGGAGCCTCCTCCTGAAGAGCACAAATTTGGAACATTGATTCTGGAGTTTAGGCATGAATATACTACCCAGGTTGATATGCTGTAGGTGTTTTCAGCATCCCTAGGTCACAGCATCTGACTGTCTCTAAGATCCTAATTCCTGTTGCTCTCCCTTCAAAAGTGATCAGTGGTTCTCCTTTGGGTTAGAGGGAAGCCACCAAAGAATTTGTGAGCGGAAACCCTCATCCCTCTCCTGCAATTCACAATCCTCAATTTTATGCTAGGTTCCAGAGTTCTGGTGCCATTGGAACTCAAGGGGGGTCCCACAGCTGACTTACCCATCAAAATGTGCAATGTATAAGCAACCGGGGGGGCTACTTCTTTCTACCATTAGGGCAGCGAGTACCAGTATGGCAATAATCAATCAATACATTTTATTTCGGTCATCATACCATAAAAGTGCAGAGTGCAAGACCTCTGACCTCCTGGTCAGAGACCTGCTCTCTCCCCCAGCAGCTCTGCTGTTGTGCTGCTGCCGCTGCCCTGTGCAGGTAGGTGTTCTAGCCCCTCCTCCACCCGCAGGCTTCTGCCTGCGCCACATCCCTGGTGGTCCAGTGGGAGAGCCTTGCTCTTCTGCTGGTCTGCTGTTGTCTGTCTTGTGTTTGTGCCCATTTTCTTTCTTTTGTCTGTCTTTTTCCTGTAATTTTGTGCCTCTGTTTATTTTGCCTGTTGTTTGTGCCCTTGTCTGTGTCCTCCGTGCCTGTTTTCGCTGTCCTCTTCCCCGCCGCTGCTGCCCCCGCGGCTCCTCCCCCCTGCCGGTTCCCGCTCTCGCCTCCCAACTGCGCTTCCCTTCCCTATTTAATGGTGGCCGCTGCTCGGGTGTCTGAGCAAGACCTCTGACCTCCTGGTCAGAGACCTGATCTCTCCCCCAGCAGCTCCGCTGTTGTGCCGCTGCCCTGTGTAGGTAGGTGTTCGAGGCCCTCCTCCACCCGCAGGCTCCTGCCTGCGCCTTATCCCTGGTGGTCCAGTGGGAGAGCCTTGCTCTTCTGCTGGTCCGCTGTTGTCTGTCTTGTGTTTGTGCCCATTTTCTGTCTTTTGTCTGTCTTTTTCCTGTAATTTTGTGCCTCTGTTTATTTTGCCTGTTGTTTGTGCCCTTGTCTGTGTCCTCCGTGCCCGTTTTCGCCGTTATCTTCCCCGCTGCTGCTGCCCCCGCGGCCCCTCCCCTCTGCCGGTTCCCGCTCCCGCCTTCCAGATGCGCTTCCCTCCCCCTTCCCTATTTAATGGCGGCCTCTGCATGGCCACGCAGCGGACGCGCGCAGCGGGTGTGCATCTGGCGTGCCGAAGGCACGCAAAAGGCAGGTCCGTCTGCGCCTGTCCGTGACTCGACCGATACCATCGCCAGGGACCCTGGTTCCCCGACCACCCACCGCTACGACTCTGCTGCTCTCCTCGCACTCAACACCGGAAGGAACAACAACTGTCAGCTGTCTATGCCGGCCACCACCCACGGCCAGTTCTCCTGTTGACACTGCCGACAAAACTTCACCACACTCCGCACTGCCACAGTCGACGTCCCCAAGCCGGACGCCAGCAGCCCCGAAGCCCTGAGATGCATCCTCCTCAATGTGCACTCCCTACACAGACACGCAGTTGAGATCTGGGACCTCCTCGACACCCTTTCTCCAGATGTCGCCTTCTTCACGGAAACATGAACCAACTCCACCTCTGCCCCCGACATCGCCACAGCCATCCCTGACGAATACAAGATCCAGAAGAAGGACCGCCCCAACCGCCTGGGAGGAGGACTCATCATTGTACACAAGAGCTCCCTCCGACTCACCACCTCCAGCACAAGCGACTCCCTGTCCACCACCGAACATCTCCATTTCCAGATCCAGACCAGCCCCAGAACGACCTTACGAGGCACCCTCGCCTACAGACCTCGAACAGAGTTCACCACTACCATCGCTGACCTCATCGCGCCCCACGCCATCGCCTCCATAGACTACATACTTATCGGCGACCTCAACTTCCAACCCAACAACCTCAGTGACCCCAACTCCTCCACCCTCCTCGACAACCTCGGACTGCAACAACTCGTCACCACCCCTACCCACAAGACAGGACACACCCTTGACCCCATCTTCGCAGGAGACAACAACGTCCACTTCAGCCACACCAGGCAACCCATCTGGACGGCCCACTACTGCGTTCACTTCCATGTCAAAAAACCCACCGCACTCAAACCGGCACCCCGCCCACTGTGAAGGAACTGGAGCAAGATCACCGAGGAGCATCTCAACTCCACCCTCAATCACGAAGTCCACCCCACCATGACCGACGCCAACTCCGCAGCCAAAGGACTTCACAGATGGATCACCAACTGCGCAGACGAGCTCGCCTCCCTCCGCAACCCTGACAGACAGCGACCCAGGAAGGCCTCCTGGTACATCACCGACCTGCAAGAATCCATACGCACCTGCAGACATCTCAAGAAGAACTGGAGAAACAGCAAAACTTCAGAAGACCACTCCACAAGAGAATACCACCAACTCATCAGATCCACAAAAAGGACCTTCATCCGTAACAAAATCCATGCCAACACCAGCAGCTCCAAGGAACTCTTCAACATCATCCACGAATTCACTAAGCCACCCAGCGAAGCCATGGACGTCACACCCTCCCAGAACCTCTGCAACAAACTCAGCTCTTACTTCCACCTGAAAATAAGATCCCTCTACGACAACTTCGACAAACAGACACAGGACATCGAACCCACTCCGCCCCCCTCAGCAACGAAAGTCAGCCTATCATATCCTCCTGGACCCCATTCACCCCTGAAGTCACCGCATCGACCATGAAAGGACTTTAACTCAGGAGCCCCCACGGACCCCTGCCCTCTGCACATCTTCCACAGAGCTGCCGCCGCCATCACCCCGGAGCTACGACGCACCATCAACGCCTCCCTTAAAGCCGGCACATTCCCTGATGACTGGAAACCCGCAGAAGTCAAGCCCCTCCTCAAGAAGCCCTCAGCAGATCCAACTGACCTCAAGAACTACCGTCCCATCTCTCTCCTCCCCTTCGCGGCCAAAGTCACCGAAAAGATCGTCAATGTCCAACTAACAAAATTCATAGAAGAGAACTCCATCCTCAACCCCTCCCAATCCGGATTCCGCAGCAACCACAGCACCAAGACCGCCCTACTTGCCGCCACAGACGACATCCGCACGCTCCTCAACCAAGGACACACCGCTGCCCTGATCCTGCTTGAACTCTCTGCAGCCTTCGACACCTTCTCCCACAGCACTCTCACCACCAAACTCCACGACGATGGCATACAGGGGACCACCCGCGACTGGCTCCGCTCCTTCCTCACTGGCAGAACCCAAAGAATCAGACATCCTCTCTTTCTCCCCGAACCCACAGAGATCAGCTGCGGAATACCCCAAGGATCATCGCTCAACCCCACGCTCTTCAACATCTACATGGCCCCCCTCGTCAGACAGCACGGACTCAGCATAGTATCCTATGCCAACGATACCCAGCTCATCCTTTCCCTTACCAAGGACCCCCTCACCACCAGACTCAGCTTCCAGGAAGGAATGAAGGACGTCACAACCAGGATGAGCAGCAGCTGCCTGAAGCTAAACTCGGAGAAAACAGAAGTCCTCGTCCTCGGACCCTCCCCTTCTGCATGGGACAACACCTGGTGGCCTACCGCCCTCGGCACCCCTCCCACACCCACGGACCACGCCCGGAACCTGGGCATCATACTCGACTCCTCCCTCTCAATGACCCGACAGACCAATGCCGTCGCCTCCACCTGCTTCAATACCCTCTGCATCCTTCGCAAGACCTTCAAATGGATCCCCCACCGAATCAAGAAAGGCCGTCACCCAGGCACTCATAACCAGCAGACTAGACTACAGAAACACCCTCTATGCCGGGATCAACAAATCTCTGCTCCGCAAGCTCCAGACCATACAGAACACTGCAGCCAGACTCGACCTCGGCGCCCCCCGATACGAACACATCACCCCACACCTGCTAGACCTCCACTGGCTCCCCGTCGAGAAGAGGGTAACTTTCAAGATACTCACCCACGCATACTAATGCCTCCACAACATCGGACCCCAATATCTCAACGAAAGATTTGCCTTCCATGTTCCCAAGAGAAACCTCTGATCCGCTGACCTCACCGAAACCCCGCGCATCCGCAGAGCCAGAACAGGTGGAAGAGCCTTCTCCTACGTCACAGCAAAGACCTGGAACGAGCTCCTGATCAACATCAGACACGCACCCACTGTGCACATCTTCAGGAAGACTCTCAAGACCTGGCTCTTTGACTGACCAGAGCTGCCCCCCAGCACCTTGAGACCCTCACGGGTGAGTAGCGCGCTTCACAATTCCCTGATTGATTGATTGATTGAGTGCATATATACATTTTCTTTGCCAGATTTACATGTTAAAAAACATATACATTATTTTCCTTTAAAAAGTAGTATTTGATTGATTTGTAAAACTTGTTACATAAAAATATGAATCATATAAAACTATACAAGTTTAAAACCTCACATTTGATTAAGTGAGATAAAAACATCAGCAATCTCTGGGGACCTAACATCAAGGGCAGTAGGATCCAATCGATTATCTACTCCCCGCATACACATATTTAAATTTCCTGCTAAGTAAGCCCAATAAAATTCATACTGCTGGGCCTAGTAGGTAAAATGATGGATTACCTTTGGGCTTCCTTCTTATTCCCCACATTTGGCCCAGAAATTTTGAAAGCTCACAGGCAAATAAGGGTCTTGCATCAGATTTTAAGATGCGTAAGGCTACACCACGTTCTCTGGTTCCCAGCTGTTTACAGATAGGGGTTATCCACATTCTTCTGGGGCCAGAATATGCTTTACAGCCAAAGAGGACGTGGGCGATTGATTTCTTGGGAGCAGAGCAACAGGGACAGCCCTTGCTCTGAGCTGTGTTACACAACCATGAATTTGAAAAAGAATTCAGGGGAAGTGAACCATGCTCAAATTGGATATAAAGCTTCCTATCTGTTGGTGACTGTATAAGATCGAGGTAGCCTTCCAGAGAACACAACGATTTGAAATTAACAAATTCCTCTGTTAGTCTGCCCAACTTGATATCCCTAGTTTCATTCTGGGCTACCTAATCCCATTGCATAGCTTTTACTTGCTTCTTTGTGGGCGGCCCTAGGCGATTAGTGCTACCCCACTGACCCTTTACCCCAATACTATCAAGTAGGCTTTTGATGTTTCTAATCCAACCTATCTTCTTGAATGTCTCTAGAGTGCAAAATTCATCAAAAGCTGAGGCATACAAGGACAGTTCGGGTGTCGAAACTAATCTCTGCCAGAAGAGGAGCGGGCGAAGTTTAGCTAGGTCTTTGATGGATTTAACACCCATATTCAGTTTAAGAGGATGTAGTGGTGTACTTTGGGTAAGTGACACTAAGTTCCTTAGAAACTTGTTCTCCATCATTGTCAGGTCGGTCTATCTTTCAAGACCCCACAGCTCGGCCCCATAGAGGGCACAGCTTACGGCCTTGCTTTTGTAAATCTCTAAGGCAGGTGCAACAGGTTTAGTGTGCGAGCAGCAGTGTTCCTTCCTACTAAGGTTTCCTTAGTTAGATGTTGCTTCCAGGACATGTCTTTGGACAATTTGATACCCAGTTATTCAAGGCTATTCACCCTTTCTAATGGAATGTTGTTTAGGGTAAGATGCCCTTTCTATGATTTGTGGGGGTTCAACATCATAAGCTTTGTCTTAGTGGTATTGATTTCTAGGCCTCTCCAATCACAAAAAGTCTTGAACTGATTCAATAGGGTCCGAAGGCCCCAGGTGTCTTTGAGACAAGGAGGGTGTCATCCGCAAAAAGAAGTGTTACAATTTTTTCCTGTCCCATCCGCTGGGGTCCTAGATAGATGGTCAAAAACTTGGTTGATGTATAAGGACAATAGCGTTGGGGCCAGGATGCAACCTTGATGGACCCCCCTGCTGATTTTAATGGGATCAGTAACTTTGGCCCTGATCACCCCATCTTATCCTGGCATGGTTATCCTCATGGAGGCGAACAACTAGTGTCAAGATTTCTAAAGGCATCCCCATGTCCTTCAATATCTGCCAGAGTGCGTTGCGAGGAACAAGATTGAAGGCTGATTTCAAATCTAGTATGCTATGTAATGGCACGAAGTCTGAAAGTGTAACCCAAGGCAACCCCAGAAATCATAAGAACATGAATGTCCCAGGCTAGTTGAGCTTTGCAGTTCACCGGAGTCTAAGTTTTTGTGGTATGGTCTGTTGCATGATCTTTACTTCATGCTCAATGGGATTATGGTTTCTCTGGGATTTTCTCTGTATCACTATGTTATGTACATCCCCTCGTGACCCATCAGGGTCCTCACTGGATACTCCTGGCCCATAGCCTCCTCAGCCTTGCCTATTCCGGATTCTCACTTTTATCACTGGTGCTTCTGTGTCCTGACTTGAAATTACAAGGGCTCTGTGTACATCTGGGTTAGCATCAGTGCTGTCATGGAAGAAGGGGCCACACCCATATGAGGATTCCCTCTGTAATTAGTCCAGCAAGGATTTTCGCAGGGGACATATCCTACTATTATGACTTGCATCACACATCTTCCTATGGATCTCCAGTGATGAGGGGGTGCCACTGGATGGGGATTAGAGTGGCGTGTCCCCTAAATATTGACTCAAAACATTATCTGACCATAATATTGTTGTTGAAACATTGTGACTACGTGACTTTTGGATAAAAATATTAAACTTATGTATATCATTTTTTAACTGTTTTACTAGTATATTGGAATGTAAAATATTGTTTACTTTAACAACATGCTATATTGTGGTGTTTTATTGTATTGTTTTATATTTTTATTTTATTTTAAATGTTATTGTAAAACTTTTATTATTTTTTTAAAACAAATATTACTGTTATTTATTTTTTGAGGTTGTTGAGTTTATTGGGTGAATAGGTGGGTAGTGTTTTTTTATTTATATGTTAATTTATGTTAATTATATTGTTACTTATAACTTCTCGATAACATATGTATGCTGAACCTGATAGCAGAAAAGTATACTTCAATTTGAGGGCTTGATATATATGTGGCATTCATAGATTTTTCCATGGGCTTCGATAGGGTGGACCGTCTGACATGGAAAAAACTAAAGACGTTTGGATGCCTGATATTCTCCTTTCATTAATAATTGCCCTCCATTCCTCCACAAGGTGTCAGCTGTTACTGGGGGGCGGGGGAGGTCGAGGATTATCCTCTATAATTCCAACAAAAAATGACCTGAAACAGGGTTGTCTGCTGGCCCCATTACTTTTCTCATTGTATGTCTCTGACCTCCCTGGCTGCTTCGCATCTAACAAGGGAGACGCTCCCAAGATAGGTTGTCATCCTTTCCCTTGCCTGATGTATGCAGATGACATTGCAATTCTGGAACTAACTCACAAGGACCTGGGTAATAAGCTAGTGTCTTTACAACAATATACCTCTTTACATTATTTGAAGATTAATGTCTCAAAGAGTAAGGTATTAATTTTAAGAATTAGAAAGGCTGGGAAGATCAGTAAATATGCTTGGAGAATAGGCCCAGAGAAGTTGTAGATCATAAACTCACATCCCTACTTAGGTAAAATTGTATCAGGTAACATGCTGGAAAAAGCACATATTGTTCTGCTAAAGCTTCTTCGCATGCCAATGGGTTACATGCTTTTTATAATGCGATGGGTCAAAGACATTTTATTCCTATGTTATTTGTATTTAAGGCAAAAGTCCCCCGACTGCTATATGCCATAGATTCTATATAGGTTTCAAAATGGGATTTCTTAGAGAAAATGGAAGGGCAAATTTTGTGCAAATTGTGTAATTTTAACTCGTCTGTTTCTACCCCAGCACTGAGGCTGGAATTTGGGCTGACAAGCTCATATGTACAAGGGCTGGCCAGGGCAATTCAGTGGGGCTTTCAGCTCAAGAACAATGAAAATGATTGCATGAGGGATTTTAATCGTGAAATATTTTCTCCTGAACTGGGAAATTATATATTTTCTCGGGATTATGACTTGGCACTAAGTTACCTTGAACTGCAGGAAGAGGTTTCGGTTTCCCTTTCTCCCATACAATTTAAAAAGGACCCAAAGGATGCCTCTAGCTCTATTAGCTACCGGACAGATGTTATGTCCTGTATGTCAAAAAAAAGGCTGGAGGCGGTAACTTGGTCCTGTTGTCCCAAGGTAGCCCAGCAGTACCTGATGTGAAATTTGGACCATGGTGTCCGCCATTTTTGGACATTATTTAGAATGAATTTGCTTTCTCCAAATGCGCTAACGGCAAACTGGTCCAAATCTGGGAAAACAGGGAAAATGTGTGTATCTCTGGGACCCAGGATCTTAATCATGTACTTTTTGTTTGTTCTGCATTATCTCTCTGGCATTGTCAAATCCTAAGGCCATTGTCTCTAAAGAATAATATCAAGTCAGCTGTGGTAGCACATACATTTCTATTACATCCAAAAATGAAGTAATATGTACCCAAGTTGTTAAACATTTTAAAGGCTTTATGAACTTATATTAATTCGGACTCAGGAAGCAATTAGTACCAAAGTTTTAAAAATATTTTAAAGGCCTTATGGATTTATATTTACTCGGATTCAAGATTGCTGTGGTGCTATGTGAATTTTGATTGTTCAAATTAGAGTAATTTGAACAAAGTTTAAATCCCTGATGGTTTTAAGAATTTACATCAATTTGTATCCAGGTTGCTACTGAAGAAAATTAGTTTATGGGTATAAATGTTTTAACATTGGTGTATCTACCTGTTCTTTTTCCTATATAATGTATGGTTTTACGGGTTTTATATTTATTGTCTTGTCTTTTTTTATGTGGACCTCTTTGGAGTTCCAAAAACATAAATAAAGAATTGAATTGAATTAAATTACTTGCAGCTTCTACTGTTTTATTGGTACTTACTTATATGAAGGCAAAATATTATTTTTGTGATGTATTACATTTATATTTAGGGTTGGTGAGCTTTTTGAGGGATTTAGTGTGTGGAAGTTTTTTAAATTAATTATATATTAATTAATTTGTTGGTTGTTCTATATACTTTCTTGTTATTTATTGAATTGTGTAATAACTATTGTATTTAAGTATTACATTTTAACTCGGGAGTTTGGGGTGTATTAAGGTGTTGTGTGGGGATTCTGCTAATCACATGTTCATTTATGTTAATTGGTCGGTATGGACATTTTATAAAAATGTTTAAATTGTTTTTTAATGGTTTAAATGTTTTATAGTTTGTTGAGATATGCATCAAATGTTAAATTAAGGGTGTGGGGTTTATTGAAAGATTGAAGTGATGGAGTTATTTTAAATAAAATATATAAAAACTGGGATTAAATGATTATTGTATAAATTATGTTATTTGTAAAATTTGAAAGCTTTTAATTGTATCTTTAAATTCATCTCTATTTAAAAATAGTTTTACATAATAAAAGATTTCATTTTTAATGGATTGTGTAATATTTCATGGGTTTGATTGTGCTTTTGTTTAACTTTACTTTGTAATTAATGTAATCTTTCTATTTGTTACATTTTAAAAGGAAAATGTTTTGTCAATAATTATTTTATGCTATAGATTTATTTTAAAGTTTGTGCGTTTAATGGATGGGTTTAAGGTACACTGTTATCTTAAATATTATTCTGATTATTATTAATAACATTCTTTATTATTTCTGTCATTTTAAACAGATAGTTTTTTAAATAATATATATTAATGATTTTTATGTAATTTCATTGTTTTGTGGGGAAATCGGTTATTTGGGTGCAGGGAAAGTGACAGAAGGCATATATGTTAATTCCCCAATGATTACTAGATTGGAGAATGAATAGTAAATCTGACACCTGCAATGTATGCATTTTCCCCAACATTTGTTAGACTGGAATTTGATTAGTAAATATCACTCTGTAATGTATGCACTTTCCCCATTATTTGTTAGTCTGGACTTAGAATAATATGTTTGACCCCTTTATATATGCATTTTCGCAAGTGTCCATTAGATTGCACCCTTCTCCCCAAATGTAAGCATTTAAAATGTAAGTATTTATGTTGGATTGTATTTACACTAGTGTATTTGAATAGATTCTTTTTCCGTGTTTTGACACTGGTGTTTAGTTACTTTTTTTATTTCATTTAATATTACATATATATATATGTGTATATATATGTGTATATATATATATATATATATCTGTTTTATTTAATTTAGACGAAATTACTTTTAAAGTGAATATATTTATTTTAGTTTTTAAATTGTTTTGATTTTTAAAAATATGTTTCCCTGTCTTTTAGTTTTTGAAGTATGTTTGTTTTAAGTAACATATTTGTAAAAATTGTTTTTAATGTTTAATAATGTTAAAGTTTGTTTTTATTTTGTTTAACTTAACAATAATTATAAATCTTATATTGTTTTTATTATGGTATATAAATCTTTAACACTGTTATTTAAAATTATATTTCTTCATCTAATTCTTGTATTTTCTTTCATAATTTAATTTGATAAAGTTCTTATATTATTTTTGAAGTTATTTTAAAGTTAATTGTGTTTGTAGGGGTTTATGTTTTTAAAGTAATTAAATTAAAGTTATTATGTTTTTGCATGATATATATATCTTCAACATAACCTCCGTCATCGTGACCCCGACTCTAATTGAGTGGCCCAGGTGCACAGGAATGGAAATCCGCTATAAATCGCAACAATCTGTTCCTCACAGACAACTGGACACCCAGGACTGGATGGCAGTAAGCCAGTGCTTTAATATCACACGAGTGCAAGTACATGGACCCAATACGTTTTGTCTCATCCCCACGAGCCTTGATAATGGATGGGTGGCATTTTACAAACAGTACTTTTCAATGTGTGAAAGTGTAGTCATACAAGGCAAAACATTATGGGGCCGATTCCGATCTCGGCCGGTAGGGCTCCGAATCGGATTCGGCTTAACCGGATCCGATTCGGAGCCCTATTTCCCGACCGATTCGTACGCGCGTCCGGGCGAGCGAGTACGATGCGTATTCGGCGACCGACTCGTCCGGGCGTCCCAACCGCTCCGACCGACTCGATCCCGGGTCGAACCGCACCGACCGACTCGCACGGACACGACTCGCACCGCGCAATGGAGACGTTCCCCGGCCGATGCGCGCCGCGAGCAGTCCGACCGAGCCGCGCACTCCGGCTCGAAAGAGCTGTCGGAGCCGTACTTTGGGGGTCCGTGTCGGACCCCCTGTACGCGTAGCCGCGCGAGTCGCACACAGGGGGACCCATGGGTCCCCCTACCTGTGCGTGTACGGCGCGAATCGCTTCGCCGCGTACACGCTGTAGGGGTGCACTTGTCCGCATCGCACCCATTGAGTCAATGGGAGCCCGCGTACGCGTTGTACAACAGGCTCCCATTGACTTCAATGGGATTCCGACCGACTCGAGTCCGATGGCATACGTGCGCATCGTACTCGTTCGGTCGGGCTGCATGGGTCCGATTCGGTCGAAAATCTCTCCGGCTCCGGCTCGGTCGGAGAGATTTCCGGCCCGAATCGGAATCGGCCCCTAAGTCTACAGTCTGTTTTCTAACAATGAGGCATCATAGATTATATTGAGTGAATTTGTCCTATTAATTTATAATTAATGATTGATATCTGACCCAGAGAGTCCTTTTTGCCTTTTTCTCAGTGAGGAACAGAGTTTTGCGATATGTTAATATATATATATATATATATATATATTTGAGACAATTTTATTTATATTTCCCTTTTGCTAATTTTGCACACTGGTATGATCAGACCTGATATTGAATTCATATATGGTTAAGTACAATTTGATATCAGCGCAATATTTAGAATTGAACAATAACTGATTATTGTATGAAGTTTATCAATTCATTTAATCAAATTGCGTACAGAGGCTGCTCTAAGCAAGGTTCTTCTTTTAATTTTGAGAAAAATCTTTATTTGATATCAACTTTTGGTTTTAAAATGTTTGAGACATATAATAATTGTTTTAAATGTTTTTACCGTATGTGCTGCTTTTAATGCTATAGAGTGGCGGATAATATTTATTTATCGCTGTTTTTATAAGCATTATTTAAGGGATTATTAAGTTGTTTCTTAATGAACTGATTGCAGATTTCGTCTATGTTTATGCCTCGTGATGTAAGAAACCACGTACATGCACTGTCACTTTAAATATTGGGAAGCACTCCACATGCGCGTCATGTGATCAAGGGCACTTTGTTGCCCGAAATGCGTAATGGCGGTGGTGCAGGGCGTTCACTAAATAAACTACAAATTGCACCAAATCTGGATCTGCGTTCGCCAGTCATTTGGTACAGCAGCGTTACCAGGCGAAGAAAGCGGCATATATATATATATATATATATATATATATATATATGAAAGTCACAGATGCTGCACTTCGTGGTTCCCAGCCTCCGGCGTCAGTGCCTGCAAACGGCGGCAGCAGCCGTGTAACATGTAAGGCTTTCCGTATTTTGTTGAAATAACGAGATGCGGCACACCAGAAGAAGCCCAAATTTTATTGTGCACAAACCAAAGGGCTTTGGTTTGTGCATAATAAAATTTGTGCTTCTTCTGGTGTGCCGCATCTCGTTATTTTGGACAATTCAACAAAATACGGAAAGCCTTACATATATATTTAATGGCGGCAGAATAAAGCAGTAAACTTTCACACACAAGTGGTCCGTGTCCGTGTGTTTCGGAGAGGATTTCGAGTGCAGACGGCGATCGTGATATATATATATATATATATATATATATATATATATATATATATATATATATATATATATATATATATATATATATATTTGAAAAGGTTTGCCATCTTGTGAGATGCACTCCCAGGAAGTAAGCAGACACAGGAACTGGGATATTAAAACACACTGACCAGCAGTTTGATGCGACGCGTTTCAGGCTTACGCCCTTCTTCAAAGCCAACTGCTCTCCAGGACGGCCAAACATTTCTGCCAGCATTTTCCCTCCATTTATTCAAGACACGCACCAAGTGGGCCGGCAAATCACATTGCCTGCAAAGCATGATGGGGCTGGTAGTTCCTTACCCATGTGGGTCTGTTTGTAGCCATCACTGGTTTTCAAAGTTCTTTAAATGGTGCTTTAAAACAAAGAAACACAGCTCTCTTTACAGGCCGCTCCTCCTGTTCCACCCGCAGTCAATATAAAACAGCAGGCGGCCCCGCTTGGGATCTTGCAGTGGTGCTTCTCTCGACCTAGGCGGGCCGAATTATTTATTTGAAAAGGTTTGCAATCTTGTGAGATGCACTCCCAGGAAGTAAGCAGACACAGGAACTGGGATATTAAAACACACTGACCAGCAGTTTGATGCGACGCGTTTCAGGCTTACGCCCTTCTTCAAAGCCAACTGCTCTCCAGGACGGCCAAACATTTCTGCCAGCATTTTCCCTTCATTTATTCAAGACACGCCCCAAGTGGGCTTCAAGTCACGCCCCAAGTGGGCCGGCAAATCACATTGCCTGCAAAGCATGATGGGGCTGGTAGTTCCTTACCCATGTGGGTCTGTTTGTAGCCATCACTGGTTTTCAAAGTTCTTTAAATGGTGCTTTAAAACAAAGAAACACAGCTCTCTTTACAGGCCGCTCCTCCTGTTCCACCCGCAGTCAATATAAAACAGCAGGCGGCCCCGCTTGGGATCTTGCGGTGGTGCTTCTCTCGACCTAGGCGGGCCGAATTATTTATTTGAAAAGGTTTGCCATCTTGTGAGATGCACTCCCAGGAAGTAAGCAGACACAGGAACTGGGATATTAAAACACACTGACCAGCAGTTTGATGCGACGCGTTTCAGGCTTACGCCCTTCTTCAAAGCCAACTGCTCTCCAGGACGGCCAAACATTTCTGCCAGCATTTTCCCTCCATTTATTCAAGACACGCCCCAAGTGGGCTTCAAGTCACGCCCCAAGTGGGCCGGCAAATCACATTGCCTGCAAAGCATGATGGGGCTGGTAGTTCCTTACCCATGTGGGTCTGTTTGTAGCCATCACTGGTTTTCAAAGTTCTTTAAATGGTGCTTTAAAACAAAGAAACACAGCTCTCTTTACAGGCCGCTCCTCCTGTTCCACCCGCAGTCAATATAAAACAGCAGGCGGCCCCGCTTGGGATCTTGCGGTGGTGCTTCTCTCGACCTAGGCGGGCCGAATTATTTATTTGAAAAGGTTTGCCATCTTGTGAGATGCACTCCCAGGAAGTAAGCAGACACAGGAACTGGGATATTAAAACACACTGACCAGCAGTTTGATGTGACGCGTTTCAGGCTTACGCCCTTCTTCAAAGCCAACTGCTCTCCAGGACGGCCAAACATTTCTGCCAGCATTTTCCCTCCATTTATTCAAGACACGCCCCAAGTGGGCTTCAAGTCACGCCCCAAGTGGGCCGGCAAATCACATTGCCTGCAAAGCATGATGGGGCTGGTAGTTCCTTACCCATGTGGGTCTGTTTGTAGCCATCACTGGTTTTCAAAGTTCTTTAAATGGTGCTTTAAAACAAAGAAACACAGCTCTCTTTACAGGCCGCTCCTCCTGTTCCACCCGCAGTCAATATAAAACAGCAGGCGGCCCCGCTTGGGATCTTGCGGTGGTGCTTCTCTCGACCTAGGCGGGCCGAATTATTTATTTGAAAAGGTTTGCCATCTTGTGAGATGCACTCCCAGGAAGTAAGCAGACACAGGAACTGGGATATTAAAACACACTGACCAGCAGTTTGATGCGACGCGTTTCAGGCTTACGCCCTTCTTCAAAGCCAACTGCTCTCCAGGACGGCCAAACATTTCTGCCAGCATTTTCCCTCCATTTATTCAAGACACGCCCCAAGTGGGCTTCAAGTCACGCCCCAAGTGGGCCGGCAAATCACATTGCCTGCAAAGCATGATGGGGCTGGTAGTTACTTACCCATGTGGGTCTGTTTGTAGCCATCACTGGTTTTCAAAGTTCTTTAAATGGTGCTTTAAAACAAAGAAACACAGCTCTCTTTACAGGCCACTCCTCCTGTTCCACCCGCAGTCAATATAAAACAGCAGGCGGCCCCGCTTGGGATCTTGCGGTGGTGCTTCTCTCGACCTAGGCGGGCCGAATTATTTATTTGAAAAGGTTTGCCATCTTGTGAGATGCACTCCCAGGAAGTAAGCAGACACAGGAACTGGGATATTAAAACACACTGACCAGCAGTTTGATGTGACGCGTTTCAGGCTTACGCCCTTCTTCAAAGCCAACTGCTCTCCAGGACGGCCAAACATTCCTGCCAGCATTTTCCCTCCATTTATTCAAGACACGCCCCAAGTGGGCTTCAAGTCACGCCCCAAGTGGGCCGGCAAATCACATTGCCTGCAAAGCATGATGGGGCTGGTAGTTCCTTACCCATGTGGGTCTGTTTGTAGCCATCACTGGTTTTCAAAGTTCTTTAAATGGTGCTTTAAAACAAAGAAACATAGCTCTCTTTACAGGCCGCTCCTCCTGTTCCACCCGCAGTCAATATAAAACAGCAGGCGGCCCCGCTTGGGATCTTGCGGTGGTGCTTCTCTTGACCTAGGCGGGCCGAATTATTTATTTGAAAAGGTTTGCCATCTTGTGAGATGCACTCCCAGGAAGTAAGCAGACACAGTGTTAGAAATGGGGGTCTCTAGTTGGCAATGGCTGGCCACTGTCCAAGTAGGGACCCTTCTTCCTAAGTCAGAGTGAGAGGGCTACCCTCTTTAATACCCCTGCTCAACCCTGTGGTAACGTAGCACGAGCAGGTAGGCTTATCTCAGAGGCAGTGTGTGAAGCATTTATGACCATACACAGTAACACAGTGAGGAACACTACAAAGGGACACCACACAAGTAGTTATAAAAAATAAGTATCTTTATATAAAGGCAGATTTATCACAAGACCAATAACTGTAAAAGCCACAATACTGTCAAAAATAGGATAGCTGTTGAAGGACTGTGAAAAATAGTTCAAAGGTTGCAAGAATAAGGTTCAAATTCAAAGCAGGGGTCTCTGCGACCCTTTCTCATTCAGAGGTTGCAACAATAAGGTTCAAATTCAAAGCAGGGTTCTCTGTGACCCTGTCTCGTTCAGAGATTGCAAAAATAAGGTTCAAATTGAAAGCAGGGGTCTCTGCGACCCTTTCTCATTCAGAGGTTGCAAAAATAAGGTTCAAATTCAAAGCAGTGGTCTCTGCGACCCTTTCTCTCACAAAGTACCTGTATTCAGTAGCAAAACCAACAAAATGTCGCAAAGAAGTGTTAGCGATGAATTTCCTCACGCGAGGCCGGCGATGCGTTAAAATCCTTGCCGCAAGGGAGGATGATGTGCCGATCTGCTGATGCGTGCGGAGACGATGCGACAAACTTCTTCACGCTAGGCCGCCGATGCGCTGAGGCCTTGCCGCGAGGGCGAAGACGATGCGACGATCCTGTTGCGTGTGCGATTGTGTTGCGATGCGAAGAAATGGCGCTCCGCGAGGGAGCGATGAAATCCGGTGCGATGCGATCAAAATGGCGGACGCACGGCGTCCGCAAAGCGATGTCTTGAAGCGATGATTTCTTTGGGGGTTGCGAGCGCTCGGCGACAGCATCGCGATGATTTTTTCAGCGCGTCTCAGCTGCAGCGGCTCGCAAAGGGGCGTTAGCGATGGTTTCGTGTTGCGAGCACCCAGCGGCAGCAGCGCGATGATTTTTCCAGCGCTCTCGGCTGCAGCGGCTCGCAAACGTGCGTTAGCGACGATTTCCAGCACTCTTTTCTCTGAAGCAAACTAGAGGCCCTGGAACTCACAGGAGCCTCATCAGCAGATAGCAATCCTCGCAGGGAGGAAGCAGGAGGTTGGTGGTGGAGTCTGATGTGCCTGAGACTCCAGCAGGAGGCTAGCTCTTTTCCTAGCCCTTGGGTAATTGCTGTAATAAAAATAAAAGTTCTCTCAAAAGTTCCTTTTCCTCTTCTTCAAGGTCCAGTGGTCACTGCTGCAGGCCAGTGCAAGAAACAACACACAAGCACAAGAACAGTCACTGCCTGCAGATTCCGCCAGTGGCACGGACAGAGTTTCCTCTCCAGATCCAAAAGCAATACAAAAATGTAGGGGCTTGGGCACAGATATTTATACCCCAAAAGCCTTTGATCCTTGAAGCTACCAGTCACTGAACCTAGCCAGAACCAGTTCTGCTCAGGCCTGGAGCACTTTGTTTACCAGGCTGCATCCTTCCTTTCAGAAAGAGGGGGTCTGCTAGCAGACACACAGTGGGAGGTGGAGCCAGCCTTCACCTTGCCAGGCACAGCCCTATTCAGATCAAAGAGCCACCCCTCCCCACACTCTAAATGCAGATCTCTCTATTCAACCCAGGTCTGACTCAGCCTGTCCTGCCCCTCTAAAACCAGACAGCCAATACACATAACAGCAGAGCACACTGGAAGGCTTAGGCAAGAAAATACCTACTTTCTAAAAGTGGTATTTTCAAACACAGAATATAAAAATAAACTTCACTAAAATATGTATTTTAATATTCTGAGCTCAGGCATACTAAATTCGTTTTTCTACCATGTTCCTGGGGTCAGTTAGGACTATAGAATGTAATAGTCAAACTGCCCATTCTAGCCTATGAGGAACAGGTAGCCTTACAGTAGTGAAAAACGAAATGGGGCATAATTCACTACCAGGACATGCTACACACACCAAGGCATGTCCTACCTTACACATACAATGCACCCTACCATAGGGGTGACTTACAAGATGCCAAGGGAAGGTTCAGGGGCTGGGAAGTGGGTGCACTTCACAGCCAAGATGGCAGTTCTGGACTGCACACAGACACTGCAGTGGCAGGTCTGAGACACACTTTACACGCTGCTTCTGTGGGTGGCACACATCAGTGCTGCAGGCCCACCAGCAGCATTTGGTTTACCAGCCCTGGGCACACACAGGCCACACTACTAGGGACTAACAGGTAAACCAAATAAGCCAATCAGGGATATACCAATTCACATAGTCATATTTACAAAGGGAGAGCATATGCACTTTAGCACTGAACAGCAGTGGTAAAGTGCCCAGAGTCATAAAACCAACAGAAACAGGTCAGCAAAAATACAGGAGGCAGGCAAAAAGTTTAGGGGTGACCCTGCAAAAAGGGCCATTTCCAACACAACCCCCTTCCAGCCAAAACGCAGGGTAGACCAATCACTACTTTGATGGGCTTCCCTGCTTCGGGCGATAGAACACGGAACTGGCCCGCAACTGCAGGGGCATATGCCAGCTCTACTCCAATCTGAACCCTGGTGGATCCCTCTGTCCACACTCCCAGGGCCCACTAAGATAACCAATGGGGAACTCTGCCCCTCACCTGTGGACACCACCTGTGCAGCACCTAACCTTAACTGGCCCCCAGGTGTGTCCCAACAGATAAACAATAAGCCACAGTAGCCCCTGACAGTAGTCAGGGATGAGACCCAGGCCTTATACCTCTCGGGGCTCACTAAGACAACCAATGGGGAACTCTTCCCCTTACCTGTGGACACCACCTGTGCAGCATCTAACCTTAACTGGCCCCCAGGTGTGTCCCAACAGATAAACAACAAGCCCCAGTAATCACTGACAGTAGTCAGTGATGAAATCCAAGCCCTATACCTCTCAGGGCTCTCAAACTTTTGTGGCATCAGAGAGTGAGGGGCAGTAACCCCAGGTGCCTGGCACCTTTTGTACACTCTCCCTCCTGTCAGGTCAGGCAAAGCACCCGGACACTGACCCACCAGCCCTGGGCCTGTACCCAGCGGCTGGGCCAGAGACTGGGGTGGGCTCTCCCACACCCGGTCCTCCTCTTTGGGGCTCGGTACCCTCCCACCTGGAGCGATACACCCTTTCAGAATTGTCAGGGCACCTGAGGCAGGTGTCCTGCATAATTCGCCCACCAGTTCAGGGGTTCTATCCTGCAACTGGTAGCCCAGCATAGGGTCTGTACCCTTAGACTGGGCGGAGGTCAGGGGTGAGGCTGCCCTCTCCCCGCCCCCTTTACTGGGGCACGGCACCCTCCCACCTGGAGAGGTGCCTCCATAACACAAACCGGGAGGGGCACTGTTAGCAGTTGCCCCTTCCTCCAGATCAGGGGGACACCCTGAACCTGGCCCCCCAACCTAGGGTCTGTACCCTTGGGCTGGGCCTGTGCCTGGCAACCCAGGACTTCTGGGGCGTACACCAATTCCCCCCAAGGAAAATACACTCTTCCACTAGTTCAGGGCCTTGTCCCTGCAACTGATCCATCAACCTGGAAAAACCCTCCGGTGGTACTGGGGTCAGAGGCAAGGACTCCCTCCCTCTGCACCCCCTTCCAGCATACTGCACCCTCCCACCTGGAGTGGTGCTCTTAGAAAAAATGGTCGGGACACTGCTTACAGTTGTCCCTCCCTCCAGGGCAGACAACTCCTGGATCTGACTTACCAACCCAGGGACCAACCCCTGTGGCTGAACAACTGCCTGGCCAACCAGGACTGAAGTGGTGTCACCATGGTCACTCCTAGGGGCTCAGCCCTTCTGACTGGCCCCTGACCCACTGGCTCTTCCACTGGGGACTCCTTCCCCTTTCATCCCTCAGACTGGACTTCCGTACCCTCCCCTAGGAGTGGCACTGCCAGGCACAAGAACTGATGGAGGCCTGACTACAGGCACTCCCAGCTCACCTAACACTGGGGTACCCCCCACAATGGACGGTCCATCCAGACAGACTAGGCTCCCCACCTGGTGTTCCCTCATGGAACCATCCAGTCCTGGGGACTGAGGCTGGGGCACTTCGGGACCTATCCCAGTCTCACACCTGCTCCCACGAGACAGGATGTGAGGCCCTACAACCTCCTCACAACAAGGGGACCCAGCTGTAACACTCCTAACCTTTCCCAGCACTCTGGATTGGAAAACGTCTGAACCACTTCTCTTAGGGTCATTCCCTAATGCCTCTACAGAGCCTCTGGTACTCACCCAGAGGTCTGCCTCCTGCACAAGTTCCCTAGGATCAGAGAACTCGCACTCTAACACATGTTGGTTTAGCTCTGGAAAATAGGAACTCACAATATGCTGTCCCACAATTGGATTACACAGTTCCACGCAGGTGCTAACCTTTACCTCACAATCCAGTGTCTCACACACGTACCCCACACCACTCTCTTGAAGTGGGCGAGACATTAACTGACTGTCTCTATCACTCAACCCACACTCTTCTGGGCGGTCCTCACACTCATACACCAGGACTTCAATCACGGGGGAACCCCTCTCCCTGCACCTCTCATCCAGAGTCGGTAGAGTATCCCTCCTTCCACTAGGACTATGGGCCCCTGCGCTAGTTCCCCAATCCACCTCAGGGCCACTGCATATTAATGGAGCTACCTCATATCCTTGAATCCCTGGTGTAGATCAACCCCCTCCTTCAAGTCAGGTGCTACATCTCTGGGTGGGGGTACTACACTGTCATCACTATATACTTCAATTTTGCTGCCACCACTGGACCCCACCCTCTCTGGGGAATCCAGACAATTAAAACTGCGCTCCAGGGGTAACCTACCCTCTTGAGCTAACTTCTCCTTTTCTGCTATCTGCGCTAGGTGCGCCTCCAGCTGGGCAATCTCTATTTGGAGCCTCTCCAATTCCAGCTGGTACTCCCTCTCCCTCTGTCGGCCCAACTCCTCTGGGGACCATGAAGGGGATTGGGTGCTACCCTGTGCACTAGATCCAGCAAGGGACTCCCTACCTATGGGACCTTCCCGCCTGTCCACCAACTCCTCTGGGGACCCTGAGGGGAACCTGGCACTACCATAGGCACTAGACTCATCAAGGAACTCCCCACCTATGAGATAATCCATAACACTTTCTTCCTCCTCTTCAGACTCTCCAGAGCCACCCTCAGACCAACTACCCTCTTGGTAGGTGTACTGGGACTCCAAGAATCTCCATCTGTCTTGTTGCCAAAGTCTCAGGGATGTCTGCAGGGATAGCTGAGTCTCCTTCCTACTCACTGCTAAGCCCCTCTCCTCACAGAACCCCCTTAGCTCCTCTAGACTGTAGGTCAACAGATCATCTATATAAAAGGTAGGTCTCATTTCAGCAAGACCCATTGTAGCAATATCTGGCAATATCAATAATAAAAAAAAAATAGGCTTGCCCGTTGTAACAATCACGGGCAATATCAATACAGATAGAAGAAAACTTCTCAAGAAAATGTATGCGGGTAAAAATCACCGGCAGTATCAATTACAATATAGGATCCAACAATTCTCAAAAATGTATGCGGGTACTATCATCTGGCAATATCAATAAAACATAGGCTTGCCCAATGTAACAATCACGGGCAATATCAATAAAAGATAGAAGAAAACTTCTCAAGAAAATGTATGCTGGTAAAAAAAACACCGGCAATATCAATTACAATATAGGATCCAACAATTCTCAAAAATGTGCGTGGGTGAAAAATCACCAGCAATATCAATCACAATAGGGGATCAAAAACTTTCAATAAATGGGCGCGGTGAAAAATCACCAGCAATATCAATCACAATATAGGATCCCAAAAACTCTCAGAAATGTGCGCGGGTGAAAAATCACCGGCAATATCAATCACAATATAGGAGCAAAAAAAAAAAAAATTCTCAAAGAATGTATGCGGTACGTTATGGTCTGCACTCACTAGTAGTGTACACTATAATTATTGTATGCGATCATAAATGCAAGTCCAGATCCTCACCGCTGCCCACCAATGTTAGAAATGGGGGTCTCTAGTTGGCAATGGCTGGCCACTGTCCAAGTAGGGACCCTTGTTCCTAAGTCAGAGTGAGAGGGCTACCCTCTTTAATACCCCTGCTCAACCCTGTGGTAACGTAGCACGAGCAGGTAGGCTTATCTCAGAGGCAGTGTGTGAAGTATTTATGACCATACACAGTAACACAGTGAGGAACACTACAAAGGGACACCACACAAGTAGTTATAAAAAATAAGTATCTTTATATAAAGGCAGATTTATCACAAGACCAATAACTGTAAAAGCCACAATACTGTCAAAAATAGGATAGCTGTTGAAGGACTGTGAAAAATAGTTCAAAGGTTGCAAGAATAAGGTTCAAATTCAAAGCAGGGGTCTCTGCGACCCTTTCTCATTCAGAGGTTGCAACAATAAGGTTCAAATTCAAAGCAGGGTTCTCTGCGACCCTGTCTCGTTCAGAGATTGCAAAAATAAGGTTCAAATTGAAAGCAGGGGTCTCTGCGACCCTTTCTCATTCAGAGGTTGCAAAAATAAGGTTCAAATTCAAAGCAGTGGTCTCTGCGACCCTTTCTCTCACAAAGTACCTGCATTCAGTAGCAAAACCAACCAAATGTCGCAAAGAAGTGTTAGCGATGAATTTCCTCACGCGAGGCCGGCGATGCGTTAAAATCCTTGCCGCAAGGGAGGATGATGCGCCGATCTGCTGATGCGTGCGGAGACGATGCGACAAACTTCTTCACGCTAGGCCGCCGATGCGCTGAGGCCTTGCCGCGAGGGCGAAGACGATGCGACGATCCTGTTGCGTGTGCGATTGTGTTGCGATGCGAAGAAATGGCGCTCCGCGAGGGAGCGACGAAATCCGGTGCGATGCGATCAAAATGGCGGACGCATGGCGTCCGCAAAGCGATGTCTTGAAGCAATGATTTCTTTGGGGGTTGCGAGCGCTCGGCGACAGCAGCGCGATGATTTTTCCAGCGCGTCTCAGCTGCAGCGGCTCGCAAAGGGGCGTTAGCGATGGTTTCGTGTTGCGAGCACCCAGCGGCAGCAGCGCGATGATTTTTCCAGCGCTCTCGGCTGCAGCGGCTCGCAAACGTGCGTTAGCGACGATTTCCAGCAAAGCAAACTAGAGGCCCTGGAACTCACAGGAGCCTCATCAGCAGATAGCAATCCTCGCAGGGAGGAAGCAGGAGGTTGGTGGTGGAGTCTGATGTGCCTGAGACTCCAGCAGGAGGCTACCTCTTTTCCTAGCCCTTGGGTAATTGCTGTAATAAAAATAAAAGTTCTCTCAAAAGTTCCTTTTCCTCTTCTTCAAGGTCCAGTGGTCACTGCTGCAGGCCAGTGCAAGAAACAACACACAAGCACAAGAACAGTCACTTCCTGCAGATTCCTCCAGTGGCACGGACAGAGTTTCCTCTCCAGATCCAAAAGCAATACAAAAATGTAGGGGCTTGGCACAGATATTTATACCCCAAAAGCCTTTGATCCTTGAAGCTACCAGTCACTGAACCTAGCCAGAACCAGTTCTGCTCAGGCCTGGAGCACTTTGTTTACCAGGCTGCATCCTTCCTTTCAGAAAGAGGGGTCTGCTAGCAGACACACAGTGGGAGGTGGAGCCAGCCTTCACCTTGCCAGGCACAGCCCTATTCAGATCAAAGAGCCACCCCTCCCCACACTCTAAATGCAGATCTCTCTATTCAACCCAGGTCTGACTCAGCCTGTCCTGCCCCTCTAAAACCAGACAGCCAATACACATAACAGCAGAGCACACTGGAAGGCTTAGGCAAGAAAATACCTACTTTCTAAAAGTGGTATTTTCAAACACAGAATATAAAAATAAACTTCACTAAAAGATGTATTTTAATATTCTGAGCTCAGGCATACTAAATTCGTTTTTCTACCATGTTCCTGGGGTCAGTGAGGACTATAGAATGTAATAGTCAAACTGCCCATTCTAGCCTATGAGGAACAGGTAGCCTTACAGTAGTGAAAAACGAAATGGGGCATAATTCACTACCAGGACATGCTACACACACCAAGGCATGTCCTACCTTACACATACAATGCACCCTACCATAGGGGTGACTTACAAGATGCCAAGGGAAGGTTCAGGGGCTGGGAAGTGGGTGCACTTCACAGCCAAGATGGCAGTTCTGGACTGCACACAGACACTGCAGTGGCAGGTCTGAGACACACTTTACAAGCTGCTTCTGTGGGTGGCACACATCAGTGCTGCAGGCCCACCAGCAGCATTTGGTTTACCAGCCCTGGGCACACACAGGCCACACTACTAGGGACTAACAGGTAAACCAAATAAGCCAATCAGGGATATACCAATTCACATAGTCATATTTACAAAGGGAGAGCATATGCACTTTAGCACTGAACAGCAGTGGTAAAGTGCCCAGAGTCATAAAACCAACAGAAACAGGTCAGCAAAAATACAGGAGGCAGGCAAAAAGTTTAGGGGTGACCCTGCAAAAAGGGCCATTTCCAACACACAGGAACTGGGATATTAAAACACACTGACCAGCAGTTTGATGCGACGCGTTTCAGGCTTACGCCCTTCTTCAAAGCCAACTGCTCTCCAGGACGGCCAAACATTTCTGCCAGCATTTTCCCTCCATTTATTCAAGACACGCCCCAAGTGCGCTTCAAGTCACGCCCCAAGTGGGCCGGCAAATCACATTGCCTGCAAAGCATGATGGGGCTGGTAGTTCCTTACCCATGTGGATCTGTTTGTAGCCATCACTGGTTTTCAAAGTTCTTTAAATGGTGCTTTAAAACAAAGAAACACAGCTCTCTTTACAGGCCGCTCCTCCTGTTCCACCCGCAGTCAATATAAAACAGCAGGCGGCCCCGCTTGGGATCTTGCGGTGGTGCTTCTCTCGACCTAGGCGGGCCGAATTATTTATTTGAAAAGGTTTGCCATCTTGTGAGATGCACTCCCAGGAAGTAAGCAGACACAGGAACTGGGATATTAAAACACACTGACCAGCAGTTTGATGCGACGCGTTTCAGGCTTACGCCCTTCTTCAAAGCCAACTGCTCTCCAGGACGGCCAAACATTTCTGCCAGCATTTTCCCTCCATTTATTCAAGACACGCCCCAAGTGGGCTTCAAGTCACGCCCCAAGTGGGCCGGCAAATCACATTGCCTGCAAAGCATGATGGGGCTGGTAGTTCCTTACCCATGTGGGTCTGTTTTTAGCCATCACTGGTTTTCAAAGTTCTTTAAATGGTGCTTTAAAACAAAGAAACACAGCTCTCTTTACAGGCCGCTCCTCCTGTTCCACCCGCAGTCAATATAAAACAGCAGGCGGCCCCGCTTGGGATCTTGCGGTGGTGCTTCTCTCGACCTAGGCGGGCCGAATTATTTATTTGAAAAGGTTTGCCATCTTGTGAGATGCACTCCCAGGAAGTAAGCAGACACAGGAACTGGGATATTAAAACACACTGACCAGCAGTTTGATGCGACGCGTTTCAGGCTTACGCCCTTCTTCAAAGCCAACTGCTCTCCAGGACGGCCAAACATTTCTGCCAGCATTTTCCCTCCATTTATTCAAGACACGCCCCAAGTGGGCTTCAAGTCACGCCACAAGTGGGCCGGCAAATCACATTGCCTGCAAAGCATGATGGGGCTGGTAGTTCCTTACCCATGTGGGTCTGTTTGTAGCCATCACTGGTTTTCAAAGTTCTTTAAATGGTGCTTTAAAACAAAGAAACACAGCTCTCTTTACAGGCCGCTCCTCCTGTTCCACCCGCAGTCAATATAAAACAGCAGGCGGCCCCGCTTGGGATCTTGCGGTGGTGCTTCTCTCGACCTAGGCGGGCCGAATTATTTATTTGAAAAGGTTTGCCATCTTGTGAGATGCACTCCCAGGAAGTAAGCAGACACAGGAACTGGGATATTAAAACACACTGACCAGCAGTTTGATGTGACGCGTTTCAGGCTTACGCCCTTCTTCAAAGCCAACTGCTCTCCAGGACGGCCAAACATTTCTGCCAGCATTTTCCCTCCATTTATTCAAGACACGCCCCAAGTGGGCTTCAAGTCACGCCCAAGTGGGCCGGCAAATCACATTGCCTGCAAAGCATGATGGGGCTGGTAGTTCCTTACCCATGTGGGTCTGTTTGTAGCCATCACTGGTTTTCAAAGTTCTTTAAATGGTGCTTTAAAACAAAGAAACACAGCTCTCTTTACAGGCCGCTCCTCCTGTTCCACCCGCAGTCAATATAAAACAGCAGGCGGCCCCGCTTGGGATCTTGCGGTGGTGCTTCTCTCGACCTAGGCGGGCCGAATTATTTATTTGAAAAGGTTTGCCATCTTGTGAGATGCACTCCCAGGAAGTAAGCAGACACAGGAACTGGGATATTAAAACACACTGACCAGCAGTTTGATGCGACGCGTTTCAGGCTTACGCCCTTCTTCAAAGCCAACTGCTCTCCAGGACGGCCAAACATTTCTGCCAGCATTTTCCCTCCATTTATTCAAGACACGCCCCAAGTGGGCTTCAAGTCACGCCCCAAGTGGGCCGGCAAATCACATTGCCTGCAAAGCATGATGGGGCTGGTAGTTCCTTACCCATGTGGGTCTGTTTTTAGCCATCACTGGTTTTCAAAGTTCTTTAAATGGTGCTTTAAAACAAAGAAACACAGCTCTCTTTACAGGCCGCTCCTCCTGTTCCACCCGCAGTCAATATAAAACAGCAGGCGGACCCGCTTGGGATCTTGCGGTGGTGCTTCTCTCGACCTAGGCGGGCCGAATTATTTATTTGAAAAGGTTTGCCATCTTGTGAGATGCACTCCCAGGAAGTAAGCAGACACAGGAACTGGGATATTAAAACACACTGACCAGCAGTTTGATGAGACGCGTTTCAGGCTTACGCCCTTCTTCAAAGCCAACTGCTCTCCAGGACGGCCAAACATTTCTGCCAGCATTTTCCCTCCATTTATTCAAGACACGCCCCAAGTGGGCTTCAAGTCACGCCCCAAGTGGGCCGGCAAATCACATTGCCTGCAAAGCATGATGGGGCTGGTAGTTCCTTACCCATGTGGGTCTGTTTGTAGCCATCACTGGTTTTCAAAGTTCTTTAAATGGTGCTTTAAAACAAAGAAACACAGCTCTCTTTACAGGCCGCTCCTCCTGTTCCACCCGCAGTCAATATAAAACAGCAGGCGGCCCCGCTTGGGATCTTGCGGTGGTGCTTCTCTCGACCTAGGCGGGCCGAATTATTTATTTGAAAAGGTTTGCCATCTTGTGAGATGCACTCCCAGGAAGTAAGCAGACACAGGAACTGGGATATTAAAACACACTGACCAGCAGTTTGATGAGACGCGTTTCAGGCTTACGCCCTTCTTCAAAGCCAACTGCTCTCCAGGACGGCCAAACATTTCTGCCAGCATTTTCCCTCCATTTATTCAAGACACGCCCCAAGTGGGCTTCAAGTCACGCCCCAAGTGGGCCGGCAAATCACATTGCCTGCAAAGCATGATGGGGCTGGTAGTTCCTTACCCATGTGGGTCTGTTTGTAGCCATCACTGGTTTTCAAAGTTCTTTAAATGGTGCTTTAAAACAAAGAAACACAGCTCTCTTTACAGGCCGCTCCTCCTGTTCCACCCGCAGTCAATATAAAACAGCAGGCGGCCCCGCTTGGGATCTTGCGGTGGTGCTTCTCTCGACCTAGGCGGGCCGAATTATTTATTTGAAAAGGTTTGCCATCTTGTGAGATGCACTCCCAGGAAGTAAGCAGACACAGGAACTGGGATATTAAAACACACTGACCAGCAGTTTGATGTGACGCGTTTCAGGCTTACGCCCTTCTTCAAAGCCAACTGCTCTCCAGGACGGCCAAACATTTCTGCCAGCATTTTCCCTCCATTTATTCAAGACACGCCCCAAGTGGGCTTCAAGTCACGCCCCAAGTGGGCCGGCAAATCACATTGCCTGCAAAGCATGATGGGGCTGGTAGTTCCTTACCCATGTGGGTCTGTTTGTAGCCATCACTGGTTTTCAAAGTTCTTTAAATGGTGCTTTAAAACAAAGAAACATAGCTTTCTTTACAGGCCGCTCCTCCTGTTCCACCCGCAGTCAATATAAAACAGCAGGCGGCCCCGCTTGGGATCTTGCGGTGGTGCTTCTCTCGACCTAGGCGGGCCGAATTATTTATTTGAAAAGGTTTGCCATCTTGTGAGATGCACTCCCAGGAAGTAAGCAGACACAGGAACTGGGATATTAAAACACACTGACCAGCAGTTTGATGCGACGCGTTTCAGGCTTACGCCCTTCTTCAAAGCCAACTGCTCTCCAGGACGGCCAAACATTTCTGCCAGCATTTTCCCTCCATTTATTCAAGACACGCCCCAAGTGCGCTTCAAGTCACGCCCCAAGTGGGCCGGCAAATCACATTGCCTGCAAAGCATGATGGGGCTGGTAGTTCCTTACCCATGTGGGTCTGTTTGTTGCCATCACTGGTTTTCAAAGTTCTTTAAATGGTGCTTTAAAACAAAGAAACACAGCTCTCTTTACAGGCCGCTCCTCCTGTTCCACCCGCAGTCAATATAAAACAGCAGGCGGCCCCGCTTGGGATCTTGCGGTGGTGCTTCTCTCGACCTAGGCGGGCCGAATTATTTATTTGAAAAGGTTTGCCATGTTGTGAGATGCACTCCCAGGAAGTAAGCAGACACAGGAACTGGGATATTAAAACACACTGACCAGCAGTTTGATGCGACGCGTTTCAGGCTTACGCCCTTCTTCAAAGCCAACTGCTCTCCAGGACGGCCAAACATTTCTGCCAGCATTTTCCCTCCATTTATTCAAGACACGCCCCAAGTGGGCTTCAAGTCACGCCCCAAGTGGGCCGGCAAATCACATTGCCTGCAAAGCATGATGGGGCTGGTAGTTCCTTACCCATGTGGGTCTGTTTGTAGCCATCACTGGTTTTTAAAGTTCTTTAAATGGTGCTTTAAAACAAAGAAACACAGCTCTCTTTACAGGCCGCTCCTCCTGTTCCACCCGCAGTCAATATAAAACAGCGGGCGGCCCCGCTTGGGATCTTGCGGTGGTGCTTCGCTCGACCTAGGCGGGCCGAATTATTTATTTGAAAAGGTTTGCCATCTTGTGAGATGCACTCCCAGGAAGTAAGCAGACACAGGAACTGGGATATTAAAACACACTGACCAGCAGTTTGATGCGACGCGTTTCAGGCTTACGCCCTTCTTCAAAGCCAACTGCTCTCCAGGACGGCCAAACATTTCTGCCAGCATTTTCCCTCCATTTATTCAAGACACGCCCCAAGTGGGCTTCAAGTCACGCCCCAAGTGGGCCGGCAAATCACATTGCCTGCAAAGCATGATGGGGCTGGTAGTTCCTTACCCATGTGGGTCTGTTTGTAGCCATCACTGGTTTTCAAAGTTCTTTAAATGGTGCTTTAAAACAAAGAAACACAGCTCTCTTTACAGGCCGCTCCTCCTGTTCCACCCGCAGTCAATATAAAACAGCAGGCGGCCCCGCTTGGGATCTTGCGGTGGTGCTTCTCTCGACCTAGGCGGGCCGAATTATTTATTTGAAAAGGTTTGCCATCTTGTGAGATGCACTCCCAGGAAGTAAGCAGACACAGGAACTGGGATATTAAAACACACTGACCAGCAGTTTGATGAGACGCGTTTCAGGCTTACGCCCTTCTTCAAAGCCAACTGCTCTCCAGGACGGCCAAACATTTCTGCCAGCATTTTCCCTCCATTTATTCAAGACACGCCCCAAGTGGGCTTCAAGTCACGCCCCAAGTGGGCCGGCAAATCACATTGCCTGCAAAGCATGATGGGGCTGGTAGTTCCTTACCCATGTGGGTCTGTTTGTAGCCATCACTGGTTTTCAAAGTTCTTTAAATGGTGCTTTAAAACAAAGAAACACAGCTCTCTTTACAGGCCGCTCCTCCTGTTCCACCCGCAGTCAATATAAAACAGCAGGCGGCCCCGCTTGGGATCTTGCGGTGGTGCTTCTCTCGATCTAGGCGGGCCGAATTATTTATTTGAAAAGGTTTGCCATCTTGTGAGATGCACTCCCAGGAAGTAAGCAGACACAGGAACTGGGATATTAAAACACACTGACCAGCAGTTTGATGTGACGCGTTTCAGGCTTACGCCCTTCTTCAAAGCCAACTGCTCTCCAGGACGGCCAAACATTTCTGCCAGCATTTTCCCTCCATTTATTCAAGACACGCCCCAAGTGGGCTTCAAGTCACGCCCCAAGTGGGCCGGCAAATCACATTGCCTGCAAAGCATGATGGGGCTGGTAGTTCCTTACCCATGTGGGTCTGTTTGTAGCCATCACTGGTTTTCAAAGTTCTTTAAATGGTGCTTTAAAACAAAGAAACATAGCTTTCTTTACAGGCCGCTCCTCCTGTTCCACCCGCAGTCAATATAAAACAGCAGGCGGCCCCGCTTGGGATCTTGCGGTGGTGCTTCTCTCGACCTAGGCGGGCCGAATTATTTATTTGAAAAGGTTTGCCATCTTGTGAGATGCACTCCCAGGAAGTAAGCAGACACAGGAACTGGGATATTAAAACACACTGACCAGCAGTTTGATGCGACGCGTTTCAGGCTTACGCCCTTCTTCAAAGCCAACTGCTCTCCAGGACGGCCAAACATTTCTGCCAGCATTTTCCCTCCATTTATTCAAGACACGCCCCAAGTGCGCTTCAAGTCACGCCCCAAGTGGGCCGGCAAATCACATTGCCTGCAAAGCATGATGGGGCTGGTAGTTCCTTACCCATGTGGGTCTGTTTGTTGCCATCACTGGTTTTCAAAGTTCTTTAAATGGTGCTTTAAAACAAAGAAACACAGCTCTCTTTACAGGCCGCTCCTCCTGTTCCACCCGCAGTCAATATAAAACAGCAGGCGGCCCCGCTTGGGATCTTGCGGTGGTGCTTCTCTCGACCTAGGCGGGCCGAATTATTTATTTGAAAAGGTTTGCCATCTTGTGAGATGCACTCCCAGGAAGTAAGCAGACACAGGAACTGGGATATTAAAACACACTGACCAGCAGTTTGATGCGACGCGTTTCAGGCTTACGCCCTTCTTCAAAGCCAACTGCTCTCCAGGACGGCCAAACATTTCTGCCAGCATTTTCCCTCCATTTATTCAAGACACGCCCCAAGTGGGCTTCAAGTCACGCCCCAAGTGGGCCGGCAAATCACATTGCCTGCAAAGCATGATGGGGCTGGTAGTTCCTTACCCATGTGGGTCTGTTTTTAGCCATCACTGGTTTTCAAAGTTCTTTAAATGGTGCTTTAAAACAAAGAAACACAGCTCTCTTTACAGGCCGCTCCTCCTGTTCCACCCGCAGTCAATATAAAACAGCAGGCGGACCCGCTTGGGATCTTGCGGTGGTGCTTCTCTCGACCTAGGCGGGCCGAATTATTTATTTGAAAAGGTTTGCCATCTTGTGAGATGCACTCCCAGGAAGTAAGCAGACACAGGAACTGGGATATTAAAACACACTGACCAGCAGTTTGATGCGACGCGTTTCAGGCTTACGCCCTTCTTCAAAGCCAACTGCTCTCCAGGACGGCCAAACATTTCTGCCAGCATTTTCCCTCCATTTATTCAAGACACGCCCCAAGTGGGCTTCAAGTCACGCCCAAGTGGGCCGGCAAATCACATTGCCTGCAAAGCATGATGGGGCTGGTAGTTCCTTACCCATGTGGGTCTGTTTGTAGCCATCACTGGTTTTCAAAGTTCTTTAAATGGTGCTTTAAAACAAAGAAACACAGCTCTCTTTACAGGCCGCTCCTCCTGTTCCACCCGCAGTCAATATAAAACAGCAGGCGGCCCCGCTTGGGATCTTGCGGTGGTGATTCTCTCGACCTAGGCGGGCCGAATTATTTATTTGAAAAGGTTTGCCATCTTGTGAGATGCACTCCCAGGAAGTAAGCAAACGGCTGCAAACGGCGGCAGCAGCCGTGTAACATGTAAGGCTTTCCGTATTTTGTTGAATTGTCCAAAATAACGAGATGCGGCACACCAGAAGAAGCTCAAATTTTATTGTGCACAAACCAAAGGGCTTTGGTTTGTGCACAATAAAATTTGTGCTTCTTCTGGTGTGCCGCATCTCGTTATTTTGGACAATTCAACAAAATACGGAAAGCCTTACATATATATATATATATATATATATATATATATATATATATATATATATATCCACAAGAAAACACATACTGCATCTGTTGGATATTTATACAACGAAATCATCAACAGTGAAGACGGACATGTATTGCCTCAGTACTCAAAAAATTACTCATAATAAAAATAGTCATCCGAATGGATTATTGATGAGGTTATGCAACAAAGTCAGTGGACATATATGTATATAATTTCGATATTTTGGCTAATGGCAATTATATACTCGATATTCTTGTCCCTTACATTAGTATGTTTTGATGCTCAAAACTTATTTCAATATTTTTGAGTTGCAATATTTTTTAGGTCAAACTTCTGCCATACAACCATTAGAGGACGGAAAGCCAGAGGTGCCTGGCAGCTCCAGAAGACACACCTGATAAGCTCTACATCCTCACCATATCACCATATCACCATAAAAGTAAAATGTAATAAGCATGCTTCCTAGAAAGGATAATCATGAAAAATAGAACCTCCCTTATGGCAAAGTTAAGAGCATGACTGTTACAGCTCATATTTACATTTATAATTTGCTCTAGTACTAATTGTTCAGTTTTATGGCCCTATAGAAGTGTTTTGAATAATTAGAAATGAATGCTAAATTCAGAAGGGCTTCAGTTAGCATAACTAGGCCTCAGCCAAAGACAAGGCCGTAGCCAGCTTGCACTGACATCCATTCACAAAAAATGTGCACTTTTATTCTACATGAACGAGCCTTTCCATGTGCATGTTTGTATGCTTTTCTATTTTAGAAAAATAAGTGAAATAGAAGCTCTGGTGATGATGTCTGTTTGTTGATAAAATACAAATGTATTAATGTGCCTTACTTGCAAGGAAGCTGTGCCCGGGATGTTTTTGTTTCTGTAATTATTTCAAAGACTTTTGCTTCAGGCTCTTGCACTGAGCCATTCATTTAATTAAACATGTTATTGTATAAATTTGTTTTGAAATGTACAGACATCTTCTTTTGTTTTTTATTCATATATTGTTTATTAATATGTAGCAAGGTAGGTGTTCCTAAAGGTTTCTTATTTCATGTATCAAGTTAATTTGAATAGTGATTGGTTCTTTTACATGTATCTTTCTTAATCCAGCCATATTATGTAATTACACAACATGTTGAGTGTGTGGCTTTTCTGCCTGAAACCCTATAAAACATGATGTGTTTTTGCAATGTGCCAGACTTTATCTGCCTTTTAAACTGATCACGCTCTATGCTAGTCTGTTGCTAGGCTGTTTACTCACTTTATACTTAGACTTTTTCTTCCTTTCAATCTGAGCAGACTCTATGCTAGCCTGTTTACTCACTTTACACTTTTACTTTCTCTGCTCTCTTATATTGTGCATTCTCTGCCCAAGTGTTTCATTTGATTTATACTTAGGGCCTGATTACGAGCTTGGAGATCTTACCGCCATCCTACATCTGCGGCAGGACCGAGTACTCCGCCAGGCAGTCGGCCTCCCCGCCTGCCGCATTAAGAGTTTCCTGCTGGGCTGGCAGGATCACAGCGGTGGAGTAATGACATGCTGGAAACGAGTCGTAATTCTATGCTGCCCACACTGATCACGTGATCTCAGCCAGTCGGGGGTGTGTTCTAGACATACACAGATGGCCTCACTGAACCAATAATGGAAACAGAAAGGTGCTGTAATGACGAGACTGCATGCTGACCTGTAAGTCAATTCACATAGGTGTTCAGCAATGTATGTTTATAAATTATTTTTAGACCTGAAGGTATTGGAGCGCTTTCCATGTGCACCAGTGACATCACATAAGGGCACAATCACCCTCTGCACAATTTTAGGGCACATATACTGCCTTTCCGCCAACTCTCTCATTACGGTGTCCACGCCAGCAAAAGGTCAGCGGAAAGGCATGTTGTAATTTGGCCGGCGGGAAACTTGGTGGAACCGCCTCTATGGGCTGCCTCTTCTGCTGTCTCTGTGGCAGCAGAAATGTTGGCAATAGCGGCGGTCTGGAGGTGATGTTCCCACTGACATCGTAATCGGGCAGTCGGACCTCTGGGGAAGCGGGCGGTTGGACTGCCGAATTGCAACGGCGGTTCACTTACCGCCCAAGTCATAATCAGGCCCTCAGTCTTTTTGGCTCTTTCTTTCGACAGAGACTGTATGCTAGTCATCTTACTGAACTATTTTGGGTCTGGCCATTTACTGGTTGGAAAAAGACCTTATGTTAATCCTCTCACATTTGTCTTATTTGATTCATTATTAATGCTGATTTGAATTTAACTAATACTTTTTGCTTCCTGTAATGATCTTAATTTTGAATAAACCTTTATGGTTTTGACTTTGAATTCTTGTCTTGTGAAGGTTTTATTATTATCCTAGGGCTTAGTCTTACAAAGTCTCACTAGCTCTTGCGAAAAGTTAGACAGACCAGATCCTGAATCTCAACCCTCTAGTTATTTAATTAGAGTGTCAACAGTCTTGATTAGGTTTCAAGATGGTTGGCATGACTCACTTTCACCACCCTCTTCGAAACCACTGTTCTGTGTCCTATATATGGCAGTAGAGAAAAAGAACTGGTCTAGATAGGCAGAAACCAAAGGCGTGGGGGAGAGGGTCGCTCATAGCAGAAGGTGGAGAGAGAAGGAATACGAATAAAAATACTGACAGACAAGAAAACATGGAAATGACTTGTGGAAGGACACATAGATGGATCAGGGAGTAATGGACAGAGGGCGTGGTGGGATACAGAAGAGGAGAGTACATAGAGACCAAGGAAGGCTAAGGTGGGGCAAAAAGATGGTGGGTAGCAAGGAATACGGTAAACAAAGGGGATTCAACTGTCTTCCATGTTACAGCCATACATAAAGCAGTCAGCATCAGCAGCAGCAAGTAGCGGGTTTGACACAACAGATGTGTCTGTTTCATATTTGCCATGTTGGATTCAACTAAATGCATTTTAAGAACTTAAATCTACAACAAATGGAGGATGCTTCACAAAAATCAGCTGCAAGTTTCCTTGTCACGTAGAATCATATTGTAGCCCAAGAAAAGCCGGTCAGGAATTGATTTTCTAATGAGTAACACAGCTCGGGCAAACACGAAATCGCTGTCGTATGCTTCATTTTCTATTGAGAACATCTCTGCTCAATGAGTGCTTGAACAGGAAACAAATTACACATGTGCTTTGTGATTGAAATGATGTAAAGAAAGTACAAACTAAAAATAAAACAGAGAGAGGTTGACTGAGTGGAAAATAAGCAAATGGCCGACAAAAAACAAGAGATGCATGAACCAGTGTGAGGGGATGGGGGGGAGGGGGATAGTAGGATTGAGGGTGAGGGAGAGGGAACCCAAGAGAGATGCTGAGGTACATTGGTATTCTTATTTCTGTCAGGGACTCCCTTACCCTTACTCCTGTCCAAAAATAGATTGCTTGTGTTTACTTCCCACCAATCATAGCGTGCAAGAGTTGAGCTGACATACAGGGTAGGATTTCCCTTTTCACAAATATTCATTATTATATACTGAAATACAAGTATTTTGTTCTAACATTTTCCCACAACAAAATAAAATGCTATCACACAATACTTAGAATGCTTTCAGACAAAAGCAACTGCGTAACGTACTTGTACAATATATCCACCTTTTGTTAATTTACAGACGTTATGCACTATTGTTTTATCACAGCATAAGTGTCCTGTTCCTTAGAATAAGAATGAAGTCCACTGCAATACATACTGTGCACTCCAAAGCAGTTCTGTGTGTCAGTGAATATTTCCCTTGCATGCACCTTTGCCAGGGCTGGTCTTGCTATCTGGGCAACCACCATCAAAGATGCACTAACTGTAAGGGGCACAGGGAAACACCTGGTAGGCTGATGACTGGGGCTTATTTTAGGGGTGGATGGAAAGGGGTGGCGGATCGTAATTTATTTTCTTGTAGACACGTATATACTTTGCACCCTCCTCCCCCTTTACACACAAAAGACTCCTGGACACAGGCAGCGGCGGCCGGCCCAGGTAAACGTGGTGCGGCGGGGTGGGGTGGGAGGGTTTAACTCGACAGACAACGGAATAGGTATAATTAAATAAATAATACCTATTCCATCGTCTGTTGACTTCCCCCCGTGCCGCGCCCTGCCCCGCCCCACCCCACTTACCTGTGCCGGCCACCGCTGGACACCGGCCCACTCGTTGAAGCCGCTCAGTGCAGTAGGCGTCTGCTAGAAACACATTTTCCAGGGCTGCTTTTAGCTCTCAGTTCACCACTGATCACCACTAAGGCAACATGGTCATAGGCTGCTTTTAGGTTTTAGATCTAGACCTGGACTGGAAGCAGTGAGAATGGCGTAAATTGAATAAAGTACAAGAGCACCCTTCCATCTCCAGCTGGATAAACTAATGGGGGCTGTTTTGTAAAAGAACATTTATAACAGCCCAATGGAGTGACTCATGATTCAAGACTGCTGAAAAAGACAGATATATTGCTAAAATTAGTAGCCACCTCTGAATCTTATCTAAGCATTAATACCCAAAAATTATTTCTTCAGAAAAAGCCCATCACATTTTGTTTACTCCGTGAAAACAATGTTCTTAAAAACGGCCAAGGACGCCTTTCAATTCTTCCTCATTTCCAGTGTGTTATTTTATTTTTGTTTTTGCTTAGTGAAAACACAACAACACAAACATGGATGTAAATCTGATCTCATGCAGCATGTTCTTTAATTCATCACAGAAAATACATACTTTTTAAAATGTAACTAATGTATTGTATCACACATTAGCTGCTTAGTGGATAGTTAACAGGTGAATACAAACATTGGATATATATTCACCTGCGTTAGACCTGGCATCTTTGGCATGGTATCCCCTTTCTTTTTGCTTCTGACCTCTTTTTTTGATTGTGTGCTGAACTTCGTTTTTGCTGGTGATTCGACTCTGGGCGCGTTACCACTGCTGACCAGTGCTAAAGTGCATTTACTATGTGTCTAAAAATGTATTGGCATCTGGTTTCTCCATGATTTGCATATTTGATTTACTAATAAGTCCCTAGTACAGTTCATTGTGTGTGCCCGGGGCCGGTAAACCAAATGATACTATTGGGCCTGCAGCACGGATTGTGCCACCCACATGAGTAGCCCTTCAAACCCGTCTCAGGCCTGCTACTGCAGAGCCTGTGTGTGTAGTTTACCTGCCATGTCGACCCGACAAGTAAACCTACTTGCCAGACCCAAATCTTCCCTTTTTCTACACGTAAGGCACTCCTAAGGTAGGCCCTAGATAGCCCCAGGGATAGGGTGTTGTGTTTTTAAAAAGTGGAACATGTGCGTCTTAGTTTTACATTTCCTTGTAGTGAAAAGCCGCTAAATTCGCTTTCACTACAGAAAGGCCTATCTCTCCCATAGGTTAGCATTGGACCTGCCCTGTAGCATATTGCACAGGTATCTTCCCGTTGGGAGCTGATAAGAAAATTGGAGTTTGGTGTATCTGGAGAATTTGAAAACACATTTCTTAGTGAAGTTGGTTTTTAAATTGTAGGTCTGAAAATGCCACTTTTAGAAAGTTGGCATTTTCTTACCTTGACCATTCTGTGCCTCTGACTGGAATACACGTCTGGGTTGAATGACAGTTGGGCTTTATGAATTCACTCTAGACACTCACACACAAACGCCGCTGAGGTGCGCCCTGCATATCCCAATGGCCCATCACCAGGCAGATGGGTCTTCCTGAGCTAGAGTGGTGGGAGGAGTTGACACTTGCACCTGAGTAGGGCTGTGTCAGTCCCCACACAAAGAACTGCATACCCCCCCCCGTAGAGTGTCTGGAGCGAGGGCCAGGAAGGGCATGGTCTTGTTCACTACAAAGACCTTTCTTTGAAGTCTCCCTACAGGCCAAAATGGGTATAAGTACTGAACCTCTGACACCATATACTCAGAAACACTCCAGACTGAGGAAGGTCTGCCAGGAAGAAGAGCTGGTGCACTGTCAGGAGGGACTGCCACTTTGCTGCTTGCTTTGCTGTGTTGACCTCCTATCTTCTGCTTCTTGCCTGGATTTGAGAACACTGGACTCTGCATCCTGCTTTCTAAACATTTCTTTAAGGGCTTGAGTTGAGCTTTCCTCCTGTTGGAAGTCTCAGGGCCATAAAAGACTTCACCTGCATCTTGTTACCAGCACCTGAACTCCTCTGCTGTGAGTCCTGACCTGCAAAGTGGTGCCAAACCCAGTCCTGGACCTTTGGAGGTGATTCTGGTGCTGCAACCAAGAAGTTGACGCATCGATTCCAAGCGCCACTTCGGAACCGGTGCATCCCTGCAGAATCGATGCATCGCCACTGCCTGCACTGAAGCCGTGGTCCCCGCTCGCTGAGTGCGCAACGCAATGACCTCGACTTACAACGCAAGCCCTGACAGTGCTGCAGCGCCTCCGAAGTACCGCCGCTGCGGGTATCTCAAGCAGCACTTCACAGAAGTCCGTGACGCACTACTCCGACTCCAACACAGCACCTGTGGCCTGGTGGTTCATCATCGATGCCGTGGAATCAACACACCATGCTGTGACATGGACACTGCTGGACTTGGCCCTTTTTGCAAAGTCAACCCTGAACCTTTTGCCTTCCTCCTGGTATTTATTCTGACCTGGTGTTGGTGGTTTTAGGACTCTGGGCACTTTATCACTGCTGTTCAGTGTTAAAGTGCATGTGCTCCCTATGGTAAACTTGGTGAGATTGGTCTACACCTGTTTGGCGTATTTAATTTACCTATCAGTCCCTTGTAAAGTGGTATCTCATATACCCGGGGCCAGTAAATTAAATGCTACTGGTGGGCTTGCAGCGCTGCTTGAGCCACCCACCAAAGTAGCCTTTCAAACCTGTCTCAGGCCTCTGCCATTGCAGGGCCTGCCCGCGCAGTTTATTGCCGCTGTGACGTGGCACATAAAGTGGGTTCCACATCTGTGACTCCCCTTTTACTACATATCAGTCACCCCTAAGGTAGGCCCTAGCTAGCCCTATGGGCAGGGTGCGCTGTAGGTAAAAGGTAGGACATGTGCCGTAGCTGTGTGGCATGTCCTGGTAGTGACAAACAGCCATTTTGGTTTCTCACTACTGTGAGGCTGCCCTCTCATAGGAATGCATTGGGGATTCCCTGATATGTGTTTCAGTGGTAATTCCTGACATGAGAGGAGTAGCGTGATCAACTTTGGTAAGTTTGGAATAGTGGTAATAAATGCTGCGTAATGGTGTTCGCAGATTTATTATCACTATTTTAGAACTTTTAGAAGTAGGCATTTCTGTGCGCCATGTGTCTTTGTACCTGCCTGTTGTGTATTGCATGTCTGGCTCTGGATGACATGGGCTGGGGAGGTGCAGTGGCTCCAGAGGGGCTGGGGGAGTCAGCGCTAGGCTGAATAGGCTGAACTGCATTTGGAGTAGTGGGAGGAGTAGCACCTGGACCTGAATAGGACTGTGCCTGCCTCACACAATGTTGGCTCCGCCCCTCTGTGGTGTGTCTGGGGCCAGGACGTACACTGACAAAGGAGGTTGTTGTGCACTGTAAATAAAATGTTTAAGTGCCCCCCAGAACTGGTTTAGACCGGGCACAGAGCCCTGTGCCAGGGGGAGAACTATGACTAGCAGTAGTATAAATATTGGGGCTGTGACCCCATGAAAGCGGAACTTTGGTTAGCTGCTGGTTGCTGAAGGACTGCTGGGCACCAGGAGGAACCGCCACAAAGGACTTCCCCTCTGCCGGAGGGCCCTGTGAGCTGGCCTGCCTGGGCCCAATTCTACCCGATGTGCTGCCCTGATGTGAGGGGTGAACAGACCGGCAGTTGCTGCTCCTGTCTGCAGCACAGGAGGGACTGGACTGTCATCCTTCCTGCTATTTTGGAGGAAAGTATCTGGAGCGCTCAAGGGTGCTCCCTCGCCAGTTCTGTGACCTACGAGTGAAGCGCTTTCATTTTTATTGCCCTGCCGCCCTTGGCGGTGGCTGTCGAGGGACGAGAGAGGGAAGCTGAGCCAGGAAAGGTGCCCCCCCCTCTCCCTGGCGGCCTGTCACTGTTTTCCTGCGGTGCGCAGCCGGGGCTCTGCTGAGTGGCCCCAGGCTGTAGAGGGTCGCGACGCAATGCAGCTGATATTCCTGGACTGGAGATCCCTGGCATTGCAGGGCAACGTCGAAGCCGGAGGAAGCAGGAGGAAGTCAGGCGGAGCCTGACCGTGGGCGGGGCCAGCTGGAGGAAGCCGCGTTGGAGCTGGAAGACAGGCGAGCTTGTCCCTGATGGTGGGCGGGGCTGCCCGTGCGGAGGAGGAGAGCCCCTCGTGTCTGCACCGACAAAGACAGAGCCTCGCAGGCTCACCGGACCAAGGGGAAGGACCGGAGCCTCACGGGCTCCCTGCTGATGAGTCCCGCCTATTTCCCTGCAAAGAAAAGCCCCGGTGAGTGGGGTTTACAAGCCACACTGTTGGTGCCTGCATGTTCCTATTTCCCTGCAAAGAAAAGCCCCGGTGAGTGGGGCTTACAAGGCACACTGTTGGTTCCTGCTTGGTCACACAGCTGCGCCGCCAGATTGCGGGCAGCTGCAATGTCGGGGGCATTGGTGGTCTATGAAGAGACATGCGTGAGTTGCACCCTCGCCCCCATTTTAGTCCAGGCCTGTTGGGGCCAGAACTTTGCTGCGTTGGCAGCCCGGTGGCCAGTTTGAAGGCCTCAGGATTGTAGAGCCCTGACTTTGCGGGACAGAGGGCATTGCGGGGAAGCCCAAGACGGGCCCCCGAGGTTAAGGCCAGTAGGCCTGATGGTCGCCCCCTATGTTAGGTGGGGCCTGAGGTGATATGGTGTAAGGATCACCTATGGTGCAGTGTATGCCTAGGAGGTGCATAAGGGGTAATGAAATGATGCATTACTGATGATCTTTCCTGCCTAATGTGTTTATGCTAAGTGCCCCCCTGCCAGTAGTTACTGGTTGTTTTTATTTCACTACTAGTGAGTTCTAATGGTGACGACAGTGGCCCGATTGGCCCTGTAAGTGTGTATAATCCCCTGTAAAAGCATACTAGTGCCAGGTGGCACAGTGTATATATGTGATTACGTTCTAATGTGTTTTATGAATAATACAAAGGCTATTTTTACATAATCTTGTGTGGAGTTTCTTTTGTGGTGTGCCTAGTGTGTGGCTGCTGTGTGAGTGTGCTGCGCAAACGCTTTACACATTGCCTCTGGGATAAGCCTGACTGCTCTGCCAAGCTACCAAGGGGGTGAGTAGGGGTTATCTTCAGCGTGTAACTCCCTTGCCCTGACTAGAGTGGTGGTTTCTGCCTGGCTTAGGCGCAAGCCCTAGCCAACCAGAAATCCCATTTCTAACAGACACATCATCAACACCGCTTAGCATTCAAGACCCGAGGTCTTGCACTTGCAACCGACGATTCACCTCCCCTGGGCCCCTCATCGCCCCCGGTCATTAGCCGCTCAAAGACCCTGCACCACCTCCAGGAACCGACACATCACTTTGCTACAGTGACGCCTCACCTCCTTTGCGCAACGCATCGTCCCCGAACACCAACGTGCCAACGACCTGCATAGCAGGAAGGAACCAACTCTTCACTTGCCTAAACAAAGCATCACCTCCTCTGCGCATCTCATCGTCTTTGATTTTGTGACTAACCCAAGGTACTGTACCAGGGTCTGTGTGACTCCTGTAGCCAGGTCAAGCTCAATCGCAATTGGGCTGAAATTGTGGATTTGAACTGGTCAAGCGCGACCAGATAGTCTCAGTCTGAGCTATTGTTTTTTAAACGTTATAATTGCATTTAATGTTGAAAGATTTGTATCTTGACTTGTGCATGTTGTATTTTTGTCATTCTGGTCTTGTTTTACTCAGATAGATATTGGCTATTTTTCTACAACTGGTGTGGAGTACTTTTGTGGTGTTTTCACTATGTTACTGTGTGTGTGTACACAAATACTTTACACATTGCTTCTTTAGTTTACCAGAGTGCACACACTGCCATACACGTATGTTAAAAAATTTAAAATTCCATTAAAAGCCTCATTTAAAGGGATACCATAGCAGGGATTCAAAACCTAAAAATTATTGACGTTCCCCAGTTATGTTAGCTGTGCAATCATAATGCCCCCAATGCACCCGTCATGATTTTTCATAACATCTGAAATGACATCATTGATGGCACCATCTAAGACTATCTCCATAGCCTATGATATCACAAAGCCATTAGTAATTGCACTTTTCCAAATGTGTATACTGATAGAGCCTTCTTCCGTATATAGCATATAACGTATATCATGGCTCTAGTAGCTACTGCCACTTTGGAACTGTATTTGGTGTAGAGGATATATGTTACTTCGGAAGGCGATTGGTGTAGCTGTTCTTCTCAATATGAATATCTGCAAACATATCTACCTGTGGAAGCTTGGACTGTAGCCTTCCTTCTACTTTCAAAGGCTATGAATATTATTGACAATTTAGAGTGTAACTGCAGCATCCTTTGTTTATTTTTGCCTCATGCCAAGGAGTGTTTGCAGCTGACTGTGACAAACTTGCTTGCCAGGCTATGTATGGAGGATACAGTCTTAATGTGAGGTGTGGCTGCGTTCTCACATTGCCCAAACATGGGAATCCTCCAATTCAGACAGGTGTCAATGAATGCAACTTTGGCATAACCTTTGGTACCTTGGACTCAGTAACAAAATGGCCCTCAGAGAGAGGGTGGTATGTTTACATACCAAACACACATCAATATACTAAGAAGCAAAGTACAACAGCCAACATAACTCAACAGGAAACTCTGGACAAACCTTACACTAACTCTATTGGAAATCTAAAACTAGTTAAAATGTTTAAATAGTCTTCCAGGATGCTTACCAGGAACAAGGCCCCTTTCTTGACACTGGCGCTTGATTGCAGGTGCTCGGATGCACACTGGGGATTTGTCCTGGTGAAGAATTCTACCTTCACGCTTCGAAAAATATATGGAACAATTAATGCCAATCCAGGAGGATGTGCCTGAGGAAGACTCCAGGATGTGAGACTGGATAGTGTTGCAGGAATGCCCAGTCAAATTGAAACATTTCTTTTAATTAATTTAATTAATTAATTTGTTAGGCACACTCCACAAACCTAAATGCCGCTCGATGCCAGGCTCAATTAAAAAATAAAAACAATGCTTTTCCTTTGTTAAACCATAGATTGAGAACACAAGTAAGCCATTCAGGCGACATACAGGAAGGTTTTAGCTGTCTTACTGAAGTCTTTTTTCTTAAAATGAGCTAACAAAGAGTTCCACATTTTCGGAGCTACTACTGAGAATCTCCGAACTTCCTTCCAATGGAGAAGAGACCGGGAGATGGTAAAGAGGCCTTGTTGGCTGGACTAAAGGTCACTAGCAGGTTGTTATGCAGTAATACGTTTCTTTCAGGGAGGTTGAAGCTGGATTTAGTGCGTGCTGCACACATGCTATTTGATATTGTGAGAGAAAGCCCAAGAAGGCATTAGTCTACTTGGAAGTCATGAGTGAGCCAACGATTGCCTTGAGGTGCCTTCGTCCAGTGCATGCTTCAACAGCCTTAAGCAGAAGAATGATGACTGCACGACTGAGCTGATATAGGCATGGAAGTTCAGTGCAGCATCCCATATCACTTCCAAATTTCTACGTTTATAGTGAAAAGCCAAGAAGTTTGGGAAGTTGTAGACAGGAGTTTTTTTACCAGAGGTTCCATGAAAAGCATTCAAGTCAAAAAGCTCAGTGAAGGAAAAAGTCCAAAGAATGGCAAACTCACAAGAACCTGCAACAGTTCTGAAGAATATATAGAATTAGAATACATTTTTGTTCTCAAAATCTTCCAGCTGGACAAACCTGGAGGCTGTTTCTGAACAGAAATCTAAGTTGATCTTCTGTGAGGGATGGAAGCACTTGGTAAAGGCTTGGACATCTGTTACCATGAGCTTCTATTGATACACAGCTGCAAGCATGACCGCCCCACGAGTGCTCATAACTAACCGGATATGGTGCTTTCTTCTCAGACGATCCAAGAGGATACTTTGACATTTTCTAATTGAATATTCATCTTTTCTAAGTCACTTTAGTTGAAATCTTTGAGTTATTTTCTTGTTAAACAGTATTTGTTTGGTTGGTTTGTTTTCTTGATGCCCTTGATTTCCCTTTTAAACTGTTTTATTGTGAAATCAAATAGGCAGAAGTGCTCACACGTTTCAACCTACACTGTTGTGATCAACAACGTGCAGGTCGAAATGTGTTGGTGAAACACACTTCCTGTTTGGTTTCTCAGTAAAACATTTAAAAAGTCAGCAGAATGAAGCTCTCTGATTGGCTGGCTGCAACACACACAAATCTGTTGTGGCCGCGATTATAGGTCTCAGAGTCCTGAAAAATAAGTTAGAAAGAGCCAAAAGGGAGCAAGAGCAGCATCCTCAGACACCCTGACTCAAGTGGGGGTCCAAAGGGACACTCCAGAGAACAATTTTTTTTTAAAGTATATTTTTAGTGGGAATCGCAAACCCTGCAGCAGGATTTGCATGTCCTGCAATTGTCATAAACTACTATAAAAGTTTTATGTGTGCTAATTGTGTAAAACTCAAAATCCTGTTTCAGGTGGGGACTCTTATTTGCACCTGAATCAGGATTGAAACAGGAAGCAGAATGAGGGGCTAAGGGCCTTATTACTGGAGTTTGGCAGTCCCGTGGACCAGCAGTGGTGGTCTGAGCGAGGACAGCCCGTCGGTCCAACCTCTGTATTATGAGTTGGGCGGATTGCCTGTGCAAAGACCGCAGATGGACCACTGGGACCGCCAGCAGACTGCCGACTGGTCGGTTCTTGGTAGGGGTAAGGCACCGCCATAGGGTGGTACAGTGGAGCAGCACTGCTGTCCATATTATGAGTTGCCTTTTCCACGAGCTGACCGCAGCGGTGGGACCAACAGCTTCAAGGTAGCGGTGACGAAGGATTTGGGGTGCATATTCACACCTTTCTTGTTCTTCCAGGCAGAGTTCGACATGGATCCCTTTTTCCAGGTCCCCCCTTCACAGCAGGGTCTTCACCTTGAGGAATACAACTCTTTTTGCGAAGATCTACAGGTGAGTCCTTTTTGTACCATATACCCATTGCCAGAACTGCCCCCTTATGGGCCGGACCCCGGCAATGGGTAGATGGTATGTTTCCACATGTATAATGCATATGTGTGCATCCGAAACATATTCAGTCGAAATGCGCACACAGGAATCGATATTTTGGGTAAAAGTACTCACCACCACCCCAAGATCTCCGCATCCACACCGCTGGCACCGTGGTCAATCGGTAATATGGCAGTCTTAGGGACGGCCAGCACTGTGGACTACTGACTGGCGGGGCGGAAGCGGTTCACCGGCAGTTGGACCGCCAAACTCGTTATAAGGGCCTAATTTTTTTGTGAAAAGGAAGGTGCTAGATCATGCAAACATTAGAAAGTCAGGCTAAAAAACCTGGCATCATACCATTTGCAGACCAGATGCCACCAACAAAGACTTCTCTGTAAGGAGGCCACAGAACACCTTTTAGTCATCCCAAATAGCAAATGAATAGCCCCATCTTCAGACGTCTAACTTGACAAGTTGTCAGTACAGCATAAATGGCATTTGCACAATAACGGTTTGAATTTGTAAAGGATGCTTCCACAAGTTTATGATGTTTACTAGGTAAGAAGATATGTGCTATATTTAATACTCTAATTGTAGTCAGTGCTCATTGTTAGATGCAATTTGAAGAAAACAGCCTTTTCCAGAAAACTGCCCCCTAAACTAGTTCCCTGTTTCTTTTTTATGGTTAAATTTGCTTCAAATTTCTCGTCCTTGTGAATTCCATATTTCTCTTCGTGATTAAGATTTTTCAATTTTTTGTTTATTTTATGGTTAAGACGGTTCCGTATTCCTTTCTCTTACTACAATAGTTCGGAATTTCTTCCCCCCATCAATGGTAGCTCCAAGTTACTTTTCTTTGTGGTTAGGGTATATCCACATCTCTCTTCCCAGTGGTGTAGCTAGACCTAAGACCGCCCGGGGAGGCCCCTGCGTTTGCCGTGGGGGAGGAGGGGGGAGGGGGGCTGGGGAATCCACGGATTGCTGCCCGCCTCCACGATGGCCGCACTGAAGAGGGGGAGGGGAGTTGCTGGCAATTGCCGCACCGAGACGGCAGGTAAGAGCTGGGGAGAGGCCGCCAGCCCCAAAGCTCGTGCCACCCGGGGCAGACCTTCTCCCCCTGTCACCCCTTGCTACGCCACTGTCTCATCCTGGTTAAAATAAAATTGTTGCATATTTCTCTTCCTTGTTAAGATAGCCTCATGTTTTCCTTTCTAGTTCAAGTAGTCCCACCTTTCTCTTCATTTCCTGCCTATGATAGTTCCACATTTCTCTTACTCTTACTTCTTATGCTCATCTCATATTTCCTTCATAGTTAACATGAAGCTATATTATCCAGGAACAGAAACACGGACATTTACGTATTTATCTTCGTTAATGCGATAGCTGGACTTTGTCTCCTGGGTTTTTTTCAAATAATTTTTTATTCGTGCATGTATACAGGATTCATACAATATGCTACAATTGAGTCAAATAGCATTGAACGTTACATAGTAACAACAGTGTCAGCAGAGAAATAATCAAGGAACACAAGTAGTAAACATTTTTCTTTACGAGTTAAAACCTAGAACCCAGAAAATGAGCCCTAGACAACACAACCTTCCAGCAGGTGATAGCCTCTAGTGATGATACATCCAACCAACCTAAACACGAGAAATACAGCAAAACCATTCAATATCATAACTTATAATTACAAAATGTCAGAAAAGAAATTATGGTGGGTGAGAATCGCCGTTGGTACTAGATTTGAATTCTTCCACCAAAGCATCCTTCGCCTGCCTGATCTATGAAATATTTCCTCAGAGCGGATCGCTCCTTTCTGTGCAACAGAGTACTCTCAGAATGAAACCAAGAGAGCAAAACTTTGCTCCATGTTTCAGTAGTTGGGGGAAGTGAGCTCTTGCAGTGGATCGTAACATTGCACTTTGCCAGAGGTAGAGCCAGATCAATATGTAGAGGAGGCCATCTCAAGTTTAGGGCCAGGAAATAAGCCAGTGGCATAACGAAACTTGAGGGCCACCCACTGCAAAGTACATGGAGGGTACCCCTCCGGGCTCACTCAGAAGCTCTCAGGCCAGGTTACTATGCTGAGGGGGCCCTCTGGAGCTCGGGCCCACCCGCACTGCTGGGGATGCAGGGGCCTTTGTCACGCCACAGAAATAAGCCCAGCAAAACCATCTCAAGGGGAGTTTGTCAGCAAGCTGTCTGTGATGTTCGTCAGCAATTCAAGAACACCCACCCAAAATGGGAGGAGAGAAGGGCAGGACCAAAGCATATGCAGCAAGTCAGTGTTCCAAAGCTTACAGAGAGGACATTTAGCATCTGCTCCTGGGTATATTTTACTAATACAAGCAGCTGAGAGGTAGGCCCGATTCAAAACTATTGAATCGAATTTACTTAAACGGGCACCATGGGACACCTTGTGGGGGTATTCCAATACCCTACTCCATTCAGTGTCATGCAATGTCCTAGCCAGGTCTGATTCCCAAGTAGCGCACAGAGAGACCCTGAAGTGATTGCAGAAAAGCCCTATAGAACCATTTAATTAATTTACCGCCAGTCCCCATGGTGTAAAGCATATGATATACCTTGTGTGGAGCTTGTGCAAAGTGGCATGTCTGCAATAAATTGCTTGGCGTTTTCTTAATACGTTTGTAAATGAGAAACTGATCTGGGCAAAGGCCATAATCTGTCACAAATACTGGAAAATCAACTAACTCACCTTTAACAAAAATATCAACTAGTGTTGACAAATCTGAAATTGTCCACAAACAGAGCTGTTCAGAGAGTAACCACCCTGACTGAGTGGGAAGGTCAAGCAGGTGGACAGCAGGTGCATAAGGTGATGCATACCTAGTAAGCACTTGGGTTCTATTAAGAAAGGACAGAGTAGTTTGGAAACAGTGCTAGGAAGTGGAAACAGTGCTAGGGAGTGCTTGGAAGGGAATAAAGTATAATGTAATAAACCATCTTTAAAATTAGTGAGGGTGAACCCAGTTTTAGGCCGGGAATGCCCCACCTGCCAGCGAGCCACCCATTGAAGCTTAGAAGCCAAATAATATCGGTCAAGGTCTGGGAGGGCAAGACCACCTGCTGCAACAGGCAATTTCAGAGTAGACAAAGCTACCTGATTCCACCCTGTTCCCCAGATCAGTGCAATAAGAGATTTGTCCAGGTTTCTAAATCAGAAACACGGGATGAGTAGATGAAGATTTGTAAAATAATACAATAATTGCGGCAGCATCACTACAATCTTTATCAACACCAAGCTGCCCATTACCGACAATGGAAGGGAGGACTAAAATGTAAATTGGCTGCGGAGAGCCCGAACCGTTCTGCCCAAATAACCATTCTGCAAATCTTTGGGGAGTGGTAGATATTGATTCCCAAATACCTAAATGTGATTGGTTCATGTTGCAATCTGTGGTCTAGCAGTACATTAAGGGGTAGCTCATAGCCATACCGCAGGGGAAAAATACAGGATTTGACCTAATTCAACCTGAGGCCTGAGATTGCTGCAAAGTAATCTAGAAGGTGTTCAATAGAAGAAAGGTCCAAGCTTGTGTCCCTTCTATATAGCAGTAAATCATCAGGATAGAGAGACACCTCATGCACAGAACCACAAAGTGGTATGACCCATTTTGCTCCAATGAGCTGCAGATGAGCAACCAGTGGTTCCATGGCTATGGCAAATGAAAGGAAGACGGGGGCAACCCTGCTGGATACCCATACCAATGACCCAAAAATCAGAAATACATTTACCTGATTTCACACAGGTCGACCGGCAATATTTGTATCCACTTCCTCCAATACAGGCCAACATCGAACAATTTCAAGATAGGGGGCCAGATGTACGACCAATTTTAGCATGCGCAAATGGGTTAGCGACCCGTTTGCGCATGCTAAAATTGGCCTGGCCATGTACTAACTCAATTTTGCGAGTCGCAAATGAATTGCGACTCGCAAAAAAGTATTTAGAGACTCGCTATTTGAAAGGGGCATTCCCTTCCAAATAGCGACTCTCTAACCCATGTACTAATGTTTTGCAACCGCAATTGCGGTCGCAAAACACTCGCAATTACCACCTACTTCTAGTAGGTGGTAATGCATTCGCTAATGGGAAGGGGTCCCCAGGGGACCCATTCCCCTTTGCAAATGCGTGCAAAAATATTTTTTAAGGGCAAGCAGTGGTCCCAGGGACCACTGCCTGCCCTTAAAAAATGAAACGGAAACGTTTCATTTTTATTTTTTTAAATGCATCCCGTTTTCTTTTAAGGAAAATGGGCTGCATTTGAAAAAAAAAAAGCTGCTTTATTAAACAGCAGTCCCAGACATGGTGGTCTGCTGAGCCCAGCAGGCCACCATCCCTGGGAGGGCCAGCCATTCCCAATGAGGTTGCAAAATGCGAGTGCCTCATTAATATTAATGAGCCTCGCATTTTGCAACCCCATTGGGAATCGCAATCAGTGTCTCTGACACTGTTGTACATAGTAAATTGCGACTTGCAATCGAGTGCAAATTGCGAGTCGCAATTTACTAGGGTCGTACATCTGGCCCCTTGTGTATATATCCCCAGTGTAGGGAATCAAAAGCTTTTTCTACGTCAAGAGCAAGAGGTATAACTCTGACGATTCCTCTTTGATATACCATAACCTGCAAAGGTTGAGGGAAGTACTGCGAAAAAGAATGAAAACCAATTGATCATCATGTATTAAATCAGGAAGCTCTGACAGTAAACAACAAGCCAAAATAGGAGCTAAAATCTTATGCTTTGCATCCAGAATGGGCGATAAGAAGCCACGTCAGACGGATCTTTAGGAGGTTTCAGCATTGTGGGAATAATATCTTCATTTAAGGTAGCAGAAAGAGAGCCCAGTTCGAAAGAGGCTTCTTCGAGAGCAGTAAGACTTCTTTTCCTGGTTAATGTAGTTTCATTTCTCTTTTCCTGGTTAACATAATTTTATAGCTATCTACTCTCTAGAGGAAAGAGTAACCCAGGAATGTGAATGCTCTGATTTTGGATTTCCCAAAATCCTCATGTTTCAGTAATTACCGGGCATTGCCCCAATATTAATTTTTGGCAAGATTGACCTGCTGAAATTCGACTATGGGCTTCAGATTTGTTAATTACAGGGTGCATTGAAGTATGCTTAACTTATGATAAATATTACTGAACCCTGCACGAACAATGGTTGGCGCAAGGTTCGCAATTTTACAGGCCACTCATAATAAGGGCTTCTAGTGAGCCTATTGTAATATCAGCTCACTTTATAAGCAGCAGCTCCTCCGCTATTGTGGGGGAGCGTCACCACTCCAAAAATGACAAGAAAGGTAAAATTAAACGACACTCGTTTTATTTCTCCTTTTCTGCTGAGTCTTGGGGGTAGGGCCTGAGGGGAGTGGGTTTGCACTCCCTTCACTGCGCATGAAGGTTTGGCAGGCCGGCCAAACCTTCATGCGCAGTGCAGCTCTCTCCAACCCCAGCTGCATTGCTGGGGTTGGAGAGAGCAGGCACAGACTCCCAGTCTGTCCTGGAGTGCTAATCGAGAGTGCTCAGGCCAATCCTGAAGCTGCTCTCGTGCGAGAGCAGCTTCAGGTTTGACTGCAGGGCAGGCTGGGAGCCTGTGCCTGAAGAAGAGGAGCAGAGGAGCGCGACTCGGCCGGCTGAAGGTAAGTTTTTTTAATTATTTTTTTTTTTTGCCCACTCCCTTCGAGACCCCTATGCCCCCCTCCCAACCGCCCCACCACTTGTCCCAAACACCAACCACTACTGCACTTTATACTAAATTAATGAGGATTGGACAAAGGTGCCAAATCACAATAGTTTCCAATAAGAAACGGCTAAAAATACAGGCACAGATTCACAAAGCTGGAAAAAATCACAATGTATATGAACAAATAATACATATGAATCACAGACCTAGACTCACTTTATGTGTGTGCGGTTAAGCAGGATCAGTGTTTGCCTGGGGCACACTTACTTCATGATTCAGTTCAGAAAAGAGGACATTCTGAGGGAGTGACATAGGAGGAGTCAAGGAAATTCAATGCAAATGGGGTGCACACCCACAGTCATAACTTTGCGACAAAGTGCAATTAATTTGGAACATCTACACATATAACTCACACCTAAACAGTCTATGCAAAAACGGTGCATAAAATGAGAGAAAGTGCGCTAAAGTGCATCACTATGTAAAGTTTTCACAGGAATGCTTGGAGCAGGGAGGCACTTAGTGAGAAAATATTTACATTGAAGCAATATAATGACAGCGTTAAAGAAATATAACTATTCCGCTAAGCCTACGCCAGTGTATTGCATGTGATGCATACGATATGCACACAATGAGTTCGGATAAGAACACTAAGGCTCCGATTATGATGTCGGACGGACCTGAGTCCGTCCAACATCTTTGGGATCTGGGACCGAACGACCTCCTGTCGTGGGTCCCAACCCAGCAATTAAGATGCTGTTCGGTGGCATTCCTATTCTTTACAATGGGAGCATGCATTTCGACCGGAATGCATGCTCTCATTGAAAAGAGCTGAGGTGCAGGTCATCCCTGCACCCGAGAGGGATCAACAAGGGGGCACCATAGGTGCCCCCTAGGCCACCATCTGGCGGCATTGCACCCATGGGGGCCCTGCTGGGGGCCCCCAAAGTGGGATTCCCACAGCCTTTCTGTGTTGGAAAGGCCGGCCCAGAAAGGCTGTAGGAAACTGCCATCGTAATCCCTCAGGTGGAAAGAGCCGCCCAAGGGATTACTGGAGGCTTTCCGAATGGCAGACGGGCTCTCTGAGCCCGTCGGAGGCCATTCAGAAATCTGGTTCGGATTCCTTTCTGACCGACCCCATCAAAATGGGTCGGTCGGAAAGGAATCTGAACAGCCAATTACGATGCTGTAGGAACGACTCTGACCGAGGGTCGGAGCTATTTCCTACGGCATTGTAATCGGGCCCTTAGTTGGCAATTTATGTAAACCCCGTATATAGCTGTGCATACTTTACACCATGCCTAGAATGCACAGAAATATCAAGAACATTTTTAAACAAGCATTATGCATACATGTAAGCTTTCCATGCTCATCTTTACTTTTTCCATCCCCAAACAAGTCTGCTCAGTGGGGTTATCTGGCAATCCTTCCTGTTTCCCCACTTACTTGTTCAAGAATCCTTTCCCTCACGCACAAGTATTCGACGTGATGCTCACAACGTATGCGCATTTTATTTAACCCAGTGACCACACATCTCTAAATTGTTGTCTGCACTATCCATCCACAGTTTCCCAATCACAAGCACCCTGTAGAAGCCTTTATCCCAGCGGCAGCTCCACCGTAATGGCGGAGGAGCATTGCCTCACTGCAGAATGAAAAATAAAATGATAATAAAACAATTTTATTATAGTTTTATTTTTCATGATAGTCAATGCTGCTGAGTCTAGGGTGGGCTAAGCAATACTCTCTTGACAGTGCAAAGACTGGGAGGAGGAGTAGAGGGCACCTATAAGTGCGCATGTCAGTTTTGCCGGCCATCTTAGGCCCGCCAAACAGAAATGTGCACTTAGAATTTCCCTAACCCAGCTGTACTGTACAGCTGGGTGGAGAAATCGCACAGGCTCCCAGTCCCTTTGTGAGCCCCTAACCAGGCAGCTCAGACCAATCCAGGTGCTGCTCTCACAGCATGAGAGCAGCGTCTGGATTGGGTAGGGAGTCTGAGAGCCTGTGCTGGCCCAGGGACTTCCGAAAGAGAGGAGCACCAAGGTGGCCGGCAGCGGGAGAAGTAGGTAAGTGCTTTTTTTATTATTTGCCCTGAGCTGCCCCACCACTTTATTTTGGCAGCAGCCACTTTCTCCACCCACATCAATCATTGATCAGTGGTGCTGGAGCAATTTTCAGAGTGGGGGGGAGGGGCGCGGCCATCTACATCACCTGAATTGAATGCCTGGATTGTCCCTGCCAAGCTATCTGATATGTATTTTGAGATATTTGCACTTTATTCTGTAAAGTAAGCACATGCCTGTATTTATATATGTGTTAAAACAGCTTTAGAATACTAAGGCCTTCTACTTTTTCCTTTACCGCAGCAAATAGTGCCAGTAGCTAAATTACAAAATACCCTAAATATGCAGTAAGAGAAAGGTATAGTAAACAGTGTAAAAAGTGCATTATTATTTGAGGTAGTCAGCCACCCACCTCAAGGAATAATAACACTAACTTGTCAGCGTGAACCCCAAAGTCACTAAATTAACCTGAGCTCAACCCCTGGTAGCTATGGCATAGAGCAGATAGGCTTAACTCAGGGCTATGGGTAAATTATTTATGCAGTACCCCGAACAATGATAAAGTCAAAACACCAAACAATAAAAATCCCAAACTGGATGAGGAAGATAGAGCACATTTGAATAAAATGAATGACACCAAAAAGATACAAATGCAATAAGGGGCACCAGAGAAATGAATTTTTAAAGATGTGAGTGAAAATATCTCCAAAAAGCACTTAGCGCCAATGATAATCTATGGAAGTAGTAGAAAGGGACCTAGGCAGGATGTCACATGGACTGCGATGGAACGCGGGTCAGCTACACCTAGTGGGTTCATCCTGGTCAAAGATTTTACTGTTTGACTGAGTCTTTGCATGGTATTCCAAATCCTCCAGTTTGACAAGACTGAAGGTGCATCAAAATCCGACACCTTTGATGTGAGGTCACGCTGATGGCTCTGGAAGTCTTGGAAGTCCAAAAATGTTCCAAGTCCCAACTTTTCAGTTTCTAGAGTATCCCTCTGTGTTACTTTTAAGGGCTCCCAGGATGTTAGGCACAGTACTCGGGGGCCAGGACTCACTCCAGCAAAGGCCATCAGCAAGGTCCAGTTGGTACTGGTCAACTGGTCTCATCAGGAAAATGGCTTATTGCAGCTTGTTGTCTTCCTGTAGCTTCACATGAGGTAAGTCAACTGACCCTCGGAGTACACTTCTTTGTCCTTGGGACAAGAGGGAGAAGGTCAGTCCTTCAGGGCTCCATTTAGGTCCCAGTCAGCAGGTCCAGTCCTCTTCTGTTTTTCCGCAGGTCCAGAAAGTGTTCTGGGGAGGGTTCATTGGGGTGCCACATTTATGGTGCGTACTAGCTAATGAGGGGGTGGAGGGTAAGTGATGGACATTCCCTAACCAATGGGGCAAAAGATCTCAGGGACCACCTTCCCCACATTTGCAGCACATCCTGTTTGCCTTACTGCTAATGTTCTCACACTGCACAATTTTCAGGTATATCCAAGATGGCATAGACCCTCTGCTCTTGCTTGGAGGGAGCTTGTGTGCTACTCAGGGGTGTTTAAGGAAATGAGCAGTCCCCTCCCTTGTGTTCATTCAAAACTAGTTCTGGGGGAGGTTCCCTCTCACTGGGTTCGAAGCTAGTCGGTTTGTGTGATCTTGGGGACAAAGACTTTCCCTTACACTAAACTATAAATGGGCAGACTTCACCTCTGTCCCTTTCAAGCCCATGAAGTTTCTGGGCCCACCCCAACTGTATTTCCTGAGATTATAGAGATCACATGCCCCACACCCAGTCCATTCTTTAACCAGGCTTAAACCATTGTTCTCCTCTAAGAGCAGTTTTCAAACATCATTAAGGTCAAGTACTGGCCGGGCAGCTGCTGGCAGGCTGATGCAAATTAGCCCCCAGGGGCTGCAGGCATTGAAAATGTAACTTTCTAAAATTGACGTTCCCAAAATATTTATTAAAAATCCAGCTTCATCAATTAATTTGACCTTAATAAATATGAAATATACTTTGAATTACTATTTTAGCCACTCTCTGTCAAAAGTTATACCTTAAAGTTTATATTCTATACTTTGTCATTTTCTAGAATCCAGTTTCAGCTCTGCTAGTGAAAAATGCTTTTGGGATCTAGGGGCCAGATGTACGACCCTGGGGACCCCTTCCCCTTTGCGAGTGACTTACCACCTTTTTGAAATGGGTGGTAAACTGCGAGTGTTTTGTGACCGCAATTGCGGTTGCAAAACAATCGTACATTGAAGTGCGACTCGCTATTAGGAAGGGGCGCCCTTGGCACACCCCTTCCTAATAGCGAGTCGCAAACCCTATTTTGCGATTTCCCGTTTGCGACAGCAAAAAACGGTTGTATATCTGGCCCCTAGTCATTAGAGGAACATGCCAACTTTCAATTCGTGTATGTCCCACTTTTAAATATCAGGTGAACTTCCTTGTGGGCAACAAGGTGCACTTAGGGGTGACTTAAGGTTTAAAAGCAGGGTTACCGCCTGTCACAAATGGGTTTTTTGACAGGCTTGACAGCAGTTTATTAGGCTTCTGCAGTCAGGCTACACATAATAGGCCTTAAGCCATGCTTTAAAAGCCAACCTTCTGGATGGCACAATAGGTGCTGCAGTCCACACGTGACATATACCTTCCAGGTCCTGGGTGCATTTTCTACACCATACACTAGAGGCGTATAGGTAAGTTAAATCTAATAATCAGAGATAAGCTAATGTAATAATGTATAAAAGGGGAGCACAAGGACTTTACTCCTGTTTAGTAGGGTAAAGTGCACAGAGTTCTAATAACAGCAATGTTAACAGGACTAATAGCACTTTGCCAAACAACGTTGCTCATCATAAGTCATCTTGTACCTAAACGCAAAGAAAAAATGCTTCAAAACTAATAGGCATCTTTATTGATAATTCTTTATCTAAACTTCATCAAGGATATATGGGGGTGCTGCAGCACCCACTGCACCTCTACTTTGGGTGTCACTGTCATTGATACTTGGTCTCTGAGGCATAAGCTTTGTCTAGAAGGGGATCACTCCTCACCGGTGCTGAATTTATTTTTTGTAAATGATGCGCAGGGGCCCAAAGTATTTCTTAGGAGCCGACCACTGGTGAATGAATGTTGAGGTTGCTGAATATCAAGGCAGGTAAACCTGATTCCTTCTTACACTTCTTTGCTCCACCACCCTACATTTCCTTCTATTTATACCTCTTTTCTCCCTCTGTCACTGTATTCCTGCATTTCTCTTGTTTTTTCTTTCCCCTTTTCTGCCTTTCTCTCTCTTGCTCAGGGTCAAGGTCAGATACCAACGGAAGCCCGTTGGTATCTGCTGTGGTGGCCGCCGTTTTCCCCTGACCGGCGATGCGAACCTCCCTTGCTGAGTGATTACGGCGGAGGTGAGCAGCGAAGAGAAATTGGGAAGTCCGGGAGAGCAAGAGGCGGATTGACTTTGCGGCTGTTGGCGCCCGCGCGAAGCCTTGTGACCACTGCCAGCAGGACTCTCGGTTCGCCAGTACGAGCGGCCCCCTTGCTACGCAGAGGTCAGCCTGGGGGGCAAAACGCGGCTAAATTAAAGCGTCGGGGCCTGGGGGGCTGAGATGTGTAGCGGAGGCGACCTGATAAGATCTGCCTGATCTCAACATGGCGCCCAGGCGAGACTTGCCTGACCTTGACATGGCGCACGCTGCTCAGAAGAGAAGCAGCATGCAGGAATGAATGCTTACTGCCCCGCTGGAAGTCTTCCTTTAGGAGTGCTCTGAAATGCTGGCTAACGGCGAGCGGGAGCCTTGATATCTTCACCAGTAACAGTTTCGGCCCACTCCAACTAGTGTCCTTCTCCCTGTAAGCAAAGGGCTATCTCCATCACGGGAGAATTAATGATCCCCGGCCGCGCCTGACTCCAACATGGCGCACATGCTGCTGTAGCTACAGGAGGGACAGTGGCGGCCCACTCCAACTGATGATCTACCTCCTTCACCACCAGGGAAGCTCCTGATTGCCCATAAACCCAATCCTGGGAACTGGCTTGTCTCCAACAACAAGGGGCATGAGCATCACTCTGCGCCCGACCCCAAAATGGCTGCCACTGATCCCATCTAGTTCAAGGGGAAGTCTTGTGGCTGAGGCTGTGGGCCACTTACATGTATCTGGACTCTTGATTTTCGGTCACCTCCTGATCATCTCTCTAACTCCGGCGGAGCCCGAACCGCATGGCCGAATCCCGGTGGAGCTGCACCGACAGCTATAGGGGAGACTGGCTCTGCCGCACCGCTTTGGCCGTCACCTACCCAGCCGGACCTCGGACATATGTCTCGTCTTTTCTCCGCTGCTGGCTCCTTCCAATTGGTCTCCCAGCTCCCCCTGTTCTTTTTGAATCTTGATACTCGTCCGGCGGAGCCCGAACCGCATGGCCGATTCCCGGTGGAGCTGCACCGACAGCTATAGGGGAGATTGGCCCTGGCACACCGCTTTGGCCGTCACCTACCCAGCCGGACTTCGGACATATGTCTTGCCTTTTTCTCCGCCGCTGTCTCCTTCCAATGGACTCCCAGCTCCCCCTGTTCTTTTTGAATCTTGATACTCATCCGGCGGAGCCCGAACCGCATGGCCGATTCCCGGTGGAGCTGCACCGACAGCTATAGGGGAGATTGGCCCTGGCACACCGCTTTGGCCGTCACCTACCCAGCCGGACTTTGGACATTTGTCTCGCCTTTGTCCCCGCCGCTGTCTCCTTCCAATTGGTCTCCCAGCTCCCCCTGTTCTTTTTGAATCTTGAAACTCGTCCGGCGGAGCCCGAACCGCATGGCCGATTCCCGGGGGAGCTGCACCGACGGCTATAGGGGAGATTGGCCCTGGCACACCGCTTTGGCCGTCACCTACCCAGCCGGACTTCGGACATATGTCTCGCCTTTTTCTCCGCCGTTGTCTCCTTCCAATAGACTCCCAGCTCCCCCTGTTCTTTTTGAATCCTGACACTCGTCTTGCCAATAACTCCTGTATTGAATTTGTAATTTTTCTGTAATTAATGTGAAATTTCTGTAACTGGTAACACGCTGTTTCCTTATGTAAAGCGCTCTGATACCTCCGGGTCTAGCTAGCGCTATATAAAACTCTAAATAAATAAATAAAATGAAGAAAAATTTGTTCCAGTCGCCAGAAACGTGCAGCAACAGGCAGACATTGATGTGTTATATTATAAAGAAACCTATTGAAAGACTTGACTTAAAGGGAAGTATTTCACAGTTCGCAGGCTTCCCTGGTCCATGAGTGAATAGCTAATTAAGTTGGTGTTTTTCTTTCCACTCTTATACTGCAATCTTGATGTAGCTCGAGAATGCCACGAAACAACTTTGGATTAGAAACTCACATAAGGTCTTGGGAAACTTTAGAACTCTGGAGCTGAAAAGTCATTATGACTGTACCTCAATTGGTTCATAAAAACATGTGCACCTTTGTTTTGTTGTTTTTATTATCGAATTGCTATTGAAACCTAACATATTATTACATGCAATTATCTTTAATGTTTATGTGGGAGATATACTCTTTCAATTTTCGAGTACCATGATATTTGGTGTGCACGGTTTAGTTTTTAATTGCGAAGAAAATACATTTTATGCACGCAAAAAAACCTTCAAAATTGGCTAACTTTCCAACAGATGCTTGTTGCAATTTGGCTGAGAAAACTTATGGGCTTATTTATGAGAGCCCTGCATCACTTTTGCACTACGTAAAGTGATACATGTGCACTCATTCCAATTTATGAAGCCATGCAAAGTCACTCTGCGTGGCTTTGAGTGGCCTCATATATCATGAGTAAGGCAACGCACGCAAATCTCTGCATTGCCTTATTTTGTGCCCAGGAGATGTACCATGGGCAATGTGGAAGTTTTCCCCACACAACACCCAAGGAATTTGACGCTGCCCCAGATTTACAAAGTGATTTGAACCTGGGAAAGGGCCAATCCATACGCCTCCCGAGGTGAGGAATAGCGAGGAGAAATGTTTATTTCTCCTTGTTTTTTCCTCTTTCCATGTGTCCTGCATTTTGCAACACGCATGGAAAGAGGAAAACGCCTCTTAGGATTATTTTTGTGCAGGAAGGTGCCCCTTCCTGCAGAAAAACAATCCTGCATGCAACGGAGGCACGCTTGCACCATGGTGCACAGGTGCCTAGGGTGGCGCTAGTCTGCCGAATCAGAGCCAGCGCAGGGAGAAAGGACAGGAATGCACGTATTGCTAAAATATGGTGCATTCCTGCCCTTTCACTTTGGCGTAGGGCAGCGCAGCAAGGTGCCTTGCTGCACTGCCCTACCCCAAAATCCCATAAATAAGCCCTTTAGTATATGTTTTTAGCAATCATGCCAGTGGATTTTAAATCTCACTGTTGCCACGTGCATGCCTGATGTAGGCCCAGGTGAGGGGAATTTATTCCAGACTTTTATACTAACCACTTGCTATGAAAAGGAAGTCTGTTTAGATAGGTTGCCTGAACATTTATCTCACGCTGACACACAAAGATTTCCATAAGAAAGGCCCTACATTTTTGATGGATCGATTCAGTCACTATCATCCAAATAGATCGCTCAGATCCTCTAACTAGCTCCTTCTTAATTTTCCTAAAGTTCTTAGGACTAGAAAGGGAGGACGCTCTTCTTCCCTCCATGCCGCCAGGCTGTGGGATAAGTTACCATTTTCTCTCAGTGTCATTCCTTCTGGACTTTGCTTTAAAAAATAGCTGAAAACGTGGGTATTTCAAGCCATTTATCAACATTGTGTCTGCTTTAGCTTCTGCCCTTGCTGACAGCTGTTGAGCTATCAAATATTTCATTTATTCATTCGTTATGTGGATATCCCGAAAGTATGGCATGGATCCGGCATTCTTGGGCCTACGTTGGACACTCGAGTACTAAAACTTAAAAAGTCATACAAATAAAACACAAGCACACAGACTTGCTCGTGCTCTCATGCATCCGCTGCACTTGTTGAAAGAATTGGTGAAATTGTGAGTCTTACCCAGCTCCTGGTGTATGTTCTATGACTGTTTATGTCACAAACGCTACTCCACCAACTTGTCACACCTAAACAAATGAAGTGGCTTGTGCCTCATTGGAGCCGTTAAAAAGGACAAAGAAATAAAAATAATTATATGAAAATTAAATTGTGACATATTTACCCCAAAATAAGGGACCAGAATATTTGGAGCCAGGCGCTTGTCAAGGATGTTAGGAGTAACCTCCTTCCTTACTCAAGGCCTCATTCCATGTGCCCCGGTAACTCCATGGGTGCCCATAAATAAAACGAATTTCGTTGCGCGCGCTGCATCGCCAAATGCGATGCAGCGCGCGCAACGGAATTCGTTTTATTTATTGATATGTTTACTTATCTCTATTCGGCCGTATTCCGTAGTTTACTACCCCCACCCTGCCCCTCCCCCGCCCCATGTCACCGCCCGGCAGCACTCCCACCACGGGCCACTACTGCTTGGTACCCCTCCTTAACCCTGTTATTTGTTAAAAAAATTCAATACAATTTCGACCTCTTGCAATTATTTAAAATCTTTCGCTTTGAGTAATGCAAATTATCGAACATTCGTTTTCAAATTATTTTGTACATTATTGTTCGATCTATCCCCAAATTGGAACACCCCTCGTACATTATATTCTACATTTCAATATATTTTAATATTCACAAAAACATGTCAAGGAAATACAATTTGCTAATCGAACCAGATCGATTAACAAAACTAATAGTCATTTACTTGTTTGTGAATTGTGGGTGCAAAAGCACCCTGGCGACAATAGCTTTTTCAACAGCAACCGGGGTGCTATTTGTAACCCATTAACACGTTTTTGCAAAAATATGGATTAATATTCCCAAAAGGGCTTCGTATACATTTCGTGCGTATGTGTGCATCTTGCACAGCCTCAAACTGCGATTTACAAGCATCTGAACAATAGTGGGCGTTTGCTGCTAAATGACGCTAATCAGAGACTTCTTAAGGCATGGGCACAGGGGTAATTGCCCAGGGCAACCACCTTCCAAAGGGCCGCGGGGTGGGGGAGTGAACTGTCTCTCTATTTGATCTCTGTCTATTCTATTTCTCCATCTAAACTCTCTGCCTACTGCTACCACTGACAGTATCTTTGCACCCTGTGTCATCTTAAGGATTTTTGGGGTCCTGATAAGACATATTTCAACTGTTATTGTGTGACCCTGTTAAAGTTTGACATGTAATTTAATATTGCTTGGTATCATGTGGGCATGAATTAGCAGGAAATAGGTAATGAAATTCAAATTGGTTCTCTAGAGGGACCCCCAAAATATGTTTTGCCCAGGGCCCCCAAAACTTTAAGATTAGACTGGCGCTAGTGCTAAAACTTGCACAAATTGAGGGTTTAAACGGACGCCTATTCAGCAGAGAAATAGCTAACAACTTGCACTAAAATCTGCCTATTGTGTCATATATATATACCTATATATACTCACTCTGTGCTTTCGTCAATAGTGCTGTGATGCTCGCGCCAACAAGGGCTCGGTTTCCGAGCACTGCCAAGGCAGGCTTGTGGTAAGGATGGTGAGAAAGGCCGAGAGCTTCTCGCCTCAGCTGAGTCTGGGTTTAGCCTCTGACCCGGAAGTTCTAGTTTGAGATTCCCCTCCCCATTTCTCTGTAGATTTATGGCATATTGACATGTGGCAAGCAGGCTTAAGAGCTCTAAACCGCTGAGCCCTTTTCCCCAGGACCCTCCAGAAATGAGGGCACTTTAGAAAAGGTTAACCGATGGGGACCCATGATTTTGCATGGGCCTCTCTGAATATACTTAACTCTAAAAAGCTACTCTTTCTATGTCAGGGGTCAGGTATCCTGCCAATCCTCATATCCCTGCGTTATTTTACAGTCGATATCCCGCAAATGCAGCTAATTCGCCTGAGGCGATGCTCTCGGGAAAAGCTATTCGTAAAGGCAAAATGCAGTTGGCACGTTAACATATGTTGTTCAAAATGACAAGAGGAACGCATCACAACACTTCGAAGCAAAATGCTGTTTTAGAATCATTTCCAAATCAGCAATTTATTTCACTCGCAGGTTGCTGCTTTCGCTACGCTGTTTCCAGAATAACTATGCAATGTCATATGTAGAAGGCTTATTACAACATTTCGGCTATGACTCTATTTTCACTGCCCACTATTGTTATTCTTGCATGCTGCTTGATTTGATGCTGGTGTTCTCTGAGCTTATGAGCACTTCCATTTTTTGGGCATAAACGGGAACAAAGACAGGGGAGATAAACGAATTTGCAGATCACACAATTTGGCCACGTGGGAAGGAAGAATTAGTTATGTCAACATAGCCAAACAAATAGCCACTAGATTTGCATTTCACAAGACATATGCGCTGATAGGTGCATATAATTCACAGACATTGTCACTACTGGGCGAGAGAAGATGTGGCGCACATGTGACATGCTTATGAGTAACACACATCATTCTCTTCACTCAACCGTGCTCAACCGTGCTGATGAAATTTGCTAGTACATTGACCACCGTTCATTCAAGAATTCCCCCAAATACCTTTCACCATGTCATAGCAACCCCAGTATCTGGGGTCGTGGAATATCATTGGTGAGAGCTATCTATTTACATACAACAGTAAAGGGCATTCATCTTTTGAGAGATCACAGATAATAATAATAATTCCAGATTTGTAAAGCACGACTTATCACGCCTAAGAGTATCCAGGCACTGGGGAGCGTCGGGGAATTAAGTGAGCGATTGCCCAGAGTCACATGACACTGAGCTGAGCTGCTGCCAGAACCTGGGATTGAAACGTGAGCCCCGCGCTCCACAGCCAGCGGCTCTGGCCGCTGCACCACACCTCCCCCTCTACCTATTCTGTTCCCCCCCAGATAACACCTATGCTGTCATAGCCACTCATTGTCATTGAGAACACTTGTGACGCTCATAACAGAAAAACCTCTACAAAACAGTAATCCATAATGCTTCACTTTCTTTTATTCAGCCCAAGTACTAGTGTTTAGACTGCGTCTAGATTGCTCACAATGTATCACATTGAGTGGCTCATTATCAAGCTCGTCCCCGGTCAGGCTTGGAATCCCTTGAGGATCCACCATCACCCCCACACTCTGCCACCTCTATATGGAACAGCTGACAGAGATCCTCAGACACGCAAAGCTTGCGTACCACATGTACATGGATGACACTCAGTTATACTTAAAGATATCCTACCTGTAGGATATTCTCTGATTCAATGGTACTCTAGCGCAAACGCAAACCTGGCTGATACAAAACCACCTCAACTGAACTAACTAAAAGGCAAATTTCTTCTCATCTCCTCCCCTCTCAGTTCTCACCCTATCCGAGAATGGCTAAACCACCTGGACTCCCTCCAATGCAAACTCATCATCATTGAATAAACAAAATCCCTTGGGATTACCATAGATGAAAATCTCACTGTGCAAGCCCACCTCAGTTCATACACACACAGTGTGCTTTCCCAACTCAGCCTCCTGAAGAAGGTGAAATTGTTCATCCAGCCATCAGACTTCAGGATCACAGTGCAATCCCTGGTCATATTTAGACTAGACTATGGAAACACAACCTGAACGGCAATACCAAAAACATGACTTGCACCACTCAATGAGACACTTAATGCCACAGCAAGTCTAATAACAGGAAGGAGACGCTTTGACCACATCACACCCTCTTTCATGTCTCCCTGGCTACCAAACAAGCCCAGGAGCCTACTTAAGATAGCATGCCTGACGCACAAAAAAGTGCACTATGGCACACTCAAGTACCTAGCCCACAATCTCACTATCTCAGAAGGCAGCTGCTCCCTACGGAGTGCAAGTTCCCTTCTAATGGAACCACAAAGATTCAAAAAAAGAAAGACCTACGTCCACACTTTCTCTGAATCTAATCTCAGAATCTGGAACTCTCTCCCACTCAAGGTCCGTATGAACCCATGAACCCATGAACCCATCAACCATTACTTTCAAGAAAGAGCTCAAAGGGTTTTATTAAACAGATTCCTCCCAGGCTGATCTTATCAAGGTTTTCTCAGAACTGATGATGATCATAAATCATCGCGACCTCCAGGGCCGACACCTGGTCTCTTAGACTCATAGGGTACCCTTTCCCGGCCATCAAACAGCATGCAGTAGTTTGCTGGCACGCTGCCAGAAGAGTGATCATGAACGTTATTTTACACAATATGGTATTATGGTATGTTCTATTGTTGGAAATGGCCCTTTCTAGGCTGCTTTCCCTCGACCTTTTGATTTTCTCCTTCCTGGTTTTCCACTGATCTAAATGCTAGCCTTAGGACTTTGTCCGCGTTTGACACGGCCATTCAGTGCCAAAGCGCTGTGCTTGTCAGATACATACTGGTGATTGGTGTATACATGATTGAGTGATTCGAGTTAACTGTGTATGTAAGACATATCCAGCGCATGTACCTCGAATGCACCTCCGTGGGCCTGCAGAACTGGTTGTGCCATCCACGGAGGCACATCGATCCACATCGATCATGCCACAGGTTTGCCCTGGTGGGGCCTGTGTACACAGGTTACTGTTACTTGGCATGGCATTTACAAAGCTATGGACCAAGGTTCTGCATGTCACTTGCTATATTAGAGTTCTCCCTGGGGACAGGGTGCAGTGGTGGGAAGAGGTAGCGCATGTGCGTGTGTGCTGCGTTACATGCCAGGGTCGTAAATGGCACCGGGTGGTGTGTTCGGTACGACGGGGCCTTCTTCTTGCATTGGATTAGCTTTGGGGAATGTAGGGAAAGGCTATTGAGCAGGATTCCTTGCGTGCAGAATAGTAACAGTATAGTGTTTGGTATCAATGAGTTTGTAATGGCGAATCCTCTCCGGTACTGCGATTGGATTCGACAATACGTGTGTGGAAATGACACTTTGGGGAGGTGGGCATATTGATGCTCGTGGCTTTGTGTGCCTGTTGGCCTGTCTTTACTTCACATCTAGGAGCTGGGGGGACAGCTACATCTGTGCATTCCTGATGAAAGGCCATAAACTAGAGGCTCAAGGGAAACTGCAGACCTCTGACTGTGAGGGGCCTCTCTGGGACGGTTACGTGGGGGTGGAATTGGCACCTACATTTCAAGGGTCAGGGTCTTGGCCCCACTAAAGATAGTGATCTAACCTCCCGGGGTATGATGGCAGACAGGACAGAATTTAGAGAGGGCCTGTGCATTTCCAAGGAGGCCTTTTGAACTGATTGCATCTTCAAAGGCCATCATGGGTATAAATACTGAGGCTCTGGCCTCAGAAGTGAGAGCCGCTTTTGGATTTGGAACCATACTTTCCCTGGTTCAAAGTTGCAACATCGACACAAGGAATCATTAGGGCAGGAGGGACTGCAACTGGATTACCCACAGACATGTGATGGCCTGGAGCTTGTCGTGCTCCAGGAAGGGGACTATCTCTTGGTGGATTTTGCATGGATGTTGCTGGCCTGCAGCTAGTGCCAACTGTCATGGACCGGGTCCCGAAGTACTCTCCAAGTGCCGGTTGACTGGCCTCCTGTCCACAGGATCCCAGAGACACAAAGTATCTTCCCATTCCCACGAGATCGTAAGGACTGCACAGGGTGCGGCGGAAACCGAGGGAAGCGATCATCAGTTGGGACAAGGACCATCCTGACGTACACTGTCATCACACTGTGTAGAGGAGTGTGCTCGTAAAGATCAGCAGTCCACCTGAGGTGATGGGACGTGAGGAGTTAGAGGAGTGTGAGTTAAGCTTGCCGAGTCTGAGGGACCCATGGTTCCAACTCTGGAGCATTTGGTGTCCGAGGGGTGTTGGGGGACCGGGGCCGGGAGCTGAGACTGTCTTCGACCTGCAGATCAGGAGGATGACAGTGTCTGACATCGCGGCCTCTGTCGCTGGCTCCCTCTCCCTCGTCCCACACCACAAGGTACTTTGTTGTGGAGAACATCGTGACAGGGTCCAAGGGATTTTGTGTGTCTTGTGGGCACCTACGGCTGACTGCCAGGAGCTACGACAGCTTGCAACTCCGCTTGAGGGGAAACACTTCTCCAGACTTGAAAGTGAGCAAACTTCCTGGTTCGCAACCTTTTGTCTACGGGGGTGGATAGCAATCCCGCCCTCGTGCCGGTGCCGCCCTGTGCCTGAAGGTCTAATCCGGATGGATGAAACTAAGTAATTGTTTCTTTACGCTTTAGGTATTTCAGACATCTAAACAAAGTGGCGCCAGAAGGCCAACGTGTATCATTGGCTGGTGCAGTTGAGTGATTGAGGGGCTGGATCATGAGGCGTAGTCAAAGACCTGTGATTGCTTGACCCTTGCAAATGTTGGGGTATGCGATATGGGAAATGTTGTGTTTGTTGATTATCTCTGAATAGGGCATATATGGGTATGCCGTTCTGCTGCTAACGGGGAAAGTTTGACAATTGCATATAACTGTAAAGTATATATTCAATGTGCAGATTGTTTTGATTTCAATGTATTTATTGTGTTGAATTCGATGTGGGTAATACAAAGAGCAGTGTTTTATACATACAGTGTTGAGTCTTTTTGTAGCATACGCATTGTGTCGCAAGGGTGGTGTTGTGCCAATACTTTACACATTGACCATGAGGATAAGCCTGAATGCTCTGTGACAAGCTACCCAAGAGTGAGCACAGGTTATAGGACATTTGTTTCATACTCATCCTATCTAGGGTGGGGTATTTCGACTGACTTCGATGCCTCCCAGCCAGCCGGAAACTGATGTTATATTTCATTTTTTATGTTATGTAACAGTTTCACTGTACAGCACTGTACAGCTCTCTGATACCCTTGGGCAAGTTTACACTTCAAGTAGACCTGTAACCTTCCAAACTAACTTTTATTTCTTGTTTACAGTTTTGACCTACCTTCCTACTAAGCAATGTACTTCCTATGTAACCTCTTATCGGTTTAAAACTTTCACCTTTACCAGCTTAACGTGTCTGCTTTAATGTACAGCGCTCTGATACCCTGACGGGTCTTGTTCGCTCTACATAAAACTTTTCAAATAAAGTAAAATAAAAAAACTCTCAAAATAATAGTTGTTTTGCAGGATACTAGGCTCTATAAGATGAATTATTTTGCCAACAATCACACAATGTTAAGCAAGGAAGCAGGGAATAAAACTCAGGTTTCAAGATGTAATGGTCACAAACCTATGCCATTAAATCACATCTTCTCACATTTGCTATTCACTGATGATACTGAAGGGGTTGATCTTTTGTGCTCAGTTAGTGCACATCTCAAAAACTCAGAAGTATTTGAAACCTAATAAATTCCAGCATTAGTGCTGCACTGGATTTAATAATATGCAAAAAGAATAGGGCCGAGAAAACAACAGAGATATCCCAGGTTGCAACAAGTCTAAGCCCTTGACGACAAAAAGTTTTACAAGAGTATTTTTTTTCTAAAGGTACTTCACTTGGGGGCCATGACCAGATAATGGTGCAAGATGCCAGTGGTGGACAATGAGCTAAAAGCCGCACTGAAAAATGTGTTCATATTGACCCAGAGTGTGGTGGGTGACTCTGATCACATTCAGTAGGATTGGGGAGGGGTGGCAAATTCATACAAGGCAAAGTGTGTGTGTTTCCTTAGGGCTGTTTTCAGGCTGGATAGCAAATGATCCCTCGGTCCGCCCATCCCTAAAAGCAGTCCCATAGGCCTCAGCCTACCAGGGAGTTTCCCGTTCTACCATGTGGCCAGTCCTGCCCCGCAGAACGCCTAACTGTACCATCTAAAAGACTCCATAATTGCTGAACATTTGTTATAATAAATGGGGTACACTCACAATAGTGACATTGAAACGAAATTAAAAAAAATTATTCCTGATGAAGTTGCACCCACTGACCCAGTGAAATATTGTATTTTCTCTTTGCCGAGATTTGCAATATGGATAGGCGTGAAAGGAATGAAATATTCACGTGGAGTTACAAACTACAACAGCAATGCTTTTTGATTCTAAAATCACAAAGAAAAATAGTGAATTGAATTAGGCTTGCTGCAGAGTGTGGTGGCTGATTGGACCACTCAGGTTTTGGCTAATTGATCCCAAGAGATGGGGATGGAGGTGATCTACCAAACTACTGAGTTCCTTAAAGATCAACCTACCCTTACATCTACGGCACAAGATCGACTGCCAATAATCATCAGGGTAAGTAAATGTGGATACAAGGATAGTAAATCTACATTTCTCTATATCCGCTTACCTTGACTATGAGTTGTGGTTGATACTGCATAGTTGATGTAAGTGCAGATCAATAGTTTTGACAAAGACACATTTCTTTATGAACAATAATTATGTTTTCAAGATGACCCAATGCACTCCTACTGTTTTTTTTTCTTTCTTTCTTTTCTTTCTTTTTTTTTCTTTCTGTCTTTCCTCTCTTTCCTCCCTGTGGCCCTAGTTTTTAAAATCTATAAAATGCTACTTGTTATATATGTGGATTCATTCCTGTGCATGCTCTTTGATATATGTTTTACTTTATTGAGCTGAATTTAATGTATTGTATTTCACATTTATTTATCTCTTGTTTCTCTTTGGACTATTTTACGATTATATTTCGTTCTGTTACATTTGATCTATTTTTTTTTCTCCGCAATTGTTCAAAATTTTCAAATAAAGCTTTAAAAACTTTAAAAAAAAGATGACCTAATGCTTATGCCCATGTTTTACCATTGAAAGGAGAAAACTCCTCCTACTTTCTCACTGTCCCTCTTCTCCTAAATGTTAATGAAAAAGGAAACACCAAACTGGTTTAGTATCAGTGGAGGTGATCCCAAACAATCGGTGTTCATCTTCTGAAGTGGATAGAACCAATTCGATTAAGAACTTATGTAGCCCAACACAAAAATTTGCTTTTTGGTTTTTAACTTGGTATTAATCTAAAGCACCTTGAATCCCAACAATCCAATTTTTGGGGGTCTCGACCACAGGCAGCTTTAATTGTCTGTTGGCCAGGCCTCGTTTCAATACATTACTTACATTACAGATACTAAGAGTGGGCTTTTGGTTAGTCCCTTGCTCATGACTGGAAAGCTTTGTTGCCTACATCACTTTCCTGCTCCTGATTCCATGGCGTTGCTCCCTATTCTTGTGTGTGTCCAGCCAGGGAGCATTTAGGCCTCACAGTATTCAGATTGAATGTGGTATTCTCCCACTATTTATGTCAGTGTCTGCCTGTCTGCCTCTCTCTCCTCTACCTCTTCTGACCCTCCTCCCTATTCTCTTTCTCTTCTCCCTAAGCAACAATGTCCTCTTGCCTCACTCTTTTTTAATAAGAGTATTTGCCACCCACTGTGCTATCTGTGGGCAGCCATCTTAAAACGGTTTTTGCTCTTCCAAAAAGGTTGCCCAAGTGTGCTCATGCAAGCATCCTAAGTGGCAATCTTTGAATGGAATTTGTTAAAATTCATAGACGGCCACCATCGCTGTGTGCCGCTGCACAGCAGCCATTTTTTTCATTTACCTTGCAATTTTAATCAAAGTATGTTCCAGGATGACTGCAGCACATGAACGAAATTTGTCAAAATAAAACAAAATGCAATTTGAGATGACCTCCATGGACACATATAATAATTAACACAATACCATTCCAAGATGGCTGCTGTGGATGCGTGCACATTCGCAGCAGATATCTAGGATAGCAATAAGCATTAGCATGACCAATAGGTTTCACTGTCGAGACCTACTGGCTTGGCCAATGTTTGTTATTTTGTGCTCCGATGGTGCTATTTCAGTAATCTTTGTCAGGTTGCCATGCCACTACCCCCATAGTTGCATGCTCTAAATGGCCCTGTGTGCGTCAACCCTTGAAATATATCTTGCTGAGAGAGAATGAAATGCTAATGCCAGAGATAGTGTACAGCGGCCCAACCATTGCTAGGAATGTTGGCACCACAGGTGAACAGTCATCTCACCAATCTCTTCCGTGGCATGACCTAGCTGGCTGCATCTCCGGCAGCTGCCTAGAATTGTCTTGTTACAACAACAACCCCGAGAGTGGCAACAAGAGCACATTGGGCAGCTGGAATGGAAATGGTAACAGTAGACACTAGGGTACCCGGTGAGAGTGGACATTTCACAAATGAAGGTATGTGCCCAATGCCATGTATATGTGTGCCTAGCACTGAGGATGTAATGAGAATGGGCTATATCGCTGCACTATGACAGCGTTGCCCTGCAGTTGTGCCGCTTAATGCATCTCCTGCGATGTGCCCCCACACTCTGAAGCTGAAACTTACCAACAATCTTGTCATTTTCATTTCTGTCCCCCTTCACGTACCCCAACACACATTACATCTTTCTGAGCTAGGGTGAAGAGAGAGCCATTGTTTAGCATCACTTATTGCCCTTCGTAGCTTCTGAGGGAACCATCACCTTCTGGAGCCTGTCTGGATTGCTCACAAACGTGAGGCTTCTTCTTTTAGATCTAAAATTACATCTGATTCTGAACAAGAGATGAAACCTGAAACTGGAAAGGGAGGCACAAAGGTTCAAGATGCTCTAGCTTTGCCGCAGTCTTTCCTCTCTTTCAATGATCCATTCTGCACCAGTGCGGTCATGATGCTTCCAACTTCCTCTTTCTAATGCTTGCTAGAACTGCCAGGACATCCTGTTCAACAGCCGCAGCAGACTGCTATCGTGTGTTCTCTTTTTGATTCTTTAATCTTTGAGGTTTTTGTAAATCACTACATACCACCTTGCAGTAGCCTCGAAGCGCTTTGGGATAAGGAAACATGTCAGAAGACAAATTGGCAATAGTCAATAAACCTCCAGATGGATGAAGGAAACAACTGACAAGCGGAAGGATGGAAGCTGATGATGAGATGTATGTCAGAATATTATGCATAGAAATATCGTCTAGCATAAATATTGTGTCCTAAATATTGTTTACAAAAATATCGTCCCATTGGATGTAAAGCTTCTATTATTAACGTCAATGGGGCAAAATATTTACAGACGATATTTAGGGCATGATATTTATATCGGATAATACTTGACAAAAATTTTCAGGTATCACACATAGAGAGAGCGTTCTATTCTATATATCCATATAAACGGCGAGAAAACCTTGGAAAAGAGCAAGCAATATCCCTGGAGGAGTGGGGAGCTTGACATGGTTCTTTTAGAGCGAGCACTGATCAACAGCTTTCATTTGTGACTCATGAGCACATTAGCAGAAGTGATTGTGCATTCAAATGATTATCACGGCAATATTCACACAATCACCAGGGCCCAGGCAAAACTTTAAAAATGTACGGGGTGCAAACAGGTTCTAAAGAGGAACACAATACCGACGTTTAGCTGTTCCAGGTCATAAAAGCCTACTTATTGTACATATGCCAACACACAAGAGATCTACAATAATCTGACCATGCACTTCATACATACATTGCATTATAGTGAGATTTCAACAATTGTATATTTCCGAAAATGGCACTTCTGCACTGATTGTCAGACTGGGTTAATTTATTATTTTAACTTCAAACCAGTCTATTTGACCAGAAGTGCACGCAGGTGGAATCTGGCCATCTATTTTCAGGGCAGTGTTTTAGAAGGTTGATATTAAGTGAATGTTAAGATTAAAGTGTCAATAATTTTGTTGCTCATACTTGTCCTGTTGGTATTTTAAGGTCTAACTAAGCAAATGAAATTAAAAATAAGCATTGAAAAAAGTTGGTCTCCCAAAAAGTGAGAAGTGGAAGGATACACGTGAATTGGGCATGCTCTATGGTGGAGCAGACAGAAGAAAGACCAGGCAAGACATTGAATAAGAAACAAGCAAATGTGAGCAACAGGAAAGCCAACCAATGGTAAGCAATGGGCGAGCTCCAAGCCTCTGCATGTTCTAGGTAAGCCCACAAAATGTCACGAAACAAACAGCGCATGCGCTGTTTAGTAGGCACAACCTGAAAATAGGGTCATGTTCCCTCTCTTTAAGTTTTGGATGCATGCAATGGCTGAGATTAATTCAAACAGACCTTCCATAACCTTGTTATTTTTTTACAATTGATGTCCTAAGTCCTATGGGTATTCAGCTAAACAGATCTGCGGACCCCCCGCCCCTCAGCGCCTTGAGACCCTCACGGGTGAGTAGCGCGCTTACAATTCCCTGATTGACAGAGCCACATAATGCAAGCTATACCTCACTGACAAGGCCTAAGAAGTCCAAAATTGGTCAGGGTGTGCTTGTATTCCTGTCTGGAGGGGACCTGAACTAGCAGTTTGGGCTGGACCATTGCTACTGCAGCAGGAACAAGAATGATTTACCTATGGCTGGTCTCTGTCTAGATTGGCAACAGAGGTAAAAAAACACTGAGTGATCCTCACTGATTACTAATTCAAGCATTCCTTCCATTGCCATGTGGTTCGTTGCCCTAAATACTACAGGTCATTATTTAGCTCCAGTACGGTAGGGTAGCCTACAAACTAAGTTAATCACCTACATGTAAACAGTAAAGCCCCTTCAATGCAGGCTTTGAACCTCTGAGAAAAATTTCAGCCTTAACATGAAGCCTACAAAGAAATAAGGCTTTATGCTATCCTGCTCCAGAGAGTCTCATCCTTCCACAGGTAGGTCCCAAATACATATTGGGGTCAATTACGATGTCGGGCAGAAAGCCTCCTCCCGACAGTCGGAATCTCCTCGACCGTGTCGGAGCCCTTCCGACTGACTGGGTCGGTTTACATTCCGACCAACTGATTACGATGTTCGCAATCTGATTGTAAACCGCGCGGCCATTCCGAATCAGTTCTGAACGACTCGCGGAGTATTCGTGTCGGTCAGAACCGCACCGTACACCCCTATGGACAGCATTTCCACCCTCGGGATTACGATGTCGATTTCCAACAGCCTTTCTTCGTCGGGCTGTCCGACACAAAAAGGCTGTTGGAAAGTGACTTTTGGGGCCCCTGGCAGGGCCCCATTGGCCCTGCGACCTACGGTTGATGGCCAAGGGGGTACCTAAGGGACCCCCCTGTAACACCCTAAACTGTGTGGCAGGCACCATGGGGTGCCTGCAACAGGATGCAGGGTATTCCTCAAACACCCCATTTCCCCATAGGAGCCTGTGTTACGGCCGGTTGTCGGGTGGAACTGCCGACCGCAAGTCGGTCGGTCCCGATTCCAAGTCGGTGCCCAACATTGTAATGACCCCCATAGTGTAGAAACTCATTACCCTCCATTGGTTGCAAGAGACAGACCCAACATTCCAAGGTGCTTATTTACAAGCCCCTTGCGGCACTGGTGCGTCCCTTTTTATCATATAAGAAGTGACGCACTGGTCACGCAAGGGGCCCCAAGTCTTTACATCTGTCAACTTCTTATGCTTGTACAATATTGGCGAATATATCTATGTTTATCTTTGAAGTCAACTAGTACGTAAAATTTTATTGTGCAGTTAAATAAAAGAGGTGATCAGCTCATGCCACATATTCGAACAACATTTTAGAGCAAGACTTAAACCACCATTAATCCATTAAAGCACACAAAAATAGCGAAAGTCCCCTGGACTCCCAGAGGGATTTGATTCCACGTTAACCAGATAAAATAATACAAAATGAGGAACAATTTAATAGACAGAGACTTAGCAGCAGAGCAAAAGAAGCGGCCCTCAATAAACATATAGGTAGCATCAAAGTAGATGAAGGAGAGTAAAGCAAAGTGCCACTTGATGCAAAAAGAGTGCAAAGTGCAAAAGCAACTCTATGTCCTATGCAAAGTTGTTATAATTGGCCAAGACGACCCCCATAGTATTCATTTTTAGATAGAAACAAAAACATTTGACCGGAAATTGCTATGGATGATGGCTCCAAGAGATCATCAAGCCATCATGATCAAGGCCAGAGCCGACATGGAAGGTGCAGATAGAAGTCAGCCAGTGCTTGAAATGGAAGCATAGAAGTGCAGGCCTTCTGTACCAGAGTACCTGCTTGTTTCTGAGAAGTGCTGGTACTCGCCAATTAAAAGGATTACTTCTCTCTTGAGAAGTGCTGGTACTCGCCCTCACAAAATAAGAAAAAGTTCCGGTACTTGGTACCGGGCAGTACCGGCCCAGTTAAAGCGCTGAAGACAGCACAAGTTCTCCCAAGGTTGCGGCTGATATTGCGGTGTGGTGCCAGAGGTGCAGCAGTGACATTCATAATACTCGTGCGGTAGAAAGTGCCAAGCGCATTGGAAAAGTGAATATATAAAGCAGATGTTGAGCATCAGAGTAGAAGAAGTCCACTAATATTTCTAGAAGTGATCTGGTATGAATTCTGCCACGGTTTTTAAATGATAACTCAATTAAAGCAAAAAAATAGGTTGTTGGTGGTCTTTATGAACAACCATCTAAACTATTATCTAGGTATTACTATGATATTGAAGAAATATTAAAAACTTACTGATCTAGACGAAAGTAGAGAACATTTGGGTTGGACAGGATGCGCAGTAAAGTGCAGAACTCTGGCCCAGACGATGTCCATGCACGAGTTGTCAGGATTGTGCCCTGAAGTGCTTGCAATGCAGCACACAATGTAATAGCACTTCATACATACCCCAGGATTAGCTGTGCAGTAAAACCTCTGTTACAGTGATTTCAAACCTAAATGTCGCATTTTAATTTTATAGTAGAGGAAGTTCGTAAAAACTATACTTTACACTCAACTCAACTTTGTTTTCTTGATATTTTCGGTTTTCCTCGGTCCTGACATGCAACCCTTCCACATATGTTTATGTATGACATGGATGAGCCACGCCACAAGCTGCAGGACCCACTGACCACTAACTGACCTCACTTTGGATTCTCAGCTAGATTTCTAAGTATCTTGTGCTAAGGACACGCCCTGCATTTGATTCCTACACCTTTAATGAATGGCGAAGGCGCTGCATTATAATAAAATATTATACTAATTCCATTCCTGTCACAAAGAAGAGATCACTGTGCTGTCACGCCAGCCCAGTGAGAGAACCTCAATTCTATGGGAACTTTAAATGTTACAAACCACAAATATATCTACGTCCATCCACTGCACCGAGACATCTACATCAGTTTAATAAAATAATTATACAAGTATACATCATGATAATTCTGATGAAACACAACCTTTCTAGAGCAGTATTTATGCTTATTTAAAGAGACTTACTTGCACCAGTGCAAGCACATTGTGTGTGGCTGGCTTTTGTCTGTTCAAAGAGCATGCTTGAATGGAATGGTGCCGGAAGAGAGGGTGAGGGGCCCTATCAGAACAAGAGGACCTCTCATCAGGCTGTGTATACCTTGAAACCAGTGTGCTAGAATTGATTGAATCCTGGTTTTGCATGCATACAAGATTTTCCTTTGTTTCCACAACACCACTAAGGACAACAATCATTTCATCACAGTGGAGACCACAAAAACACCTATCTCGAGACACCTAACCTGAGCTTTTTTCAAACATAATTCAAGAATTTACTCCTTTCTACCACACACAAAAGCCATCTGACTACTGCCCTTCAATAAATCAAGGACAAAATCAAATTCGTTTCTGCTTTTCAAAAATACAATGGTGCTCCATGACTAAGGGCCTTAGTTAGGGTTTGAAGGACAGGATACTCCGGCAGATATGTGGCGTATTGCAAGTGCATTATAGCCTATGGCACTTGTAATATGGCGGGCAACATATCCGTCATGGTTTGATGGCCTATACCTTTCGCCAACCTCTAAATAATGCACCAAGAAATTCCATCAAATAATCCGCCTGTGTCATTTTGCGAGAGGTGGGTGTTCTGCCTGGCAGTACTGGGAAATGTTTCTTACTAAAATCTTTCCACACATTTCCTTACATCAACCTTCCTACTTATCATTAAGGTGCAAATGTAATGTGCCTGATTGGAAATATTATGCATTATCGTAGTAGAGGCAGCACATTTAGGTAGCACAATTGTAAAACTGTAGCTATGTAGCTAAAATGCACTAAAAGTGTGAAAACGGGAAAGGTACAAAAAACATAGATAGGGCCACTGGAATTATGCGGCAGATAGGCCGAAATTAAATGACAAAATTCTGTGGCAAGAAAAGGCAAATTATGTGGAGTAATGGGGCACTTTTGTGACAGTATTATTTCATTATTATGACATTTTCACCGATGTAAACACTGTCTTAGCAAAGTCCTTGGTGCCACTTTAACACTCAAATACAGCAATGGGCTACTGAAAGGTTACCAGTCAACCTGTGTCGCGCATTATTATTATTTTACAGGATTTTATATAGCGCGAACTTGACCCGAATCGGGTATCAGAGCGCTTTACATAGCACCAGTTGCATTACATGAGGACACATTCATTTTTGTTAGGCACGGGGAGATTAAGTGATTTGCCCAGAATCACAGGATGTTCAGCGTCATTGCCGAGACTCGAACCCAGTTACCCAGATTATTAGTAATTTTTGAGCATTTTTTGTTAAAATTTGTAAATTATGAAACAGATGATGGATTATGTGGCAAATGCTATAAATCCATAACTATGCGAAAAGTAGAATCTCATAATTCCAGGGCCGTGGGCATAGAAGAGAAAGCACAGGGAAAATGGAAAAGACACTTGCAACAGGCAGGGAAACAGCAATAGAATTATGAAGTGATGGAGACAGGTCAACAAGTAAGGAGATGAGTATTTTGTTAGAAAGGGTCTATAGAGAATGGATCTCAGCATGTTAGCCATGCAAAGGTCAGCTCACCTACACCATTCAAGGAAGTCTTTCACTTTATAGCCACCCTAGTCTCAAACACGACATACGTTGTCCACATCACCGAATTCTATAAGAACGGCACTCAACTCACTGAAGGAAGTATCAAATGTAAAATTGACGGGCTTCCTTACACAGTCATTAATTTCCACTATCCTCCATATCTGGCCAATTTACTTACCACATCTGCTGGTCAACGAAGACTCAGCAGTAAAGATACTGCCAAGGCTGCCCAGGGGGGCCATGTAGGGGACCCTCCAACAGGGCGGCCGCCTTAGTGCCACAGGAAGGCACAGAAGTCTGCTGACTAGGCTCCCTGGGCTAGGGACCAGGGGGTCTGCGGGCCGCGTCACTTCCGGCCGTGGGAGGGGGACAGGGGTACAAAAGCCTTCCCCCGCCCACGGTACGGTCTCTTGACCGCTACCCGTCTCGCTGTTTGGTCGTGTCGAGATGAGCAGAGGCAGGCAGTTTCGTTTTGTTGTTTAAGGTGAGCAGGCTTGGGGTTTTCTGTTCGCCCGTCTCTTATTAGTATTGTGGCCTCTGCTCTTCTTCTGCGTGTAGGGTGTAGACCGCCGGTAGGGATACTTTGAGGTCTAAGTCCACTGTGCCGGACCGGTGGTAGGAGGCATTGGCCGACACCGTAGTTGGGGCGACCATCTTTGTAGGCTAAGGTGCAGCGTTATCGAGGGCTGCGGCGGTGAGCGGAGCATGGGAGACATTTGGGTAGAACGGCGCTCACTGAACTCCAGTCTTTGCGGCACTCGTATCTGGATTCGAGGTCATGGAGGCAAAACCCTTGCTGGGTCTGCTTTGCCCGTGCCATTATAGGTGCCTTGAATAATCTTGGTGTTGTGCCGGCTTGAAACACGGGCAGCAGTTTGAGGCCAACACCGGGAGGCTCACGAAACATGGATTTGTAGGACCGGCCCCTCGCCCGACCGGGGCTAAGGAAGTTTCCAAAAGGGCAATTTCATATTGGTCGTTAATGTTTACTCCGGGTGCAGTGAGGTGTCTAGGCCACCGGATGGCACTGCCACTCTGTTTTGCGTGTTCTCATTCCTCGCCAGAGTTTTGTCATCCCCAATTAATGGGTTTTCTCCTGCATGTCATTAAAAGGCGTAACCTGGGCCATAGAATCACGTTTGTAGTCGGAGTAAGAAGGGTATGGATATTTATTGTAGATTGGCAGGATTATTGTATACAGTTAAAGGTTATAGCACAGCGACACTTGATTTTATTTAGAATGCAACAGTCAGCTTAAGTTAAACCCAAACCGAGAGGAAGCATCCCATTAAGAAAGTGGTTGAGTACTTTCCTATGAAGGGATCACTTTTATTTATGCACAGCTGAATGACCTGGGAACACCCCCCACCCCCTGTTTATGTACACTTGCCCCGTGTCAGCTGGCAGTCAGGTTAGCAAGCCAGCCTATCAATATGCGGAGTATAACCGCATTATGGGAGCCACCATTACAATTGAACTGGAAAGTGGCTGAACGGGTGAGGTATGGGAACCTACGATGAGCATCCAGATAGACACGTCAGTTCCTTCCGCACACAACATTCAATTAAACCCAGGGTCCTAGGGGTCATCACCTAAGTTACATCTGGGCATGGTAGGGGTAGGTTGGTCATATACACAGCAGCCGTTGGCAAACTCCGCAATGGGCTACACCAACAGGATGTGACCACGTGCTTCATCCAGCCGCAGGGGGGGTTTCTGTAGAACGGGGCTGTCTGATCGGGGATTTGATAGCAGAGGAGCGATTGAGCAGTGGGCTGTGTGGCCCTCAGTTCCCACGTGACACGGAAGGAATAGATGTGGGCACTGCGTGGCGGGCCGGTTGGTCATCGTACAAGCGATTGTGGGTGATGCCAGGGTCGAGGCTTTAACCACAGCGGGCCGGTGCCTACCTGTAATGCAAGACGGGCAAGTCGAGCAGTACGTTTTCAGCCCAGGGGCTGTGCTCCTAGACAGGGGCTTATTTATTGGTTGTCACAGGCCCCCCTCTTTAAGGCAGATTTACGGTGCAGATTCCCAGTTATGCTGGAATAGTATTTTGTGTGTTTCCAGGCATAGGGTACTGCGCGTAAAGCGCCATGATTCCAATCTCGAGGAGGTATAGGTGACCCACGGGCCAAACTTATGTCATGGAATGGGGGGCTGAGGTTTCAGTCCCGGCTCCATTTATGTGATTTTCCGTCCCCCAAATCAAGAGGGGCCCAGTACACGCCAGACATTAAACCTAAATTACCTCCCTGACGGGCTTAGGCTTCTGTGTTTATGGCTGTCGTCGGTGTGGGTGAGCATATTGGCGCTGGGCTGCAGGGGGGCGAAGGCCTCATTCCTCCTTCGTTCTCAGGTGCTTGTAGTTATTTTCGCAGTTTTTTCGCAGGAGCACGCGGTGAGCGTTGCCATGGACCCGAGGTCCACTCTTCGCAGGGGGACGAGGCACGGAAGGTTAGTCGCAGGTTCTCTGCACAAACTGGCCCGGTAGAACCTGGAATGCGCATGCGCGCTGCTAGCGCCAGTTGTAGCGGGGCAACCGCTGCCTGAGTGGTTACCGGTGAAGGAGTGTGTCTCGTGGTGCTCTGTCCTGCGCCGGAGTGCGTACGGATTGTTTAATTTATTTGCAGTCTTATTTCGCGCGGAATTGGCCCGAAGGCATCACAGGGCTTTACAACGAGCAGGACAACAAGGGTACTGCGTGTTAGTCACAATGATTTAACACAGCTGCCAAGGCAGATTGCGACGGGTGATATGCTCCAGATTTAAGTGTAATAATGTGACGATTCAGCGACTAGGGGTGACACTTCCACCATTACAACAGGGGCACGCATGATGGGTTAGCAGCCCGGGCCTCTTCTGTTCGTTCGCTAAAAGGGTGCCGCCCATGGTTTAGGAAATGCCTTCCGGTGTAGGTGCGGTGACTCCGGAAGTGAATTTTGATTACCTTGTTGCTGGCAGTGAAGTGCCGGGAGAATAGTCTGGTCGTATTTGCTCCCCTTTACCCATTGAGCGCCTAGTTTTGACGGTAACCATGCCGGAGCTCACTGTGGAGAGGCACGTGATGTGTGTTCAGGGGTAGTATTGCGGGCTTGGTGGTAATGGTCGAACGCAAGCAAACGGTTATTATGGTTTCGGGGGGCGTTTATTATTACAGCGTTATTGTGTTGTCTGCGGGTAAACGCAACCAGAGATCGGAACCGAAAACGAAGTCCCTTCGTTTTTCAAATATAGAATGTATTAGCATATTTGGAGTTAATGTAGGGGGTGTTGTAGCCAGCGTTTTGTGCGTTTGTGCATTTCAGTACAAGGCGTTCTTCAGGCCAGAGGCTTAGAATCATGCTTGTACTTGTATAGGGGGAGTACATATATTATAATTGGTACCAGCAGGATTACATAAGATGGCAAAGGTTACAGCACAGGAACTCTGTTTCATCCAGAATGCAGGGTCATCTCGGGCATATAGGTGTAACGTGACTAGTGCATAGGGGATGGCACGTTGTTTCAAGGTTTCCCATGGGTGTAAACAGGCCTGGTTTGCAGTTATGGGAAAGGCTAAAGGAGGACTTTTACTAGGGTGTCAGCAGTGGCCCACATGCAGCAGGTGCGCACTGGAGCAACTCTGCGACAAAGTTGTAAGGGTGGAGTGGGAGACAGATTAACCTCTAACATTTGCAGTCTAGTTCTTGCACAGTCTCATGATTCAGTACTGCAGCGATTTGCAATTTCTCTCTAGGAAGCCATATCGGTTGCTTATTGGCCTATGCAACTCTTAACCTTTGACAAAGGCAATGTTAGGACGGGCGAGGGGTCCAAAGGCTACAGGTTGTTCAATTAGAGGGAAACTGGACAGACGGGCCAGAACTGTGTGGCACACTAGGCTAGGAAAAGATTGCAGCTTAATGTTTGAACCCAATGCCTAGGAGAGGCCCATCGCCCAGGCCAGAATCACGGGGCCAGCGGGTGGCTTGACGACGTACGTTCTTCTTAGAAACAAGCAGGTACTCTGGTCAGAGTAACTGCACTGCTAAATTTCCAATTTTAGCACGGGGGATACCGGATAACACTAGTGGAGCATGGCCGAGTGACATTGCATTCCAGATTGTTCAGGTACTATTATACTACCCATATGTGCCTATGCTTCACCTTTACCGTACTCCTGATGGTTAGGGCAGTCAATTGTGTACCCGAAATGACATTACTTGGTGGCATCTTGCCCACAGCCAACCTAGAAGCTTTGCACAGGCACACATGAGGGTCCTTACTTGGTGTCAGTAATTTAAGGCCCAGGGCTAGGTGCACTGGTAATCTTCTGTTCCCTTATACAGTATTCATTTAGTGGTTAAACCGGTACTAAGGTGGGGATACCTTTGGCAGAATTTTAATGCTTGAACGCACGTAGTGATGAAGTAATAGTGTCCTAATTGGCACAACAGGATAAACTTTTGGAAAGGGAGATGGTAAAAAAATGTCATTTGGTCTAACAGTGCCAGCCTAACGGGGACGACTTGAACAAGAAACATACTTGAGTGGTTACTCAACACTGTTGGTTAGAAGGGATGTTGTCAAGAGCAGAACTCAAACTAATTAGCCTAAATACATGATGGAGACGATTTAAGTGACATGCCTAAAAGCTGTAAATGTTGTGCTAAGGGGATGGCATGCCGAGGGAGACATCTTCCAGATTTCACTGGATCCCCTCAAGCTAACAAGCCTAAAGTAAGCGGAGGATGCTCGATTGATTTGTTAGACCTGTTATTAGTTTATTCAACGCACCAGGTACTATGAAGTAGACATTGGTACTCAAATCATAGGTACGGCCAGGACACATGTCGTTCAATACACACACCTCCAGACAGGACTGCCCCCCCCCGCCTTGAGCAAAGGGAAGTAAAACACTACATGGGTTGGCATGCTTTTACAGACGTTTGTGGCAAGCTCGCACATGTGGGTGTCCCACTGAGTTTGGGGGCAGGTTAGCAGGCTTCATCTTGTCACTGCTCTGTCAGAGCCAGCAGACCCCTAGGGTGACAGCGCGCTAAAATACACGTCATGTTGGAGGTAGGTCCAGGATAAAAGGTTGGGCTTGGTGAGGCTCAAAGCCAAAGCGGTTGTGGTATCTTTCAAAGGGGCACATCGGGTTGGGCAGTACAAAAAGTTTCAAGTGCAACTGGGGATCCCCTCATTTATGTCAGATCCTGCTCATTTGTTCCCGCAGAGTTTGGGGCAGGGTAACGGGCCGCACCTTGTCTCTGTGGGTTTGATGCGTGGCCGGGTCGTTTGACCGAGTAGAGGCAATTGAGGCATCATCGCTTGGTATTCTGGGCATGAAGGAATGCCAGGCAAGAATCTAGCGAAGGCAAGTAGCGGTACTTTTGGGGGCATTTGTTGTATTGTCTCTCTGGCAGACCGCCATGCTAGGGGACTGTCTTAGGTCACGCACATCAGGCAGAGGTGCCCAGTGGAAGCACATGAGGGGGACTGCACAGAACAGGACACTGCACAGGTTAGATGCCGGCGAATGGTGGCTACACTACTGCACAGGGCAAAGTAAACCTGGACTGAGTCTCATGCGGGGACTGGTGGTGGTGGTGGTTGCTACCTCAGTACACAGGATCACTCCCTGTTGGGTCTATCGATCATCTCAATGGGCATTAATTTACAGCCTCTCTAGTCTCTGCCATACTGTGAGTAGGTTAGCCATGGACTTTAATAAAGTGCTGCAATGGCCCTCTATTACTATAGTACAGCATCTAGTTTACCGGTGCTTACTGGACCATCGTTAGGACGAGCAGCGACTCACATGGGCAGCGGTATAGCTTCCTTTTATTTCGCCTGGGTTTGGGGCTGGCAGGGTCATCAAACTTTGCAGACAGAAACAGAATAGGCAAAGATAGGCATACCTGGGATTGTACAATGCGCACTCAGCAGTAGGTTTCAGCATAATCCTGGTATACCGTTGTAAAAAAAAAAAAAAACGTAAGGTTATGGGCTACACACGAATAGGCACTTTCTGTCAGCTGGGGCGTGAATGTGCCATTCCCAAGAGGGAGCGGGTTGCCTTGATAGTACTGATATGGAGGGGATGGAGCACTAATACGACGGACAACTACGAGAGCACATTCTGCAGTCATAGTTATGGTTAAATTGATTGCATGTTACCAGTTGCTCCAGTTAAGCAATTTTCCTTGGGAGTTGTCAGCAAACATTCGGACTGTAATTTTGGTGGTTAGCCGGTTGGCAGGCCTTTTAGATGTGTGTTTCTAGCTCAGGCATGCCCAAGTATGGGTCAAGGTGCTTGAAGTCTGCCCTGGGAGACAAGTTCACAGGCATGTGGAGCGGTAGAACTGAAAGGGGCTTGGGTTCGACCTCGGGTCACAGGTTCAGATCCTGGTAGGTTCACTTAGCATTTCATCCTTCTTCGGTCGATATATCGAGTACCACTGAGTTGAGTAACAATAAACATGTGCAAATTCTCCCGCCCTTTATCCTTGGCTGACAGCCATGCAGGTTGTGGAAGTTGTCATCCAACAAGTGTGCTTTGGTCCAACGGGTCTCCGGTTACAAAGTTTCAAGTAGACCACATCATGCAGGCATGCTTGCAATTGTCAGGACAGACAGGGGGAGACAAGAGTTCAGCAGCCACTCCTTCAGGATTGGGGCGGCAACCACTGCCTTCTTATCAGGGATGCCGCCAGAGTGAATTAAGCAAGTAGGGCGCTGGGAGTCGCAATGCTACAAACGATATATAAGGCCTTGAGCGGAAGGATATGGCGAGAGGACTCTTAGGTACTATGTGGCAACCGACAGGTGTTTAAAGGTGTACGGTTTTGGCCCGGATTGCCAAAGGATGTTGCAGTGATGTGGTTTTGTTGTGCAATTGGAGATTATTAGAATATAAACGTTACAATAAGTATGGGTTTCAAACACAACATCTCTTTATTTACCAGGAACCAAGGTCTGGGTAATTGGCCATTCAAGTATCGTTAGAGTGGCACAGTGGGCTGAGATAAGAAAGTGGTGACATGGCTTCTCCGCCACAGAGATAACGTGGCTAGGTTACCCGGGTATGCGCTGGAACGAGCTGATGAGGAAGCTGCAGCAGAGACTTGGGGAGGGATCGGTCCACCTCCTATTCTGGTCATACACTTGGGAGGGAATGACCTGACGACTCTGGGGAGGAGAGTACTGCTCCAAGACATGAGGGACATCATGTGTCAGTTGAGTAATCAGCTTGGGGCATGTGAACTGTGGTGGTCTGAAATTTTACCTCGCCCAGTTTGGCAAGGAGCCCGATCTGGAGACGCCATTGAGATATCACGTAGGAGAGTGAACAGCGCCAGGCGTAAATTCACGGAGCAAAAGGGATTTGGCTTCATCAGGCATGGTTTTCTTCATGCCAAGTCTACTGGATGCTGGGAAGTGGATGGGATTCACCTCTCAAGGGTAGGCATGGACTTAATTTTGCTGGGCCTTGGGGAGGCCTTGGAAGCAACAGGCTGTAGGTAGGAATATCTGCCTTGGTGGGGGGCCCTGGTGGTGACGGTGGCCACCCCCAGAGCTGTGGAGGAGTTACAGGGCGATCCAGAGTCTGCAAGGTACAGAAGGGTACTATATTGCAGCAGCACAACAAGGGTGCTAAGCCAAGGATACCCAGGGATGTCTTAGCGTGTCCCCTGGAAGAACTACGGCGCCCCGTTACCCTACGGGCAGTTGTGGGTCTGAGCATCCGGGGGCTGCCTGGAACGCTCCGCCCACCTGTTGGGGGCGTGAGTAAGGGAGTGGACTGGCGGTCCACTGATGGGAGAGGTGGCCTCTCCCAATAATTGGTAACCACCGATTGGCGACGGCCACGGTGCAATTTGGCTCATCAGACGGGCAGGCGGCATAGGGGCTGGCCTGCCCTGGGATCGCCCGTAAGATAACCCACCATGTTGGCATATTGGTTATGCAAATAAACCTGCAGCAAATTTCTCCACTAAAAAGGTGTCGTGTGGTTTATTTATGTATGTTGCTGTATGAGAACTGAGTGTTGCCGATATTGGCACTATGCCAAGGCTGCCCAGGGGGGCCACGTAGGGGACCCTCCAACAGGGCGGCCGCCTTAGTGCCACAGGAAGGCACAGAAGTCTGCTGACTAGGCTCCCTGGGCTAGGGACCAGGGGGTCTGCGGGCCGCGTCACTTCCGGCCGTGGGAGGGGGACAGGGGTACAAAAGCCTTCCCCCGCCCACTGTACGGTCTCTTGACCGCTACCTGTCTCGCTGTTTCCCACCCTACCGCTTACCCTGCGGATGGCCAAAGGGTAGTACGGGGAGGGGAAGAATCTAACTTATTGTTTTGTGTTGCAGGAGGAGTTACAGGGCGATCCAGAGTCTGCAAGGTACAGAAGGGTACTATATTGCAGCAGCACAACAAGGGTGCTAAGCCAAGGATACCCAGGGATGTCTTAGCGTGTCCCCTGGAAGAACTACGGCGCCCCGTTACCCTACGGGCGGTTGTGGGTCTGAGCAACCGGGGGCTGCCTGGAACGCTCCGCCCACCTGTTGGGGGCGTGAGTAAGGGAGTGGACTGGCGGTCCACTGATGGGAGAGGTGGCCTCTCCCAATAATTGGTAACCACCGATTGGCGACGGCCACGGTGCAATTTGGCTCATCAGACAGGCAGGCGGCATAGGGGCTGGCCTGTCCTGGGATCGCCCGTAAGATAACCCACCATGTTGGCATATTGGTTATGCAAATAAACCTGCAGCAAATTTCTCCACTAAAAAGGTGTTGTGTGGTTTATTTATGTATGTTGCTGTATGAGAACTGAGTGTTGCCGATATTTGCACTATGCATCTCGCCACCTCTAAATTCCACACTTTCCCAAACATTAAACCGACCTTCACTGGGGCAGCAACCAACCTCTGGAACACCCCCCCCCCCACAGAGTTGAGAGCCCATCCCCCCCCTCCTGGGCTTCAGAACTCAATGGAAACTCGCCATTTCAATATGCACTTAAATTAGCTCTGTCTGACACAGTCCCCCAACGTCCATACCCCCCCAGCCTGCGTGTTTCAGAATGATTGCCTCCCTGAATGGCATCCATTTTTTGTTTCCCCTGTTCAGAACACCTATGCCTACCAGATGTTTGACTGAATGTTAATTATTTGTGTATGTTTGTTGCCCAACTAATGCACACCAGTGCCACCTACCGTGCTATATGAAACAGCTGAATAAATAAATGGGTTGGGGTTGTGCAGAAATTACCTCAGCCTTAGGGTGCCTTTAGGAAGGGAAACAGACTGTGAAAGCTGAATAGATATGGAGCTCACGAAACAAAAGTTGTGAGTGAAAGGAAAAGATACTTAGACAGACACAGACCAGGAGAGGACTCAGAGATGGGAAAATGTTGGGGGATGGGGAGGTAAAACAAAGCAGCGGCAGTGAGGTGCTATGAAGAAAGAACAATGTGTCGCCGTTATGAAAACGCCTAAGATAGGTGAACCCTAAAAGGTCCCTCATTTTCGCCGTGCGCTTCGTAGCGTTCATGCACTTAGTATGCAGGCATTGGAAAAAACTACCCCAGGCCACTCAAGTGCTCGCTAATCGCTCTCACCTTCGCAAACCCATTAAGACCCGAATTTCCAAACAATAATAAGTAGTTCAGCGTACTGCCTGCTTGTCTCCATTTTCTTGCACTGATACTCACGAGGTGAACATTTACGCGTTAGAAGTAAAAATTAACAAATTAGCAAATTAACAATTAGCAAATTAATTAGCAAATTAGCAGGTAACAAAAAGCAACACGAAATTATTATTTTTTTGTTTAAAAAAAAAAATCTTTTTATTGCAATCAAAACACATGACAGCGGTATTCAGCACATTCGACAACACAACATGTTAGGACATTCACTTTACATTTTGAATCCACTACTGTATCTTCCTGTCTTTAGGGCCCAATCGTACACATAGATTCCTACACCCTTAATCCTCTAATGTCTGGGGAATCTCATTAACAGGCAAACAGAGCATTCCCCTACCTTCGTTCCAGCGCCCCCAAATTTTGGTCCACTTATTCGGTCAACCCCTACTTTCATACACCACCCTCTCCGCCTGCATACACCAATCCATATCGGTTTTCCATTCACTCAGTGTAGGTCCTGAGGTTGCCCTCCATCTTCTTGCTACGTTGCGTTTAGCCACCATAAGGCCTAGTGTAACCCATAATCGCTCCCACACCGATGAGATGATCATCATAAAGTAGCAGGAGAGAGAAAAAACACACTAACATGTCATGAAAACCCATCAAGGACTCGGCCTGATTCACCCACAGCAGATATAGACAAACTCACCTCAAGACTCACAACTTCTAAAACTGGCCAGAACCACACGCCAACAATACTTGCTTGTCCCAGCGAGATTAGTGCTTAATTTGAGCCGGTGCTTTCCGGTGCTGAGCACCGGCACTTAATTGGTTTCCGGTGCTCGGCACTGGCACCTAATTGTCAACACAACACTTAGGGCAGTCTGGCACAAGGTGGCGCTGCTCATGTAATTTAGAGATCAGCAGTAGAACAGTTGTTTAGAAAAACAATAAACATTAAAAAATTGCTAATACCTGCCTCCCCAGCCATTCCTTTAGCTTTGGGGACCTGGAATAATCTGAACTGTCGCATTTACATGTGAGAGAGATGGTTAATAGTTGTTTTGGCAGCGATGACAGGGCAATGGGTGGTGCAAGCTGCAGTGGCCTCCTGGTCAGAGCCCTGGCACTTAATATTTTACAAATTAAGCACTGTTTAAGCTCTATGCGAATGCATAAAGTACAAGCCAACAAACATAGTTAAACTTTAGGGCCCAGATTCTGAAAGGTGTCAGGCAACGCAGCGCAGCACCAGCGCTGCGTGATAGGGAGAGAGCAGGAGGGCGCCATATTCACAGAGATATGGCACCCTCCTCTTCTCTCCCTAGCGCTGGTACTGATTTCAGCTGCAGTCCACCAGGCACACACCTTAGAGCCATAGAGCTAGGGTGTGTGCCTGAGTCTAGCATAGGTTTTGTACAGGAAGGGTCCTGTACAAAATGGTATGCCTAGACATGTTTAAAAGCTGTCCCTACGGGAGAATGTAATTTTGATCTCGTCCTAAGATACCGTAGGAGTGCATCATAATTACGTGTAGTCAGCACTCGAAAATATTCTGTGTGATAAATGTTACTAAGAGGAGATGGGGTATTGTATATTTAAAGTACTCCACACTCCACACGAAACCTAAAAAGACTTATAGATGTGGTGCATAGAAATGTGACTAATAAAGGTATTGCAACACTTATATATTAATATTCTAAGGGAAGTTAAAGCTTAAATGTGTCTCATTGTGAAGCTGGTGAATTAAGGTGTTTGTAATGTTTAGGCATATATACGTGTAACAAGAAACTATATTCATATTGGTGTACTTTGAAATAACATCTTTTCCGTAATCTTTTGCAATTTATTAATGCGTTAAGAAACTGCGGGGCATATTCACAATGAAGTGACGGAGTGCAGCGTTCGCCTTCTTGGCTTAACGCCGCGCACCGCAACTTCAGAAATGCAAGGCTGCACCGTATTTACAAGAATACGGTGCAGCCCTGTGTTTCACCCTGCGCTGCCGCTAATTGCAGCTGCCTAGAGCCATCGCAGGCACTCTTGCAGAATTGTGCAAGGTTGCCTGCGTTGAGGCGAAAGATTGTTTATGTGCAGGAAGGTATACCTTCCTGCAGATGAACAATCACCAATGGCGTTTTGTAACTTCGATGTGTGCTGCAGAATGCAGCACACATAGAAGTTTCGATCATGTAATTTTTTAAAAAGATTGTTTATGTGCATGAAGGGACACCTTCCTGCTCACTAACAATCAATGGCGTTTTGCTGTTTCCATGTGTGCTGCACAAAGCAGCACACATAGAAACAGCAAAAACGATACGAAATAAAGCTTTTCTCCTCGTTTCGCCAGGGTAAGACCAGGTTTTTTTTGGTCTTAATTTTGGCGCTGCCCCATTTTTACGCCACCCTTGTAAATATGGGGCAGCGTCAAAATCAATGGGTGTTGCGGTGGAATGCCAACCGCAACACCTATTGCCCTCCCCTTTCACGCTAAGTATAGCGTGAAAGGGTCCTTATTTACAAGGCAGCGTTAAGCCACGTTAAGTGGCTTAACGCTGCCTTGTAAATAAAGCAAAGCCTGTATGGCCAACACAACGTCAATAAAAGTGATGTTCTGGTGGCAATAGGGGCTTGTAAATATGCCCCCGCATTTGCTATGTGTTTAGAAATGTGCGCGCTTTTGTAACCCTGTGCACTATTAAGTTGGCATGATTTTTCGGCCTGGAGAACAGTTTCAGTACTGGCTCACATTTCCAGCCTATCATCTATTCATAATTAACCTTCAAAGTAGAATGTGTTTGCTTGTATTTTTGTTTCCATTGCAGGTGCGGACAAAGCCTCATTAGTGGTGAAGAAGGGTTTGTGTTTCAGTGAGATAGCAGGCATGTGAAGAAGGATTTTGGCAAGGAAAGACGCGGTAACGAGCAAGGAGGCGGGTTCCCATGGAGGAGGAGAAGAATGGCCTTAGTTGGAGTTTCTTCTACTGAAGACTCTAACAGCTCACGCCTTTCTATTATTCATTTTTCTTCAATGCTTCTTAGTGTAGGGTTGTCCTTTTTAAGGTAGTGTAGGGAAAGATAGCGTGCTCATGGTTACCTTTGAAAATCATCTAATGCAATTTAATGTTTAATTATTTCTCCTGATCATGTGCATCACTATAATTGAATTAGTAGTATGCTTTTTGTTATATAGGGTAAATATTTTTAGGAGATTTGCACTTATTCTGTTTGTCCTATATTTCTATACAGTGATGCTAAGACTGATGTATATCTATCTGTTTTTGAATTTATAATTAAACCTTACTAATCTAAAATTTTAATTGTTGGGTAGTTATTGAGTAGCCAAATTGGTTACACTGAAATGAGATGAAAGTGTGATTGGTTTTTTCCCTCTTACCTCTCAAGCAACTAAAAAGACCATCTGGTTGACTAGGGATGTTTAAGTGGGCCCAAGGTTTCACAGTTGGTAGGGTAGGGTGGTTAGTTCTTCAAATAGAGGGAGATAGAATCTAACCAAGAACACTCTAGACCCAACACCAGTGGCCCTAGTCTAGAGCCCAAGATCGATCGAGATTTGGAGAATAGACGGAGTTCCAGTGGTGTGCTCTGAAACAGGGGTGGCAGAAGAGTATTAGTAGGGTTGTGTTTATGAGGATTATGTTTAACTTGCAGTGAAATAATGATTGTGTGCTGTCTGGCGGAGATGTTATGAGAGTAGTGTGAATGTGGTGTTAAGTTGTTGTTGAAGTTGCTCTCGGGTTCGACGCGACCTAATATCCTGGGGTACATAATAAAGGTGCAGAAGACACTATGTTGTATTTGTCTGCTAAGGTTTTGTGGGATTTGATGTGAGATGTTGTCGACGGCCCAATTAAGATAGGGAACTTTCTTTGTGTGCAAGGTAGAGTTGAGAGTAGTGTGGTGAACCTTTTTGTGCAGAAGGGAAACTATACTGATTTAAGTGATTCCCCGCTGGTCGAGGTTTCATTTTTGAATGTGTATGTTCGTCCGGTGAGTGGATTCTATTGATTATTTTAGTGGAGCGGACAAGTGTTATTTGTTGTTGTTTGTATAATTAGCGTGAATGAGAGATAGTGTGAGAAATTGTGAAGGAGGGTGAACTGCTGCAAGGAGTGAGAGTGACGTCAGAGTGTGCCGCACTGGGATAGGTCAGTTGGTGTAATGCTGCGCTGGGATTGGTTACTTTCGTCATTTGGTGCTGCACTGTTATTGGCTGTTGCATTGTTACGGAATTTGGAATTTATTTAGTTTGAACTGATTTGCAATTGCTCAGATGAAAAGATTTTAACAATGAGCTGCTTCAAAGCAATAAGAGATATGATATGAGGAGATGTAGATATACCTACTAGAGTGGGCATAGAGGTGCCTCCGGAAGATTCGCAAGCTCATTATATGGCAATGAATGTAGGGCAATTTAACCATTACCTAGACCTACACAGTTTGAAGCACTTAATGCATGGGATCGTGCAGCGCATGCAAAACAAAGGGACAAATATCAAGGGAGAATGAAGAAAGCGATGCATGCATACGCAGATGCGAGATGGGATGATCAACAAAAGAGATGAAGGGTAGCCATGAAGGAGGGAGTGAGCTTATATCCTGCCATAATGAGTGAAGGGAGTAATACTGGAATAGAGGGAAAGAAAGGGGAAAAGAACAGTACCGGAGATGGATCTGAGAACAGTGACAGTGACACAAGTGACAGCCTTTTAGACGGACTATTAGCAGAATGCCCACCCCCATATAATCAGTCATGCACTGGAAATGGGGGAGATATAGATGCTACTACAAGCTCTGGTGGAGCCTCAGCACCGGTCGCTTTGAGCTCTGTTGTTGTTGGGGTCATATCGACAGGCATGACACAAACTGTAGCAGGAAGGAATCTGGCATTGTGTGTCCCTGGCTCTTCTGCAACTTGGAATTCTAATTCGGTTTCAGAGATTGCGGATGCTCTTACAGGGCCAATTTCCATTGGACCTACAGTCCCTATGTATGACCCTAATTCGGTCGGGAATGAAAGTCTGAAAATGCCTGTTCCTACAGAAGTGAGGGCATCAGAGAAGAGAGTAGACAGCTCTAATGTGCACTTTGTCCTGTTAACTCCAATGAATGCAAGTTCACCTTTTGCAGCGAGTGCAGACCCCTCTTCAATACAGAATAGATTTGGACCCATAAGATCCTTCCCTGAATTGGATAGGTTTAGATTCGCCTGAATGGGAAACACTCCCAAATATATGCAACAGTACGCCTCAAGAGAGTACCACTCGAAGAGAACTTCTGAGGGTCAACACATATTTGATGTTCAAGAGTTAGAGCAAAGGTTGAAAGCACACAATAATAATTCGAATGGGGGTCAGACTACAGAGAAAAGTCACTGAACAATAAAATCAGCTATAAAGGTGGATTTGATTGATGTGGTAAATTAAAAACTGAATTAGATGAAATGATAAGCAGAAGCCTAGAGCTTAACAGAATAGATGCTTACCAACCAAACAAATTACTATTCATGAGCAAAGATGTTACTAGAAAAGCGAGACAGGCTCATGAGAAATTATCTGGAGTGGCCTAAAGATATGATGTTGATATAGAATGGACAAGGGCTTTACAGAAGAATCATAGACGTGCATTCAGGGATCAGGACAGAGAGAACCTGAGGTTACCAGGGTTGAAGACTCAAATTCGATAATTAATTTATTTTAAGCATTTGAATTTGGAGCACATTAGATAAATGGAAAGAAATATCAACTAAAAGAAAGGGTTGAAAACCCCCCCAAAAACTTACCTTACCGGGTCCCGCGCCGCCTACTCTCCTGGCTGGGTCCGCGTTTGGCGTTTTCCTGCTGCTTTCCAGGAACAGGAACAGGCATCCTCCCTCCCCTCCCCAAAGCCAATCACAACACTGCAATGGCAGCGTTGTGATTGGCACGGACAGCGCCCAGCCGGGCGCCAGTAGGGAGGCCATTTTCTCTATGCATGCAGCCTACATAGAGAAAATTTAGAGCGCGCATGACTGGTTTTGTCGGCCCCAGAGGGCCAACCAAACAGTCAGGGCCCACAACAGTGGGCAAGCCACTCCTACCGGACCCGCCCGACCCCAACCAGACATACTGTTCCACCTGCCCCCAATCAGGCATAGACTGCCTTCTGCTTTCTCGCAGTGCGAGAAGCAGAAACATAAAATGGTATTTAAAATACCATTTTTGTTTCTGCTTTCTCGCACTGCGAGAAAGCAGTGGGGCGACGCTCCTCCGCCCTAATGGAGGAGCCGCGCCTGTAGTGGGATGGATACCTTAGAACCCAAAGATATGCAACAGTTTGTGTCCAGATTTGTGACTGGGTAGAAGCCTGAAATTAGTATGACGATTCAACAGATTTGCTATCAGCATAAGTTAGTTGATAAAATTCTTTGTTTGCTAAATATTGATGTGATGAGATTCGGATGAAGCACAAAAAGTTGAAGGAAAAGTTGATGATGGCGCAGACGGAAGCTGCTCAAAGAGGAGGTCAGAATCAGCCTTATATATGGGATATTGCCAATATGCAGGGAGTCTATCTTTCAGGGGTTCCAGGGAAACAAGGTAAGGGATTTCAGGGGCAGGTAAGAGGGGCTCCAATAGATCCCAAGACTGGAATTGATGTTTCCCCTTTAAAGAGGTCCAATCCATGTCACTATTTTATTAGGGCAGGGCATTGGAAGCGCGAGTAATGTCTCAATCCTACATATCAAGAGCAGAGTGGAGGGTTCAATCTACCACAGGGTAATGTTGTGCAACCTCAGAATGAGCCCAGACCAAGATCTCAGAATTCAGTTGGTCCCCAAGGTCCCATAATGCAGGCGCCACTAACCTGATGCCACAGCAAGCTGTAAATGACTCTCGATTTCACCAGAAAGCAAACATGTGGGGCAATCAGAATTTGTCCCATAATAATAATCCATTCCAACAGTTTCCCATGTTTCAGACTTCCAATGGATACGGTTAAGATCGGTCCTTCTAACAGTGCCTGAGGGTGTAAGGAAGACTGTACACTTGGCGCAGTCTTAGACGTAGACCAGAGTGGACCATATGTTGATGCCGATGTAGATGGCCACAATATCACTTAGTTGATCGACACTGGTGCTACTCTCTCTACTGTGAGAACAGCAGAGGTTCCAAATCTACCTCTATTGGGAAGAACAATCGAGGCTGTAGGAGTTGCAAATAAGAAATTGTCGAGTCTCCTGTCTGAAGAAGTACCTGTGAAGATCGGGACATTTGAAGATAATCATCAATTTGTGGTGTTCGATTCAAGTCCTGTGTGTCTTTTAGGATATTATCTGTTGTGCAAGTTAAATTGCACCAACTATTGCACACCGAAGGGTATTGAGCTTGAAACGAATGACGAGGATATTGCCTTTAAATTGGCAAACCAAAATTTGCAGGTCTCATTGTTCCTAATGCTGACAGTGGAAGATTTACCATTGGATCTCAGAGACACAGTGAGAGACTTAGTTTGGGATTTTTTGGGGAAGAATATTGGACTCATTAAAGGAGTTGAACCAGTCCATATCCAAGTTAAGCCAAATGTTGAATACCCAAGAACACCACAGTATAATCTGAGGCCCGAAACAGTTGCTGGAATAGCACCTGTAATAGAAACCATGATTGAGCAAGGTATTCTGAAGGAGATCCTGGGGAGTTCATATAACTCACCTATTATGGGCTTGTAGAAGCCAAGCAGAAAATACTGCATAGTACAGGATCTCTGTAAAAAAAAACAGCATAGTGGTTCCCTGTTGTCCTGAGGTACTAAATCCTTCTGTATTACTGTTTCACATTCCATGTGAGGCTGTATGGTCGGCTGTCGTTGATCTCTACCAGGTGGTTTTCTCCATTCCTCGGTATGAAGATCGCCAATTTCTGTTCGCTTTCCAGCTGGGGAACCATGTTTAACATGGTGCTATGTCCACAAGGGTATAAGGAAAGTCCTTTCATCTTTAAACAGATCTTGAAAAAGAATCTATAGTCTCCAGCCATGCTCTGCAATTCTGTCCTGGTCCAATATATTGATGACCTTTTGGTTGCATCGTACATTTGGGAAGCATGTAAAACTGATATCATTGCCTTGTTGAACCATTTGGTTGAGAATAGACATAAAGTATCCCCAAATAAGTTGCAATACTGCATGACAGAAGTCCTCTATTTAGGACATCACATTGTGAAAGGCACAAGAAAGGTGTCACAAGCAAGATTCTCAGCGATCATGTAAATGAATCCACCTCGCACGCAGAAGGAATTCAGGATGTTTCTGGGAATGGTGGACTACTGTTGTCAGTGGATCCCCAACTTTTTCCTAGTGGCCAAACCTCTGTAGGGTTTGACACACAAGGATGAGTCAGATCCGGTACTCTGGGACAATGACTGTTTGAATGCCTTCCTGGAGTTGAGAGAGATCCTCTGTGGTGCTCCTGCACTGGGAATGCCTGACTACAACAAAGCGTTTTCACTTTTCTGCAGTGAAAGAGAAGATTGTGCTCTCTCAGTAACTCAGAATCATGGAGGTGCCCATAAATCAGTTGCCTACTTTTTAGCTACTTTAGATCCAGTAGCTTCAGTATTTCCCAGATGTCTCAAATTCATTGCTGCAACAGGTGTCAGCATTGAGAGATGAAACAATATTATGATGGGTCTCCCATTGACTGTTTATATAACACACTCTGTTGAAATTTGGCTGACTAGGATACGTACTCATCATTTGATGAATAGCAGGCTCACTAGGTATGAGCAAACTATCTTGTCGTGTAGTTCCTATAAAACCTATATAGGGTCTGTGCGTTTAGACAACATACATTGCGAGACTGGTGTCCAGACTGATTCCAGACACCCCCACCGGATATGTTGGCCTGTATACCAGCTAGCTCACAGTGCCACTAGAAGCTCCTCTCACCAAGGAGAGAATAGTTCTTGGCAACTATCGAACATGACAACCCTGATCCCTCAGAATCGTGGAAACAGTGTATTACTTTTTGCTCAGTCTCTCGTGCTCACTTTGTCTCAGAGAGATGCACAGAATAAATGATATGGACGTTTTTCAATAAACATTTATTGAACATTCGTCATCCTAGTGTAAAATAGGTGTGATGAAACAATCATCAGACAATAACAGATATAAATGATTAGAAGCACTAAGAAAGTAAAAGGATGGTAGATTTCTACCATTTTGCTATAATCATGAATACAGGTAAGTATATAAAATACATGAAAATAAAATGCGTACTCCTACGATGCAATCCTAACTAGATGTACCTAAGTGTACTTAGTATGTGTGTAGGTGTTAAGCCAAGAATCCCTCTAGGATAAAGTCAACCCCATTACCTGAAGTGAGAGACTGTGGGACCCCGTCTTGGTCTTGAGTTGGACACCCCGCAAGGGATGTTCAGACCACTGCGAGCTGGAGTGTCTGCATGCAGGAACCTCAGCGTCTCGCGTCAGTGTGTCGGCATGGAAATCGTGATTTCCTCTGACTATCTCAGCAAGATGTGATGTTTATATACCCGAAGGTATCCCCAGGGGTTCTACCTTGCTGTGCCACTGTCAGACTTAGGATGCAGTCAGGAATGAACCTTGTACATAGTTATTATGCAGGAGATGGTAGTCCTGCTGAGTTTCCAAGAATCCAAGGATCCTCAGGCATAATGTATGAGGTTATTGTTCAGGAAAACCCCCACATTCTGTAAGCAGTACTGTAACTAGGTAAAGGGTCAGTCCTAGCAGCCCGTTATGTATGTAATGTAGGGATAAATATAGGTGAAAGGTTGGGATGTTACCCAGGCCTATGTTGGAGTACCTATATGGAATATAACAAACTTGGCTGCCAAAAATGTAACTCTGAAAAGATGTTCAGCTCTAAATCCTGCTACTCTCTTACCATTACCTGATTGTGATGAGGATGAGATCGAAGAAAAACATGACTGTCTCGATGTCACTGATCTGTGCACCAAGACACGTCCCGATATAATGGATGAGCCACTACCTGAATCTGATTACACTATGTTTGTAGATGGCTTTTGTTTAAGTGATAATGAGGGAAACCTGTCGGCTGCCTATGCTGTCTGTACTGTTGCAGTAGTGGTGGAAGCTGCCTGGCTTCAAGGAGTATTTTCCACGCAGGTGGCCTAATTGACCCTTACCCGAGCATGCTGTGTTTCAGACCAGCTGAGGGTGACAATATTTATCAGTAGCCAGTATGTATTTGGTGTTGTTCATGACTTCGGACAGTAATGGTCTCAAAGGGGATTTATGACCTCATCAGGGTCCCCTATACGCAATGGAGAAAATGTAAGGAAACTGTTATAGGCTTTACAAATGCCTGATCAGATTGCTGTTGTCAAATGTTTCTGCTCACTATAAAGGAAACAATTTTATTGCAGTTGGGAATCGTTATGCAGATGAGGTTGCACGTTACTGTGCACTGAATGTTTGCACTTTCAATGGTAAATACACAAATGAGGGAACAGATGAAACCAATTTCAACCTCTTGATGACAATTGCTGATACATGGGAGGAAGTGAAGAGACTATGAGCGGAAGTTACTGAGGAGCAGCAGCAGAGTTAGATTAGAGCTGAATATGTGAAACGAGATAATGACATTTGGGTTTCAGCAGATGGAAGACCACTACTGCCAATGTTTAGATGATGCCGATACACTACCATGGGTCAATGCATGTTGGTTCAATCTGAGGTTTCGAGCAATGGTTGAGGCACTGTGTTATAGGTGTGTGATTTGTCATCAAATAAATGTGGGAAAAATAATTGCTGTTACACTGAGTCACACACGGAGATCTGGAAGTCCTTTCAACAGGATGCAGCTGGACTTTGTCAAGATGCCAGTATGCAATGGATTGAGGTACATCTTAGTAGGTGGTGCGCATTTTCTCACGTTGGGTGGAAGCCTATCCAACTAGGAGGTGTGACAGTCTCACAGCATCTTATCTCTTATTGAGGGAGCTCATTCCGAGATTCGGAGTTCTAACCTCTTTAGAATCAGACCGAGGAACTCTTTTTAATAATGAGGTTCTGAGAATGTTATGTGCAGCATTGCAAGTGGAGCAGAGATTGCATTGCAGTTATCGGCCAGAAGCTTCAGGTATCGTGGAACAGGTCAACAGCACTCTGAGATCCAGATTGGCTAAAGTGTGTGCTTCAACGTCTCTGAAATGGCCTGACGCTTTGCCATTTGTGCTGATGACTCTTTGCAGTGTCCTAGATAAAAAAATAAGGTTCTCGCCCCATGAGATCATCATGAGGAGGGCTATGTGATTGCCTGCTGTGCCTGCAAATGTGTTTGAAAACATCACAGACTATTTGGTACTCATAAACTGTAAAGGATTGGCTGACGTGGTTCATTCTGTATCTCACCAGGTTGAAGTGGCAACAGCCCCACCACATCAGGAGCAGTACCATGACCTTAGTTCCGGTGACTGGGTCGTGGTGAAAAAGCATGTGAGAAGGAACCGTCTAGAGCCTCTTTGGCGTTGTCCATATAGGGTGATCTTGGTAACTACAACTGCTGTTAAGTGGGGTGGCCTTCAAAATTGGATGCATGCATCTCACACTCATAGGGTTCCGTGTCTCCTTGAAGAAGTAACAGCACCTCTCCCAAAAGAGACACCAGAAGTGGTCGAAAGGCCATGGAAAGAGGTTAGCTAAGCTGTAGGTGATGAGGCAGAGCCTGAGACAGCACTAGAATGATCTAAGAGGGAGTCCAGACAAGTCACATGATAAAGCTGATTCAAAGGTAGCTGGTACTGTTGTGGTGAATGAGTCAGATTCTGACCCCAACGAAGGAGCTAGTGCTGTGGGACCACAAGTGAAAATGGAGGAAAGCTGGCCAAGAAATCAGACAAAGAGAATATCAAAGTTGTCCTCTGAGAGAACACTTGCACCCATAGCCGAAGCATCTGGAGAATCTGAGCTGAGAGGAGACGAAGTGAAATGTCTGATCTAAGAAAGTCCAAATGATCAAGGGTGCTTTTTGGAGGTACTCTACGCCTGAGTGGACATATCTTGCTACGAGTAACAACGAGGGTGAATTTTGGAAATTCTGGAACAATAGTGGAGATTCAGCTGAGACTTTTGGAACTTGATCTGAACTTTCTTCTCAATTTTGAACCCAACAAGACTGAGTGCCTTGAGACACCTAGTACTGAATGAAGCTGAATTTCCCTATCTGGAATCTGGGGAATTTCCTGTGCTCTTTGATGGACTGAAAATTATGATATTAGATATGCCTACTAATGAACTTGGTCCCTTTATTATTAGAGATGTTGAATTAACTTTGTTCAGTGGCTTAAAGAAGATTACCTAGCCCTGAGTGGAAGAAGAAAACATTTAGGGTTTCCATCTAGATGAACACAGAGTAGGATTAGAGAAGCCTCACGAAGAATTGTACTTACATTTGGAATAAAGTTGAAAAAACAAATAAAGACTGGGTTTTGATTTTGCACAGGTGGATACTGACAGAGAAGATTCTGTTTGCTGCTATTTCTCTACCCACTTGGTATGAGTCTAAATAGTATGGAAGCTTATAAATCTAACTGGGTACATAATAGGTGCAATAATAATAATTATAGTGTTGGGCTTAATCACATTGCTGGTAGGATTATATTCAGATTCAGCTAGCGCTGTAGAAGAAAACCGCACACATGAGCAGAAATTATCACATGAAGTAGATGGAGGATTATACTCATTAGGAGAGTTGAGCTTACATGTAGATTTATCTATAGGAGATTACACATTAAACGCATACACTAGGTTGCTTTATGAGTATGTCAATACCATGGAAGCAAGGGATTGCTATGTTTGTATGCAGTTACCTACTTTAGTAGTTCAAGGCATTACATAACATCATATACCTCTAACATATGGTGTCACTTGTAGCTTACCGTTGAGTATTTTCTATGGAAAGGGTCATTTCCAGTATTAGTATTGTAACTATGATTTAATTGTTTCAGAAGTTCCTATATCTAAGCACCTGGATGGAAATTCCTATGCTCAGATTTCTGAAACTGCTAGTAGATATTTTGCCCCAGTTAAAACATTAGACACTGCTTATGCACATAGACATAACTTGGCCTGTGTTCTCACTGAAAATAAATTTTAAAATCAAATAGAAGATAAATATAGAGCAGTGAAGACTAATGCAACAAAAGAACTCACTTTCCTATATGGTCACAAGAAGAAAAGTATCACCAAACAACAGGGAACACTGAAGCATTGACATTAGATTGGCAACACTAATGAAAGCTGTGAATTCAAAATGACAAGAATGAATATGATACTATTTTTGTAGGGATGAGTGAATGTGACTACACCTTTGAGGTTCAAAGAACTTGCCAATTGCTTTTAGATGGTATTGATCTTGTAATTACTGGAGTTTTTTTTATTCATGCGAAGTATGCCTATTTCAAATTGCCTAATAAATGGCACGGCACATGTTATTTAGGAGTAGTGTTTCCAAAGATTTATCATGTAGTGAATATTGATCATCCTGTTTGGGAAGAAAAATCTAGGTCTAAAAGAGGTACTAGTGTTGGAGAAATTGTGGGAGATATTTTCGGTGCCATAATACCAAATGTAGGGGTGATATTGAATGATATCAAGACTAGAAAATTATCCACTGTACACTGTAGTTGATAGGTTATCTACTAGTACTGCTAGAACTTTATTGCTTGTAAATACTGAAATGGTTGCTATTAGGGCTATGGTTGTACAGAATCGGCTTGCTTTAGACATTTTGCTCACAAAAGAAGGCGGAATCTGATGGATGTTGAAGGTCCAACAGTGTTGTACCTATATCCCAGGTAAAATTAAAGACTTACAGAAATATATAAAGAACATTACTGACATACAGAGAGAGTTGAGTTGATTGGCAACTGCAGGTGTTTGGGATTCAGTCGGAAATGGATTTAGTATTATAGGTAAATGGTTTTGGAACTTCGGAAGTGGTTTATTTGGTTTAATCTTGAGACCTCTCTTGTTCATTGCTTTTTTTATGCAGTGGTTGTTATTGTGGCAGTGAAGGTGTACAGGAGATGTAAGGCAAGGAAAGGAGTCTCTTGAAGGAGAGAAGGCATAAAGCTGGAGAGAAAGCAGTGTGATTATTAAGCTTATAGAGGAATTCAGACGAAAAGCAATTGCCATATCACGGTTTTAGATTGGCAAATCTGATAAGATCAAAGATAAAATAAGAGATTATGTGATGGCTTGATAAGCCATCAGAGGGGAATTGGAGCAGCATAATTTTGATCTTGTCCTAAAATACCATAGGAGTGCATCATAATCATGTGTAGTCAGCACTCAAATACATTCTGTGTGATAAATTTTACTAAGAGAGTATTGTATATTTAAAGTACTCCACACAAAACATAATAAGACTCATAAATGTGGTGCATAGAAATGTGACTAATAAACGTTTTGCTAAACTTATACATTAAAATTCTAAGGGAAGTTAAAGCATAGATGTGTCTCATTGTGAAGCTGGTGAAATAAGGTGTGTGTGTAGGCTGAAATGTAGGCATATATACGTGTAACAAGAAATTATATTGGTGTACTTTGAAGTAACATATTTTCCATAATCTTTTGCAAGTTATTCATGCGTTAAGAAACTGCATTTGCTATGTGTTTAGAAACGTGCACAAATTTGTAACCCTGTGCACTATTAAATTGGCATGACTTGGCCATGACCACGGGAGAACAATTTCAGTACTTGCTCATGCTTCTAGTCTAACATCTATTCTTATTTAACCTTCAATGTAGAATATGTTTGCTTGTATTTTTGTTTCCATTGTAGGTGCGGACAAAGTCTCATTAGTTAGTAAAGAAGGGTTTGTGTTTCAGTTAGATAGTGAGATATGTGAAGAAGGATTTTGGCAAGGAAAAACGCGGTAACGAGCAAGAAGGCGAGTTCCCATGGAGGAGGAGAAGAATGGCCAACGACGAAGGAAGTAACAACTTATCAATATGGGAAAGGTGATGCCAGTAGCCAACTTGTGCTGGAATCGTGGAAAGTTAATGGAGTCGATCACGTGATTTACCTTGAATGCAACTAATATCTTATGCTGTAAATTAGTGATTGAAAGAGAGACATTTTAGAACTTCATGAGGTTCAGATTTCTTTTTCTGCTTTGTGAGGCTTCATGCTACATGACCCTTAGTTGGAGAGTCTTCTACTGAAGACTCTGATAGCTGACACCTTTCTATTATTCATTCTTATTCAATGCTTCTTAGTTCAGGGTTGTCCCTTTTAACGTAGCATAGGAAAAGATAGCATGCTCGTGGTTAACTTTGAAAATCAACTGATGCAATTTAATGTTAAATTCTTTCACCTGATCATTTGCATCACTATAACTGAATTAGTTGCATGCTTTTTGTTATATAGGGTAAATCTCTTTAGGAGATTTGGACTTTTTCTGTTTTTTTTCTATATTTCTATATTGTGATGCTAAGACTGATTTATATCAATCTGCTTTAGAATTTATAATGAAACCTTACTAATCTAAAATTTTAGTTGTTGGGTTCCTATTGTGTAGCCAAATTAATTACACTGAAATAAGAATAAATTGTGATTGTTTTCTTCCCTCTTACCTCTCAAGCAACTAAAAAGACCATCTGGTTGACTAGGGATGTTTAAGTGAGCCCGATCTTTCACACTACTTTGTATCGGTGCTGTACAGTGCAACACGCATGCAAAGTCGGAAAAGCACAGAGAAATGAAAACATTTCTCTGTTTAACGCCTGCTTTTCAGTGTCGTTAATTTGTGGCGCTAAACCCTTTCTGGCAATGTTAGTGAATATGATTTAGCCTTAAAAAGCATGGGTGGTTGCATGGTAACGGCCATGTACCACTCATGTAACACCCCCTTTACGCAAAGTAATGCAAAGGAGCGTTTTGCACTGGTTTGCGTTACTTTCACATACAAACCAACGCTAATAGCCATTAGCCTTGGCTTGTAAATCCCAAAACAGGTTTAGCACCGGGTTTGCATTGAAAAAGTAATACTAACATGACGCTAAACATTTGAGAATCTGGGCCACGATTTTAGATGTTATTAACCCTCTAAATGTTGTGAACATTTTTCTTATGCACTATTTTCATTGCTGAAGCGCTCGGTTCACATCAGGTCTCGCTCTTTGACACTCCATAGCCAAAGGAGGCAACGTTCTTCCACCCTCTGAAGAGTGTCTCCCACCATCCACCACAGCACTCTGCACATCCTTGTGATGGCTTAAAAGACTGTCACTTCTTTTCAACTCTTAATTAATTTCAGAGTCTTACTGGAAATTGGAACCAAGACAGCTTCCCTTTATGCATATGCATATTACCGCTCTTTCTTATGTGGTTACACATGGAATGCTGTTATTCATTCCTGCTGGCAATAAAAACCACATGTTTTGCGGAAAGCTTAGCACTCGAAACAAATGTATGAAAGAAATAAATATGTTTTGAATGCACAGCATATCACCATAAATTGAAAAAGCAGAATAAAAAGTTCATATAGCCCTGTATTCTATTTATTTTTCCATTAACGTAACGGACATTTCAAATACGTACCACCGTAGCTTTATAAGACAGCATAAATTAAATGTATGCAATAATATGCCAGGTAAAAATAAGCACCACAATAAACGAATCCACTCTATAGGGCAGTAGAAAATAAAGTTTTCCTATATTTATCTGCATACCACATTTTGTAGTTCATTAATTACACCGTGTCCCCCAAATTAGAAGGCAAGTAGATGTGTGTAGGCAAAATCTGTATGGGGAAAATTCACTTTTCAGCTTAAAAATAGCATCAAAAACTCACTTGTGAACAAGCACTTGAATAAAATGTATTGTCTCTCATCTCAGTGATACCCGTTTTAAAAACCTCAGAAGGATGAAATCCAGAGTGAGCCCAGCCAGAATTTAAACTACCAAATTTGGACAGGTGCTTGGACTACTGAGTTAAACAAAAGCTCCTAAAATATTATAATTTAAATACTGCATGCCTTTTATGGTGACTTTGTCAGGAAAACACAGGCATCATCTAAAAAAGTTTAAGTCACAGATTTCAATGGCGCCTCAGTGCAATGCTGTTGATATGCTTTTAGAAAATCAAGCCTATGGCGGGGTGGAGCTTAAAAGAGAGTGGGGCATGAGAGAAGGGTGGGGCTTAAGGGAAGGTGTAGCTTGAGGGTGGATAGAAGGCTGGGGCTTAATGTTCTGAGATTTCTGAAGAGCTTTGAACATTGTCTTTGACAAAGATTCTTTAAAATTAGACTGAAGTTAGATCACTGAAGTATTCTACAGTTCCACTTAGGATCATTAAAATGAAAAGGAGAGTGCTCTTCCCCTTTGAGAATGTGCTGTTTTGTAGTTTCTGCTAATTATTTCATTATAGGGAGAACAGCCTGAACAAAGGGCTGCAGTGAGTGTGGAGCATATGTGACCAAAGATGTTGCCTTTGTTAGAATTGGCACCAAAAGAGACAATTCAAACTCATTTGAACCATTCAGCTGATCAATTTTCATTTCATCTCCTAGCACTAAAGATTTTAGCTTCACCACAACCTTGTCAAGTAATGTACCCAATGTCTGTTCAGGACCATTTTTAGATGCTCATCACCAGTTACATGGGCTGTGAACCATTATTTCAATCCTTTTTCCAGTACATATTTCAAACTCACCAGATCCTGAGAAAAACGAGTTTATTCTCATACAATTTAGTACATTTGTTGGGATGGGAATTTTACCTGCATTGGTATACAAGCTTGCACTCCTGCCCGAGTGCCCAACTGCATGTGAAACAATCCAATCATCGATGACATCATGACAGATTGGTGGTAACGCAATCCACGGTGGGGCTCCCTGCTTCCACTCTTTCCCCCATGGAGGCATTCCACTGCAATGATGGTTATTGGTGCACATAAATTGTACTGTATTACTAAACTCCTTTCTCATTTATTCTGGCTACTGCGGCACTTTTGGATTCAGTTTATGCTTTGCTGAATTTGTTAAAGTTATTTGTTCTGTCACAAACTACTTAGCAGAAATAGTTCAAATCGCATCAATTTCTCGGACGGCCACAGTAAGATCTCAGTGGGCTGGAAATTCCCAAATTCTGCCAGGCGAAGTTCTACAGCCACACTTTTCAAATTTTACTACCAGCCTGTAGGGCTCTTGTCTGTGTAGATTTACGGCATGCAAAATCTGCTGTTACAATGGCTCTAGTCAGGGACAGGCCTAGGTCCCTGGGCCCATGTCTGTCCCTGACTATGTGAAGCCCACGACCTGTTTTGTGACACGGAGGGGCTATGTGAAGCCCACGACCTGTTTTGTGACACGGAGGGGCGCAGTAAATGTGCTCTCATAGTCGACAGTGGTTTACTGTCCCTGTCATGGCTGTAAACATAAAGCCATGGTGTGTGTGTGTGTTTGTTTGTGTGTCTAAGTAGTGAAGTCAGTGGGGTCCATTTTGGATACCCCTGGTTGTAGCCTGGCACAACATAGAAGATGAAGCTACCTTCCCTGGACAGTAAAAGTGTAATGTCTGTATAGCCGTGGTTAAAGGTTGGAGATCCAGGCACTGATTTGCAGAGGATGGAGACAGGGTTGCCTCTAGAAATTCCATGAAGACTCTGTTAGCAAGGGGATGCTACTTAGTTCTTACTGAGCACTGCCATTTGGTAGATGGTAGAAGTGAAGAGTGGGGCTGCAGTGTTGAGGGGACATCACCTGAATTCAGCGCTTTCTGCTGGAAGAGGGCAGGGTCTATTTGAAGAGCCTTGAAGCTTGCCTGCCTGATGAGAGAGCGCAGGAGTGTGCCTGGCACTGCAGGAGGAGAGACTGTCCAGGAAGAGAGGCCCATGTGTGTTTCTGGTGAGGGGAGCCTAAAAGAAAGTTGATAACCTAGGAAAAGTGTGACAGAGGAGGCCCTCTGATCTGAGAGGGTCTCCCCAGCTTATCAGCATAATACCTGATGGGAGCAGTGCCAAGTTTATACCAGAAGTGTATCACCCACCAGCGGGTTTGATCATCTGGTGCTGTTGTTACCAAAGAAAAGCAAAAGACTGCGCTACTGCTGAACAGAGAGCCTGATCTGCCTAGGACCCGCAAATGCCCAAGAGATCACTGTGAGAAGATTTGGCCTGGAGGCCACTAATATTGCCACTGAGTGCCTGCCCACAGCTGACTTTGAGAGCTGCAGCTGATGAGTTGGGTACTACCATAAAGACCCACCTCCCGAGTCTATCTTTTGACACTGTCCAGAAAGACTGCTGCTGCAGCCCCCCATCAAAGAATCTAAGCTGTGAAGGAAGGACAGTGCACCCACATCTGCAGCACACCCAAATTGTCAAGAGCATTATTACGGGCAAATCTCAAGGCTTGACCACCAGGGGACGTGAGACACGAAGGCACGGCCGATCCACCACATCAGCTGGAGACTGTTATTTTGGTGATAAAGAAACAATAAGCTGTTGAACTGTACAGTCTATTGAAACCAGTGAGAACATTTGAGCTAAAGTCCACCTAAGCTTATTCTTGCTAAACCTTTTGGAAGAGCAAGGGATTGGATAACAGGAATCTAGCAGGAAAAGCAAACAATTATGGGGAGGGAAGGGTTGCACTGTTTCACTACAGAATGTAGCTTTCTGCAACCGAACTGTACAGCACTGAGTTGTGAAGTGAAATAAAAGTACTTTCATGATGGCCATGATGGCAGCCACGAGTAAGAGTAGCTCCCAAGCCCCCAGTAAGATGCGTATACAACCGTGCCTGACAGAGGCATAATAAGCCTCCCCTATGTCTGGATTTGGTGGGGACTGTGGAAGGGTACCGAATGCTGGAACGAGGAGCTGTCCTGCCGTGATGTTGACTTTGATTTTGGAGGCTGCCACACAGTATGCCCAAGATGGCGGCCCGGGCCTAGAATGGAGTGCAGCGGGCATGAAACCTAGATCACAGCCAGCGGGGAGCTAGGACTCCAGGGAGGCAGAGCCACTGATTGAGGGCCGTGGGTGGCCAAGGTGCCCCCCTTTGTGGTGGCCTGCCCTCTGGCACTCAGAGGCGGGAGGCGGTAAGGCTGAGGGACATAGAGGCGAGGAGCCATGGGAGAACGGCACTGCTGAGGGAAGTCCGTCAGCCAGAGTAGGGGCCCTGTGGCCTGGTGGGCCACTGAGGGATTGGAGGAGCCCACATGGGTGAATTGGGATTTGAGCATTCAGCCTGCTGGCTGTGGGTCTGTGCTTGGGCCCCCACCTGTTTGGGGCCCAAACGAGCAGCCCTCCCCAGGTTGACCCATTCTGGAAGAAGCGGACCGGCCCCATCAGCCAGGAGCGGACACATGGCCCCGACAACAGGGGCTGCCATGTAAATTCTTTCCTCGGGCGGAGAGCTGTATGCTGGCTGCCCAGCGTGTTTGACTTTGTACTGGCGGTGCCGGGCTTTTTTGCTTTTTCCTCTGCATGTACGGGCAAATGCCCCATTCCTGGCCCCCTCCTAACCTGCCTGCCTGATAGGAGGCAAGTGACAATTGAACTGAGAGCCCTTTAAGAATGCTACGCTGTGGGTGATCGCAGGTGAAACTCCCTGGGTCTCCCCCTACTGCCTCGGTCACCTGCCGTCACCCTCCGTGGCTCAGGAGTAACTGTTGCATTGGAACTTTGTCCTGTTGCTCCCGTGGTGACCCTGGGCAGCGTGAGACCATCTTCCTTCATTTTTATTTTTTTTATTTTTTATTTTAAAAAGTTTAGCGCGAACATGACCCTAGTGGGTATCAGAGCGCTTTACATACGAGTTGAGGAACACATAGGCAGATAATTATGAGAGAAAAGCAATGATATATAGCAATAACAGCAAGTACAAAATGACATAAAAGAGGCAGGCAATGGGGCCATACCATTGCCAAGTAGGCCATTAATCAGCGGTACATGATAGGAGACAAAAGGACAAAAGTTTCTAGCTCAGCGTGGTGTTCATCAGTAGAGTTTTCACTTCCCTTTTGAAGGCAATTGTAGAAGGAATCAGTCTAGTTTCAGCAGAAAGGGAGTTCCAGATTCTCGGGGCAATACCTGAGAATGTACGATTCTAGGTTTTCATTTTTTTTAATTTCTTCGGCTTGAGAAGCAAGGTACTGGAGCTCCTTGTGGAACGGGCACCACCCGACAGTTCGAGCTTAATTGCCAGGTTCAAAGGAGTGTTGAAATGCAGTGCTTTATGAGTCATACATGCAAGTTTTAATTGAATTCTTTCCTCAAATAGAAGCCAGTTAAGAGATTTCAGGTCTGAAGAAATGTGGTTGGATTTCTTGGAGCCAGTGATGAGCCTAGCCCCCGCACAGAGATGCTCTGAGGGGAGCTAATCTGTATCTTGGTAGCCCGCAGAGTGTGGCACTACCATATTCCAGCCGTGAGATGACTAACGCTTGCACCACAGCTTTGAAGTCATCCTGGGGAAGGAAGGGTTTAAGTTTCCTTAGAATGCTCAGTTGGAAATTCGCTCCTTTATTAGATGCGCTAATGTGATCCTGCATGTTTAAGTTCTTATCCAGCACTATTCCTAGCGATTTCGTAGAGTCTATGATGTGAGGTGTGCAGTTGAGAGCGGAGAGGTTTTTCAAATATTTCTCAACAATGGGGGTTTGCTTGGTCGGTGAGATAAGTAGGAATTCCGTTTTCAGGGCGTTTAGTTAGAGGTGGTTGGAGGTTAACCAATTTTGGGGTTTAAGCAGGGTTCCGTTGAGTATCTTAATATCTTCAGGGGAAGAGATTTTCATGTACAATTGGGTGTCATCCGCATACATGTGATATTGGAAGTTAGATGCTTTGAGGATTACAGTAAGAGGTTCAATGAATAGGTTGAAAAGCGTGGGGGAGAGAGAGGACCCTTGTGGCATCCCAGAGTGCAGGGACTGGAATTGGATAGAGTTTAATTGGATTTAACTCTCTGCATTCTGTTATTGAGAAAAGAGGCAAACCATTATAGTACAATGCCTGAAAATCCCATCCTAAGTTCAGAAGGCTAAGTAGATTGTCATGTTTGACAGTGTCAAAAGCAGATGAGAGGTCGAGTAGGATTAGTAGACAAGATTTGTTCTGGTCAAGCATTGTGAGAGCATCGTCAACTATGTGAGTGATGGCTGTTTCGGTGCTATGGCCGTGATGGAAGCCCGATTGGAATTGATCAAGAAGTTAGAAATCCTCAATGTGGTTACACAGTTGTTCATGAACACATTTCTCAAGGAGTTTTGCCAGAGTAGGGATGTTTGTGATTGTTCAAAAATTATTCAGATCTTCAGGGTCAGCCGTCGGTTTTTTAAGAATAGGCAGAACCAGACCCCACTTCAGGCAGTCAGGGATCTCACCTTGAAGGAGAGAAGCATTGATAATCTTGGTCCAGAGCAGGACTAGTGATCTTATCATTTCCTTAAAGAAATTGGGGGGGGGCGGGATCATTGAAGTGATTTGAAGGTTTCAGGGTTGAGAGAATGTTGAAGATGGATGTGTTGTTGAGGGGTGTGAATTGACTCCAAGAGGCATTGTTTTTAGGGTAGAGACAGGGCCCAATAGGAGGCAACAAGGGTAAGGAGGAGTCCGGAGAGAGTGATAGATTGATCAGGGCAGACCTTAGATCTGATTCAATCTTGCTCGCCTTTTCAAGGAAGAAGTTGGCAAAGTCATCGCAGTTTGGCTGAGGGCAGGAGATGAGAGGTGATTGGATAGGAGTGTTATTGGCTCGTAGCTTAATCAGTTCAAACAGCCTTTTGGGTCGATTTTTTGCTTTGTCAAGTTGGGATTTGAAGAAGGGCGCTTTCGCCGATCTGATGTGTTTGTTGTACCTACTCCTTCTCAGTCTTAAAATCTTAAGGAGATCAGTAGATGGAGAGGATCTCCAGGAGCGTTCTGCTAGTCTCAGGTTGCGTCTATCTGTGTTTAAGCTGTCATTGAACCATGGTTTGGAGTCTTTGTTGGACTTACTTTTTAGTTGTAGGGGGGCAATTGCATTCAGGGCAGTCAACGTGGAGTTGTTGTAGTGTTCAGTAAGTTCGTGAATGTCGGACATGCAAGCAGGCAGCGGTAGGGACAAATTGCAGTGAGAAATGAGCTCATTTACATTTGTGTTTTGCAGCGTTCTTTTCCAATGTTTTTGTTTTAATGGTTGCCATCTTTTGGAGTTCCATCTTTCTAGGATTCGAAAGGTGATATAGTGATGATCCAACCAGTCACAAGGGTCAATAGATTCAAGCTGAATGGAGTTGGGATTGGAGATGAGTAGATCGAGGGTCGAGCCTAAGTTGTGCGTTGGGCTGTCACAGAATTGCATCACGTTGAGGTCAGTTAGGAAGTTTTTGAGACTGATCACCGCCTGATCATTCGGGTCATTCCAGTGAAGATTGAAATCACCAAGGAAGATCTGGGGGCTGTGGAGACCCAGGTTGGACAAGATGGTTTGAATAGTTTGTTCGATCAGAGGGAGGTTGTCTCCAGGAGGATGTTAAAAGATGTGCAGGTTGCATAAGGGTCTATGTTTGCTGATGATGTCTATGCACATATATTCACAAGCTGAGAGAGCTGCAGAGGGGGACTGCCTTGCTGAGAGACTGTTGTGGTAAATACAGGCTATGCGCCCTCCTGTTCTCTTAACTCGATCGCGCCTAACAATGTTGTGGCTAGGAGGGACTAGGATGTCAAGGATAGGACCTGAGGAGTCATTAAGCCAAGTTTCAGTGAGGATTAGGAGGTCTAACTCTTGATCTACGATGAGATCAGCAAGGTCCGTGGCCTGTTTCACAGCTGATCTACAGTTAAGCAACATGCATTTCAGGTGTGATTTGTGGTCAGTGGGAGAAGGCTGAGTAATGGGAATTTGCATAAGGTTAGCAATGTTTAAGGCATTAGCATTGTGTCTGGGAGCTTTATGCGGGTTAGATGGAATGGATTGTATAGTCTCCGATATGACTTTCTTGTGATTAGTAGCTCTATGCGGGTTAGATGGAATGGATTGTATAGTCTCCGATATGACTTGCTTGTGATTAGTAGCTCCAGGAGGGTTTAGTAGGGCAGTTTGAGTGGTTCCAGTAAAGACTTGTTTGACCAATAGAGAGGAGTTGTAGGCTCGGAGGAGGGAGAGAATGTCCAGTTCAGATAGGTGATTCTTGGATCTGGTGGGTCTAGATGGGGCGTTAGGGCAGGGAGTAGCACTCCAGTTCTGGACGGGCACTTTCTGCCACGGGTCGCTCGATAACATAGCAGAAGAAGTTGGTAGTTTGGGATATTGGTTGTTCATTTGCAGGATCTCCTGCGAGGTCTTGTTAGAAGATAGGTCATGGGCCAGCTCCGAGGTGATGTTTATGATTTTTTGTATGTCAGTTTTGAGTTTTAGAAGCTCCCAGTTTATTTCCTTAAGCCTAGAGGTGGGACCGGATTGGGGATCATAGATCTTGGGGAGGGGAGGAAGAGGGACGTTCCCAAGAAAGGGGACGATGAGGAGGGGGGCCGTCCCGTGAGAAGGATTTCCCATGCTGTTGGTCAGAAGGGAACTGCAATTAGTACTGCTGGACCATTCCCAGGGACTTGCATACTTAACAGCAGCCTTGCTGCCTTGAATTGATGCAGGGGGCTGCCCTGGATCAGGAACCCCTGCCGACTGGTAGCGGCATGCTCCTCCACCTGGATTTGCAGTGACTGGTGGCGTCCACAGTTATTGAGGGTCGCCACTGCCCTGGCTGCTTGTGCTAATCCTTGGAGTAAGTGGTTGGTGGCCCTCAAGAGCTGCAGCCGCCTCCCACCTAATTAGACCTTGGTACTATCCTTATGGTGATCCAGGACTCGAGGGAGACAGTTGAGACGAAGGTAGGTGAAGTGCAGGTGGATATCTCCTTGTTACGTCAAGACCTACAGAACGTCGCTGGTGGGGAGACCGAGCCAGAGATCAGGGTATCCTCGGCTGAGGACAAGGTGGCCACCCACAAGCTTTAGGTCTCCAAGCTGCAATGGGCAGCTGTGGTGCTCAAAGAGTGAGCTGAAGATGCGGAAAAACGGTCCTGAAGGAACAATCTCCATTTTGTTGGATTTCGGGAGGGGGTTGAGACCTCTGGCGCAGAGCGGCTCCTGGAGGACTGGCTGTGGTCCTGGGTCCCTGCTAACCAATTGTCGACTTGGCTTTTGGTGGAGCGAGCAAATAGGTCCTTAGTCCACCAGCCACTACCGGATGCTCCATCCTGCCCCCTGATAGCTCACATCCTTTACCATCGTGACAGGGATGCTGTTCTCTGTGCAGCCAGGGTACACCAGGACCTATGCTTCCAGAATGTGAAGATCACGGTTTTTTCAGATTACACCCGAGTGGTCCTAGCAGTGCAGGCATTCCTTCGAAGAGGTTAAACAGAAGCTCCAGGCCCTCAACCTGCAGTACATGCTCCTTTTCCTGGCTCGGCAGAAAGTGATCTATAACTCCACCACCTACTTCTTTGACACCCCAGACTACGTGTCCCTCACGAGTCAAATGCAAAAGCATTGAAATTATTACATCAAGCTGCAGTTCCACTAGTCGTTACTAGGTGTCCCTCACGAGTCAAATGCAAAAGCATTGAAACCCTTTCATGAAGCTGCAGTTCCACTAGTCATTACTAGGTGTCCCTCATGAGTCAAATGCAAAAGCATTTGACTTGAGGGACACCTAGCAACGACTAGTTGAACTGCAGCTTGATGTAATAATTTCAATGCTTTTGCATTTGACTCGTGAGGGACACCTAGTAACGACTAGTTGAACTGCAGCTCTTTGTAGAATTATTTTGATATTGGATACTATAATATTCACTGCCCACTGCTAATCTCGTCCCTTAATGCTTTGCAGGGCCTTTTGATTGGGATTGTATTTTTGCCCATAACTGTGCTTGGGGTGGTCCTAAGAGGATGGGACCACCACTGAATCGTTCAGCATGATATGCTCTTTGTGTTCAAGGCATCTGCTTGGTCCTCCCCTAGGTTAGGGGGACCCCAAAATCATCACCTCTCTCATTGCCTGATATTTTTCATTTTGAAAGTTCACTCTTGTGAATTGGTTACATGCTTTTTAGCATGTAAAGTTACTTTATCAAAGCATTTGTGGGTGCAGTTTAGTTGCTGGCTAAATTGTTCATGTGGCCCCTGCCAGCTATCACCGACGGGGGAGAGGCAGTCTAGCTCCTTCACGTCAGATAGCAGCCCATACAGCAATTTATTGCCAGCGGGCCACAAATACTGCTAGGCCCCTCCTCACCTGCCCGGCAGCTCCGACGCGGTCACCACACTCATGGTTTTGACACTGTGGACTGTTTTTTTTTTTAATACCGTGCTAGAGAGAGCTGGGAATGGGCTTCACCTTCGCGCTCTCATTGGTCTACTCTATGTCAACCTGGCTGCACAGGTCAGTGTAAATTAAGTCTTGTCTTGCCCATTTCCTATTTGTAGGGGCACCCAGCAGGGCTGTCCCCTCTCCCCTCTATTATTCACCCTGGCAATTGAGCGCTCGCGCACCTCATTCGTTGCGACACTCGTATCCAGGGGTGATCCTGGAATGGTGGTCCAGAGGAGTGTATTGCGCTGTACACAGAAGGCATTTTAGTGTTCCTAATGACATCACAGACTTCAGGTCTGCACTGTTTGGAGAACCTGCAGGTATACGGGGAGGCCTCTGCCCTCTAGATGAACAAGTTAAAAAAACCTGTCCCCATTGCTGGTGATGCAAGTATCTGTGCCTGGCCGCCCACGATCCCATTGCGCAAACTCTCCTTCAAATACCAGGGTATTTACGTCTTGCATCTCTGGAACTTGGCTTGGAATTGTTATTTGACTCCTCTATTCAACAGAATGAAAGAGGACCTGCGGAGGTGGGCCCTTCTACTGTTGCATATCCTCAGGAGGCCGCTCTTTTCAAAATGATGGCCCTTCCTCATTTTCTGTACGTCTTTTCAAACTTTCCACACTCAATTCCCATCAAGTGGTTCAAGGCCCTTGCCTCAACTATCCGTACCTTTCTTTGGGCTGGTGGCCGTCCCCGTGCGGCCTTTGTTAATTGCTGTCAATCTCCCTGTGAGGGGGGGAGGGGGAGTATGGCGGACCTACAAGGCTATTATTTGGCCTCACAGCTGGTCGTGATTAACGACTGGTTTAATGGGGGATGGGACAACCCAGCATACCTGGTAGAACTAGCCCTTCTTGGCCTTGACAGGTTGACAGACTTGCTGTAAGAGGCCCCAATTCCACAGTTCCTCCCTGATTGCACTCAGACGCTGTTGATGTGCTGGAGGGCGGCATCCCATTTTGTAGGCTGGGACCGCCAGCTCACTGGGCAGACCCCCCTGTGTCACGGTTTTTGGCGTCACCATACTGCGGGTCTGGAGACATTTGTGCAGTGGGACAGGATAGGCATTACTCATCTTGGGGACATCTGGTTGGGTGCCTCCATGCAGACATTTAAGGAGTTGCAAGAGTAGAATCAACTATCACATACTCAGTTTCATAAGTACCTGCACCTGAGGTGTGCCCTCTCGGCTAATATTCCCCCTAAATCGCAGATCACAGAGTTTAGTCCCCTTGAGGCCAAACTGTTGATGGGGAAGCTAAATGAAGGGGCTATCTCCCTGATCTACTGATCACTGATTATAACGCCTCCGATTACTTCCCAAGGCTGCGAATGAAGTGGGAGGCCTGGGTGGGGAGTTGGAGGGTGTGGAGTGAAGCGAGGCCAGAATGCCCCCCATGAGCTTGCTATCTCTGCACTCCTTAGGCTGTTCCAGCTTAATTTTTCACAAGTCACATACATGACTCCCCTGCAGCTCTGTCGTGACGGCAGAACTTCCATGGCCAGCTGCAGTAGATGCTCCATACCAGACTCAGATTTCTTTCATGTAGTTTGGTCCTGTCCAGGGCTGTTTCCCTTCTGGGAGGCGATCGGGAGGAAACTGTCAGCGGTTTTAGACTGCCTGACTTCTCTTACCCCCAGGGTGACTTTTTTGGGGTTACTGGAGGATGCAGGGGGGCAACGGATGGAACATATTTTTCTTGGGTTATCCACACTGGTGGCTAAACAGGATATGCCCGTAAATGGAGGTCACCGACTTCACCTTCAATGGAGAAGTGGCGGAGGGGGTGGATTGGTGTGCCCAGCAGGAACGACGGACATACGAGTCCTGGTAATGTCCCCACAAACATGAGAAGATTTGGGGCAGATGGTGGACATACCATGGTCGAGGTGGGGGGAATGACTGAAAAATGATGCTGTTTGCTATAGTATTATGCTGGTTCAATGACTGTGGTCCTTTTGTTGTGTTTTGTGTTAAAATCCATAAAATGTGGATCTTAAAAGAAAGTACTTTCTTTACAATAAAAGCAAACAATGGGCTGGAGAGTAGCTTACTGTGTCTATTGGCAGATTGTTTAATTTTGAGTTCATGCTCCAGACACTACCTCACTGAGAGGCCTTTGACTGCTCAGCCTTGCTACATTGAGAGTCAAGTGTGGAAAGGGTTGTACTATTTTGCAGAGTCATAGTGGGATAGGCCCCAGGATACCAATGGAAAACAACCTCAACCACCACAGTCGTACCCACTAGACCGTGTCTGCCTTGTGCTCCCCTGAATGATGTGTGACAACATTTATTTAGTTATTGAATTTTCGTCAATGCTTTGCACATGACACCTCTTCTTCTGTGGAGTGTGTGTAACTTGCTTTCAGGTGGTGAATTTAGGCTTCTTCTAGATTCTATGACTGCATAAATTATTTTATGAAGTCCATATTCCAGTGTCTTTATGTGGATAAATAAATAATGATGTTTCTCCACAGCAGCTTTCACTAATCAACCTTTCTCTATCGCACGAAAGACTTCATTTTTTTTTAACAGTATCAGGTATTGCCAGTATTGAAAATGTCAACCCTGGACACCTTCGACATGGGACATTGGGACATTTCCACCCTTTCACATAGCTAGCTTTTCCAGGAAGATTTCTTGATTTGTGCATATCTTAGCAAGTTCAACTTTACCTTTCACCTTGCTGCCAACCTGGTTGTGACTCCGGCTTTGGCACTGAGATGGCATCAATTCATATGGTGGACGATGCTGTGCACATGCTAGGTGTGGCAGAATGGAGGTGCATCTCTACTTGCTCTCTTGGGCCTCTCAGCAGCATCTGACATAGTTGACCTTGGAACACTCTAGTCTATTCTTTCTGTATGCATGTGAATTGGATGATATTAATCTTAACTTAGCGCTGGGATGCCCTGTTGCTGGGGCAGCCATGCGCTTTACAAGTATTCTAACATAACATAACATAACATTATGTGTCCTATCTGTAGTAGCATAGCTAGTGTGTCATAGACCCTAGTGCAATAAAGAAAATGGGCCCTCTGACTGCTGTTTGAACTATAAAATGCCAAACTAATCAGGGTTCAGTTGACCCCTTAGGCCTCTGGGCCTTGGTGCCACTGCACCTGCTGCACCAATTGAAGCAATACCCCAGCCTATCTGGGCCTACTTGGATCATCCAGCTAGAAACTTTCAGGTCAGACTCATTCTAATGATGTTTGTGGTGCGTGTTGTGCCATTTTTTTCAACTTTGCTTTCCAACATGTACTTAGAGGCACCAGAGGATCAGGCACAGAGCACAATCATCCTCATTAACTAGTAAGCTGGTGATATGTAGCCCTACCAAAAGGTGCTATGTCGAGGTGATGTCCACCACTGATGGACACCTCATGGTACTGAAAAATAGATGTCACTCTTTTAAACGGGGCAATTAAAGCTGAATTATTTTGTTTACAAAATCCTGCCTCAGCCGTACCTTTGCTACACTTTATGTTACCTCTAATTTTTACCTTGCAGGCTCACATTTCAATCATAGTTAAGGTTTGCACAATTTAGGGCCAGGTGTACAAAGCATTTCTATAGTCACAAGCACTCCAAGTTTGCAATGGAAAAATGCTTTTTTCAATGTATTAATTCCATTTTAAGAGTCAAAGGTCTTTTACCAACTCCTAAAATGGGATTGTGATCTCATATTAATTCGGTGTTTGTAGGGGACGTGTTGTAGGCACCACTTCCAAATCCAGGTTTGGCATACGATGGATCAACCTTTTGTGACTGAAATTCGGTTCACTCCTGAATTGGAGTGTTTAACCAGTCACAAAGAAGAAGTGTTGCCAGTCAGACCCCTTCCCCTTTGTGAATGATAAAAAAAGTGCTTATTGGAGAATAGGCAGTGGTCCAGAGAACCACTATCAAGTCTCAATTTAAAAAAAAAAAGAACGTACATTTTTTTTAAACACAGCACAATTTCCTTTAAGGCACTAGGACTACATTTCAAATAAATTTACTTTATATAAAAGCGATCAAAGACGCGAGGATCTGCTGTGGCTAGCAGGTCACCATTCATTTGATGGCCTCCAGCCAGAATGATTAGCAATCTGGTACCTACTCCATTAATATTCCTGTGGTATGTTGGATTACGACCCAATCCAAATCAGACTTTAACAAACTGATCTATTAGTGCATAGGTCTCATCGTAAAATGCTCTAGAGGTTCCACAAATATTGGTCGTAAATTGTGACCATTTTTTATGACTAGTAAATAGCACATCTGACCCTTAGTAGGCCCTCCTCAGGAGAATGAAACATTTTCTTTTTCCAAGAGATGCTGTTTCAGGCATCCAATCATTCGTGACATGCAGGATGGTGGTGTGGGGCTCTCTGCTTGGTTCTTTCCCCTCAAGGCGCTACACTGCAAAGTTGGTTATTGGTGCCCACAAATTTTACTGTACTACTAGAATCCTTTCTCATTTAGGCTGGCTCCTGTTGCACGTTTGGATTCAGTTTATGCTTTGCAGAATTTGTAAATGGTATTTGTTCCGTCACAATCTACTTGTCCAAATTGAATCGCTTTCCGGAAGGGCTCACTGTAAGATCTCAGTGGGTTGGAAATTCCCAATTCTGCCAGGTGAAGTTCTAGGAGCAGGCACCGTTATAATGGCCCTCATCAAAAATTCACTATTAGTTTGGTCTTTTTATCTGTAGCGAATTTACTAATCATTTACCACCCAGCACTGGGTTCAGGAGTCACCGTTATCAATAAGGCTTGGTTCTTGGGTGGCTTCTTTCCATCTTCGGGCCCAGTATTATTTAACCATGTTGCTTGCAGATTCTACGTTTTCTGCATTGTAGTGTATCTTGCAATGTATGCAGACTTAATCAGCGCCTCGTTTCACCTTGGGGTGAGGGTAGTGCTTCAGAAACGAAAATAAACAAAAATATGAAAGATTCTTTTTTTCCCCCACTTCTCTGCCCTATAGACATTACTTTTTCCATAAAAATCAATCTATGGCAAAAGTGCCTCAGGAATCTACCAGTCCTACATTGTGATCTCTAGCGCTAAACATACTTTTCTGTTGAAACCTCTTGGCTTCATTTCCTATGCATTTGCTCTTCAGATATGTAAATGTACCTGTCCAATGCTCCTCTACTTACTTTAGCTCACTGGTAATATGGTTCAATTCTTAAGCCTTTCCCACGAAGCTTGTCAATTCAACTATGCATCATTTTGCATAGCTGTGAGTCAAATTCTGATATATATTTGTTCTTTGAATCCTAGAACCCAATTTGTGAAAGATGAGCATTTGCAACCGCAAAATAAGTTTTACTAATGTATGAATCACAATTTTTAGAGTCGGTATACTTTTATCAGTTCCTAAAATAGGATTCTTAATGGTTACCGAACTGCAATTTAGAAGAGGCAAGCTGTGGGGGCTTCTTCAAAATTGTGATTTGGTAACATACTTATCAATGATTTGCCACCTCAATTCTAGTTCCAAACCATTGAAAAGTTACAGACCGCCAAGTTGGGGTGGTAACTCATTTGCAAATGGGAAGGTGTCCCCTTTTGAACTCTCCCACTTTGTGACTTATGAAGAATGTTTCTGTGGAAGTCACCAGTTATCCAGGACATCACTTCCAACTTACAGAGAAACTTTTAAAACAAGAAAACTTTTTTTATTTAAATGCAATCACAGACTTAGGGGGTCATTACGATGGCGGTGAACCCGCACCAACAGACTTTTGGTGGCGGGTTCACCGCCATCGTGAGGCCATTTTTAGCCCACCATATTATGATGGCGGGCGGAACCGTGGCGGTCGGAAACACCGACCGCCACATATCCGATGGGCTTCTTGAGCTCGCTGGTGCTGCAGGGGCCCTCCGCATGTAATGCATGCCTGCAGTGCCTAGCAGGCCCCGCCGGTCAGATTACGAGCTGGCTCCCCACCATCCTCTCCATGACGGTTCACCCGCCATGGAAAGGCTGGCGGGGATGACCTTTGTGCAGGGGCAGTTGGTTTTAGCCCTTTTCCCTGCACCATGTGGCAGACACCGCGTAGTGCCTGCCACCTAGTGCAGGGTAAAGCAAAACCTGCCCTTTTTCCATTGTGGTGGGTGCTGCAGCCAGCAGCACCTATCGCAATGGAAAAAATGCCTTTTGCGGCCGCTGTGGTGGCAGCCGCAATATAATAGCATATGTGGGACCGCCGCCTTATAGGCGGGCGGTCCCCATCCCAGGGACGATGGTGGACGGACAGAAGTCCGTCCGCCATCGTAATCAGGCGCATAGTTTTTGCATGCCACCACTTCCGGGATTGTATCCAATTGGACTGAGTCACAATTTGCGGACTACCTAATGAATATTAATGAGGTAGGTCAGATTGCAACCCACTGTGATTTGGAATGTTATGAATTGATCTATTAGCACATCGGTCACTTTAGAAAATTCTATACTAGTCACAAAAATGCTGGTTGCAAATTGTGGCCAGTTTTTGAGACTAGTACAATGATTCATCTGGGCCTTAGTCAGCGCAATACATACAATTCTTATTATTTTTTTCTCCACTGGGTAGATCTGTGTGTAATCAACAAAGGTACAAAGATTGCCTTTAAGCTCCTCTTGAATGTTATGAATGAGTGTATTAAAGAGTCCAGGGCTATACACTCTTTTATTCAGAATGAACTTCATTCACCACAACTCTGTTTATCACCCTTCACCTAGCGCCCCCTTCCACAAGTTTCTGGTTCCTGATTTCAAGACTTTACATCTTGGTATGAGTCTTTTGCAGTGATTACATTGTGTTAGTGATTGTCATGTTTGGGGATTAAACTTAATTTTCATGAACATACTTTGATCCACAGCAAGAGAGAGAAAAGCAGAAAAGGGAGAGGTGTGTTCCTCAAATTTGGCGCTTCACTCAATTTGGCACACTGGGCGACTGCCCAATGGCTGCTTCTTCCATTTGAAAGTGTTGGGCTGAATATTTCGATACGCTTATAGGCACAGTGAGAAGCCAGCAATGCTCTCATTCATGGTTATTAGAAATTGGGGTTTCTATTTGACTAGGGTATGCATTTAAGCCAGGCAGAAGCCACCACTCTATGTCAGTGCAAGTAAGTTACACACCAAAGATAACCTGTGCTCACCCTCTGGTAGCTTGGCGCAGAGCAGTCAGGCTTATCATCAGAGGCAATGTGCAAAGGGTTTGCGCAACACACTCACACAGAAACACAATGAGCACACCACAAAAGAGACTCTGCACAGGATTATATAAAAAGATATAGTATATATTGTACATAAAAGCAGACCAAAATGACATGAATCATAAATACTGTGCATACCAGGCAAATACTTAGATGTTACTTGTTATCCTGTGCAAGGGTAAAACGACAGTAAAGTAGTGCAGGAAAGGCATCAATAACATTAAGTAAACCCTGAGCCTACCATGCAATTTCTTAGAGGGTAGTCGTTAGCTAGTACAAACAAGGGCCAAAGTGGAATACATCATAAAATACTTGGAATGTGAGGCACAGAAAAACACTTTAGTAATTGCTTTGCAAATGTTGCAGGATGTTTAGGGTAAATCATTTACAGTTACAATGAACATACGGGCATATAACATCTGTGCTCTTTTTACTGGTTATACGGTCATTTCAGTGCGCCCTAATACATCAAAAACACTACCCGTGGGGACCAGTAGCACCTGAGCACTGACTATAGGCTATACGGTAATTCTAGGGGCAGTTCTCCCAAAGGCAACCCATTCCTACTCAAGGACCTCCATCAAGGACTCACCCAGTCGTGCCCTCTGAAGAGGAAAAGATGCCCCAACATGCGTCCTCCAAGGTATGGGTACACAAACTGCCAGTTTTACTAGGGAGGCCTCTCTGGGTCTCTCCACGTTCAGATTACCACATGCAGCTGCCCGTGAGCGTGCAGGCCAGCTGCTAAACTCCCAGGGATTGCGGTGAAGTCAGGGCTAAGCCAAAGCCCCTAGTGTGAAGAGGAGGCAAAAATGTAGCTCCCGCACTCCCTTCTTTAGGGCGAGGTGAGCCCAAGCTGCCGCCAGGGAGAGTATCTGGTGAAGATTCCGTAGGCAGTGTCTTCCTCTTTTGAGGTCCGGGTGACACTGCAGCAGTCTCTTAACAAGAGAAGGCGGGGCATGAAGTTTCCCTAACAACACCTCCAGGCCGGACGGCAGTGAGTGCCGCGCTGGTGTTGCTGTGAACTCCACCGTGTAGAACCCTTGAGTCCATATCCTTTTGGAGAAAGAGAAATGGAGCGCTGAGCCCACCAAGGCGCTGGGGGCTGTCGGGAAGATTAAGCGAGCTATTGCCCAGAGCCAGATGGTGCTGGGCGAACCTGCCACCGGCACCCGGGATCGAACCGTGAGCCCCCGGGTCCCGGATTCAGATGCCCTGGTCGCTGTGCCACACCTCTTGTGTCTAAAATCATGGCGTCAGAGCCCCTGTACTTATAATCAAAAATGTCTTTGTTCAAGGGGTGACTTCAAAAGAAACCTTAGAAAGCACAACACTCCCTTTCAACTCAGCCCTGGTTCCAGATGTCAGTAGGGGGTAAATCAGCCCTTGTGTGAGGGCAGGACACAACCTATACAAATGTAAAGTGTGAACAACCTCTCTCTCTTCCAGCCCAGGAAGACCATCAATAAGCAGATGAATGCAGATGTAAATAATGTCACACTCATCCCTTCCTTTGTTGTGGCTGTCTGGAATGTATGCACCAAGTGTAGCTGTCACGAAGGTCAGACGTGGATTGGAGTCAGGCTGCAAAGCACAAAGAGTCATAAGCACAGAGAAATGCCCACTTTCTAAAAGTGGCATTTCTAAAATAGTAATGTAAAATCCACTACAGCAGTAAGCAGGATTTACAACCACTATTCAAATATACCACGCTTGGCAACACTACTCCCTTCTGATCAGACATTACCACTTAAAAACGTGCACTGGAATTCCAAATGCTAGTCGATGAGAAGAGTAGGTCTCACAATAGTGAGAAACAAAATGACTGTTTGTCACTACTAGGACATGCCACACAATGAAGGCACAGGTTCTACCTTTTACTTACACAGCACCCTGCCCATAGGGCTACCTAGGGCCTAACTTAGGGGTGACCTATGTATATTAAAAGGGGAGTTTAGGGTCTGGAAAGTATTTTTAAATGCGAAGTCAAAAGAAGCAGTAAACTGCACATGCAGGCCGTGCAGTGGTAGGCCTGAGACAGGTTTGAAAGGCTACTTCTCTGGGCGGCACAAACAGTGCTGCAGGCCCACTAGTAGCATTTAATTTACAGGCCCTGGGTATATGGGATACCACTTTACAAGGGACTCACAAGTAAATCAAATATGCCAAACAGGTGTAAACAGTGGCGGCTGGTATGGATTGGTGGCGGGCAAGGTTGGGGAGAAATGGGGGGTAGAAAACCTACATGCTGGTCGCGTCACCAGAAGCCGCCTCTCTGCTGCCTCTCCTCTCCTCGTCACAGTAAGCACCCGGGCTCCCAAACTCCCTAAGCCAATGACAACGCTGCAATGCAGCGCTGTGATTGGTTCTCTTAAGCCAATCACACACTGCATTGCAGCATTGTGATTGGTGTGAGCACCGTGGATCGGCGCTCAAGTGGGGACAGGGAGCCTTTCCAAATTCTCCACCAGGCTGTGTAATGCAGCCTGGTGGGGAACATGCAAAGGGCGTATGAATGTTTGGCCAGCCCAAGACGGCCGTTCAAACATTCATGTGCACTTTGAGTTTGCTCACCACTCCTCCCCTGGCTCCTGCTCTGGTCAGCCCACTCCTCCCTGCGCCTAGGAAGGGAAAAATAAAATGATAATGTTTAGTTATTATCATTTTATTTTTCCTCTCCACTGCTCTTCAAGCAGTGGGATGATGCTCCTCCGCCTTAGCGGAGGAGCCGCCCCTGGGTGTAAACCAATCATATCATGTTTAGAGGACAGAGAGAGCACATGCACTTTAGCACTGATTAGCAGTGGTAAAGTGCTCAGAGTCCTAAAACCAACAAAATGGTCAGAAAAATAGCCAGAGGAAGGCAAAACGTTTGGGGATAACCCTTCAAAAGGGGCCAGGTCCAAAAGTGGTCTGTTATAAACAGTGTCTATAAGGGCCACAATTGAGAGCTCTGGAGTTGAGGCTGAAGGCAAGGCAGTGAGAATATCTCACACTGCCTGTAAGTGGATAAAAAAGCAGTTTTAAATTAAAAGAAATAGCGTACTTACCCAATACCTCGTGTTCCTCTCCAGTCCCGCAATCGGTGGCTACAAGGCAGCGCAGGGTCCCAGAGTCAACTCCCCTAACCACTCTAGAAGTTGTTCTCATGCTGCTGATAAAATTAACTAGCACGAGAGAAGTGCTAGGATTGGTTGGAGTGGCCTGATTGAGCGCTCCTACAAACACTGGAGGCCTGTGCCTTCTCTCCTCCCAGCTGTCTAACAGAGCTCGGGTTGGAGAAGTTTAAAGTGTGCATGTCAGGCTGGCCGTCGCAAAACAGTCAGCCAAAGTGACATGCACTAGTAGTAGCACTGTAGTAACTACCCCTGCTGCTGCCAATCAGCAGTAATGGCCCGCCCCGCCCTGATAGCGGCCTTGAAAAATAAAATGGTAACAAAATCCTCTTATTGCTATTTTATTTGTCATATTTGCTGGGCTCGCAGCGGGGTGGGCAATGCTCCTCCGCCCTAATGGAGGAACTGCTGCTTCAACTGCCTTGTCCCTTTATATAGTTGGTCAAGGGATGACCTTGGTGCACTGAGATAGCATGGCAACAAACGTGGATTTGTAGACCAAGTGACAGGCACCAAAATGTGGTGTTTGTTTTCTTTCTGCAGAACTACAGAGAGGTACAGATTCATGACTGAGAACTATTGATGCTTTTATCTGAACAAGACCACAGAGAGTGAAGAAATGTCCTTCAGGGACGCACAAATGTGTGTGCTCCCCAGCCACAATGTAGAGGCTTTTGTGTTACCTGTGTTGAGTAAAGGTCCTTTCAGATAATGCAATGTTCTTTTCCGGAACTGAGGGGACCTCCTCCAGGCAGTGTGTAGTAGTGTGGTCCAACTGTGTGTGTTGGCCTCTGTTCTAGAATTGTGGTAGTTTGCTTAAATTACGTGTTTTCACTGTGTACCTGATAAAGCTTTATTGCTGTGGACGGCACAACTGTGACTTGGGACGGGCCCTGTGGCGTAAGTGTTTCCTTGTACAGCCCTGGAGGTCGAACTCCAGTTAAACATGAAAAGGAAAGCACAGTGCTTAGAAGCAATATCTAAGAGCGTTTTTTCATGCATAAGAGGTGGAAGGTGGGCTTTTCAGCAATGCCACTCTTGCCCCTGTTTATCTGATTATTCTTTCCTTCATTGTTGAAATTATTGATTGCTCTATAATTGAAGGCAGGCTGACTATTTCACAGCAGTTGGCATAGTCACTGTGCTATTTGACTTGACCTAATAGCTACCTTTCTACAGCCCTTCAGTATTACATTGAGTTATTGATCTGGTGAAATTTTTATTTTGTCTGCTAAGTTCTGCAAAGTTTATGAAATTCACACTTTACAAAGTTACAAACTCGCATGCATATGAACATTTTTGCGAAAACAGTTTTGCATATACATTTCCCTGCGGGAACCTTTTTTGCATCATAATTCGAAACAAAATTCAGACAGAATCTAAAATAAAAGATCTACAAGAATGACAGCTTTATCAGATGATCACATTATTTCTATAAGTTACATACTGCTGTATACCCATACATAATGACCTCCTTACACGCACTACCAATTTGGAAATGTCATTGCCACAGGTCATTAAGAGAAAATTGTATCAGTTCCTATCTCGGTTGGAACATCTTTTCATCTGTACAAGAGCTTCTATTAGTGTACTTGTAAAGTCTGTGGTTAGTGGTCTTGGTGCCTTTTGTATTCGCATCGGTTGTACTCCCAGATGCCTCGCTTTCTTTCCACCCATGCACCAACAGCCCACTGTAATATCACACGCAAGTCAGCACTGACTCCAGAGCCTTCTGCACAACAGCACTTACACAGACATCTACACAGAGAGATATTCACAAAGAAATAGTAAAGCCTGAGACATGCAACTTCTGTCTCTAAAAGCGCCTAATGCTGTAATAAAGATCTTCAAGCAAAATAACACTGACACACCAGGAGTGTAACAATATTACACCTGCTGTGACAGTTACTTCTTTGAAAGCACTAGAACTGGTACCTCACAAGACTTACAATTTCCTGGGGCTGACAAAAAATGGATGAAATGAACAAAAGCCACGATGACTTACCTTCATGCATTCATACAAGATGAACAGGACACATTGGGGTTTATTCACAAAGGGAAATATACACGTCTATAGTTACTCATGTGTATATTTACTACTACACTTTTTTTGCTGTTCTCCATTTCCGACTGTATATTTAAAACATGGTGTAGTCCTGCATGTCTCCACACCTTCAAATCAGGGGTTGGAGTCCCCTACAACATGAGTTACCAGTGTAAAGTTACTACTAGTAACTTTTCACATGTAGGTGGAGATCTCCACCGCCATGACAGAGACCCTCTATAGGAAAACTAAGGCGAAGTGATTTAACTTTATTATTTTAAAAAAAATATATATATAAGATACCAGTTAATTTAATTTAAAATAGTTATTGTTCACTTAGAACTAATAAAATAAATTGTTACATAACATAAGCACATGAAAATAATTGTCTAACTAAATCATTAAGCATATTAATCTGATTTAAACATTATTTTTAAACCATAAATACATTATTACAAATAATAAAAAATTCCCATCCTTACTAACAATTTTATCTTTATTTTTTTATTTATATATTTAATATGTAGTATGTTCTATTAAAAGTTATCTATTGAAGTAATTTGTTTTATTTAAATTTTTTGTTTCATTTTAAAAGTTACATTCATTTAAAAAACAAATATATATACATATATATATCTATATATAGATATATAGCTATATATAAATATATATAAATATAATTATGGGAGTGTATTGCAGGTAATGGCCACGTGTCGTCCATTTCAAATCTGTTTTGGCACCTTAGGGTTGTAGTACCTTTAGAACTGTAGTTTATGAATAGCAATGGTCCTACTCTTTTGTGGGCGAGTATTTTTGTATTAGCAACTCTCTACATAATCTCTTCTTTAAATTTCTTAGCCCCTCTCATCCAGTAGTAAGTATTCCTAATTTTACAGGTATTTCACTTATCCTCCGTATTATACCTTACTTATACCTTTTACCTTATACTTACTTATACCTTCGTGCACAGAGACCTCTGTCACCCTGATGTGGAAATCCTCACCGGATGGAGAGGAGAGATGGAAGCGAAGGTCTCTGGCAGCAGGTTTGTGAATAGCATTTTATAGTTTGTGTGTAGTAATACTCTAGTACCTTGTGCACTTCAATATGCAGTTTGTAAATAGGTTCTTGTGAGGGAACACACAGTTGTCAGCCACACTCATTCGCTCAAGCACACATTTGTGCATGCTTTGGAAGCAGACTTCTCTCTCCACATGTCACACTTTCAGCTATTTCTCAGCTGGACGCTTTCCAATAGTATTGTTGAATAACAATATACCACAGATCTGTCACTACGATACATCCTAGCATCTGGTGCATGTCCTCTCATCGAATGAACTACGGTTTTCTTTTCTTCTTGTAATACCAATACACTTGCAAAGTAAAAGGAAGCCACATCACGACTTATCTGACTTTTGAAGGACCGCAGGAATTTCTTCATTCCCTGCCGGAAAAATAGCTCATCATGTTAGAGCACTCTCTGTCTCTCGAACAACTGAGTCGTGTTCCAAACTGGAACTTTTCTGAGCAGTCTGCAAGCCATGGAATTCTTTACTTTTTACTGTGGAACACTTGTGAAGCGTGTGTACTGTGTGTCTGCGCCCGTGCATGCTGGACCCTCCTTTGCGTCACTACATACACAGAGCCAACCCATTGAAAATGTTATCATCATTAAACTTGTGGACGTAGGCCCTTACCAGGAGTTAGGTTCAGCCACTTCCTGGAAGTACCCCTAGGTGTCCCTCTGGAGCACCCCTGATGGAGACTGCTGCAGCGCTCTGCTGCATCCACAAGGGAGCTAAGTTCTGATCTCTTGTATACTTACTGCATGCTTTCCTTAGAAAGAAAGGCCATCCTTCCTCCAGTGAAGAAGGGCTTGGCCTCAAACTGGCCAAAAATTAGTCTTTGATTATGGCCTTACTTATTTCGGTGATCCTGGCATGTCTGAATGTATTATTATTTTTATACTCAACACATGATCATTATTAACTTCTTCTTATAATTATTGATAATCACAATAACAATAATAATAATAATAATACCAATAATTAGTAACAATAACACTACCAATAACAAAACCTATAATAATAGTATTAATAATAAAAACAATAATAATATTCATCCTCAATTCTCGTTGGAGACATCATCATCACATCCAACCATTATCCCAATGCACCCCTCTGAAGAGTATCGATTTCTTGATCAACTTCACAAAACTTACCCATTGACGACGACACCGAAACAGTTGTTGGACCATTTCTTTCCCACGTCCGAAAACCGTCATTCTCTTTCTTTACTGGGCCTGGGATTTACAGAAGGGAAACAAAAGGTTGGTAAAAGTGCCTGATGACCTCAAAGTCTGCCTGCGGATGTTATACTGGGCTATGATAAGTAGTCTTAGTGATTTAGCGTTATAATCTGTCCGCTCAGTCATAAACCATAGATGCACTATAAAGCATCTGGGGGGATCCTGCTGTCCACACCTGCCAAGGACACAATGATTACAACACCATCCACCACATTTCTTTCATATAGGTTTAGGCCTTGGGTATCAGTTCTACTGGCTAAGCACTATGTAGCTCCTAGACTAAACTGGCACTCTAACTCCTCAATTGCCATGGCTTTCTGCTATCTTCTAGAAACCGTTTCTACGTGTTGCATGTTTCATTCATCTTTTAAGTCCTTGACACTGTGAAACTTCCAAACCTATTCTCGCGTACAAGTATCGTCTGGTGTACTTGTCTGCAGCGCTGTATTATTACATGACTTCTACATATGTCATCAAACACCACCACTGCGGCAGACATAACTACGCTATACCGTACAGCTTAGCACATCTGCTGAATATAGGGGTTCATTCTAATTTAAGTAGAGGTCAATTTATAAATATAGTCATCACTCCAACTCTGGGATCCTCTCTATTTCAACCCTCTTTGAAGAATCAAAATCACTGAACAAACTATTCCAACTCCATTCCATGATCCTCAGTCACACTCTCAGTTTTGTGCTGAAAATAAATCATATGAGGATGACCCAGAACCTAAGATCTCTCTCCTGCTTCCAGAGCTTCCGGAGCCCCGCCTAATATTGTTTTTCTGGTTATATTTACTCATGCTCCTTTCAGAAGAATAGCTCAAGAGTTGTTGTAGAACTTTCTTCACCTAGATTTAACTTAAGATAAGTAGAAAACGGTAATGCCACCTCATACAAGTTTAACACTTTTGTCAAAATAAAGTATACTTGCGTCCTCACCGATGACACGTCATATGGTCACTTATGGTCACTTATGATGGAGCAACCTTTGAGATGCCCATCAGTCTAGAACAATACTGGAACTAAATACTGAGTCATGCTGGTATGTGTTTATGACGCCTCTGTGAAAATACAACATGCTTCTGGATTACACCATCATCTCCTACTTGGTGCAATTGGTCAGCTCTTTATTGTCCCTTCTGCTCTTCTCGTCTGCTCTTACCCTAAGCCTAACCCTGTCATGTATTCACTAAATTAAATTAAAAGAAATATGGAACTCAGCTCTAAATTAATGCAAATATTAAGTTAAAACGCTTTCATAAATTAATGTATTTAATTAATTTATATTCATTTTTAATCGTAAAGAATAAGCAAACTGTAGCCCCAAATCCTTGTGCGAGATTTAATGATACTTAGGGGTCATTTAGAGGTTCGCAGAAGTGGGGCTTCTGACAAAAAAAAAGATGGTTGCCCTACCCTCCAATCTCGTGGTTTCCTTTTTCCATTGAGAACTTGGGGAGTTGTAGGGTTTATTCCAGTGGAGGCTCAGCCAGCTTCTCCGGTGGAATCCCTCGACCTGGCAGTCACCCAGCTCTACTTAGGGTAAGGCAATGGTCAGGGTCTGCCATGCCAGGTATGATGGTCCCACACAGGGAAAGCAATTAATGGCCATGATGCACAGGGGGTAAGGATCTCTTTGCACGTCATTGTATGATTATATTTCTCAAACAAACACTCGCTATGGAAGTTTGTTTCAGAAGAACAAAAAGAATGCCGAGTCAGGTCAAATAGTCTTGGCACCTGCTTGGCATTCTCATCAGGCTTCAGTGCCCTGAATCCATTGAAATCCCTACCAGGCAGGCTGGGATCTTTAATGATGGTGGGTGATCCTCCACTGACCTCGTGGCATGATGGCCCCTGAGCAAAAGTTTAAATGAGCCCTACTGTTTTATAATACATTTGATACATTATTTAATGTGATCTTCATAATTAGGTTTAATATTCAAAATCCTTATATATTTACTTAAAAATGGTAAAGGGGTGATTGAGGCCTGAGACAGCGACTCGCTAATCCACCAGGTCAGAAGCGGACCTGATCTACGCTGCTCTGGTGGAGGAAAGCCTACCACATCTAGAGATCTCCAGTTGCCTGGATCTCTCTGCATTAAGTGCATCTACTGGTGTGTGTGTGTGCACTTAAGGTATAGGTGTATGCCAAGTTGGCAACTTTTGTTTGCTCTAGCTTGGCATTTATTTTTTGTATTTGGCTAATACTAAACATGGTTCTTACAGCAGGCAAGGTGGTCCTGGGCAGGGAAATACATAACAGTTGACACACCCTAATTAGGGCAAATCAGCGATCATTGCAACCCGACGGTTCATTGGCAGATGGATCATCAATTGAAGAGCTTCTTCCGGCAGCAGTAACCCTGATATTCCATCACCACTTAATGGGTTGGGGGATCGGCAAGGTTGGCAGAATGGGGCATTCGCTGGTTTTTGGCAGATAACCCCGTCAGTCCATATGGAGTGGGCCAAGTTATGGTAAACCTACACAATCTCGCCTGATGTAACAGTAACAGTCAAAGAAATTACTGCCATTGGAAGAAAGAGAACCTAGTAATATTGGTTACTTACCAATCTTCCAGGCAATAAAAATCACGCTTTTAATGAAATTACCTTTATAACACACTTTGCAAAAATCTACCTTCCCCATTGAAATATTAAAAACAGACTTTAAATTAACTTTCTAGGTTTTTCTGACCCTATTTTGTGTCGAAGTTACTTTTATTCACAAACATGTCTTCTCCGAAGAAAAAGCTATAGCAATCTATACAATGAAAATAATAATTTTCAGCTAGTCACTCTGCGTACATACTAACCTTGACATTTACTAAGTATCACTTTTAAACATTAGACACCCTGCCTTGTGGGTCAGTCACAAGGCCCACTTGGGGTTGACTTAGTGAATGTATTAATGTAGATTTTGCTACATAGCAAACAGTTTCTATTGTTAAATTATTTTAGCTCACAGCCTTTAAGGCCACAATGATAGGCCGGAAGCCAATCTGTGCAAAATTACAGTGCAGCTCACAGTGATATATATTTGTTTTCAGTATGTCTTTATTGGCATTTTTAGATCATAAAACAACAATACAAAACATAGGATGGCAACTCCAGAGTTCTCCAATACTCATTTTCAAGGATACAATATATTCCAATTCCAAGGAAAGGAATCATGTCCGTACAGGAGTTGAACCGGGGGGAATGAAAGGGTACAAAAATCAGTATACACAATCACATAATATCCATCAGTCATGGGGGAATAGAGGAACCCAGTCAGCAACCAACATATATGACTCTCTCCAGGGAACATCGAGGGTCCAGCTCGCAATGATTTTTCACTTATATGTCACGTGTGCATTTCTTCACCAACTAACTGTGGCCTTAACCTAAAAGTTAAATAAGTCATTTGGATTTAGCCAATTTTACAGTATGTCTTTATTGTCAGAGCACATGTGCTATGAGTAAGATTGGCAGTCTCACAGTACCCAGAATACAAATGGCCAAAAACAACCATTACAAAAAAATCAGGGAAAATCACAAGGTGAATCAAACATCTGTTCCTCCCTGACTCAACGCAAGGGTAGACTATTGAATCCCCTTGATAGGATGTCCTTCTCAGGTGACAGAACATAGAAGTGACTCTTAACTCTATCTATTCTATGCCTTCCAGGACTTACTGACAACCCCCTGTCAGGCTCTGTCCTAGAAACTAGCCTTATCCAAGGGGACCCCAAAAAATGTGGGAAGACCACCACAGAAAATCACATTTTTGTGAACTAGTAAGGACCATTTGTCAACTGATTGGTAATGGTCCAAGACTTCAAGCTCTTGTCGTGTGTCCTGTGAAGTGTGTGAATGCTCTATTCTCCTTGTATCAATTTTCTCTTAGGTACAGGCTCCAATGTTTCATCAAGTCAGATCGCTGCACAGTAGGTAGGCCCTCTGTCCTGCACAATGCATTGGTTACTACATTATCAATTGTCGTTAGAACGTCAAATGGAGGTGTCAAAGTGGCATCAATGCAGGCACTGGTCGATCAATGTCAACTTCTCTGTGAGACTGTGGTAGCACATCTCTGTTTCCTTCTCGGTGTGCTCCACGTCTCGCGCCATGAATATCGAACAAGAAATATCAGGGTTAAACCAGACGGGGATCCACAGTTCACTGATGAATTCACCTAAAAAACACCACCATAACAAGATGAGACTGAGTCTTGACTATAGCCCTGCTTAGTGCGCAGAGAGTGAATGCCATGGCAGAGAGAGTGAACGCCATGGTAGGCCTACTGAATCTCATGCTAGCTGAAACATACACCATGAGAAGCAGGGTGAGAATGAACAACCGTACTAAAACCACATAACAGCAGAAACTCTGACCCAGTGCTTTAAATGGGAAAAAATAAGTGTAGGTACTCGTTAAATTGAGCGAGGGGCGTGGCTAGTGGGCGGGGTTAGAGGCGGAGTTAGACATGAAACAAAAACACTTCTATTGAGTATTCATGTTGTCCTTGCATTGTCCTGGATAGTGGTCTCAAACTTTCCATATGTGCAGATTAACAACTAAAACCATGAATGAGCCAAGCCATCAACAGTACTTTTAGCACTTTAAGGCTAATAATCAATGTGCTCTAGGACGAGAGAGACTCTGGCGCTTACACCGGTTGCGGGACAGAACAAAACATGTGAGAAATGTATCAATCCAAACAAAATGTGTTAACTCGTTATACAAAATGAAGGTGAAACACCAAATGTTCATGTTTCCTTGTTTTCTACTATTTGCAGCTTCTTAATATCATAATATTTCTAATATTCCTACTTGGTTGCATTTGGCGCAATCCTTAAATATTTAAGATTGCACACATACAAACAAGCATTCCATGCATTTCTTTTCAAATACCTCCTGATTCTGTTCCTCTCAAACACACACTCTCTGTTTTCACATCTGTAACCTCGAGATCCCTCTCGCACTCACCTCTCTCCCGTTTGTAGCTAATTCTGTCCCACTCTCTTTACCCCTATTGCATCTTATCACTCTATCTCATCACTCTACTTCTAATCTGCCCTCTCCGCGCCTCTCTACCTCTTTCCACAGCCGTCTGGATCCATTCCATATCTCTGTCTGCACTTACCCCTTCTGCCTCTCTACCGTTTCCTACTTTAAACTCTGCTCCTTCCCCCTCACTCTTCACCTTCACTCACCCCCATTTTCCCTCCTCTCCCCTCGGCAGGAGGCCCCACGGCCGTAGAGCTTGCAGTGGCATGCAGTGAGCACTGGAGGTTCCCGAGTATGTGCAGAGTCCAGCAGGGGAAGAACAATACTGGCAGGGCCGGCTTTAGCACTGGTTGCGCCCACTGCGACAATTGTTTTTGGCGCTCCCCCCCAATGACCTCCTGCGCAACGGATTCCCGCACTACCACCACCCCTTAATAGTCTCCATAACCACTCTCTCTCAGATGCATCGAGTTAGTATTATAGTGTCACTCATAAAAGTGAAGGGTGTCCGAGCACTTTACATTGCACACACATTACTCAATCATATGTGTGTAAATCAATGTATAGGAAAAGTTCCATATGACAGAGTGGTAGAATTTATATGTCATCCATACTGGTAGGTAGTATAGTTACGGGTGCTTGGTCTGGAGAAGCACAAACTCAGAATTTAAAATGTAAGACCATGGTTGGCGATTATCTTTAATAATTAGAATTGATTTACACCCAAATCTACACTTTGTACAACATTAGGATATTGAAAGTCTGGGGGAAAAAATCAAACGCTCTAATCTATACTTGAAGTCTGCATTTCAGTTCTTTGATGACAGTAAATAGCTCCGTTTTTTTTCGCATTTTAACTTATAAGCTGCAAGTAAAAAGAAAGTCTCTGACGAAAGATTTATGTTATGTTCACTTCGTGATTTGCATGGTACACATTCTTTGCCCAGGCACATTAACCCTCTGCACTACCTTAAGATGAATCAAAACATCCCCCAGTCAAAACTTCCACTAGACAAAAATTTCGTTCTCTCTCCAGGAACAGCGTCAATCACCGGAGTTAACTTGACATTTTTATTGTTGGCTAAAAATTGCTGCAGGTCAGGAACACTGCAGCGGGTGCTTTAAAAACAATATAAACTAGCAATCAGGAACGCCATGCAGAGCCGGCCCTGCGTACAGACATGGGTAGAACTGTCCCTTTTGTTAGTGTCAAAATCTGGCAGAGGCTAAAATAAAGAGAAGTGTACGGGCCTCATGCGGGAAATGGAAAAGCAACGTTGCTTCCTTTCGAAGGTAACCTTTAACAGTTTCAGATAATTGACAGTACTGGCCTCCGATGGGAAGGTCAGTTGAACTCCCCCCCTCACCTGGGCACCAGGGAGGCTGCTTAAGCCTTCTTTGCCACCTCGATCATCACCGCCCATCATGGACTTAATGTCCCAGCGCGCGGGGTGGGTGGAATCGCAAGGGCAAAAGCGTCCGGACAAAGAAAGTCAGACCCCAGTGGGAGGCCAAGGGGTGAAAATGACCCTTTGTGTCTGCGTTCCATGGACCCAGCATCGATGCCTAGCAGGGGGTGATGAGGACAAGGAGAGCCTCCATCTGGGTAGGAAGGGAGCAGAGGCCGCATCGGGCAGCTTGCCAAACCTGAATAAATAAGGCAACGGCCAACATGCAGCCAAACAAACGGCACGCAGCTGCCCACCTTCTAATCTGTTCAAGAAATTAGGGAACTAAGGGCTGTTTAGATAGGTCCAGCGTACATGCCCTATCAATATTTTAAACAAAAAGAAGTACGCTGTTCCTCAACATGTGCAAGTCAGACCTACAAAATGTAGGTCAGTGTGCAAGTACTGTCCCAGGCACCCAAGAAAAAGGGGGAAAGAACCCCTTTCGGAACTAGGGCCCTCACACACCCAGCATGCTAGGTGTCATGCTTCATCATATGGGCCTGCTCCTCGTCGGGTCGGCGCTGCAATACCCGACGGGCACCCATGAATGGGGCTCTTTGCCGGAGATCTTTTATTCCTGCCGTATGGGTGCCGTGGGTGTGAGGGGCCTAGTGTATGTGTAGATGTGTTGATTTAGTGAAATTAAAACAAGTAGGGAATCCTTTTAGAACAATTTTAATCTGGGGGGATCCCTGCCTGGTTAAAAATAAAGATAAGGAGAGGCGACTGTCAGGCTATCAAGAGTCAAGAGGCGCTCTGCTCCTAGATGGTCGACATGTTTCACGCCTATCTGTCTTAAGGATCAGGCGGCGTTTCTTCAGGACCGTGACTAAAACTATCTACAACTAATGGTGTATGCCACTAAATAATATAAAACTGTGGTTTGGTACCAATTTACCTACTACCACGAAGGTGCAGCATATTACCTGTGGGCAATGGGACAAACCTAAAATTGGTGAACATTTCGCCCCATCTGCTTCAGCACAAATAATGACATCTATATTAGGATGTCCGCTTCTATTAGAAGCCACGCAGCTCACCTACCCCTCGCGCTGAAGCCGGGATGGGTAGGTGAGCTGCGTGGCTGTTCCTGGAGAGAGAACGACATTTTTGTCTAGTGGAAGTTTTGACTGGGGGATGTTTTGATTCATCTTAAGGTAGTGCAGGGGATCCCCCCCAGATTAAAATTGTTCTAAAAGGATTCCCTACTTGTTTTAATTTCACTAAATCAACACATCTACACATACACTAGGCCCCTCACACCCACGGCACCCATACGGCAGGAATAAAAGATCTCCGGCAAAGAGCCCCATTCATGGGTGCCCGTCGGGTATTGCAGCGCCGACCCGACGAGGAGCAGGCCCATATGATGAAGCATGACACCTAGCTTGCTGGGTGTGTGAGGGCCCTAGTTCCGAAAGGGGTTCTTTCCCCCCCCCTTTTTCTTGGGTGCCTGGGACAGTACTTGCACACTGACCTACATTTTGTAGGTCTGACTTGCACATGTTGAGGAACAGCACCTTCTAATCTGACCCTGAGTACCGGTACTCTCCTTGACAGTGGAGAAGTGCCGGCCCATTTAAAGCACTGCTCTAACCCATGTAACACTGTTGGTTGGAGTGACTTTTTTTTTTTACAGAGTTTTATATAGCGCGTACTTGACCCGAATCGGGTATCAGAGCGCTTTACATAGCACCAGTTGCATTACATGAGGACACATTCATATATATATATTTTTGTTAGGCACTGGGAGATTAAGTGATTTGCCCAGAATCACAGGATGTTCAGCGTCATTGCCGAGATTCGAACCCAGTTCTCCAGATTCGAGGTCGACCGCCCTAGCTGTTAGGCCAACTCCTCTCCTGAGGCAGGAAAGAACAGACGGAGCTTGGAGAGTGGAGAAAACACAAACTAAGGAAACAAATATTCATAGTACTGCCAAACTAACATCAATGAAGGAGTGTTTCAGTAAAGTGTGTATTGTTCAGATAGTAAGGACGGTAATGATGAAGGCAGAAAGGGGTTAACGCGGTACCCCTGCATGCATGCTTAGACAGTGCTACCAGAATGAATGTATGACGGAATTCCGCATGCGTTTTTCACTCATGCCTTAGGAACTCCGTCATTTGAACGAATGTGTCTTTAGCATACATTTGTTCTGCACGCAAGTCGTTTTAATGACTTGCCTTAGGGGGGTGTGCTGGATATTGGAAGAGTTTAATTTACTATTCCAACTCCAGTCTGCGCAACAGTAGGGAAGGTATTGTACTTTAATTCCAACACCACTGCACCATTGCGCCCACCTAAAGCAAGCCGTTGTAACGACTTGCGTGCAGAACTAATGTGTGCTAAAGACAGTGGCGGCTCATGGTGGGAGTGCTGCGGGGTGGTGGGCGGGGCGGGGGAGGGGCAGGGTGAGGGGTAGTAAACTCCGGCTTACGGCCGAACAGAGTTAAGTAACTAAATAAATAAACAAAACGAATTATATTGCAGCGCTGCAGCACCGATTTGGCGTTGCAGCGCCGCAATGTAATTCCTTTTGTTTATTTATTTAGTTACTTAACACTGTTCGGCCGTAGTGCCGGAGTTTACTATCCCACACCCTGCCCCTCCCCCGCCCCACCACCCCCCAGCACTCCCACCAGGAGCCGCCACTGGCTAAAGACGCATTCGTTCTGCTGCCGGCGCTGTGAAGGCACAGCGTGATTCCGGCTTCGTCCTAAAGGACGTTTCCCCACCAGAATGACTGCACGACAAGAGCAGTATGAATAGGATTATTTCACGTGTTCCAGGTAGAACAGGACTAAAGTTTATTGGTTACATGAAAGGCCAATGTATGACAATAATTTCAGATGTGAGGACACCGTCATAGGATTCACTGAAATCAAAGTGCAAACCATGTTTGATTACTTTCTCTAAGAGAAGCTTAGAAATGATTAGCAACAACCAGATGTAAATTTTATGTCAAGACCAGAGGCTTCATATTAGGCATAAAAAAGAAATCAGATGTAAATTGTGCGTTGCATTCACAAAGAACGTTTCCGAAGGGCATAGCAAACATTTAAGAAAAGAAATGGCAAGCGGTTGTGTGAAATAAATGGTATTTAAAGATGTTGGGTTGCAAATAAAATATTTTTATGGAGTGGCACAGCTAAGTCAGTAACAAGGAAACAATAGAAAAAAAATCGACGAAGCAGTTTATATGAAGATTGTATTTATTTCAGTTTACATGATACTGAGATTATATGTGAAGGGCGCAAAAGAAGTTGTCTACCTAGATGATTGGCATTTCCGATTTGCCTGACCGACACGTCAAACACATTTGTGGGCGGCTAAAATGCCCGTCTGCCACAGCAAGTGACCTGAAGGAGGATGTGTGAAAACCCCAGACCCGGGGCTCAGTCTGGGAAGCACGGACCGAAGAAGAAGCGGAAAGCGCTCGCGGCCGTCAGAAATGGAGAACTGGACCCGCTAACTTGCACGTCACTCTAACTGTAGCGTGCGGACTCGAAGCGCTGTGGTCAGGTCTGCAGCTTATCTCTGACATGCAGTTTCAGCTGTTTCCTCTTGCCCCTCTCCATTCACGGTGTGTCTGAATCTGATGTCTGGCTCCCATGAGGCTGCGCTGAAGATCTCCGCTGTCAGCTTTATACCGTTTACCAAACAACAGAAATTTGAATATGCATAATCTTCCGTGCCTGGTTTGTTATTGGCTTTGCAAATGGGTACATTTTATCACCGGCCAATCAATTATTTTGCTAATTTCGACATTACTGTTTCTCGAAGCCTCTGAATAAAACAATAATTTTGATAAGAAAGAAATACATAACATCTGAACCAAGTAGTGGCAGCATAGGGGCAGCAGAGGTGACATTATGTACCGTTTGTACTATTGATGAAATCGCAGGTAGTGACATCAAATTAACTTTGACCCCGGAACTGGGACAATGTAATACATTTTATATTATCTTTATAGAAAACTACCTGCGGCTATACGTTTCGAATGATTTACAGCACACATAAAAACCATCTACTTACTCTGGCAAAGCTAAAAGTAAACTAACGCTTAGAAGAGCAGTTGATAAAGTGGGTAAAAGTGGATCATCACGTTTCTAAAATAGGCAAGAGTTTGCAGGTGGCAGGATGGCAGTAGTAACTTCTGTCTCAAACTAGCCTGAGTTGGCGCCTTCGATACTACAGCTCAAATCCTTGAGTAGAAGATGTTGCTTTGGCCCTCACTAGATCGGATGGAACTATGGAAATCATTTCCCCTGGGGTCTAAGAAAAGGTATGAGGAATTACATTTCTCTGGGTGGAGTGGTGTGCAGTTACAAAGTTAGTCAACGTGGCACTACTTTGCCTGCAGGTCAAATATCCCGAAAATAGTTTTTTTGCAAGAGATCTTTCCAGCAAAAACTTCACTTTCGGGCCGAATTTTTCAGAAAAAAATCAGGATTACCTGGGGTTTCACCACATTTTCAAAAATAAAAACCGTTGCCAACCTTACCCAAATTTCAGAGTAGGCAGAGTTTAAAAAACTTTCCAAAACTGTTGGAAGGGGAGTCCACTATTTGTGCGCACTCCTGATCTTTGGTTATTACTATAATACAGACTTTGATATTTGACAGATGCCACAGAGAATGACACAATTCGTACCAAACGCTTTGCATTTTAAGGGAGTTAGTAGTGACGGATTAGGAAGTGTGAGAGACAGGAGCGCATTTTTTACAATATGTGTTATGCTGGCAGCCGTGATTAGCTCTGCAGGTCCCTTTATCTGTTGGTACTTTATTTAATCAAAGAGAATCAACAAATGTGGATAAAAAGTGAGGGGGGATTGTCAGGATATACTGTGTTACAGTCCCCCTTTATGTGTTTGCCATTATGAGATGTCGATAGAAGAGTTTTACTGAGATGGACTGGGTTGTGACTGAAATGTTCCTTACATGGTGTACAGTCATGCTCCCCTGCCCCGGGTCCTCACCTGTGACTATCCGGTTTCCTGTTTTTGGCCCCAGACTCACAGTAATCTAGTGTGTGCCAAGGCCTGCACCTTTACATTAGTGGGGTCCTGGACCTGGAGTGGTGCACAAAACATGCCCTCATTTGTCTGACAGTGGACTACTCTCCCTGTCATTGGTTTAGCATGTAGAGTAGTGGTAGTAGTGCACTGTATTTTGTGAATCAGTAGTTGTGACCAGACATTTTTATCTGTGTCATAGAAATGGAGGCCTGTTGGCCCACTCATGTAAAGTTCACACTGATATGTGCTAAGCCACATTCTATCGCTAACATCCCAATGCATGTTTGTTTGTATGTATATGTGTGGCCTGTGTGGTGCATACATTTACCGGAGTAATGGAGGCCCGTGGGCTCCATTTTGGAAGCGTCTGGACTGTTCATTTGCACAAGATGAAGATGGGGTTGGTCCCCCGGGCAGTGGAAGTGCATTGCTGACATTCCTGTAGTTGAAGGAAGAAGACCTAGACACTGAAGAGGGAAGGAGAATTAAGACTCTTTAAAATCTAAAAGGTCCTTTTGCTGCAATGAGCTGCTGATTATTCTTCCAAAGTAGTGCCATTTGGTAGATGGTGGGATGAAGGGTAGGATTGCAGTCCCTGTTGATTAGCATGTGAAGTTTCCTGTAGGGGAGGCTAGCCTTTTTTCATTTCCCTGATCACAGAGTCGCTGTTGATAGGCAGGTGCAGAAAGCTTACACCTCTTTGTGCCTCTCTTATGGGTGCTCCAAACTGAAGATTGCCCTGCTGTGAGGTGCATCAGTCTACACAAAGATTAAGTTTGGAAGACATCTGGGAAGTGCATATGAAAGATGTAAAAAACCCAGAAATGTTCTGAGAGTGTAGACAGAAAATCCACATTCCTTGTCTACTTCATCTGTATAATAGTGGGATCTGCTGACCCACTTATGGTCCCAGTTCCAAGTTTTCTTTGACCAAGGAATGGGGTGCTCTCTGCTCTGAAGACCATCCAGAGGACTGATGTGCAACCAGAGCTGGTGTCTGCTTGACATCCAGGTTCCCAGAGGAGCGGGGACATGACCTGGAGTCTGAACTCGAAGGATGAGCTATTTACCTGTCCTGAAAAACTGGAGGCTGACCTGCCTGAGAAGAAGACGGAAAGGGCATGCAGACCCTGCAAGAGGAACTGACTGCCAGGCTAAACAGAACTAGATGACCCCTGAGTGCAGCATCTGTCTGCGCAGAGACTTGAGAGAGATGAACTGGCATTCTCCTGGATTGAATCGTTGAGTCTCTTGCCTGAAGAGGCTGCACCATGGCACTGCTGAAGTGTGCCGGGGAGGACTGTGCCACAGTGACCCTGAAGTGGCCTTACTGTGGTGCTGCTAAAGTGTGCTGAGAAGACAGTGCTGCTGTGACCATGAAAGTGGCCTGTACCATTGCACTGTCTTGAAGTATGCTTAAAGTGGGTTGGGCCTCTTTGACTCTGAAGAGACTGTGCTGTGGCACACTGAAGTGTGCTCATGCGGACAGCACATAGGTGACCCTGCAAGTGGCCTGTACCGAGGAACTATCCTTAAGCATGCCTGAGCAGACTGTGCTTCTGTGGCTCTGATTAGTTCTACCCAAAGCTGATAGTGCTGCTGTAAGTCGGGAAGTGGATCGAAGCAAACTGCACCTCCATAATGACTGATAAGACCAGTGTGGACCAAGCAGCTGTCCCATCACCATGAGTGGTGTCAATGCTGCATTGCCACCCTGAGAAGGGCCTTTGGTGGCACCATGATCTCTGAGCCTGCCCAACTCACCCTGCAACTGGAAGATGGCCTGAGAATGACTGGAGACTGCCAGTGATGCAGAAGACTGCTGCCAGCCACACTCCAAGTAGTGGTCTCTACAACTGCTGCTTCCATAGACAGGACCAGAGTGCCAACACTCTTGCAGTCAGCGCATCGTCTCAGAGGAGGGACCAGACACATGGTGCAGGTCTGACTGTGACCAATGAGAGAAAATGACTTGCATTGGTGAGATTTACACACTGGGACTGGTAGCTCCTAGTGAAATTGCACTGGCAGCAGGAGTATTACCTGTAAAAGTGGTGCATTGTCACAGGGTCCCTCTGGGATACAATGGGCATGGCAGATTCCTTTTGCAAAGGAAAAGGTGGTGTCAACTATTGGGTAGCTGCAGAGTTGAGCCAACTGGCATGGGGTGCTTCTGCATAAAGGCCTCCGCTGGGATCTGGAGCAGAAGCAGCCTGCGGGCAACAGAATAAAGCACTCATGATCGAGGCAAAAGCCAGGATGTGGATAACGCATGAGCCGGCCTTATTCAGTGGCTTCCCTCGCTGGTTGCCCCAACCCTGCAGATACTCAACAGGTGACACTGCCTTTTCCTTTAAAATGAGTCCACCATGCCCACTGCACCACAGAGAGGCCTTGTAAGAACATACCACTTTTACAGGTATTACCTCTGCTGCCAATAAAATTACCCTAAGAGTTATGTATTTCCCCTCACAATCCATTTTATTGTTTCCCAGCTCCCCCTCAGGTTCCCTACATTAAGAGTCCTGATGATAATTCTATATTGTACAAAGGGATCAAAACGCCATTGACCCATAACACAGACCCTATATGTATTGTTTCATTTGAACTAAACGGGCCGTGTTCTTGTTTACCAGATACACACATTGATCACCTTATTCACATGCTTGCATCACACTGAAAAGAACACCAATAATGTTTTTTGTCACTGGCACCCATCATTTATTGTTATTTGTATGTTCTTCATTAAATTAGATGATGATTATCAAATAATATTGCTCTCATTAATTAGGGACTGTTAGACCTGGCACCATTGGCATGGGTCTCCCTTCCATTTTTCGCTGTTGTCCCCCCTGTTTTTGCTGGTGTTAGATGCTCTGGGCGCTGTGCCACTGCCCTTCGGTGCCACAGCGCGAATGCTCCCTGTGTAAATATGACATGTGAATTGGTATATCCATGATTGGCTTATTTGGTTTACCTGTTAGTCCCTAGTAGCGTGGCCTGTGTGTGCCCAGGGCTGGTAAACCAAATGCTGCTGGTGGGCCTGCAGCGCCGGTTTGCGCCACCCACAGAAGCAGCTTGTAAATTGTGTCTCAGACCTGCCACTGCAGAGTCTGTGTGCAGTCCAGAACTGCCATCTTGGCTGTGAAGTGCACCCACTTCCCAGCCCCTGAACCTTCCCTTGGCATCATGTAAGTCGCCCCTCTGGCAGGGTGCATTGTATGTGTAAGGTAGGACATGCCTTGGTATGTGTAGCATGTCCTGGTAGTGACTTACACCCAATTTCGTTTTCACTACTGTAAGGCTACCTGTTCCCCATAGGCCAGAATGGGCAATTTTGACTATTACATTCTATAGTCCTAACTGAACCCAGGAACATGGTAGAAAAACAAATTTAGTATGCCTGAGCTCAGAATATTAAAATACATCTTTTAGTGAAGTGTATTTTTATATTCTGTGTTTGAAAATACCACTTTTAGAAAGTAGGTATTTTCTTGCCCAAGCCTTCCAGTGTGCTCTGCTGTTATGTGTATTGGCTGTCTGGTTTTGGAAGGACAGGGCAGGCTGAGTCAGACCTGGGTTGAATAGAGAGATCCGTAGTTGGAGTATGGGGAGGGGTAGCTCCTTGACCTGAATAGGGCTGTGCCTGACAAGGTGAATGCTGGCTCCACCTCCTACTGTGCATTTGATAGCAGACCCCCTCTTTCTGAAAGGAAGGATGCAGCCTGGTAAACAAAGTGCTCCAGGACTGAGCAGAACTGGTTCTGGCTGGGCTCAGTGACTTGTAGCCTCTGAGAACAAAGACTTTTGGGGTATTAATATCTGTGCCAAAAACCCCTACAAGTGTGTTGCTCCTGGACATCAAGACGAATCTCTGTCCGTGTAACTGAAGGAATCTGCAGGAGGTGACTATCCTTGTGCTTGTGCTTGTGTGATGATTCTTGGATTGGCCTGCAGTGGTTACCATTGGACTTGGAAGGAGAGGGAAAAGGACTTTGAGAGAACTTTTATTAATCTTGCTAAAGCAATCACCCAAGAGCTAGGAGAGAGCTAGCCTCCTGTTGAAGTCTCAGGCACATCAGACTTCACCACCAGCCTCCTGATTCCTCCCAGCGAGGATTTCTATCTGCAAGTGAGGCTCCTGTGAGTTCCAGGGCCTCTAGTTCTATTACGGAGAAGAGAGTGCTGAAATCGTCGCTAACGCACGTTTGCGAGCCGTCGCAGCCGAAAGCGCCCGGAAAATCATCGCGCTGCTGCCGCCGAGTGCTCGCAACCAAAGATCGACTCATCGCACCGAGATCATCGCTTCACGACATCGCGGCGCAGACGCCGGGCGTCCGCCATTTTCATCGCATCGCATCAGGATCGTCGTCTCGCCTCCTCCCTTGCGGCAAGGAGTCATTGCACCAATGGTCTAGCGTGCAGAAGTTTGTCGCATCGTCTCCACACGCATCAGCAGATCGGCGCATCATCCTCCCTCGCGGCAAGGATTTATCGCATCGCCGGCCTCGCGTGCAGCAATTCATCGCTACAGCTTCTTTGCGACAATTTGTTGACTTTGCTACGAAATCCAGGTACTTTGTAAGTAAAAGGGTCGCAGAAACCACTGCTTTGAACTGAACTCCTCTTTGCGCACTTGAACTATTTTTGCAGCATTTCAAGAGTGATCCTATTTGACAGTATTGTGGCTTTTTATCGTTATTGGTCTTGTGCTAAGTCTATATATAAAGATACTTATTTTTTATAACTACTTGTGTGGTGTCCCTTTGTAGTGTTCCTCACTGTGTTACTGTGTATGGTCATAGATGCTTCACACACTGCCTCTGAGATAAGCCTAGCTGCTCGTGCTACGTTACCACAGGGTTGAGCAGGGGTTATCAATGGGTGTGGCCCTCTTACCCTGACTTAGGAAGAAGGGTCCCTACTTGGACAGTGGCCAGCCACTGCCAACTAGAGACCCCCATTTCTAACATTGGTGGACAGCGATGAGGATCTGGACTTGCATTTATGATCGCATACAGTAATTATAGTGTACACTACTAGTGAGTGCAGACCATAACGCAACCACATACGTTCTTGAGGTTTTTTGATTCTATTTTTGATTAATATTGCCAGTTATTGCTACAATGGGCAAGCCCCGATCCAATGCCTTGGAGGATCTCTCCTTGGAAGAAGAGAAATTAGAAACCTAAAATGCCAAGCAGCTCAAATATTTTTGCAAACGCTTCACAGTCCCTATCACAGGTCTCACTAGAAGGGAGGAGTATTACAAGGCGCTGAAGGCCTGGCTAGAAGCCAGGGATGCCCCTAAGAATATGGGAGAGCCTGTGGAGGGGGAAGAGAATGCAGGAGAGCAGCAGGGTGAAGTAGTAGATTTGGTGGGAGATAAAGCAATTTCCATCCCGGGCACTAGTGTGTCCGCCAGGGGTCTGTCTCCAGAAGAGATGGAGGACAGGGAGAGAGATAGGTGGCATAATATGGAGATGGCTAAGCTTAGAATGGATGGTCAGAGGGACCTAGAGAACAAGAAGTTAGAATTCGAGATTATGAAAATGAAACTTGAGCATGAGAGAATATTGAGGGAGTTGGAGATTAAAGCAAAGAGTGTAGAGATCTCCCCTCTGGTGGCAGCATACCTGTAGTGCATCCTGAAAGCAGGGTGTATATACCCAAGGAGGTTATTAAGGATTTCCACAAAAGTGAAGATATTGGGCAATGGTTTGCAGCTTATGAATTAGCCATGGTGTCCCACCGGCTCCCTGAGAAGGATTGGGGAGCGGGGTTGTGGGGACGCTTTGTGAGTGAGGGGAGGGATACCTTGTTGGACCTACCCCCAGAAAGTAGGATGGTTTATGCCCACATGAAGGAAGCTTTGATGACCCGCTATGGTGTGACCCCTGAGATGTATAGGCAGAGGTTTAGGACCTGCAAGAAGCTAGAGGGTACCACGTGGGTTGAATATGTGTCTTTTTTTTGCAGAGCAATGGAACGCTGGGTAAAAGGTAGCAAAGTAGAAACTTTTGAGCAGCTTTATGATTTGATTGCATGGGAGCATTTATCTAGTAACTGTTTTCCTGAGCTACGCCAGCACCTGATTGATTGCAAGCTGACTAACCCTAGGAAGCTTGCTGAGGAGGCGGACCGCTGGGTGAGCACCCGGGTTCGCAAGGGTCCAGTGGGAGACTTCGCCAAAGGTGGGCAGGGTCCCCAGCAGAGAAGTGGGGGGGACAGGGGTAAACCGAGGTAGTTCCAAAGAGGGCCCCAAAGTAATTCCCAAGGGAACCAAGCAGTGGTGTCCCAGCCGCTCCAAGAGAAGAAGCCAGTGCCCCCGACAGGTAGGCCTGTTCAGAAGGGGCCCCTTACTTGTTATAAGTGTGGTCAAGTGGGCCACAGATACTATGATCCCCAGTGTCCTCAGAGGGATACTAGTGCACCACCCCGCCAGCTTGCTAGTGTAGCCCTGGGAGGGGAGGAGATGGGTGCCCAAGGTGGGTGGGATCCCGTAGAGTTGACCCTTGTCTCATTAGGAGACTTTGAGATGGCCCCTAAGCCTGCACTGCCTGATAACACTAAAAAGTACAGGCAGTGGGTGACCATCAATGGCCATAGAGTGGAGGCTCTAAGAGACACAGGAGCCAGTGTAACTGCTGTCAGCTCCTGGTTGGTGCCCAAAGAGCAGGTTGTCCCCCATGCATTCTACCCAGTAGTGTCCGCAGACAACTCAGAGAGCCAATGTGAGGTGGCTCAGGTTCCCTTTGAGTGGGGGGGGGTCTCAGGAACTCTTCAGGTGGCTGTGAGGCCCGCCATGCCTGTAGACTGTCTGTTGGGCAACGATTTAGAGAACTCCCCGTGGGTTACGGTGGAGAGGAAATCTCACTTAGAGATGTTGGGTCTGCCTGAGTGGGCGTGTGCTACCACTCGGTCCATGGCAGCCAAGGAGGGTGTTGAGAAGGACCTGGAGCCTGCGAGTATGGCCCAGATCCCTGCCTTAGAGAGAAGGGGCAGAGGGCGTGGGGAGCCGGCCCCCTTGGTTCCCACGGCCCAGTAGGGAGCAGACCCTGAGGGGGATGCCCTGGAGCCTACCGGGGAGCAGATCGCCGAACTGGGGGACCTGCCTGAGCTGACCCATTGGCAGCAGGAAGGGGGGCCCACTTGGGATTAATTTTGTGGGCAGCAAAGAGTTTGCCCCTCTCTTGAGGGTATGCGGCGACAGGCTGCAGCCCAGGCAGCAGGTGACATGTCTGGTTCACATCTGATTTATTGGGAGAACAGTCTCCTGTATAGCGAGCCTAAGGCTGCTGAGCCGGGGTCAGCCCGTGTGCTGGTGGTACCCGAGTGCTTCAGAGCCTTCCTACTGGGGTTGGCTCACGACATTCCATTGGCAGGACATCTGGGGCAGACCAAGACCTTTGAGAGGCTGGCCACCCACTTTTATTGGCCCTAGATGCGCAAGAGCAGGACAGGACATGTGAGACTTGCTAGGCAAGTGGGAAGAGTGGGGGGAAGATCAAGGCCCCACTCCAGCCCTTTCCAGTTGTTAGTACCCCATTTGAGCGAGTGGGCATTGACATTGTGGGGCCTCTGGACCCCAAGACAGCCATGGGCAACAGGTTCATCCTGGTCTTGGTGGACCATGCCACCCGGTACCCCGAAGCCATCCCGCTCAGGACAGTGACGGCCCCGTGGTGGGATTTTCTCCCGTGTGGGGCTCCCCAGAGAGGTGGTGTCTGACAGGGGGACCAACTTCATCTCCCAGTACATGAAGTCTCTGTGGAAGGAGTGTGGGGTAACTTATAAGTTCACCACTCCTTACCACCCCCAAGGTAATGGTCTGGTTGAAAGGTTCAACCGGACCTTGAAAGGCATGATCATGGGCCTAGAGGAGCCCCTGAGGCGTAAGTGGGACGTCCTCTTGCCATGCCTGTTGTTTGCCTACCGTGAGGTGCCACAGAAGTCCTTAGGGTTCAGTCCCTTTGAACTGCTCTATGGCCATCCGGTAAGAGGACCTCTGAGTCTGGTCAAAGAAGGCTGGGAGCAATCTCCCAGGAAACCTTCCCAAGATGTATTTAGCTACATGTTGGCCTTCAGGAACCAGACTCTGCGTTTCAGAAAAATTGCTTAAGCAAATCTGGAAGCCAGCCAGGAGGAAATGAAACGTTGGCATGACCAGAATGCCACTCTGGTCGAGTTTCAACCTGGTCAGAAGGTTTGGGTACTGGCCCCAGTGGAGCCTTGTGTGCTCCAAGATAAGTGGACCGGTCCATTTGAGGTGGTGGAGCACAAAAGTCCAGTTACCTACTTGGTGGACTGTCAATCTCCCAGGAACCCCTTGCGGGTCCTGCATGTGAACCGCCTGAAGCCCCACTTTGAGAGGTTTGAAGTGGGCATGCTTCTTGCCACAGATGCTGGGATGGAGGAGGAGAGTGAGCCTCTTCCTGACCTCCTGTGTGCAGGAGAGAAGGATGGGTCAGTGGAGGGTGTGATCCTCTCCACCACACTGACCCCTGAGCAGCAGAGAGATTGTCACCAACTGTTGGGGCAATTTTCTGATTTGTTCTCCCTGGTGCCTGGTGTCACTGATTGGTGCATCCATGAGGTAGACACCGGGGACAGTCCTCCTGTCAAGCACAAGGCTTACAGAGTGACTGACAGGGTCAGGGCTTACATTAAGGAGGAGGTCTCCAAAATGTTTGCCCTAGGGGTGATTGAGTCCTCTAGCAGCCCCTGGTCCAGCCCCGTGGTCTTGGTACCAAAAGCTGCGACGCCTGGTGCCACCCCTGAACTTAGGTTCTGTGTGGACTACCGAGGTCTCAATTCGGTCACGAAGACCAACGCGCACCCCATCCCCAGAGCTGATGAGCTCATAGATCGGTTAGGGGCTGCCCGGTACCTCAGCACGTTTGATCTGACATCTGGGTACTGGCAGGTCGCCTTAACTGATGGGGCAAAGGAGAGGTCAGCATTCTCCACACCAGATGGGCACTACCAGTTCCGTGTGATGCCCTTTGGGATGAAGAATGCCCCTGCCACCTTTCAGAGGTTGGTCAACCAGGTGTTGGTTGGGCTGGAGGATTTCAGTGCCGCCTACCTGGATGACATTGCAGTGTTTAGTTCCTCCTGGGAGGACCACTTGCGCCACCTCTGGGAAGTGTTGATGGCACTGCGCAGAGCAGGCCTCACAATCAAGGCCAGTAAGTGCCAGATTGGGCAGGGTTCTGTGGTGTACTTGGGACACCAGGTTGGGAGTGGCCAGGTGGCGCCCCTGCAGCCCAAGATTCAAACCATCCTGGCTTGGGAGCCCCCAAGGACCCAGACCCAGGTGAGGGCCTTCTTAGGACTCACGGGTTACTACAGGAGGTTTGTCAAGTGGTATGGCAACATTGTTGCACCCTTGACTGAGCTGACTTCCAAGAAGCTGCCAAAGATTGTGAACTGGACTGACACCTGTCAGAAAGCCTTTGATGCCCTCAAGACTGCCATGTGTTCAGCACCCGTACTCCAGGCGCCCAATTTTGCTAAGGAATTTGTTGTCCAGACAGACGCTTCAAAGCATGGGGTGGGGGCCGTTCTGTCACAGATAAATGAGGAGGGACTAGACCAACCTGTAGCCTTCATCAGTAGGAGGTTACTTCAACAGGAACAGAGGTGGAGTGCAATTGAGCGTGAGGCATTTGCTGTGGTCTGGGCACTGACGAAGCTGAGACCATACCTGTTTGGGACTCACTTCCGGGTTCAGACAGACCACAGGCCCCTCAGATGGTTGATGCAGATGAGGGGTGAGAATCCCAAGTTGTTGAGGTGGTCCATTTCCCTACAGGGTATGGACTTCACGGTGGAACACCGCCCTGGTACAGAACACGGCAATGCTGATGGTCTGTCCAGATTTTTCCGCCTTAGTGATGAGAACTTCCAAGGGGATGGGTAGTTCTCCCCACATTTCAGCTGGAGGGGACACGTGTTAGACCTGGCACCATTGGCGTGGGTCTCCCTTCCATTTTTCGCTGTTGTCCCCCTGTTTTTGCTGGTGTTAGATGCTCTGGGCGCTGTGCCACTGCCCTTCGGTGCCACAGCGCGAATGCTCCCTGTGTAAATATGACATGTGAATTAGTATATCCATGATTGGCTTATTTGGTTTACCTGTTAGTCCCTAGTAGCGTGGCCTGTGTGTGCCCAGGGCTGGTAAACCAAATGCTGCTGGTGGGCCTGCAGCGCCGGTTTGCGCCACCCACAGAAGTAGCTTGTAAATTGTGTCTCAGACCTGCCACTGCAGAGTCTGTGTGCAGTCCAGAACTGCCATCTTGGCTGTGAAGTGCACCCACTTCCCAGCCCCTGAACCTTCCCTTGGCATCATGTAAGTCGCCCCTCTGGCAGGGTGTATTGTATGTGTAAGGTAGGACATGCCTTGGTATGTGTAGCATGTCCCGGTAGGGACTTACACCCAATTTCGTTTTCACTACAGTAAGGCTACCTGTTCCCCATAGGCCAGAATGGGCAATTTTGACTATTACATTCTATAGTCCTAACTGACCCCAGGATCATGGTAGAAAAACGAATTTAGTATGCCTGAGCTCAGAATATTAAAATACATCTTTTAGTGAAGTGTATTTTTATATTCTGTGTTTGAAAATACCACTTTTAGAAAGTAGGTATTTTCTTGCCCAAGCCTTCCAGTGTGCTCTGCTGTTATGTGTATTGGCTGTCTGGTTTTGGAAGGACAGGGCAGGCTGAGTCAGACCTGGGTTGAATAGAGAGATCCGTAGTTGGAGTATGGGGAGGGGTAGCTCCTTGACCTGAATAGGGCTGTGCCTGACAAGGTGAATGCTGGCTCCACCTCCTACTGTGCGTCTGATAGCAGACCCCCTCTTTCTGAAAGGAAGGATGCAGCCTGGTAAACAAAGTGCTCCAGGACTGAGCAGAACTGGTTCTGGCTGGGCTCAGTGACTTGTAGCCTCTGAGAACAAAGACTTTTGGGGTATAAATATCTGTGCCAAAAACCCCTACAAGTGTGTTGCTCCTGGACATCAAGACGAACCTCTGTCCGTGTAACTGAAGGAATCTGCAGGAGGTGACTATCCTTGTGCTTGTGTGCTGTTTCTTGGATTGGCCTGCAGTGCTTACCATTGGACTTGGAAGGAGATGGAAAAGGACTTTGAGAGAACTTTTATTAATCTTGCTAAAGCAATCACCCAAGGGCTAGGAGAGAGCTAGCCGCCTGTTGAAGTCTCAGGCACATCAGACTTCACCACCAGCCTCCTGATTCCTCCCAGCGAGGATTTCTATCTGCAGGTGAGGCTCCAGTGAGTTCCAGGGCCTCTAGTTCTACTACGGAGAAGAGAGTGCTGAAATCGTCGCTAACGCACGTTTGCGAGCCGCCGCAGCCGAAAGCGCCCAGAAAATCATCGCGCTGCTGCCGCCGAGTGCTCGCAACCAAAGATCGACTCATCGCACCGAGATCATCGCTTCACGACATCGCGGCGCGGACGCCGGGCATCCGCCATTTTCATCGCATCGCATCAGGATCATCGCCTCGCCTCCTCCCTCGCGGCAAGGAGTCATCGCACCAACGGTCTAGCGTGCAGAAGTTTGTCGCATCGTCTCCACACGCATCAGCAGATCGGCGCATCATCCTCCCTCGCGGCAAGGATTTATCGCATCGCCGGCCTCGCGTGCAGCAATTCATCGCTACAGCTTCTTTGCGACAATTTGTTGACTTTGCTACGAAATCCAGGTACTTTGTAAGTAAAAGGGTCGCAGAGACCACTGCTTTGAACTGAACTCCTCTTTGCGCACTTGAACTATTTTTGCAGCATTTCAAGAGTGATCCTATTTGACAGTATTGTGGCTTTTTATCGTTATTGGTCTTGTGCTAAGTCTATATATAAAGATACTTATTTTTTATAACTACTTGTGTGGTGTCCCTTTGTAGTGTTCCTCACTGTGTTACTGTGTATGGTCATAGATGCTTCACACACTGCCTCTGAGATAAGCCTAGCTGCTCGTGCTACGTTACCACAGGGTTGAGCAGGGGTTATCAAAGGGTGTGGCCCTCTTACCCTGACTTAGGAAGAAGGGTCCCTACTTGGACAGTGGCCAGCCACTGCCAACTAGAGACCCCCATTTCTAACAGGGACCACTGTTTTTTTTAAATAAAGGGTCCAGTTTGGAGAGCCATAGTAGGAAGGACCAAAATACATCAGAGACAAATGACCCCATGCCTCGCGGCTGAGGCCATGGACCTTAGAATGGTGTCTGACAGACTGCATCATTGTCATCCATTTTGTTATTATAGGATTTCAGTGCTCAAAGTATGTGACTAATTAGGACCTGCTAGGTGGACTATGTTAGGGTCCTCCGGTGATCAACAATTTGTGGCATTTCACTTTGGTTTTGACATCCCTGTCTGATTAGTACTGAGTGATTATGTAAGCGGGTTGGTAAAGGCTGTATCTGTGCTACTCTGTTGCCTGCAAGGTTCAACAGGTCCTTTCTTATATTATATGCCTATCCTGGGGAGGATGAGTGCTAAGGTAATAAATTGGTGTATGATATCATATGGTGACATGGATTATATAAAACTGATAATGAGAGGCTCGTCATAAAGACTAGAGTAGCTCTCCTCCGTCTTGTGGTAAGAGGTGAAAGGTAGGGTAGACATTCTTAATTATATGGCTTATCGTTAGAGTCCCATGTGTCATTACGCAAGTTTTAGGTCTTCAGGTACAGCATGGCAGTGGATCCCTCTAGTATTGATTCGAGTGGCATATTTTATGTTTGGGCTAGCATAATTATTATATCCCATCCATACGTCGAAGTCATTGAGAGGTTATGTTTCGCGGAGCTCGTCAGTTTTGACCAGGGGCATTTGTCTGTCCTCTTGACATGGTGTGTTGGTTGGAACTGTTCCATAACTCTGGACTATGCTTATATTGCTAGACTGGTTATCAATCTAGGTTCTATCCAAGGGAAAGCAAGTGATGCAATTATCGTGGGAAAAATACATGATTTTCACCTCTTTTCTGAACTTTAAATGCTACTGAATGCTTAAAATCTTGACTGGCAATGAATTGCAGAGCTTTGTGGCTTGTTCAGAGAAAGCGGAACTTCACATGGATTTCTTATTGTAAGGTTGTATGATGATTTATTGTGCTAGCCTGGAGCGCAGGGTCCTGTTTTGTATGTATTGTTTAAATATAATTTGTATCTATACTGGTCGTTTCCTTGAAGGCTCAGTGGACAACTCAGAGTGCTTTGAACATTGATCATCAAGTTATAAGTAGTAGCAAAGTGTTTGCAAGACTAGCGCCATGGGGTCTCTGAATTGAAGATAGAGGAAGAATCTTGATGCAGCATTTTGGGCTTGTTAAATTTTGTGTATGATTGAGAAGGTGGGCCAAGGTAAAAGGTATTGGCATAGTCAAGCTTGGAGATCATAAGAGTGATGATAGCTTGTAGTGTTTGTTGGAAAACAAGGTATGGAAAGATACATTACAGAATTTACATTGTGAAGAAGGTCATCATTGTAACCTCATTGGCATGTGCTATCAGGAATATATCTGAGCACATGGCACCCGTATGTGCCTCATAAGTCTTCAACTAGCTGATAGGGCATCAAGTTGCTTAGGCCATATGTCTATAGGCTGGGTTGTGCCATTGTTCACTTGTCATGATCTCTGTTTTTATGGAGTTGAGCTTTAGGTGGATAATCATCATGCATTCAAGCCACAGAGACAATCACCACATCTGGACTTGTAGATTTCTTCAGGGCCACCTGTTTTTAGAATGATTAGTGCACCACCGGCCTAGTTGCAACATGTCAGGTTGAACATCTGATGCAGTCCAGTAATCGGCCTAGATAGACGTTCAATATAAGAGGAAAGATGATTGACCCCTGAGGGATGCCAGAGTATTGGGGGTGAATGGCGTATACAAAAGTTGACCTGAAAACCAAGCTCTGTCTGTCTTTTAGGTATGAGCAATCCATTTCAGGGCGTTTTCATGTATGCCAAGATGATAGAGTCTGTGTAGTAGCATCTGGTAGGGAACAGTGTCACATGTTGCTGATAATTCCAGAAGCAGTAAGGCAACCATATTGCTGTTGTCCACTATGAAGTTTTGGTTGTCCCCTATGGATATAAGGGCTGAAGATGAGCCTCTACCTTGTTAGAATCCACATTTGTTGATCCATCATCAAGTTACTTCCTCAGTAAAATTGGAGAGTTGATTTACAATTGATCTTTGAATACTTTACCTAGGAATGGATTATTGCAGGTGGGACGTGATCCTTCTTCTTGAGGAGTGGTCTAATGTAAGAATGTTTTTAACTTAGTTGGAAAAGATCCTAGTTCCAAGGAGCTTTTTAATTAATCTTCTAACTACTTCTCCTGCATATTTTTTGCTAAGGATATCTTTGAAGATGTTTCAGGGACTAGGTCTGAAAGTGATCACGATAACCTTCTTGTGTTAACAATCTTGTGGAATTGTTTATCAGGCAGAGTGTTGAAGGTGGGGGGAGACAGGAGATGGGTGTTTTCCATCATTTCCATGGTGCTGTCATTCATATGAGGAGTGTTAGTTGTTTTCTTCTTGAGGTAATTTTCTATCTTTTCAATTTTTGAGATCAGTTTCTCAGGGATTTTCTTTTGCAGAAGGTTTGTGATTGTGTGGTTCGCACTTCGGATTGCCGAATTTTGCTAGAATTTTCAGGAGTTCCTTTGATAGGCAGTGAGCTTCAATTATGCATGTGGAAAAGTGTTGTCTTTTTGCGGTTCTAATGGCTTCTTTGTAGGTTGTGCTTTAGCAGTGGAAGCATGAGTTTGTCATAATCATCCCTTGTTTTCCTCAACTTCCATTGTAGGATGCTGAGTAGCTTTTTAATCTTACTGATTTTGTCATAAATCAACATGGTCGTCTTCTTGGGATAACTGTGGGAGTGGTTTACATCCAGAGGAAGCATGTTGCAGAATGTCAAGAACTTCTAGGATGTATTTTTGGGGTAGTTTAGTTTGGTATTGGTTGCTGTGTCTAGTAAGGTGCCCTTAAAGTTTGTATCTGATAGAGACATCTAGCCGCAGATTCCTTAACTTAGACTATCCCCAGGCGTCAGACTGGATCCGGAACAAATCTTCAGCAGTACCTCTGCGTGCCGGGAGACGGCGTCGCACGGCTCTGTCCTGACGTCGTCCACTGAGAGTTGGTTTATAGATCAAGAGTATGGAGCAAGCCAAGGTTGGAGTGGGGTGACATTTTACTCTCAAAGATCCAGCCACTTATGGTGAAGTCTTCAATGTGAGAAATTTGTTACAATTTCTTGTGGATGATTGCTACTCTACCTCCAATCTTGCTGATAGGACTTTTGTTGTTGATGTTGTATTGTTGGCTTCATGGCATGTTGATAATTAGTTCTAACATAATCATATTTTTGTGATGAAAGTGAGGTCGATACTGCTTTTTAAAGTAGGGTGAATATGTAGTGATGATTCTTGTTCATGAATCTTGCCTTGAAAAGCAGGCACCTAGGCTGCTGGATCTTTGTCCTCTTCTGATGATGCATCTATGATGTGGGACCAAGTGTAGAAGGAGGAGGGAGGTTATGGGGATATGGATGGGAGTCAACAAGGGGTGCTCGGGCAGTAGCCTTGGAAGGATTGGAGAGCCGGCTTGTGAATTGGGGAACCCAGCTGCGGAAGGAAGAGAAAGGGCATGGGGGTATGTCTAGGCGTCAAAGCATAGGCTGGCCTGGTTGTAGTCTGAGGTAAGATTTTAGAGTGGGTGTGTGGGTAGGGAAACCAGGTGTAGAAAAAGTAGGGGTTTTATGGTTGGTGGCAATGGGTGGGCTGCGCTGGCTCTAGCCAGAGGTAGCATTGGTGAGCAGGCTTGTGGGTTAGGGAACTAAGATGTTGAAGGAGAAAAGATGGCATGGGGGTATGGGAGGGGTCAAAGGATGTTCTGTTTTAGCAGTAGCTTGAGGTAGCAGTGGAAGACGGACTTGTGGGGTAGAGAACCCTATGCATTAGTGGGGTGGGTATGATTTTGGAGGCCATTTGAGGTCTTCCTTTGGATGCGTTTTCTTAAGTTAAATTATTCCCCAGACCTAGTAATAGTTTTTCTCATCCTGTGGATGTAAATGAGGTTTATACCCAGGAGTGCTAGTCAGCACCAGCCAGTAACAGTTGTTCCCTGCAGTGATGACTGGTTGCTTAGCTGAAGGTCGTAAGTTAGAGTGGCAGATTTTCTGGTCCTCTGAGGTTTCCAGACCTTAACAGGCCCAAACAGGCAGCACCCTCAACCTGTTGCTCTTTATCTGGAAACCCCGGGTGGATGCCTGAAAGTTAAGTAGGAGGAAAGGACCCATTGGTTAGGTGACTTAGTGACTTGTGTCCAATGCACGCCCTCACACTAGCATTCCTGTGACCTGGGTCCAATGGGAGCCCTACCACTAGCAGTTAAGTAACCTGGACCAATGGGAGCCTCAACCCTAACAGCCAGGTGACCTGGTCCAAATTAAGCCGTAACCCTAGCAGTCAGGTGACTTGAAGAATACAAATCCTAACCTCTGGGACCTTTGGCATCCATAACCCTAACAGTCAGTTGACCGTGGTCCAATGGGAGCAAAAAACTAAGCAATTAGGTGATCTAGACCAATGGGAGCCCTACTATTCATAGACTGGAAGGGTTAATGCAAGACCAGATCTAAATTGTGATACACACAGCTGCCTGAGTAGAGTCCTGTTGCTAAGAAAATCTTTCTTGCTTGTAAGGGCCAGGTGGAGAAATGGGGGAAATCGGTACCAAGCCGTTCCAAATGTTCAAAAATATGTTTTAAACACACTGCAGTCAACACAGTTTTTTTTGGTATTTGTAAATAAACTCTAAATTGTGCGGAACAGAAGTCCTAGGTGGCACAGTGAAAATAAACCTCTTTGGAGCGGGACCTGCTTCTTCAAGATCATGCAGTCAAACTGAGTACAGCATTCCTTTGCAGAACACCAACACTCTAATATGGTGCCTGCAGGGCTTACACTTTAGGCCTACCTGAGGCTGTGGGAGGGTGAGAAAGAGGCATCCCTGGTGGTCAAAAGACTTGGTCAATATCAGAACCCATGCTGCATATCTGATTCATTGGTTTATAAACCCCAATTTCTAAACTGTGGTGCATTTATTTAGATAATTAAAACTCAAAAACCAAATAAAGTTGGTTTTATACTGAAACTGAATTTTAAAGCTGCCACAAACATTCTACCAGCAACCAAAACCCAAACCACTGAACCATCACAGCATATTAAAGGAAACAATAACATCCTGCAACCACACCTTTAACAATTATGTGATGTTCGAAGATTCAGATCATGCAGATGACAGTCAAACATGTTTGCGCTCTGCATAGGGAAGGATTCAACAAATATAACTTCTGCATGCACCCAAGGTATACTCGAAGGAAGGCAACTTGCAAATGGTCAGTAGCACTTAGAGACCCATGCCTCTTTCGCTCTCCAATACCCACTTAGATAGTGATGCTTGCAAATATCGTCTAATATATGTGGAATTATCCAAAAGCATTTGTACCTGTTTTTGGTGTTAAGTGTAAGTTGCACTTTGACTCTTTCGATGTCTATACTCAAGGGTGTGGATCGCCAGATGGCTTAGTAGTGTAGTCAGTGGCGGTGCGTCCATTGGGGGCATTGGGGCGTTGCCCCACTAAGCACCGTCACGCTAAAATAAAATTTAATTGCCACCAACTTCATTAAAAGTAAAAAACAAAGTCTGCTGAATACGCTACCCGCTACCGGGACACGCCCGACTCGAGGCAAGCGGACGGCGCTGAAGGGGTGGGGCTGCAGCAGCTTGAGTGACAGACTCAGCGCAGCACTATTAGCGCAGCTGCAGCAGTAGTGCGCATGTCCGTTTTGGGCTGGTCATTTTTATGACCAGCCCGAACATGCGCACACTACTACCTTCCCGCAGAGCGACTGGCGAGGGAGGGACCCAAGGGTGCTTCATACGGCAGCCCCCGGGTCTCATAATGGGCGGTGAGTAACCCTGCTCTTAGCCAATCCTGGCACTGCAAGCAGCGCCAGGATTGGCTGAGACACCGCGCAGCCTGAGCCTGAGGGCAGGCATAACAGTATTGGGTGCCGCGCGTTGGTGGTGGCACTGCTGCAGCCGCACTTGTATGGCCAGTCACTGTGGCTTATTATGTGAAGCCATGCAGTAGTGATTGGCCATTTCGTTCCTACGTCGCAGCGCAGCAGTTACGTCACCGCACCACACGACACACCATACAGACGACCTCGTGCCGGTGTCTACTGCGTAAGGTGAGCTATAGGTTTGACGGGTGAGCTGTAGGTTTGACGGGTGAGCTTTAGGTTTGACGGGTGAGCTGTGTGGTGAGATTGGGTATTGGATCTGTGAAGCGAGACTGGATTGATCCCACAATCACTGGGGCGAGCAGCGGGGTGAGGTAGTATGAGAGATATGTTGGGTGAAATGTGGGACAGCAGGGTGGGTTAATCTGGTGTATGAGGTAAGCGAGGTAGCTTGATTCTTGGGGTGCTGCGGGAGACCGCAGAACTTTGCAGGATGCGCCCTGCCCCGCACGGCCTTTCTCGGGATGAGCCCAACCATCGCTCCCCGCTTATCCTCCACCCGCCTGACGCACAGCGCTCGCCCGCCCACCCGCTGGGATGAGTTTACTGACGGGGCGGCTGCAGGGCTCTAATCTCCCCCACAGCAGAGGCTCGAGCAGTCATTTAAGGATAGTTAGTTATCCTAGAGGGAGGGGCAGCGAGATGCCGTCCTTTACTCTCGGCCCGTTGACGAGCCTGTATTGTGCGCAGCGCTTCAAGAGCTAGAAGTACTAACAGTAGGCGCTATTTTATACACGTATTGTTTATTTTTGGAATTGTATACAGCGCGGACATTGCCAAGGGTCATCACTCAGAGCGCTCTACAAGAGTTCAATCACCGACAATTAACACGAGAATATTTGAGACACAGACAGAAAAAGCGAGAGACAGGAGAGAGTGTGTGATCACATATTCAGCCCAATCCTCTTTCAAAGAGAAGGGTTTGAGTTTCCCTTTAAAGGTGGCATGCCCGGGGCCTTACGGAGGTCGCAGGAAGAGGGTTCCAAATTATTGTATTGCTTCTAAGAATGATCAGCTGATCTGGGTTCTCCTTTGAAGGTGGGAGGTTCCACCTTTGTGTCCCCAGTTCGTCATTCTTTTAGTTGGGTGGATGAGTGCAGAGGGATGCGGGCCTTGTTACTACTGTAACGTTCGGGGTGCAGTGACTGAGTTGGGTGTAAAATCTTACTGCAATAGCCTGGTGCTCTGGGTGAGCAATTAGGTGAATTGGTAGAGCTGTGCTTCGGCCTCTGAACAGCATGGGGTGGCGCAGATCAGAGATGCTTTTACAGAGTTGTCTGTGGCATCTTAGTGCGGCTCCGAATGTAATAGCAGCAGGCGTTGTGGGTTAAAGCTTAGGTGAATTTGCAGAGCTTTGTGGATTTGAGAATCGGCGCGCCTGTGTGTGTCTCTGTGCAGGTGAAGTATGTCTGTCTTTAGTGTCTGTCTTCCCATAAGTCTTGCTGTGTTGGCCGAACTCCAGCAGGCAGGCCAGAGGGGGCTGAGAAAAGATGTTCCCAGGGCCTGACCTTGCGCCTATTTGTTACTCTATCCTTTACAACTGGGAATTCATAACTGGATGTTCAAGTCCTGCGTGTGCACCTACGGCAGGTAGACCAAAAAGAAAACCACACTCGGATATACAACACACGCTAAATGCACAAATAAGAGCAAATCGCTCGCCGGGAAGCTAGGAAGCAGGCTTAGATGTTCTGCTTTTTGATGCTGAATTTCCCCAGGGGCTTTTTGCTGCTGAAACTTGTAAAAACAACGAATAAATGAAAACGTATGTTTTCAGGGAGGTCCACTAACTCTAAGGCTAGCTAACAATAGTTATAATAATAATAATAATTATAATAATTTCCTGCTTCCTCAAATTTGCTTGAAAATGCACCGTTTGTCCACTCTTTTTTCAAAATTTTCTAGGGTGGATAAGCCCCTACGGGGGTAGGTTGTTCGGGCTCGCTCACTTGCCGCAGTGCAGTATGACAATAATGTTACGCCCACCACTTTCAAATGTCACCAGCCGCCACTGAGTGTTGTCATCATATTGTCTATTTTTACTTCTCTTATCTTCCATTGTTCAGTCAGCCGTTTCACTAGTCCTTGCGTTTCTACACTCAAAACCACATTTAGGAACTTGATCTGGCTTCATTAGACTTCCACCGTGCCCGTGCTTTCTTTGATGGTTGATCTCCAAGAAAGAGTCTGTTGTGTAAATGTGAGCTTGCAGTGGGCACCAGCATGGAAGAGTTATAATTGGTTCTAATGTGATGGGCCATTGAAGAGAGAGAATCTTGAATCTCAAATCTCCCCCTCCCACCTTGAATGTGAAGAGGGGGCATGTATTGGAATTTAAAGACAAGTATTACATGAATGAAAGCAGGATAGCAAAATGAAAACAATCCTACTATTGGGAATTGAAGGAAGTTAACAATGAGGCTAAGGGTACTAGGCAAAAGTATAATCTTAGAGGGAACATAACTGACTTACTTCAGCTGGACCCTTAGAGGCACATGATGGATCTGCAGAACCCACCTTTGCAAAACGCTTTCTGCTACCCCTCCTCCTGATCCTTGAATATTACAGTGTTGACAAAAAGCACTGAAGTACTTTTTATTTTTAACAGAAATGGCTAAAACCTATTTTTGGCTTTTGGTTTTGAATGATTGTGTGACATACTCTTTGACCTAGTTCTATATCCTTTTCGGCTTGTAGTGCAATTCCCCAACTTAATTGCTTTATGTTGGGAGTAGCAGATGATCTTATTTTACATTTTTGTTGCAGAGTTCGAAAAGGTTTATAACCATGTTTCTCTATTGTAAAAAATATTTTATTACATTTCTGTGTATTTATCGTGAATATTTTCTGTTTATTTCAACTCAATTGCACCCAGCACATTCCGCAAGTGTGCTCCCTGTTTTTTCTGATCAGCAACTGGGCAGCTCCCAAGTGGGCTCAAGGAAGAAAGAGTTTGGCTCCTATTTTTTGGTGACTCAGGTAATTAAACATTCTTCTTTGAAATGTCTTCTATTGTAAAGACTTGGAAATTATCTGCGCCTTTTTTGAGATTAACGCTAAGATCTTTAAAAATAAATCTACCTTTGATAATTTGAAAAGTTTGCATTGCTGGTTTATAATAGAATATATTGAACAAGGTGAAGCCTTATTTATTATTTTAAGCATTTCATTAAAGATTTTGAATTTAAAACGAAGATGTCCAACATTGGATCGTACAGTGGTAGAGTGATCACAGTAGTAACAATTGAAACAACAGAAGTTTGACATAACAGGAGCTTCCAGTAGCACGTGTATGACCAAAAAATGATTGGGAACAGTATTCTCTGATTCTAATCCGATTTTATCAGAAGTCACTGGGTTAGAAAACATTATGGGGTGGGATAGCTCCACAGTGGTGGCAGAAGAAATAATGGTGGGGTGGCAATAGAGAAGCGAGGAGGAGTGCGTGCAGTATCGTGGATTCTGAAATGTAACAAGTTCAATAAATGGATACAGCGCACAACACGGGAGCATCCAGCCCAAAGATTAAGGGCCAGATGTGCTAAACACTGGTAGCAAAATAATGGTTGCAATTTGCCAAGAATATTATTGTGACCACTGTGGTATTTTACGTACTGACTTATGTACTAATCGGTCGGTTCGCAAAAAAAAACTAATCATAGTGGGTTGGAATAATGAGATAGGCTACAATTTGCGAACCACTATGACTTGCTGCCATCACGGGGATGGTGTCCTGCTGGGTTCAGCAGACCACCATGTCTGTGACTGCTTTTTAATAAATGTTGGAAATGACCATCTTTTGCAAGCTATTCCCCTATATTTTTGCCCTCACTGCCGTATTTTTTGACTGAACCCGTTTAGTTGGCTTTAGGACTCTGTGCACTTCACTACTGACAACCAGTGGTAAAGTACTTGTGGCCTTCATTTTAAACATTTAAAAATTGGCATACACCTTACTGGTACATTTACATTTATTAGAAAATGCCTGCCCAGTCAATACACAATTTAGCTCACACTGGAGCCTCCCTGCCCATTATTTCACTGGCCAGGCTGGAGCCAGACCCAGGGGAAAGGGAACAACTGGTCAGTTCTGTCCAAAAGAGGAAACTCAAATCAGAACACTCCTAGACCCGAGAAGATTCAGAAGGATTGCCATGCTCTCTGAAGAAGGAAGACTGGACCTGCTTGCCTTGAACCCAGGACCCCAAAAGTGACTCCAAGGGTCTGTTGCCTGACATCTTGTTTGAGCTACAGGGACACAACACACTTCCAGAAGCTCTTCCTGCTTTCCAGCTGACCAGACTCATCTGTACCTGACCTAGTCCCCTCTGCAGGCCTCTGTGGGAGTTAGTAATCAACCCCTAGTGCTGGCCACAAGGTCCTGGACCCTTAGCTGGAGTAAGAGTGTAAGGAAGGCTTTACCGGATCCAACATGAAGCGTTGCAAAGCCCTGCAGAGCCTCACGATTTCGAATCAAGGGCTTCACAGGAGTGATGCTGAGTGATGCAGAGCCTCGTCACACATATCCTGACTGAAAATGTCACCAGACTCAATGCAATGAGATGCAAAGTCCCACAGAGTCCATCAAAGGGTCCACCTGATCTGACATGAGCAACGTAGTGTCCTGCAGAGTCTCGATGCGCATCTGAATGCCTCACAGGATCCAATGTTGAGCAACACAGAGCTCCACAAAGCAATGCCATACAGACCCCACACTAAAGTAAGAAGGTAAAAAGCCCAGCAGGATGAGCTTGGACCTGTTACTTGTGACTTTGTCGTGGTCCTGCGTGACCAGATATGCTTAATTGGCACTATTTTTCCCTGAAACCTCAGAAAGGTATAATTCTTGGTCTACTGATTGATTTTTTTGTTTTGGTGTCATTTTATTTATTAAAATATCCTCTATTTTTCTAAATTGGTGTGGAATTGTTTTTGTGTTGTAACTTTATTACTGTTTAAGTACTACATACTTTGCATATTACCTCCAAGTTAAGCCTGACTGCTTTCTCCCAAGCTACCAGAGGGTTAAGCGCAGGTTTATTTAGTGACTTTTGTGGTTCACCCTGACAAGGATTGTGATTATTGTTTGAATTGGGTTCTCATCCCCTTCAACAAATAATCAATTTCTTTACAATATGTGCTGCAGGTAAAGGCACATTCTACCTGCTTGGTTCCTTAGCTTCTGAAGCCTGTTGATGATTTTCCATCGGAGCCAATGTAAACCAAGCTACAGTAGTCTAAGTAGGACATCACAAGGGATCTGGTCACCTTTACTCAAAGCTTAGTTTCAGAGGAGTTTAAAGATTCTCGTGAATGGGCTGCAGATTGATGTATTTTGATCTCCGCATTGACAAAGGGAGCAATAAGAGCAGAGAACTGAATATAAGTATATATGTTTCAGATTCCTAACTTTAGGTGTTTGAGGGAATGCTACAAGATTGGAGGGCCTCTTAAATGGCAGTGAGGCAAATTCTTACACTCCCCTGATTATAATTTCTTTCTTGGCTCTGTTCAAACACAGAAACTTGATAACTTTAAAATGTGTACTAAATGCAGGGAAATATAAGCTCACCTAAACATTTATTGCAAATGCTTTCAGGGTGATTTGCATATTTCACAATCTCAGAAGCACTTATATAAAATGTGTCTGCAAATATTATGAAAGGACAATTTTGAGTTTATCAGTGTGGACCACTTAAATAGCTTGCAGATCGTTTGTCATCTCGTAATAAATACTGAGTCAAAACAAATCCACTTCTAATTATCATTTCTCTGAATGGTCCAGCCTTTACTTCTAACCGAACAATAAACACAACTAACCAGATCATTAGTCATGGACAGGCTGAACTATTTTAGAGGCAGATGAATTTTTAACTTTGCCTGAAAAGTCAAGGGAACTGTAGAACGTTGTCCTTGACTTCACTATTTAACCTCCCCCACCCCCCTCAACTGCCTGCAAGGCAGAATTTCCTGCTACAGGATGCTCTATGGGAGGGGCATCCTGCAGTAGAAAGTTCTGCCTTGAAACAACTGGCAGTCTGCCTGCTTGTGCTCAATGCACTGTACAGTGGTGCTAGACTCTCAGCACACTGTTCTAAAATGGTAGTATGCTCTTGAATATTGAGACTTTGTGTGAACCCAAGTGATATTCCATCCTGCACCTCTTGTCCTGTTTATACAATAGAGCGGGAAACTAAAGTATGACAATGTTCAGCAAAAAAACTGGCTAGCATAATCAGAACCCTTCTTGAAAGAACTCTCTAACTAGCCTGAAATTAGTTGTTGGTAATTAGTTAGCAGTTAGTAGAAAGCAGCAGGAACTACCGGGACCAAAGAGTAAAGTGTGGTCACCAAGGTTCCAAGAGTATTGTCCTTTATCCAGATCACATAGGAGGAGCCTAGCAAACTAGCGCCAGCCCCTAGAACGATATTCCATAGAAGCTCTGATTGGCCTCATTTTGGCTTCTCCACTCCTGAGAGTTCAATGACAGGTGACAATAGCATAATTGAGAAGAAAAGTATTAACTACTTTTCACATACTCAGCTCCGTGACGCAAGTTTAATACAAAGAAACAAATATTTACATTTTTAAGGTTCTGAAAAAAGCATGCCCGTACCCTGTATAGGGCTGATGTAGGGCCTAAACATGTTGCCCTTACCATAGGGTGGATTCATTCCCCTATTATTCTTGCCATACCCATCAAGGAACACAAATAAAGCTGTCATTGTCAACCTAAGAGGTATTTTTAACAATTTTTGCTTCTCTGTATATACCAAAAAGAGGGCATATTATCCCCTTCCCTTTGCCTGCCCTTACACCTACCCGGCCGACCCATCATAGTGCTTCCTGCCGGAGAACACTCTGAGGAGAAGCACTATAACAAAGCATGCCAAATGCTGGTGGGTGAGGGCTTTCGTCCTTCAAAGGAAAATCCTTTGTGCTTCTAGGTGACTAATGGAGTATTCACCAATTCGTGCTTCTTCTTTTCCAGTGGGTGACCATTGTCATTTTTAGGTCTGACGTTAGTTTCTTTTTTCTTTCTTTCTTTTGTTCTCCCTTTTTTCTTTCCTTCTCTCTTGACTTCTTTTTTCTTTCTTTTTTACATATCATTCTTTGGTTCCTTCTTTCTCTTTTTGCCTTTCCTTTTTTATTTTCTTCCTTCTTTCTTTCTTTGCCTTCTTCCCTTTTTCTTTCCTTTCTTTCTTTTTTTACCTCTTTTCTTCTTTCATTCATTCTTTCTTTTTTACCTTCTATCCATTTTCTTTCCTTCTTTCCTTTTTCTTTCCTTCTTTCTTGCCTCCCTTTTTCTTTCTTTTTCCTTCTCTTCTTTCGTTCTGTTGTTCCTTCTTTCTTTCTTTTTTGCCTTTCCCTTTTTCTTTCCTTCTTTGCCTTCTTCCATTTTTCTTTCCTTTCTTCCTTTTTAACTTTTTGCTTCTTTCTTTCTTTTTTCTTTCTCTCTTTCCTTCTTTCTTTCTTTGTTTCTATCTTTCTTTCTTCCTGTGTTCCCCTTTCTTTCCTTCTTTCTTTTCTCCTTTCCTTGTTTTCTTCTTTCTTTCATTTTTCTTCTTTCTTTCTCTTTTACCTTCTTTCTTTCTTTTTGCCTACGTTCATTTTTCTGTCTTTCCTTTCTGCTTTCTTTCTTTTTTGCATTCGTTCCTTATTTCTTTCCTCCTTTCTTTATTGCCTTCAATCAATTTTCTTTCCTTCTTTCTTTTTTGCATCTTTATAATTTTCCTTCTTTACTGTTTTCTTTTTCTTTCATTCTTTTTCCTTTTGTCTTATTTCTTTCCCTCGTACTTTCCTTTTGCCTTCTTTCTTTTTACATTTTTTCCTTCTTTTTGTCTTCTTTCCGTCTTTCTTTTTTGTTTTCTTCCTTTCATTCCTTATTTTTCCTTTCTTTCCATTTTCCTTAATTTCTTCCTTCTTTATTCATTTTTCTTTCTTTGTTTCTTTGTTTGTTTGTTTCCTCCTTCTTTCCTTCTTGTCTCCTTTGCTTTTTCTTTTCTTCCATTTTCTTTTCTTCATTTTGCTTTCTTTTTTCTTTCCTTCCTCCCTCCTTTTCTCCTTTTGCCGTCTTTCCTTTCCTCCTTCCTTCCCTCCCTCCATTCCTTCCTACTTCCCTTTTGGCTTTCTTCCTTCCTTTGTTGCCATTCTCCCATCCATCTTTTCTTCCCTTCTTTCTCGCAGGCCAGACTAGCAGCCAAAGCCATATCGACAGCTTTTTTAGGTCTGTGTTAGCAAAGACCTTTTGATTTTAGTAAAATATGTATAACATAGTTACTTATAGGGGTTTTCAGTCAGACTTCATCCATTAGTTATGTTATGTTAAAATATTTGTAAAGCGCATGGCTGCCCCAGCAACGGGGCGTCCCAGCGCTAGTTCCAGAAAGAGCGTTGGCTGAAGAAAGAAAGAGACCGAGGGTTAGGCCGAGAATAGCTAGGTTTTCACGGCCCTTCTAAATGACCAATGATTCTGGATGCTCCTGATAGACACAGGAAGAGCATTCCAGAGGACCGGGGCTTTACGACGATAAGAGCTCCCTCCTCCTCTTGCTCTTCTTACACGAGGGACACATGTCAGATAAAGATTAGCTGAGCGCAGATCCTGCCGGGGACCATACGGGTGGAGCAAGTTGGATAAAATGGAAGGGGCCTGGGAGGTGAAGATTCTATGTGCAATACATAGAGCCTTGAAATGAATCCTCCTAGCCACAAGGAGCCAATGCAACCTGTGGATACAGCTGGAAACCTAGCAAGACTTAGGGGGTGCGAATAGTAGAATTGCTGCACCTTTTTGGGCCAGCTGAAGTCTTTTAGTCACTGTCTTGTTTGAGCCTAGATACATAGTATTGCAGTAGTCCAGCCTAGAGAGTATAGTGGACTGGATAATAACCTGGCGTATATGAGAATCAAAAAACACAAGCATGGGTTTTAGCCCTCGTAGAAGTCCAAAACAGACGCCCACCCCCGATTTCACCTGAGCTTCAAAGGTCAAGGTTTTGTCGACCCAAACACCCAGATTTTTTACTGCCTCCTTAGGCTGGGAGGATGACCCTAAAGAGGTGGGCCACCAATGGTTGCCCCATAATTGAATATCTCTTCCCAGAAAAAAAAATTCAGATTTGCTAGAATTCAGCTGAAGGCAGTTGGCCGTCATCCACTCAGCGACAGCCACTATGTCGCCTTGGAATTTAGTCAGGGTTTGAGTTGAACTATTGGAGAAGGAAATCACAAGCTGAGTATCATCGGCATAGGATACTAGCGAAAGCCCCCGGGCTTTTGCAACCACCACCAATGGTTGTATATAAATGTTAAATAGCGTAGGGCTCAATGCGAATGCCTGGGGAACTCCATGACGTACAGTGTGAACCTGAGAACTATAAGGAGAAGAAACAACCTGAAAAGACCTCTCAGATAGAAATGACGTAAACGAGTTTAGAGCAGCTCCACCAATACCAATCTCCTGTAAGCGCCGTAGCAGAATATCATGAGATACGGTATCAAACGCGGCTCTTATATCAAGTAAAATCAGAGCCACGGACTGCCTTCATCTAGGGAGCCACGTAAATGTTCAGTAACCGCCAACAAGATGGATACGGTGCTATGTCGTGGTCTAAAACCATTCTGAGAAGAATCCAGGATTCCATTAGTCTCCACAAAGTTAGTTAAAATAGTGTTGATGTAGGATGCAATAATTTTGGCGAGAAAAGGTAGTAAGGAGATAGGTCGAAAATATTCTGGTTTGGAAGTGACCAGAGTGGGTTTTTTCCACAGAGGGATCACTTTTGCATGTTTCCAAGGGGCAGGTATCAACGCCATCGCCAGCGAAAGATTTATCAGTTCACGACAGACAGGTAGGAGGCAGTCTTGAAATTTCACAAACTGGTCAGGCTTAAGGGGATCATCTGGAGAGCCCAATTTTATATTATTACAGAGAATACGGGGGCATATTAGCAAGGGCAATATCGCCGCTTTAGCGGCACTTTTTGCCGCTAAAGCGGCGATATTATTATCGCCCTATCAGCAAGCTGTCGCTAACAGCTGTTAGCGACAGCTTTCTCGCGAAACCGACCGTGTTGGGTGCCGCTTTGCATGTCAGCGAAAATCATCGCTAATGACATGCAAAGTAGGCGTTCCCGACCACAAGACCAGGAAAACAGCCGCTAACAGGCCTATCGCCTATTAGCAATGAGGCCCTGGCCCCGGTTAGCGACGTTAAAAGTCGCGCTAACCGGGGTCATCGCTGGATTTTAACACCTGCCCAAAACCTGACTAGTGCATACTTAACATGGGGGGTGGATTATGCTGATACGACCACAGGGTCGTATCAGCAAGGTTTCCCCCGTCCCCCATGCAACATCGCTGGTTTTGTAGCGATGTTGGCCCATTTCTCCCGCTATCGCTGGATTATATATCGCCATGGTGCTAATTGTTGCTAATACAGCGTTAGCGTGGCGATATATACCAGCGATAGCAGGCGATAATTATTTTCGCGCTAAGCGCGCTCTGCGATGTTTATCGCAGTTTCTTGCTAATATGGCCCACGGAGTTCTTCACGGGACAGCAAAGGAAAAAGGTGTAAGAGTGGAGGGTGAGAACTGATAGGTGCCTCTAGACTGGAATTCCTAGAGTCAGTGGCAAAGTTAGAGTAGCTACTTTCTGCCTTTCTAATAAAATACTTTGCCAGTTCTTCACATTGAATATTAGAAGTGATGCTAGGCTCGGCTGCCAATGTGGGTTTTCTGAGGCCATTCAAAAGAGGGAAGATACTTTTAGCAGGGTTGCTGCTGTTTTTTATTTCATAAGCGAAATGCTTGGCCCTGGATTTCCAAATTAATTTATGAAATGCCTTAATGGCCATTTGATATTGACTTTTTGTAGACGGCTCATAGGAGCGTCTCCAGGCACGTTCCAGGACCTTGCAGTTTTTTTTCGCTAGGATCAGCGTCTCATTAAACCAAGGGCTGGTCTTTGTTCTTTTTCTGTAGATTGGTTTAACGGGGATACACCTATCAAGAGCGCGCATAAGCCATTCGTGAAAAAGGCTGCTAGCTACCTCCACATAAGTAGGCAATTGAGGACTCTGAGTTTGAAGGAGGTCCTGAAAATTATTAGCATCAAGCTTGTGCCATGGACGTTTAAAAATAGGATTATAGTGGGCCTGCAGTTTCGTGCCTTCAGAGCAAAAAGTCTTAGAGATTAAAAAATGGTCAGACCAGGCCATAGGGAAAGGGGGGATGGACCTTTAACAAAGATTTGAGTAATAACCCCAGAGGACAGGGTACCCAGCCCTCCCTGTGGGTCAAGGAAGGGGGCCAGGCGCCCCTTCCCTTTTTCAAATATCTTTTTGGCCACGGGGAAGGGGGTTCCCGAGACCACTATGGCTCGGGGAGGGGGCAGTGCCCCAAGAGATGGGGTCTCCGAGCCCATGACGGCTAAGAGATGAGGGTTCAGTGATGTCATCACAGATGTTATTTGTGATGTCATAAATGATGTCATAGAGCACGTGATGAGTGATGTAATATGTGAGGCCATAAGCAGTGCATGGTGCAAGTTATAGTTAGCTCTGCTGACGATAACAGGTGAATTTCTGAGTTTTTTTTTGCTGAAAACGTTAATGTTGTCACTGACATGGTCACCTAACTATAATGTTACTTTAACTTTTGATTTTTTAAATAGATATATACATGCATGAAAATGTCAGTGTAAACCTTACTCTTTAAACTATAAAAAACACTGAATTTCACCAGTTATAGTTCACTGAAGTAACTATACGTTGGAAAAATTAGACAACAATACAGAAAAAGTAACTGAAAGGAACTTCACCAAATTTGGCTGGAAACTGGATATTTATCCTGAAAGTGTGCTTTTTGTGATTTGATGTACTTCTGTTCAGTTTTAGGGAAATTAAGGCTTAAAGTGTATGGCTATAGCTTTTGCTGCAAGATTCCCTTGGTAGTCCTGCAGGAAAAATGTCAACACACACAATCTGATTGGTCGGTCTCATGAAACACCCGCATGATGCGTAGTATGACTGGCGGCCACAACATGGTTGCACCTGCCATTTTAGGACTCAAGTGGTGTTTCCCTTACCTCCTTTTACCACTGCCTACCCCTAATCCCTAAAATTATCCTTACCTTCCTTTACCACTCCCATCCCCCTGTATCCTATAGTTATCTCCCTTTACAAATTTTATTTAAAATGAATAAATTATATTGTTTTTTCCAGTGAATATATATATAGAACACCCGTCGCAGCGCCTAATTCAGCAATAAGCGGGTAGAGGGATAGCACGCTAAGAATAGTTGGGCCAATCATCTCTGGCACTGTATTGGCTACCTTTTTGCAGTGATCACCAAATAGTCAAAATTCCCAAATATGTCGTCCAGTGACGCGCTACGTGACCGAGAGGCAGCGGCAGAGGCACTTTTTCAAAATCTGCCAGACATCAGTAGTGAGCAAAGAGGACAAACTAATACGACAGTAAACAATGATGTAAGATCATTATTAAGGACATTGGAGAAATTATTAAAAAATGAACTCACAAAGTGGTGGGAAAAGAAGTCCCTTGAAAAGTACCGGGATGTTAATCGTGTACCAAGAGGTTTGCGAGTTCTTATAGCACCAACGTTTGAGAACCCAAACCCTGCTATTTTAAAGGAGTGCGCGGAGAACAATTTGCAGGCGTCCATGAACATGGTGAACATTCTCATTAAGTATGCAGAAATAGATCGAGAGGGTATTCTAATAGAAATTGATCGAGTGAACGGACTATTGGAGGCAACTGGGCAACCAGAAGTGGTCGCAAGAGGTCGCGCTGATATCGATATAAGAATTAAAAAGCATGAAGATACGATTAAAGCGTGTAAAATATTTGTTTGCTCGTGACAAAAACGATTACGCCACTGGGAGAATATTTACATTCTCAAGGAAATTTGATAACTATAAACGACAGGCGTTGGCAAACAAAATATCTGAACCTCTAGTGTCTACATTTCCTGCGAACACTACACCAATCATAGACTCTGATGCCAGCTCACTAACTGCTACAAGTGACTCAGACGATGGTGGACCAAGTACATCTGGAGCACAGCCAATAGGCATCATGAATTAGACGCCGGCGGAGGAACTGAATTTTCTCCGTCAGGACCGGAGGCAAACCTTGCGCCCCCGCAATCCGCCAATACAGCAAGTTGAAGGAACAACCAACATAGGAGGGAGAGGAGGCGCAAGCAACGGCAACAGTACAAACAGAGGGAATGCGGCCAAAAAATTGAGACGTTAGCGTCAACGGCTAACAATACCGTGATCAACCTTACTGATGTAGAATTAACCTCAGCAGAGTCACAACTTCTATCTTTGGGCTTAAGTTATTGTCCAGAGAGTCATTTCTCTTACAATCAATCTCGAATTTATTCGATAACTGAAATTAAGGAAATGTTTTCAATTGAATAAGTTTTCTACAACCTCCAGTGATACCTCTATTCATCATGAGCCAGACACGATCTTACAAGCCAAAGATATTCCAACGCTACGACTTTTACAATCCTTATCTAATGAGGACAGTACCTCAGCTGAGTCAACACAGCAAGAATTGATCGAAATGGGAATCAAGACAAATAAATCGGCCTGCAGCCCTTTTCGCCCAGCTTCCACATTTTTACCGCTTATGCCTAAAGATGCTGTTGATACTTTCAATGACAGAGTGGTGGATGAATTGAAACGTTTGAATTGTTGTATTAAACAAAAGCATCATCACAAAAAATTCAAGCAGACTGAATATTATGCCCTAGTAAAGAAATTAAAAGATAATCATGACATTATTGTAAACAAAAGTGACAAGGGCGGTAATATCGTGTTGTGGCCAAAGAATATGTATTTGGAAGAAGCCAACAGACATTTATCCGACCTCACCTGTTATAGGAAAGCTTCTAAACAAGACCTACGGTCAATCCAAGACAAGACGTCACAACAACTGTCCCAATGGAAGAGGCAAGGACTGCTAACTAAAGATGAACTGAATTTTTTAAAGATCGAACATCCTGTAATTCCTGTCCTGTATTTTATCCCCAAAGTTCATAAGAAGGTGGTCCCTATTCCAGGAAGGCCTATTATATCGGCCAGGAGAAGCCTAATGGAAATGATATCTAAATATGTGGACTATTCCCTTCAGCCTCATGTCACCAATCTGCCTTCTTTTGTAAAAGACACTAGCGACTTCCTCAGGAAAATTGATACTGTTGTATGGAAATCAAACTTCCTGCTTGTGGTTATGGATATAGAATCCTTATATACTAGTATTCATCACACTGTTGGGCTTCTAGCAGTGAAGTATTATTTGGACAATAAATCCATCCATTTACAGGAGCATAATTGTATGCTGATTGAAATGATCAAGCTTTGTCTTTTTAACAACTATTTCTTATTCAACAAAGAAATTTATCAACAACTTAGAGGGGTTGCTATGGGGGCGTGCTTCTCCCCCAGCTATTCATGTCTTCACATGGGCTGGTGGGAGGAGCATGTCCTCAAGAGGCAACATAAGGTGATGTGGGAGTCTCATGTCAGACACTATTGGCGTTACATAGATGATGTCTGCATGGTGTGGGAGGGAACGATGAGGCACTTATGACATTTATAACATCTTTAAATGAGAACACACTTAATTTAAAATTCACCGCCATCATAAGTGAGGAAAGTGTTGAATTTTTAGATGTACTACTGTACATTAGTGAGGGTCGGATCCATACCAAACTGCACCGCAAGAAAACTGCGGGAAATTCCATTTTACACGCAGAGAGTTCACATCCCCGCCATTTGATTCAAAGTATCCCATACGGGGAATTCTTGCGGATTCGCCGTATATGTAGTTCTGATCTTGACTTACAGGTGTGTCAGCAGGAAGCAATTGATCGCTTCCTCTGTCGAGGATATAAAAGGTCCATGCTTAACAAAGCCCTGAGTAAAGCGAATGAACAGTCTAGGGAGGATTTATTAGTACCTAACACTGAACGAGTTACAGTGCAGGCCTAGTCATCTCAAGGCAATGATAATGATATACATAATATAAGCCTCATTACTACGTTCAGTAAGCAAGAACGCAAAATCCGTCAGATAATTTATTCGCAGTGGCCCATAGTACTTACGGATGTTACGCTAAAATCGATTTTGCCATCTCTACCTGCCATCACGTTTAGGAGGGCACCCTCCATGAGGGATGCATTAGTAAGAACTAGCCCCGAGGTAACACCTAAGTATACTTGGTTGGCTAAATCGGGGTTCTATAAATGCAAGTCGTGCCAAGTCTGTAAGTTCGGCACCAATCTGACGTCATATATGACAGCGTTTAGTACTATACCCATCCCCATAAAAGACCATCTGACCTGTCGCCCAGAATTCGCTATCTATCTATTGTGGTGCTCATATGAGCTCCAGTACATTGGGAGCACTAAGCTCCCAGTACATAAGTGAATTCTGCAGCACATAAGGGCTATTGTGAATTCAGACCCTGGCTATCCGGTTGCCAGACATTTCAAGTTGGTACATAATAACAACCTCAACGACTTACATTACTCTGTATTAGCAACAGTACCCATACCCGGGAGGGGGGGGGAACCGTGAGAAAAGCCTATGCCAACTTGAAACACATTATATTCTGGCCCTCGACACTAAGATGCCGAACGGCTTACACACAAGCGAGGATTTGCACAACTTCCTCTAATAGTATCCGTTCGCATCTGTTCCACCAAGAGGTTTTTAGTTATTAATAATCTGATAATGCTTTGAATCTTAAAATAACTATGAGTATGGAATCTGTGAAAATAATAATTCTCCAACATCATTTAAGCACCAATGGAGTCCCATTGTTGCATAAATGGGTAAAGTCGTTATAATTGTTTACATTGTATATAGTATGAATCATTTCAGCACTTGCACTTTACGAGCTTTGCCCCTCTAGTATACATTTGAGGCTACTGATTTAAAGAATGAGGAAAGCTATTAAGTATAACCTCAACCTCAATTTGTATTATGGAGCACTTGCACTTTATTTAGGAGTCATCTTTGGAGAGTATTAGATGCTTCTAAGCTGCTATACAATGATTTTGCGTATTTTTGCACTAATTATTAGCACTGAGGATATTGTTATTTTCACAACAGCACAGCACTTTATTGTGACTATAGACTGTATATACTAATGAGTAATAAACTGCCAAACGCATAATATGAATACATTTTAGGAAGTCGTACACCTATGAATTGCTGCTAAGTCATGATCATATAATAGTGATCCATGATTTCTCATTTGACTGTATTATACAGACATATGATGTTGAACGATACATTGGCACTGAAGCACCATCCATGATTATTTTAGGAGTCCTTTAAAAAAATATTAAAAGTGGTGTAGGAGTTTAAGCTTTTCACATGATTTTAGCAGCATTCGATTAACAATGATTTAGTTTGTGTATAAAGTGGCAGCGTATTTTGCATAAATAATGGCAGTTTTATTCATCTTAACATACTAATTGTTTTTAACATGTAATTTCAGTATCGTTGTTTTACCTGATATATTTATTGTATTTTTACAAATACGCATAGGATGTATAAACGTTACTGGAGTATGTGTAAACAGTCTATTTTCCATGTTCACTTATTTATTTGTGAGTTTCTAGAGGAATTAGTGCACATACACTATTTTATTTGTTCACTGTCATGTGGCGAGTCATGTGATCAAGATCGCGGCTACGCGACCGAAACGCGTCATGGAAGGCACTACGCCTGAACAGCATTGGAGTTTTATGTTATCGTGATGGAATAAAGCACTGCACTTTCAAAAGGAGCCGCTTTGAATTGTGTGTTTCCAAGCGTGGTGAGGTCCGTACCTGGGAGGTCCCGTCGGGAAGGAGACGGGCCAGGAACGTGGCTGTGTGATATATATATATATATATATATATATATATATATATATATATATATATATATATATATTACCAATCCTGGCAACTGCAAATGACAGGCGCTGACTCCGTGGGGATATGACACAAAAGTTTTATTCCATAAGACGACCTAGACGCGTTTCGACGGCGAACCGCCTTGATCACTACGTCTGGCACCATTGGATTTTCACAATATATAGTGAGCACTCTAAGTTGGTTGTCACAGCAACCATTCTAGTTAATGGACATAGAAGTTCCTACATACCACAACAAACATGACTGTGCATTTAATCATTAACTTATTATCATTGTTATAGGCAAAGACTATATCAGCACAACAATAATTTAAACCAAGTGATTATTAATACTAAATTATAACAATTTAAAAACACTGTGGAAAAAAATACTCACAGTTACATTGTTGCGTGCTCGGGCTTAGTTAGAACAAAATATGAGAAAAGACTCAATTTGTTTCTCACACAATTCTGTCCTCATGGGTACCGAATTGACCAACTACACATTTATACTAGTGATACGTAATATATTATACATTATAGGGAAGTCCCAAGCCAGTGCGTGTAGGGGCACAAGTCTGTCTCTTATACCATATATAATGCAAATATTCGAAAATGTTGCATAAATAATTCAGTACATATTACATCATATATACCAAGTCTGCAACTGAGGAAATGTCCTTATTTCAGGATACAATAAATAACGGACAGAAATGAGAAGAAAGGAAGTAGGGTGCTGCCCAAGTGGGCTAATGGGTCGGTCTATCTCATAACAGATCATATTGCTTGTATATGTCGCACAGAGCCCTCAATCACGAACTGTGGAAGATTATCGCAACTCAGGAGTGAAAAAATGTGTAAAAGAAAAAAATGTGACGTGAAAAATGGACCTAACGCTAAGGAATAGGGTCTGGAGTGGGACAATCAGTCAAAATGTTACAGATGTACATTTAGTGCCTCATCTGCATTCATCCCATTTGGGATTTTAGAATTGAGGAGGATTATGTACCTCGATTCTAGTCTCCTTAGTGTCAACTGCCTATTCCCTCCCCTTAGGTTTTTGGGGACTGTGTCGATCACAAAGAAGGAGAGATCTTGAGCATTTCCTCCGTGACATGAATTTATGTGTCTGGCGACTGGGTAAGTAGGGTCATCGTTGGCGATGGCCCTGAGGTGCTGCAGTATACGGACATGAACGGGATGAATGGTACTACCCACGCATTGCTTGATACATGTACATTGGAGAATGTAGACAGCAAAGTCATTTTTACAAGTGTAGCTGCCACGTATTTCAAAGGGGGACTGTCTAAAAGGCATTTGAACTGTTCTTGTATTAACACCATGCTTTGCATTTAAAGCATTTGTGGAACCCTCTCTGTGATTTGAGCCAATTTGATCCTTTCGCAATTGCTGGCGCATTACATACAAGCTCTTGGCCCATTGATTTTGCTTTTCTGAATGTTATAGGAGGTGCTCTTGCGCAGGTAGGGCCAATAACTGGATCACTGCGAACTAATCACCAGTGCCTGTGAAGTATCTTGCGAAGGTTTGTGTGGTATGCGTTAAAGCCTGTAATGAGTCTGGGTGTGTCTGTTTTACTGTTGGTACTTTTGTTTTTGTTTTTACCTTTGGTGGAAAAAAGCAGATCTTCTCTTTTGATGTTAACACTTTTAGCTTTTGCAGTAGCTAAGGTTTCTACGCTGTACCCTCTAGTCTTTGAAAGAGGTCGTCCGTAGATTTTTTCAACGCTTCTTTGGAGCTACAATTTTGCTTCATTCGGAGGCATTCCGCATAAGGGATGCTCTCCTTGAGACTTGTAGGGTGAAAGCTACTAGCGTGGAGGATTGCATTGCCTGAGGTGGGTTTTCTGTAGGTCCTAGACTGTATTTTGTTGTTCTCTACATAAATTTCAAGATCTAAAAATTGTATGGACTCTCTATTGGTGTTGCATGTAAAAGATAGATTCAAGTTGTTACTATTTAATTCTTCTGCAAATATCCTCGCATTTTCTTGGGAACCCTGCCAGAGAATAAAGATATCATCTATATATCTAAAATACAGACTGACATTTTCTGTCATAGATTTTTTTCTGCATCTTCATGAGTACTTGCTCCTCTCACCAGCCCATATGCAGATTCGCATAGCTGGGGGCGAAGCAAGTACCCATGGCTGTACCCTGCAACTGTTTGTAGAAGAGTTTGTCAAAAATAAAGATATTATTGTCTAGACACCATTCTGCCATTTGTAACAACATCATTGTGTGCTGGTGCAAATGTATCGGTCTTTTCCCCAGGTAATAGCTCAGAGCATTTAGACCATCCTTGTGTCTTATGCTAGTGTATAGTGTATTTCCATCAAGTGTCATTAGTACAAAGTCTTTTTTCCATGATATGTCGTAGATTTTCGTCAAGAAATCTCCCGTATCTTTAATATGTGATGGAAGTTCACAGACAGAAGGCTAGAGAAAATGATCAATGTATCTTGATGTATTCTCAAAAAGCCCCCCTATGGCCGCCATGATTGGTCTTCCTGAGGGATCCATGGCATTTTTATGGATCTTTGGTATTAAATACAGTTGAGGTGTCACCGGATAATCGTTTTTTAGAAATTCAAGTTCTTGTTTTGAAATTAGTCCCACACCTCTCCATTCGTAAAGAGCCTTGTGGAACTTTTCTTTGATTCCAAAAATACTGGTAGGGCTAATGCGGCTGTAGCAGTCTCTGTCTTGTAGCTGTTTTTGTGCCTCCATATTGTATTTGTCCAGTGGCCATAGGACCACGTTGCCACCTTTGTCTGACCACCGGACAACTATGTCTTGACGTCGTTTGATTTTTTGTGTGAGGTCAATGTATTGAGTCCTCTGATTGTGGTTGGTTTTGATAAACTCTTTGCTACAGAGCTTAGCCAATTCCTTTAAGTCTTTTACCACGTTGTCAGCAAAGATATCAAGTCCATCTTTTGGCATCATTGGAATGAAGACCGATTTTGGTTTGTATGGCGTACGTACACTCCCATAGATGTCCTGACCTGTTGCTAGTGCCACTTCTGTGGGTGATTCCACGCCGTTTCTCTCTTCACACCCAAGTTCTGCCAAATCCTGAAGGAGATTCATGTCTTCCACACTGAGAATATCATTGGTGTTACACATTGTCTCAGATTCCCCGATATTTTTGGATACATTAAAGAAATGTTTCTGTAATTTCAATTTTCGTACAAACTGAAAGAAGTCCACCCTGGTATGTACATAATCAAAGTTGGTTTTTGCAAAGAACGTTAAGCCTAAGGATAGGATTCTTTGTTCTTTGTCGTTAAGAGCCATATTGGTGAGATTGATTACTGTGTTGTCAATGTCTTTATTTGTCTCTACCTCCGTCTGTTTCTTCTGTTTGTTTGTTTGGTAGTTGTATGTGTTTTGTTTGCCCCATCGTCTGTCCTTCCTTCTCCTTCTGTTTGACCTCTGCCCTTGCCTTTCTGTTCTGGGCATGGGGGCCGTGGTCGCAGGTTCATGGTGCGTTCTATGCGTAAAAAACCAAACTCTTGTACTACGGTAGGTGTTTTTCGGTTGGGGGCACCGCTTCCTGTTGACTCTAAGTCTGACTCGACTTCTGAGCTCAGTTCAGATCTGCTAGGCTCTATCGTTCTCATCTGTGTTTCGGCGGTAGTTGAGAGTTGTTTGCGGCAAATATTTTCAAACTTCTTTGAGAAGGTATAGATCTTCCCATTCAAATAATCATTTCTATCCCTTTGGAATTCAGTCGCTTTCCTCTCCTTTATTGATTGCTCGTATTTTAGCAGTCTTGACTTCATTTCAGATAGTATTTTCTTTACTTCATCCTGATTTTCATATTTTTCCAATTCTTTGTAAAGTGCATCGATTTTAGCAAGAATATTTTCACGGTCACTTGTGGCATACTTAATCAGTATTTGTAACATGCGTCATGAGGATTTGGCGCTATTATCTGCCCATTCTCGCAGCATCTCAGGGTTGGGATTTTCGTACGTTGGGGCCATGAGAATCCTGAGTCCTCTTGGAATGCGCCCCATGTCCAGGTACCGTTGGAGCGACTTACATTCCCACCATTTTGATATTTCGCTTTTACGCAGTTTTTCCAATACATGTGTCATTTTTACAATGTCGCTGCCTGCCGATTGTTCACTTTTCCCAGCTGCATTTGAGGCTAGCGATGCATTTGTATCGGCATCGCTGAAGATGTCAATTGCCGCCTCTTCTCGCTATTCACTGAAAAAACCATAGGTTTCAGGGACGTTATAGTTAGAAATTAGCGTTTAAAAAAGCTTAGAAATTCACTGAAAAAACCACAGGTTTCAGGGATGTTATAGTTAGTTGGACATTTCACTTGTACAAAACCAGAGAAATTCGGCCGTTATAGTTAGTAGAGCTAACTATAACTCGCGCCCCCGCAATGCACTGCTGATGACGACACATATTACATCACTCATGACATGGTCAGTGACATCACTGATGACATCACTGATGACATCTCAAATGACATCACTGATGACATCACTGATTACATCATCCAGTAAATGTGTGTTTCTGTAAAGTTTAAATATGTTTTATATATATATATGCCAAGGTGTTTTGAAGAATGAGTGGGTGTATAAGTGTCTGAATGGATGATTTAGTAGGTGCATGACTGATTGTATAAGTGACTGATTAAGCGTATCTTACTGAATGCATGGGTTAGTGAGTAAACTGTGTAAATGTCTGTATCAGTCTGTCAGTTGGTGTATAAGCGGCTGCATGGGTTGGTGAGTAGCTACATGACTGTCTATTTGGGTTATTGATTGGTTGTCTGAGTATCTGTATGGGTGCCTAAGTGTCTTTGTGAGTGGGTGGGGGGTGGGTGACTCTGTGCATAGATATGTGAGTGGGTGATTCACTGGGTGTATGGGATCAAGAGGTCATCTGTGAAGGGCTGTATGGGTGGGTGAGTGTGTGTATGGGTGTGTTGGTGAGTGAATGGATGTCTCAGTGATATATATGTGAGTAACTACATATGTGAATGGCAGTATATGTGAGTGTTGGAGTATATAAATGACTATACGTGAGAGTGAGTGATTGTGAGAGTGGCTGTATGGATGAGTGTGTGCTTGTATCAGTGATTGTATAAGAGAGTAAGTATGTGTTAGTATTTGTATAAATAAGTGAGGTGGTCTGTGTATAACTGTATAGGTGAGTAAATGGGTGTGATTGATTCTTTGCATGATTGAGTAGGTGTGTGAGTAAGTCGATTGAGTGGCGGTGTGTGAGTGTATGTATAGGTATATGAGTGCATATGATAGTGCTGTATTGATGAGTGACTGCATGTATGAGTTACTGTATGGGTGAATGAGTAGATGTGTGTGTGTGTAGACCTATGAATCACTGAGTGGGTATGTACTAACTGCTATTGGTCTGTCTATGCTTTCAATATTGGTAGTCTGTATTTCAGAGTGGGTGTATAAAAGGTTTTATTAGGCTGTGAGGAGGTGCATCAGATTATCACATGGATGATGTAATCAGTGATGTCATCAGTGATGTCATTTGAGATGTCATCAGTGATGTCATCACTGATGTCACTGACCATGTCATGAGTGATGTAATATGTGACATCATCAGCTGTGCATTGCGGGGGCGCGAGTTATAGTTAGCTCTACTAACTATAACGGCCGAATTTCTCTGGTGTTGTATGAGTGAAATGTCCAACTAACTACAACGTCCCTGAAACCTGTGGTTTTTTCAGTGAATTTCTAAGGTTTTTTAAATGCTAATTTCTAACTATAACGTCCCTGAAACCTATGGTTTTTTCAGTGAATTTCAATGGTTTTTTAAACGAGAATTTCTAATTATAATGTGCCTCAATCCTATGATTTTTTCAGTGAATTTCTAAGGTTTTTTAAATGCTAATTTCTAACTATAACGTCCCTATTAAGTCCCCTTGAATCCTGAAGGTCCCTGGGGGCCAACTAGCCCACCAGGTACCTCCAGTAAGCGCCACAGAGCTGCGTTGCAGAGAGGTGTTCCTAGGCCACGCCCCTTTCTACACCACGCTGCAAACGCGGCTTCTGGTGCACTGCTGCTCGGAGGATGAAGTCCACTTGTGTCCTGAGGTCCTCAGGACACAAGAAGACCTCATCGCCCCACCAGCAGTACACCAGAAACTGCGTTTGCAGAGTGGTGTAAAAAGGGGCGTGGCCTTGGACCACCTCTCGGCAATGCAGCTCTGTGGCGCTTACTGGAGGTACCTGGTGGGCTAGTTAGCCCCCAGGGACACTCAGGATTGAAGGGGACTTAATCCCCCAATTTACAACGTGCCAGGGGGTGTGTTTGCACACTTGTTATATCAGGCCCCGCCCCCTCCCTGCACCACTGTGCAAACGCACCCCCTGGTGCGTTGTAAGTTGGGGGATTAAGTTCCCTTGAATCCTGAGGGTCCCTGAGGGCCAACTAGCCCACCAGGTACCTCCAGTAAGCGCCACAGAGCTGCGTGGCAGAGAGGTGTAAAAAGGGGCATGGTCTCGGACCACCTTTCTGCAACGCAGCTCTGTGGTGCATACTGGAGGTACCTGGTGGGCTAGTTGGCCTCCAGGGACCCCAAGTATTCAAGGGGAATTAATTTCCCAACTTACAACGTGCCACGGGGCGCGTTTGCAGAGTGGTGCAGTGAGGGGGCAGGGCCTCCGGTGAGATGCCGGTTTTTATTTTATTTTATTTTTTTAGAAGGGGGGCTGTGTGGCCCCCCTTCTTTTACTATTTTTTGGGCCCTGGGGACCCCATCCCCAGGGCCTGACTCCTATTTATAAAAATAATTTTATAAAAACGGGAAGGGGGCTGCGTGGCCCCCCCGAGGCCTATTTTGGCCCCGGGGACCCCATTCCCCGGTGCATGGCCAGTCTTTTTTTTATTTTCTTTATTAATTTTTTTGGAGGGGGCCCGCGTGGCCCCCCTTCCCTAGGCCACTATTGGCCCCGGGGACCCCATCCCCCGGGGCCTGGCCTCACTGTTGGGGACCGTGGGGGAAGCTCCAATGCCCCCACGGTCCCGCCGGCTCCCCGCCTCCTGAGGGTGCTGGCATTGCTTTTGAGCAAGGGGAGCTGCTAACATGCAGCTCCCCTTGCTCAAAAGCAATCTGCTTTGCTTCATTGAAGCGAGAGCAGGTTTTCCTGCTCTCGCTTCAATGAAGCAAAGCAGGGTTTGCTATGGCAGGGCGAGAGCCGTGCTCCTGCCCTGCCATAGTAAACGGCAATGTCCCAGGGGTGGGCACCCCGGGACATTGCAGGAGCCGGCCCTGAGGGGTGGCGGTCCCCAGGGCCATCAAGGGCTCCTGGAGGGGGGCTGCACGGCCCCCCTCCCATCATTTGCACAGCCCCGGGGAGGTGGTGGTCCCTGGGGCTTGGGGGGGCCCACAGGGCCCCTGCATATAATTGAAGAAAGCTCCGGGGAGGTGGCGGTCCCCGGGGCTTGGGGGGTCCGTGAGGCCCCCCACCCTCAATTTTTTTTCTGTGTGACCCGGGGAGGTGGCGGTCCCTGGGGCAGCGGGGGGGCCGTGTGCCCCGTGCATATTTAAGTAAAGCCCTAGGGGGTGGTGGTCCCCGGGACTTGGGGGGGCCTGGAAGGCCACCCCCACAGATTAATAAACCAGCCCCGGGGAGGTGGCAGTCCCCGGGGCTCTTGGGGGGCCGCATGCCCTCCTGCATATAATTTGCATACCCCCGGGGAGTTGGTGGTCCCCGGGGCTGCGGGCAATATAATTTTGGTATTCCCCCGGGACCTGGCCCACCCGGGGTCTCATTTAAATGAAGTGCGGGAGCCCGTGCTTCATTTTTTTTTATTTTCTCGGCCGGATTCGCGACCCCATCGCGAATTCAGCCGATTTAAAAAAATAAAATAAAAAATGCTTTTTTTGGCCCTGAGCAGGCCTAGGGGGTCAGGGTGTATGTACCCTGCCCCCTTTTCATGTTTTTTATCTTTGTTTCACCCTTTTTCTTGTGACTCGGTTACCGAGTCACAAGATGGCTGCCAACACTTCCTGGTTTGGAATGTTGGCAGCCAATCAGAGTGAAGCTCGTGCCCGGGAGGGTTCGCGAACCCTCCTCGGTGCTCAGATATCGATATTTTTCTTTTTTAAATTTCTCAGGAACTACTAAACAGATTTACACCATTTAACAAAAAGAGCGCGGTCTAAACCAAGACCTACCTTTTTGCCAAATTTGGTGTAATTCCGTTAAGCAGGTCGGGCTGTAGCCTGTAATAAAGTTCCCATGGAAAATAACATGGAGAAAATGCGCTTTGGGACCCCCCCTTTTTCTCGGCCCCCCCTTGACGAATCACCCTGAAACTTTCAACACACAAACTGAGCGGTCCAATCCTATTTTTTGGACAATTTCATGAAGATTCGTCAAACGGCGCCAAAGATATTGGCAAATCAAAAAACTTTTTTCCTCTGGAAACTAGGTCCTAATTATAACTACCTACTGGCAACCGCCAGTAGGTAATATATATATATATATATATATATATATATATATATATATATATATATATATATATAGATATATATTCATATTCACTCAAAAAGACAATATCATTTTTCACGAGAAAAAAAAGGTTACAGGGACGTTACTGTTAGGAAATGGAATTAAAATACCCTTAGAAATTCACTGGAAAAAAAAGGTTACAGAGAAATTATAGTTAGGAAATAACATTGAAAAAACATAGAAATTCACAGAAAAAAAGGTTACAGGGATGGTATAGTTAGGAAATAGAATTTAAAAAACCTTAGAAATTCACTGGAAAAAAAACAAAGGTTACAGGGACGTTATAGTTAGGCTCAGATTCACTTGTGCAAAGCCAGTGAAATTCAGAAGTTATAATTACCTGAGCTAACAATAACTTACGCCCTTGCAATGCACTGCTTATGACCTCACATATTAAATCACTCATGACATGGTCAGTGACCATGATGCAAATATGAAATACGATGTGTCATTATAATATGGCGGTTGTGGAAGATACGACCCTGCTAAGTTTAACATTTATGTCCTTTCTTTATTTTTGTATTCTGACAATTAACCTATGAAATGTGCTTTAAAATGTGATTCATGATGTATGCTTGCTAACATTGACAAAGGCGCTTGCCGAAACGTGTCTGTCCATTTACTCATGGTGATTAAATGAGTGTTTTTCTTTCCCGGTGAGTGCTGACCGTTCTTTCGAGATTGAAGCTATTGAAATATACCATGAGTCCACCTTCACGTTGTCACAGCACCCACCTGCGAGTGCAGAGGCTCCTTGGTGGCAATGAGCAAAAAATAAAATGATATATATATAAATATCCTTCCAAGCTTCCTGTGTAACACCACCGCTGCTCCCGAACAAAGGGCGCGTCGTGAAACCGGACCACACAAGCAAGGTCCGTTTACTTGTCTCCATTCACCGTTACCCAAAAGGGATGATAACACCATGTATAGTTGCGCAAAAATGTTTATTTGCGGGCCTACACACACACACACACACACACACACACACACACACACACACACACACACACACACACACACACACACACTTACCTATAGTTACCATGTGTGGTAAAGGCATGCGCGATAAAGGCATCCACATTGGTATAGGAAGTGTGGTAAAGACTGCGTGGTAAAGGATGTTTCCCTTTCCCACTAGTGCACTTTTTGGAGGGGAGAGACATGAGAAGTATTGTGGAGTCATCTAGCTGGTGCTTATTATCTATACATACATATCATCTCAAATCATCGCTAGCGGTGAAAACATCATTGTCAGACAAAACCTCATGTTGTGATTTCACAGATATCAAATCATAAATTGTAGACCTTGTTTCCTGTTACTGATGGGGGGGGGTTGCCTCTTTCATACCCTGTATATTCCTGGCTGCAACTTGCTATCATCAGTCAATTTTCTCCATGTGCCTGACCCTTGGACAGGATTTTGGGCTGCAAGTTATGAGTCTGCGTTACTGAGTAACCCTTTTTCTTAACCCTGCTGGCCCTGCCATCTGACATCCCAGAGTCTGTGGAGTATCATTCTATCTCATTCTGTCTCATTTGGGCCACTTCAGCCTGGGGTTTTACATTTTATGCCTCATGATGGCTGGTCCCTTGATGTCTATAAACTGTGGCCTCACCAGCATTCACAGCGGATCCTTTCAGTGGCACTTGCTGCTTCCTGGGTGGTCCTCCACAGTGCCTTTGCTCTGATGTTGCATGCTGCCTACTGAGTCCTCCGTGGGACCTCTGTTCCAATATTTGAGTAATCTGGTGTCTCGACAAACATCCTCCAGGGTGAGCTGGCCAGGAAACTCCATTCATATCTGTGAAGGACTCACCTTTGGTGCCCCTATATCTGGCACATCGTCCGGGGGATTGGCTTGTTTAAAGGTTGCCTTCCCTATTTGCCCAATCCCGATGGGTTGCCTCTTCTCGGCCAATATCCACCATAGCATTTCCTTGCCTCCCCTACCCCCGGCATTTGTTTTGGCAGACTCATCCGAGTCCTTTTCCTTGCCCTGCTTTGCTTGGGAGGAGGGGATATTGGCCATTGCAGGCACCATTAACACCCTGCCCTTTTGCCCTTCCACTGCCCAAAGTCCCCGCCAGGTTATAGCTACAGCCCCTTACGCCCCGATTTTCATGCCGGACCTACGCATTAGCCTGTGGAGTCCCTGTTTGACCATTAGACTCTCCGCACATATTTCAACTACTAAGGGGTCGATTCCGATTCGGGCCGGAAATTTCTCCGACCGAGCCGGACCCGGAGAGATTTCCGACCGAATCGGACCCGTGCAGTCCGACCGAACGAGTACGATGCGTCCGTATGTTATCGGACTCGAGTCGGTCGGACTCCCATTGATGTCAATGGGAGCCGGTCGTACAACGCGTACGCGGGCTCCCATTGACTCAATGGGTGCGAGTCGGACAAGGGCGCCCCTACAGCGGGTACGCGGCGAAGCGACTCGCGCCGTACACGCACAGGTAGGGGGACCCATGGGTCCCCCTGTGTGCGACTCGCGCGGCTACGCGTACAGGGGGGTCCGACACGGACCCCAAAGTACGGCTCCGACAGCTCTTACGAGCCGGAGTGCGCGGCTCGGTCGGACTGCTCGCGGCGCGCATCGTACCTACCCGGCCGGGAAACGTCTCCATTGCGCGGTGCGAGTCGAGTCCGAGCGAGTCGGTCGGAGCGGTTCGAGCCGGGAGCGAGTCGGTCGGAGCGGTCGGGACGCCCGGACGAGTCGGTCGGCGATTTCGCATCGTACTCGCTCGGCCGGACCCGCGTACGGTTCGGTCGGGAAACAGGGCTCCGAATTGGATCCGGTAAAGCCGAATCCGATTCGGAGCCCTACCGGCCGAGATCGGAATCGGCCCCTGAGTGTCTCTGGTCTTCATCCGTGCCTCTAAAGGAGTACAGACATATGGCAGCAAAAGACCAGGATGATTTCTTTACCCTTGACCCATCCTCTACAAAACAGCACCCGAAGACCCTAAGGTAATGGCTGACTCCATCTGGCATCACTGATGCAGGTCCATTCATTGCTTTATGATCTCCTACAGGCGCAAAGAAATGCATCACAGGGGCAGACAATACTAAATTACATGTTAACCTTTAACATGGTCACACACAAACAGTTGAACTATGTATTACCCGGCACCCCATAAATCCATAGAGAGAGAGTCAGAGGTAGTGCTAGGTAGAGAGTGAGAGTGGTTTAGATAAAGAAATAAAATAGACAAAGTCAAATAGAGGAAAGGTTCACTTGGTAGGTGGGGGCCCTGAGCAATTGTCCACATTGTCAATGCCTAAAAAATTTTCTGGTTCCCCGCAAGGCTTTGCGTGATCCGGGTGTGGCACCAATATGTTGCATTCAAAATATCATCTGACATAAATATTGTGCCCTAGATATCATTGCAAAATACCTATACAGTGTGTCTTTACTAGTTCAAAACTGCCCAGATTTGCAGATGTAGCCCACTTTGCAAGCAATGTGCTTCACTAATGTGGGTGTGACATTCTTAGAACTTAGAATTGAACTTGGACTGATGAGAAGATGATTCAGCTCAAATTGTCAGTTGGAGCAGGAGTTGTGGAGCGAGGGAATGCTGAGGTTATACTGCACCTAAATAAACCATTGAAATGTACCTCTCTTGGATATTGTGATATTTTGCACACTGGTGACAGAGAAGGAGTAAATTGGATTACAACCAATAATCTCAACATCACCATATTTTTGCTTAGGTATCACAACTCTAGGTAAACTTACATATATGATTAAAGTTTAACCAAGGTGGAGTTTGCCTTTACTACTGTCACTGGAGGTTGGTGGCTCTTTAGACGGGGTATAAATGTTATAATAAAATGTCCCTTTTCAAAAGCACTCTCAAGGATCTATGTTTGGAAAGGTTACTGCTTTTTTGGAAAACACACACCATTGTCCTTCAATGCCAAGATTTCTGAAAAATCGCCAGAGGATGGAGTGCGGCATGCTGCACAACAAAGAACTTAGGGCTCAATTCACAAAGGTAAACTTAGACCTGAAGTCTAAGTTTAGACCTCAAGTCTAAGAGTACGATTTTCAAAGGTAAACTTAGACTTGTCTAATTTTACCTTTGTGAATCTGACCTCAAGAGTTATCAGTGACCAGCTCCCTGTTCCCATCACACTAGCTAAAAGCATCAGCAGGCCAATACGTGCCAGAGGAGGCCAGATTGTGAGTAGATTTATAAGCATGTTGTAGTGGACCGCTACCCTCTACCGAACATCACTGAGGTGTTACGCATTCTCAATTGGGCCAAATACTTTTCGTCACTGGACTTGACTTCTGTTTTTCACCAGGGGAGACTGCACCCAGTTTGCCGGTGTCAATATCTTTTTTTACAATGCTCGGTAGCTTTAATTCTTGGTAATGCAGTTTGGCTTAATCTCGCAGCCTCAACTGTCCACAAGGTCACGGAAGAGGTGTTGTAGAAAATGTAACAGGATAATGTCCTAGTATTTGGAAAAAGCTCTTGTGAGCATCATCAGAGAGTACACTTGGTCTTATTGAGGGTAAAAGAAAGTGGTCTTAAATGGACGGCTGAAAAATACAGGCTCAGTTTTACGGAGGTAGAGTATCTGTGGCACAAGCCCACATCTGTGGGTATTTAAACTCGGAATGAGTTGGCCAGTGTCACCGTAATATTCCGAGTCCAACCAGTAAGAACAAAGTGGCTACATTTTTGGGCATGGCTGAATATTACATCAAATCCATTCCCAATTTCGCAGAGAGAAGTATGAGGCAATTATTAAAGAAAGGGACAAAGTTTGTTTGAGGCCTTTTGTGTGAAGATTAAGTTAATACATAGCAATGTAACCCACAGAATGCTCCTGTAGCTACGAACTGGGTGACAGGACAATTATAATGACATATGCCAGTTCAAGGGGCCTAGAAACAGTGTTACAGAAGCAGTCTGGCACAGTTGAAACTATTACATTCTTTATCTCAAGAGAGCTAAAGGAAGATAAGCTGAGCTATTCAATATTGGAGAAAGAAGCTCTGGCTTTGCACTGGGCAGTGAGAAAATTAAGAAAATTCATTTATAGCAGATGAATGGATAAAGGAAGTGAAATGTGATTGTGAGAAGTGGATTATTAGTTGGGGCCAATGGTAGTCCACCACATATGGTAATGCCACTATTCTTGTTAGGTTCAGTAAAGGTTTCAGTAATTTAAACCTGAGCTCAACCACTGAAGCTATGGCACAGAGGGTACAGCCTCAACATAAGAAAGTCCTATACCAGTTTAGTTTATAAAAATAGAGAATATTTTAATGAACAAAGTGACCCCAAAACGACAAAAACACAATAAGGGGGACCAGAGATATGAATTTTTATAAAGATTTTTTTTTTTTAATAACGCCAAAAAGCCCAAAGCATCAACTGCAGACAACTGGTTGAGCTAGACCAGGAGAAAGTTAAGGTTTAAGGTGACTGTTATGGAATGCAGGTTGAATGCGAGGACCCCATCAAAAAGTTACCTTTGGACTTAGAAATTTTACTGGAATAAAAAAGTGGTTGTCAACAAATCGTCGGCAGGGCAAGCTGAATCCCAGTCGTAGTTCAACAACAGGGGGCTGCTGAAAGCAGGGTTCCAAAGGCAGAAAAGCTCTGAGAGGATGAAGTCTGGTGTGAGTGCCTAGGACGGTCTCAATGTCAATCACATTTGCTGTGGTATCACTCTCGGTGAAACCCTCTACATTTGGACGTAGAAACCTTTCTGGAAGTCAGGTCTACTTCAGCGGGGCAGACCAGCAATTTGGATCCAACCGGTAATTTGACGTTGAAGGCTTCGGCTCGAAGGCCTACCCGTTCTTCAGAAAACAAGATTCTAAGCTCCAGCTTGTGTACTTTGGACAGGACGAGTACACGCTAACACCAGCCAAAGGGATCCAGGACATCAAGGACAGCACTTGAGGATTAGTATAGACTCAAACCAATGCCCCTAGCTGGGTCCAGAGCAGATCCAGTTGAAACTGGTCAGCTGGGCTCTATCAAGAAAGTGTTCTTCCTGCAGCTTTTGACCCTTGGAGTCCTCTTTTGCGTCCTGGGTATAAGGGGGAGCAGGTCAAGGCCTTAGGGTTCTCCTCACAGGCCACAACAGCAGTGGCACTCCTACTTCTGTCTTCCACGGGTCTAGAGGTGTTCTGTGGAGGGTACTGGGAATGCCACATTTAGGTCGAGTGCCAGCTTCCTGTTTGGGGAAAGTCCTGGCCACTCCCTAACCAAATGGGGAAAAGATTTGCAGGGGTATCCCTACCAACTTTTGCAGCACTGCCTGCATGTAGTACTGTAAACTTTCCCACAGTGCCCCGCTGTAGGGGTGGCCAAGGAAATGAGCAACCCTCCCTTGTGGTTACTCAAAACCTGTTCTGGAGATAGTTCCTTTCCCACTTGGAGTGGTGCCTGGTGGGCTAGCAGGACAATAGAGTAGCAGGCCCAGGTGTGATTTACATCTGCCAGTGACAGGGTAGGCTTGTTTGAAGTAATTAAGTTCCTGGGCACAGCCCAGATGGGCACCCTGTCAGGGGAAGGTCAACTCCTCTCCCTTTGTCTCAGATCTTGGAGCCACTTTATACCTAATCAAGGAGCCATTCAGCTCCTGGTGAATAGGTGTTATAACATAACCCAGTGCTCCCCAATAGGAGAGACAGCCTTGCCACAGTGAAAAATGACTTTGGAGGTTTTTCACTGCCAGGATATGTAAAACATAAAATATACATGTCCGGCTTTTTAAAAATCATGCACTCTACCCTATGGGCATTTTGGTAAGTGTGGGTGAAATTTTAATTATGCTAGAGTAATCAGAGTAATTTCAGTAATTTTATGCTACTCTTTTGGCGCAAAATTACAAAAGGTTACACAATTACACCCATTCTTGTAATTATGGGCCTGATTACGATGTCGGAGAGTCAGACACTGACAGCTCGTCGGTTGCGGACCCACCGACATTGGCCCTGGCGGTCCGTCGGAGACATCTGGCGAAGGGACCATCTTCCCTGCTTCTGACGGGCTCAAGGAGCCCGTCGGTGTGTCAGAGGGTCAGTATTCCCTACAATGGGTGTGGTGCCTGCTCAGGCACCGCTGTAAGGATTACAATGTTCCTTTCCGCCTGCCCTTTCATTGCGGTTCACCTGCCATGAAAGGCAGGCACAAAGTGACTTTGGGGGCCCCTAGCACGGCCCCCTATCCCCCTGGCCCTCCACTACAGGGCCTGGGGAGCACCTATTGTGCCCCTCTAAACATCCCTGCACCATGTGGCAGGCCACGCATGGTGCCTGCCACATAGTGCAGGGATGTTTTAAATGTTTTTATTTTCTATTGGGGCATGTGCTGCAGCCCGCATCACATGCCGCAATAGAAAATATACACATTACGACTGCCATGAAGGCAGTCGCATCATAATGCGGGTAGCGGGACCGCCGACCTATAGTGGTGCGGTCCTGCTTCCGCCACAGTGCCAGTCGGACGAGAGTCCGACCGGCAGCGTAATCAGACCCCTTGAGTCATTTAGCACAAAAATCGTACCTCAGGAGCACAGCACCACAACAAAGTCAGGTAGCGCAAGTGGCTGCTGGCTGCTACTGTTCGTGTTCTGCTACATTTAGTAACATTTTCTTACCGTAAAATGCATCCTTATGTCCATTTTGGATAAGTCGGTGCATTTTTCGCTAGTGAAATAGCACTGAATGCTGGGCCATGAGTCATCTCATATAATTTTGTGCAATTACATCACAGCAAATTACGCGAGTTACGGCCACTCCTTAGGGGTGACTTATAAGTATTACAAAAGGAAGATTTAGGCCTGGCAAAAGGTTTATTTTGTCAGCTCAAATTGGCAGTTTTAAATCTGAACAAGCAGTTTGCAGGGGCAGGCCTGGAGACATGCTTTGCATTGTCAGTTTAGTCCACTAGTGACATCTAACTTACAGGCCTTGGGCACACGTTTGTACCAAATACTAGCGACTAAAAGCAAGTTAAATATGCCAATCAGGAGAGCTTCAACATGCTTTAGTGGTCAGAGCACATGCACTGGGGCCTGGTTAGCAGTGCCCCAGTGAATAGAGTCAAATAAACAGGAGCATCCGTTCTAACAGAAATGGGGGTGCTAATGCTAACTAGAGGCATTTTCTAGCAGTGATGGAGTGTTGCAGGAAACCATTTACAAGATAACGGAGGACTGGAAATGAGATGAACGATGTAGTAAACAGTCTTGGGCCTTTTGGAATGCAATAAATGAGCTTGTGTGCAAGGATGGTTTAATGTTATGTGGCAGAAGATTAGTCCATCTAGTTGGTTTGAGGAAATGCCTCATTGATTGTGCCCAGGAGAGTCATCCTAGAATTTCCAAAATGAAAGAAAGACTTAGAGAAATGTATTGGTGGCCAGGTAGGAATTTACTGGTGGAGAGGTCTGCAAGAGACTGTTTGGAGTGTTTAATAATCACAAGATTTTAAAATGTGGAGTTCAACCGGTGGTTGCTAGGAAGTTACCTAATGGGCCCTGGGAGAACAGTGGTTTGGATATGGTAGGCCCCTCAAGATATCTATGGTGCAAAATATGTTATTGTTGTTATTGAAATGTTTTGGGCAGAAATATTGATTGTGAATTCAGTGGAAAGATGGGATGTAACAGATTTTCTGAAAGAGGATTTCAGAAAAGAAAGTTTTCCTAAAACAATCCTAACTGCTAATGGCGTGCAAAGGTTTTGAGGGAAATGGAAGACTTCTTATGGGAAAGGAGCATCAAACATAAAAAGAAGCCTTTATACCATCCCAAAGTGAATGGCATGGGAGAGAGATTTAACAGGGGGTAAATGGAGAAAATACAAAGGGCACCAGCAGGTGGTACACGTTGAAAGAATGAGTTAAACCTAAGGTGACGGTGTAAAGATTGACACCTTATTCTACTATGGGTGTTAAAGCGTTTGAGTGTTTCAGGAAAAGAAAAGTTATTACCAAGGTATGCCCGTCTTGGGTGAAAGGAGAATAGGAGAGTGCCAGGGTGATGTTAACAAGGAGTGCTGGTGAAATTGGGAAGAGAGAAAGGTGTCAGACAAAAACAATTTGATGTGCTCAAAGCTGCCAAGCCCACTAAAGTGGAGATGGGTGACTTGGTTAAAATTAGGAACCCGAGGTAGAGTAGAGACTCATCTATGTTCACCAATCTTATAAAACTGTTTAAGAACGCCAATATTGAACGTGAACAGAGTAGTGAAATTTTCACCTAGGTTTGGTGAACAATGTAGTTAGTGAGTATATGAAACAGAGTAGTGAGATGCCGAAAAGTTTGTGTGGGGTAAGAAGGAGTATAAGAAATTGCAAGGGCCTAGCCGACTTAATTGACTATGGAAAATTAGGTCTCCTATGTTTGGTATTTACTTACCATTTCCTCATCCTATTTATAAATAAAGCTTCACATCCTATTCATTTTGGGGCTTGCCTTTTCATGTGCTTTAGTTTTACATTTTGCAGATATTCAGCATGACGGCAGAAGAAAATTACTTCTATTGAAGCTTTTGAGGATGTTCTTTACTACTCATGTATCATATATCCATTTCTTTTATTCATTTGAATCTCTCTTGTCTTGACTATTTAAATTAGTGTTTGTAAGAAGGGAGATGTGTGACATTCTTAGAATTTAGAATGGAACTTGGACTGATTTCGAAGGTTATGATTCAGTCCAAGTTGAGTATTGCAGAGGGTTTTAAATGCTGCACCTATATAAACCATTTGAACACACTTCCTTGGATATTGTGATACTTTGTATAGGGGGGGGAAATTTTATTTGGTGCCCGGCCTATTGCATGTCCCAGTCTCACAATTATTTGTACAACAGTCTTTACTATATTTCATTCTGTGTGATGCTGTGAAATAGCGTAATACAAATATATATTTTTTAAAGTTTAATTGATTCAAAATGGATTTTTCAATTATCATGGTAATTTCTCTACACATTTTCCTTTCTGTTGCCTTTTTGCTTGAAAGCTGTATATGTTATTTATGTTTTATTTGGGTATGTACTTTGTTCCTAGGCATGTTATATTATTCTTAAATCCTGTTTGCAAACTACTACCTTGGTGAATGGCGGATTGCTGCCCTCTTTCAGCTACTTTTATTCCATAGTTTTACTTCAAATATAATTGTGTTGAAAGTAAAAGTTAGTTACACGTAGGCCTCTATGTGGTTCCCTTGGAGGGCTTTTCAGCTCACAGCTGGTAAGATTTATTTGCACAGTGAAGGCCAATATATGTGTATACATTATTGATTTTTTGGACATCTCCATGTGTATCCACAAAACAAAATACAGCTAAGATTAAGACTTTGTACAAACAATGTTTTCTGATGGTAAATGTTTAAAAGCCAGAAAACAACCATTTTCAAACCCATGCTCAATTTCCAATCATTAGCATTTTACCTATAGATTATTTCTTCATGGCGGTCACAATGTGTATATTTTCTATTGCGGCGTGTGCTGCGGGCTGCATCACAACTGTAGGTTACCTAAGTGTTTGTGTTCTCTGATAACGGCTCCAATAAGACCAAAGCAATCTCAATCTGAAGAAACTAGTGGTGTTGATTCACAAAGGCATTTATGAGTATGCAAGTATGGTGAGTACTACTTCACAAACTCATAAATGCCTTGGTGAATCAACTCTGAAATGTTAACTCCTCATTAGTGAAAGGGGAATGGGGGCTCAGCCCTTTCTATTGCACTAATGGTGTGCAACCATTCCCATTTTATTCCCATTTTAGCTGTTTCGGGCCAATTCACAAAGAGATTTAAGAGTATGTAAAGTAAGGCTTCAGCAGTACCTTTTTAAATACTGATACCTGCCTTTGTGCATCTGCCCCTATATTATGTTTCTCCTTACACTTAATTCCACAGAAACTGCTAAGAACGCTCAGATTTCTTTACATGTATTAGGTTTTAGGTTTCTTTTTCAATCAACCTGTTTTACTTTATTTTTTTATACATCCACCAAAGGAAAATCTGCTTAGCAATGCTACAGACCACAGAAAGTCCACGGAAGTCAAAATGAAACTTCTTATTGACTAACCTATATTCAAACATGAGATAAGTCACACTCTCTGAATCAGTGAGATCTCAGCTTTGCAAAGAACTATGCAACAGTTCATTTTAGGTTCCCATGAGAAACTTTTATAACTAAGCAAAGAATGTAATTGTCAAAAGAAGCAGAATGCTATTCAATGTGTTTTAAAGTATAGATCTCTGTCAGTGTATGTTTTCAGTGTAAGATGATTTTGGGAATGGCAATAACAAAGATCTGGGTTAGTGTTGTGAAATGACAGCATCTGATGTGCTTTCTGACCAAGGGCATATAAATCTTTTTTCCTCAGGTTAACTTTTTGTTCATCAGTTGTCCTATTTTGTTTCACAATTATTATGTTATCTTTCAAACTCCAAAGGAAACACACTAGTAAGGCATAGGGACCCCAAAGTATTGATCACTTTGAGGCCAAATTCTGTGAGTCTGTGAATTTACCTGTATGTGATAACAAAGTTCAGTTTCTGTCTTTGTGCATTCTATAGATCTTAGGTATGGTCCCTATCCCAAACATATACAAGTATTCGAAAATTAGAATGCTGATGCACTGATATTTACTAATGAAAAAAAAACACAAAACAAACAATTGATGGACAGAATGCAGAACAATGTCATACATTCATCCCAGTACAGAGATCTGGGCCTAAATCCACCGTTTGTTTGCTCCTCGTGCCATTCCAGTTTGAACCCAGCCATATGCAAATCACTCTTGACCCTGCTCCCTATAGGAACAGTCCAGCCCGAACTACCAGGCCAGGTTCTCCGTGGACTGGAAACAAGCATCCTAGACCGGTCCCATGATGATTGTTTCCGGTCCAGGGAAGACCTGGCTTGGCAGTTTGGGCTGGACTGTTCCCATAAGGAACAAGGTCAAGACTGATTTGCATATAGCTGGGTCTATACTGGGGTGGCGAAGTAAGCTGAAGAACGATGATGGATTCAACCCAGATCTGTGACTAGGGGTGACTGTCTGAAACGTTTCAGCACTTTGTCCATCATCTCCTTGTGTATGCTTTGTTCGCCCTAAGTTGGCAGGGTATGCCCAGACGTGGGTCCCTTGTTCACTTTGCCACTGCATTCAAGTTAGCCTGGCTGATGAGGGGTGTTACCCCAAAACCGGTCCCAGGATGCTTGTTTCCGGTCCAGGGAAGACCTGGCTTGGCAGTTCGGGCTGGACTGTTCCCATAAGGAACAGGGTCAAGACGGATTTGCATATAGCTAGGTCTGAACCGGGGTGGTGAAGTGAGGTAAATAACGATGATGGATTCAACCCAGATCTGTGACTGGGGTCGAGTGTCTGAAACGTTTCAGTGCTTTGTCCATCATCTCCTTGTGTTTACTTTGTTCACCCTAACTTGGCAGGGTATACCCAGACGTGGGCCCCTTGCTAACTTTGCCATTGGATTCAAGCTAGCCTGGCTGATGAAGGGTGTTACCCCGAAACCGGTCCCAGGATGCTTGTTTCCGGTTCAGGGAAGACCTAGCTTGGCAGTTCGGGCTGGACTGTTCCATTAAGGAACAGGGTCAAGACTGATTTGCATATAGCTGTGTCTGAACTGTGGTGGAGAAGTGAGCTAAAGAATGATGATGGATTCAACCCAGATCTATGATTGGGGGTGAGCGTCTGAAAAGTTGCAGCGCTTTATCCATCATCTCCTTGTGTTTGCTTTGATATTTACTAAGGCATCACTTTTTATATATATAATTAATACTCAGGCATATATAAAAATCACACATGGGTGAGCTTTGTTTCATGATTTATTTTTCATGTTTTTTTTATATATCTTCATAAGGCGTCTCAATGGCACGGTGCATTTTCCAAGGCTGTGAAGCACGTACGTAATTAACCAGATGCATTAAAAACAAATATGCAGATACAAATTTTAAATGTTTACTCATGCTTATTGATAGTAGAAGTGGTGTCTCATGTGAAGAGCAATCTGGTGCAGCACAGCACGTGGGTTTCACACACTCTTCAATAAAATCTGAAGTGCATGTGCGACAGGGCTTAACTGGCAGGAAGCAATATGTTATTCAAAGTAAGGACACATATCAATTATAATTTTGTTGGGCAAGGTTAATTAATGGAAATAAGACAATCCTTATATTAGCAGCTTAAGGGGCTGGTTTAGAGTTTGGCGAAGAAGGTAATCTGACGCAATGGCCAGAGGGTACTCTCTCCACCAAACTCACTCTCCAGCTCCTGATTTAGAGGCAGGCAGACCAAAAGTATGTAGACAACAAAGCCTACTCCAGAGCTGACATACTCCTCCGATGGACTAATGGAGTACTGGCCGTCGGAGGTTAGACAACCAAATGCCTACCCACTTTAGAGTGGAAGATCTGATGGCTTTTTTTTGCTGTCTGTTACTGCCCGGAAAAACCTGATGGTGAGGGACAGCAAAAGAAAAGACCCTGACACCATGAGAAAGTGTTAATAGTTTTTTATTTAAAAAAAAAAAAAACTTCCGCTTTGGAACTTCGTTTTTAAAAATGAAACAGTGTGTAAAAGTTTGATGGCCAGCTGTCATATCTGACGGAGCTGTCCCCCAAACTTTTACAACATTTACAAAAACTGCTGTAACAGCGGTTCTTGTCATTGTTAAGAGTTGTCTGTTGAGCTGGTTGGACAACTTTAGATTTGGTGGGCAGATGTCCCTCCGGGTTGCAGGGGAGTGTTCTCTGCCACCCCGATGGAGTACCCTCCGTTCGCAAAACTCTAAATCAGCCCCTAAGATATATGTAATAAAACATGTCTAGCCCTGTTAGGGCCAGTTGATATTATGAAGTAATCAAGGATTGTATTAATTTCACCACTGTTTACCTTGATAGTATGATTTATGTTATTAAGTAGGTAGTTATGATTACTTTATGGAACTAAGAATTCTAGTCAGTACCAAGATTAGCAGCGTATCCCCTTAAGTTCACCTCAGTGTATAGTTAACTCTTTTGCTTGGTATTTTAAGGTGGAAAGTGGTAAAAAAGGAAAATGACTAATAAGTATCTTTGAGTATAATGACAAGAAAGCAAATGTATGCAGCCTCAGATTGAGTAGTGCTCCTTGTGGTGCCATTTATACCTGGTCCTTAGAGGTCCAGTATATTAGGTAGCATAGATAGTGTAGTCTCAATAAATGAATAATTCAGGAGAAGAATTGGAAAATGTATCCATATGCTTGTGGTGATACCATGAAAGTTCTAGCCCATTTGAAAGGTAAGTTCTCACTGGAGAGGTAAGCGTATCTGTGTGTCATAGTAGGGGAACCGTTAATGCAGTCTGACTGTCAGGAAGATTCGGTTGATAACCGAGTTGCCATATAAGAACGAAGAAAAAAACCTGAATATTGCTGATGTCAGGACAGGCCAAACTTCACCCTGGCATCCTGTGAGCTTTCTTCACCTCTGGGGGCAGACTGGGGGTAAATTCTCAAGTCTTACTCCCAGAGGGGAGAGACCAATTGGGCTTTGGGGTGTAAATATAGCCTGATGCCTGGACAGACCACCCCACCCTTTATCTTTTTTTCTAACAAACAAAAAAATCCTTGCTCTCTAGTAGGCTTTAGGCCCTGCCTGGGGGCAGATTGGAGGTAAGTCCCCAATATACCTCCTGGGGTGGAAAGTCTGTCTGACCCCTAAGGGTACGGGGTCAGGACTTATGTCCAGGAATGGCAACCCTTACTCTATATTTGTTTTTATAAAAAATAAAAAAAATCCTCATGTCTAGTGGGCTTTCTGTCCCCCTGTGGGTGACAGACTACTGGTCCGGTTCTGGAATGGAGAATGGCCCCACTGTCTGAGTGGGCCAATACCACCCATTTATGAAAATGTTTCACTGCTGTATAGTGGGCTTTCTGCCTCTCCCCAGGGGGCAGAATATGGTAAACCCACCAATCTCTCTGGAAGTGGGGGAAGGAAGACTGTTGGGCCCATTCTGAAGTGGGGGGCACAGCTCGATGCCAGACCAGGCCCACATCCACCTCTTCTGTTTTTTTTTCCATTTTTCCTTGATGTCTAGTGGGCTTTTTGGCCCCCTCGGGGCGGGAAGCAGAAAGTCCCATGCCCAGGGGAGTGGTACTCAACAAACAAATTCCCTGGAGTCTTGTGTAGTAGATGGATACCTGCTTGGGTATCGTGGTTCCAGGGGATCCACTAGAGAGAGGTACTGTTGAAAAGGGGGCATTGATCGCTGCGTGGGTGCAGAAACATGCCCCGAAGCACTGAGGCTTGGACCGGTTTCACTTTTACTGACTGTGACATCAGCCTGCTGTGCGCACTGCTGCATATCACAGTCAACAAAAATAAACAAATAAAAAAATATATTCTTGAGACATGAGGGAAGCTCCTCGCATCCCAACTTTATTTGTTTAAAATAAAAAGAGGATTTTGTTTATTAATGTGTTGACGAGCTGTTCATGGCAAGAGCACTACAGCGGTAGTGTGCTTTATGTGAATGGTTCATCAAGTGCACTATGGTGGTTAATTGCATAAGTTCTACCGTCAAGGTAATCAATATGGAAATTAATACAATCCTTTACTACTTCATAATAACAATCATCCCCAACATGTTTGACATGTTTTATTATATACATTTGAGACAGCTAATACAAAGAATGGATTATTTCCAACAATTAATCTTTCCCAACAAAATTATTATTAATATTGCCCCCTTAGTTTTCATTACATATTGTTCACTTTCAGTGACACCCTTTCACATATGGTCTTGAGATTTCATTATATTACGCGAAACCACAAGTGCTGTGCCGTACCAGAGTGCTCCTTACCACAAGACCCAACTTCTACTGTCAGTTAGAATGAGTAAACATTTAAACATTTATAGATCTGCATATTTGTTTTTGATGCAACGGATGAATTATATGCATACATTACATCCTTGAAAAAAAAACAGGCCTTCAAGCCACAAGGGTGAAACAAGCTTGGTTGTCATTATTTGCCACCTATAGAAGGAGTGTGAAAGAAACATGAAAAATAAAGTCTGAGACAAAACTCACCAGTGGGTGATTTCATAAATGATTTTATATTTTGAGTCTACATACTAATGGAATGCATATAAAGTGATGACATAGTAAATATTAAGGTGGCAGCATTCTAATTCTTGATTACTAGAGCAAACACATATTTACTAAAATCTCACACAATGTAGAACAGGAATTGCTTGGGAGTGGTTAAAATCCTTCCTGGAAAATAGAACTCAACAAGTTTGGATTCCCCCTTTCGTGTCAACATCCCAAGATTTGCTGACAGGGGTTCCTCAGGGGTCTATTCTTAGTCCATTGCTATTCAATCTTTATATGACCCCTCTTATTCAGCTGGCTGAGGATCTGGGTGCCAAAGTGGTTGCCTATGCAGATGATACGCAACTCTTGTTCACCTGGAAGAAACACGAGGCTGACACATCTCATGTCAAGGCTTGTCTGTCTGCGGTATTCAGCTGGCTTGTGTCGGCTCAGTTAAAATGTAACGCAGACAAAACTGAGATTCTCTTCTTTGGGGAGTTTCCCCCTCTGTTTTGGCATCACTTTTGGCCGGCTGAGACTCCTTGCCCTTCCCCTTCTGGCCATCCTGTGAAAAATCTTGTTATTTGGTTTGATGAGAAACTCAGTTTTGGTAACCAGATTGGCAAACTTACTGGCACTTGCTTTGGTATTTTAAAACTTCTCCGTAAATTTCTGCCACTATTGCCTCTCTCTGCTAAAGAAATGGTTATCCGTGCCCTGGTCACCTCTCGCATAGATTATGCGAATGCACTTTATGCCGGTCTGCCTTGTTACCTTCTGGACAAACTACAGGTGGTTCAGAATGCCGCCGCTCGTCTCCTTCTGGATCTTCCTAAGCACTCCAGTGTCAGGCATCACTTGCGTAATCTACACTGGCTAACAGTTAAAGCTAGGATAATGTTTAAGGCTGTAACCATCGCTCACGCTGCACTTTACGAGTATGGCCCTGCCTATCTTAGGAAACGTTTTCAGTTCTATACCCCTGGCAGGTGTCTGCGCTCCTCGAATATGCTTCTAGCATCTGTCCCCAGGTTTCACCTGAAACGTAAGGGTGGTAGTTCTCTGTCCTATCTTGCAGCAACTTACTGGAATTCCCTCCCCCTGGATCTACGTAACCTAAAGAATCCTTCTCAGTTTAGGAAAAAGTTAAAAACCTTCTTGTTCAATTAGCTTGTTCCTTGCTTACTCTGCTTTGGTTCCCTTTGATGCTCGGGCTCGCGCCGGGACACTCGACTGAGTAGCTGTGCGCGCTATAAATTCCGTAAATAAATAAATAAAGTTGCTGCATTGCGTGAGAGGGAGAGAGGAGGACAGTGTCATACTTCTAAGATATGGCACTAGCCTGCTTACTCCCTATCGCTGGAGTGCAATCAGGTTGTCTGGCACCACAGGCACACACATTTGCATTACAGTGCAAATGTGTCTGCGTCACGTCTAACATAGGTTTTTTAACTGGAAAGGTACCCGTCTAGTACAAAATGCTAGTCATAGACAAACATTAAAACTTTTTTCACTTTGTATGTGTGCTGTACTTTGCAGCACACATACAAAGAACCTGATTTAAGTTGGGTGGACGGGTTACTACATCACAAAGGTGATGGATATTGTGTCTGTCATATTACAACTGCCATTGGATATAATGTACTTGAAATTTGGAGAATGGTATATCTGACACATTTGAAATAGAGTAACCTGTCTGCCAAACTCTAAATCAGGCTCAAAGTTGGATAAGTTTTGAGCAATAAATATATTTCTCCTTTTAATGCCTGCCTCAAAGAGGCATTATTCTTTGATGCAGTCTTTTCTACAATTGTTGATAGAAAGAGTTTTGCATCAGAAACCATGAGTAGGTGCATGGGAACACCCATGTACCACCCAATGAACACCCTAATTTGCGCTGCTTTGAATTACTTTTAAGCAACTTTCCAGCATAAGACAAGTTTTGCGCTGGAAAGTAAATTTCTAATAAACATTTTCCAACTGTTTGAATCACTTTTGTGATGCAAACCTAGAACAAAATGTTAGTCAATCTGTACGCTAAGTTTTATATTGAAGTCCACTTGCACTGCCTCCAAAATATGGACTACCAAAATATATTCAAGTGAAGTCAATGTGAAGATAAGAATAGTAAATCTATGTTTCCTTACGTATGCTTTCTTTTGACAATATGCTTACATGTTGGTAGTTAATATTCTGGAGCAAGCCGACTATTAATACCCTTGATTTTTTGACATACAACCCTTTTACACCTCCAACCAGTGAGGCAATCCTTGCTGGCTTCATATTTATAAAAGCTTTCGTTTGTATCAGATGCTACATCTACATTCATTACCGTTCTGAAAAGTGCACCAGGCCACAGTGGCAACAGATCTGAACAACTGCTGACAAAACTCAGAAAAAATCCTCCACAAATCAAATCGACCATAAATAAACCACAGGGAACACAGAAAACGTATATGGTTAGTCAAGGATTAATGATAGCATGACTAGTTGTTCAAAGACAGCAAACTGCAAACCTATATTGGTGTTTAAAGCTATACATTCTTGGGAATAGATAAGCCAGAAGATGAGACAATGTTAGAGCAGGAACTACCGGCTATTCTAATATGTATTTCATTATGTTTTCAAATTTTCAGAAGTGCATCAATTAAGGAGGACATGGTAATTTTGTATCATCCTATATCTTTTATGGTGTTTTATTCATATTAAGTTGGTACTACAGTTTGTTACATTTTTCATGTGCATAAATGAATAAAACATATCAGTTCACTGACACTTCAAAGTGCTAGAAGGTCATGACCACATCGCAGCGCCTGTCAGAAGAAGTGTTTTCTATATTGTGTTTATTTTGTATTTATTTATTGAAGACAACTCTTCTATCAGAAGCACTGTCCACAGAAACCCAAAAAGTACAAGACACCAATATTGCCTTTTCTGTGTAGATTTAGGGGTTTAGGAGATATTACTGGTTTTGCCATGAGTGGATCGAAGACATTGATGTTATAAACATAGGGGCCTATTCATAAAAAGCATTTTTAAATACGAGAAGGGTACCGCAGTACTACCACGTTACATACTGACAAATGCTATTCACAAATCTCCAGCCAAAGATCTCCACCTACGTCAGTCCTATCTCTTAAGAGTGGAGTTCTCAGTGATGAAGGCAAAGATCTCCAGACAAAGACATACATTTGTTAAGTATATGTGGGAGAAACAAGGAGAAGGAGTTGAAAAATGAAGAAAATCTACTACTGAATGAGGGGCTCAACAGAAGTTCTAGGAAACGTTTAGGGAAGCATATGCAAACACACCGACAAAAGAGTAAGACAATTCCTATTAACAAAAGTTACACCTACATCTATTACAGCAGTACTGCTAACAAAATAGGTTCAAGCCTACTCCAGTCAAGAAATGAAAGAAGTCAAGCACATTTTATGATGAATTATTGGAACTGCAACACATTCTTATAGAAATCAATGGAGGCAAGTAATAACACTAAAACAACACTGAGAAAACAATGCAAATTAATTAAAATCTGTTTTTGAAATGTTGAGAAAATGTATTATTTGTTTATTGAATGCAATTATAAAAATAAAAACAATGAATGTCACCAGCTCTTTTTACTTTCTAACTTTTTATTAATAATTCATTATTTTAGACCTTAACATACAAAATGTTAAAAACTGTTTTTGAAACACTATCAGAGCATGGTCAGCAGAAGAGGGTTTGAGAGTTTAGAGACTTTATGAGCTATTGAGACCGTCCACTTGAACTTGCTAAACAACTATTATAATTCAGGCCTTTTTGTCCATGTATTAATATTTTCCAGAATGTTCTTGACATGGGCCATTTTTTATCATTGCACAGTGACCCAAGCATTGATAAAGGGCACACCATGCCCCAAAGTGAGCATGGAGTAAAAAAGAAGGAGAAAGAGGGAGGATATGATGAATGACTGCACCTTTATGAGATTGTTACCTTACGCTCGAGTTTGCTACAGTGCTTGTCCTTTTCTGGATTACCGATTAGCTTAATGCATCAAGTATATGGAGAGCTGCCTTTTTGAGCGGTTCACTGACAAAATATTGACCCTCCAAAATATCCCCAGACAAAAATATTGTGACATAAATAACGATGTCAAAAATATCGTCATGCTATACTTATCATGTAAATTACAAAAATATCAACACCAAAAAATATCATTGTCACTAATATCATTGTATAAAATATTGTTTTTTAAATGCATATAAATTTAAATAGTAAACATTAAGGGGCCTATTACGATGGAGTTCGGAAAGCCTCCGACCTTTGGTCAGAGGCTTTCCGACCCCCATCGTCGGTTTCAATTCTGACCGGCTGATTCTGTATCAGCCGGTCGGAATTGAACCTGGCCGGTCATTCTGGCTTGCTCTCAACGTGCTCAAGGAGCCTGTTGGCCAGTCGGAACCGGCTCGTAAACCCAAAGGGCGGGCCTTTCCGCTCTTGGGATTATGATGCACGGTTCCCGGCATGGTTTCCGTACCGGCCTGTCCGACATGGAAACCATGTCGGAAAGCGTGTTTGGGGGTCCCAGCAGGGCCCCTTTGTGTGTGGGGCCAAGGGGGCACCTATGGTGCCCCCCTGTTGATCCCTGCACCCCGTTGCAGACACCTTGAGGTGCCTGCCACGGGATGCAGGGATGAACAACACCTCCCATTTCCCTATGGGAGCATGTATTACGGGTGGTTTACGGCTGTGATGCATGCTCCCATAGGGAAATGTCAGAATGCAACCGAACAGTGTTTGGTCACATCCTAATGAGGTGGGCGGGACCGCCGACCGGAGGCCGGCCAGTCCAGTTTACGAGACAGTGTCAGTGATAAGTCCGCCTGACATTGTAATTGCCCCCAAAATATATTAAATAATAACACTAATGTTATACAAATAAAATATATGTAACGGTTTTTAAAAAATATAAAAGTTATAATTATTTTCAAAAAGTAAAACACACACATATATATTAATATATATATTTATCTACATATATCTAATTAAAAAATATAATTAAACTAATAATTTTTATTTATATTATAATGTCTTCATTTTTTTAAATGTAATAATATAAAATATATATATATATATATATATATATATATATATATATATATATATATATATATATATATATCGCCACAATATCCCTTTGAACAGGGATTTCCTCACCGCACTCGCAGCTCTTTTCAAGTTAGATACAAGTATGAATCATCACATCATACCATCGCTGGTTCCAGGGTGTTTTTATTTTCCAAAAAAACGCTGCCAACACACAACCCCAACGCGTTTCGGTCTCAGCCGAGACCTTGCTCACGGGGAACAATCGATCAACACAGGGCGCCATACTCTTTCAGTTCTATTTAAAAGAATATATTTCATGACCTAACTTCCTGTTAAGTCCAACTGTTGCATTATGGTATTTGTAGTTGCGCCTTTCCATGTTGTCGTTTAATCATGGAGCCATATTTACGTTAAAATTACATTATGGCAACAGAATGACCTAGTGGCATAACATTTACATGATTTCTCGTTACAGCACTACTTAGTCTATAAGTTCAATCCTTCCATCCATTTCAAAGTGTTCTATTTACACAACGAAAAAGGAAAACAAATTAATATTCTTAAATAACGTTTCATACGATAATTTAGGGTAACTACATTAATTCAAGCAGTTAAGTGATATTTTAATTAGCTGCTGTCAATGGCTGGGCTCAAACCCTCGTTCTCTATTTCCATTCCACATATCTTAACATACTGAGCTATTCCCTCTTGCTTGTTTTGTAGCTGTTCTTAGCATTCATAACCTATTCCAGTGTTATCCATTTCAACCCTGGCACCCGGCCACTATAATGGGGAATATGCATTTTTGTGATTTTTAAGTTATGAAACTATAATTGATATTGTACCCTTACTTACTAAAGCAATCCAGCCCTCCAGTGGGCATATGCATTTTTTGAAAAAACTTGTAGTACACCCATTTATTATTATATATCTGAGTCCACCAACTCCACATTATTAAGATCTTTGTTACTAATGTAAACTTCTTTACTCCTTCGTTCTAAATTAGTGCCTTTTCATAACCATTTTTTTGTATATTGTATCTCTTCATTCATTGCAGCCATAAGTACAATGGAAATTTATATCAAAAACATATATACACACACAGTTAAAATCAGATCAGGGAGGTTAATATTCATGTCACTTTTGATGTCCAAAAAATGCACATAGCATCATTTGTCAAACAGTCTCATTAAGTCATCATACATGTGCATCATAAGTGTGAATGAAGCTCCTCATCTTGATTTAACCCTCTTGGGGTCAGGGTTCGAAAATTAAGTATATGCCTGGATTCCTTTTGCCGCAGAATTTTTCTCTATCTCCACCACGGAGTTGTTGTTCCACCTGTTCCACGGCATAAAAAGTTAACAATTTCCAGTTTCCACCATGTTCTTTTTCCATATGTTTTGCTATAGCATTACTTCTGTCAGTGTTCACTGTTGCCCTCACATGCTCTAAAATCCTTTTCTTTAGGTCACATATAGTACTGCCAACATATTTGAGTGGGCAGGGGCACTCCACTATATAGATCACAAATTGACTCTTACAGGTTATTCTTTGTCTGATTTTCCACATTTTTTTGTTAGCCATTTCGATTTCTTTTGTATTTTTAGCAATGGTACATACTTTGCAACTGTTGCATTTGCGAAATCCCACACTTTGTAACCACGTTGTCTGTTTTGTTTTATTTCTGAAGTGACTATGTACCAACACATCCTTTAGATTTTTTGCTCTACGAAATGTTATATTGGGATTATCTCCCACTATTTTGGCAACTGTGGGGTCCAAGGTTAGAATATTCCAGTTTTTTCTTAGTATATTTCTGATCTGTTTATTCTCTGTGGAATACGTAGTGATCAGCCTTACTGTTTGTTTCGTCACATCCATGTTAGGGTGATTTTGTTTTTTAGTGATCAGTTCTGACCGTACCAGTTTTGCTGTTTTTCTTGGCATGCTCCAACCAATTTTTTATTGTAGTTTCGTTTTTTAAATCTATCAGCAATTAATCTGCTATTTTTTTGCCATTCTGATTCCTGTGAGCATATCCTTCTCACTCTTAGGAATTCACCATATGGAATGTTATTGATTAAACTTTTTTGGTGATAGCTTTCAGCATGGAGGACGGCGTTGGTGGCAGTTACCTTTCGATGTAATGTTGTATGAATTTCTTTTTGGCTGATGTACACCACTGTATCCAAAAGGCAACTCTTTCGTCACTGATTGTGTACGTGAATTTGAGCCCAGCCTCAGTGTTATCCAAAACCTGGAAGTACTCAGCAAATTCTTGTTTGGTACCATCCCAGATGATGATTAAATCATCTATATATCGTAGCCATTTTACTACTTTGTTTACATATAGATTGCTTTAGTAAGTAAGGGTACAATATCAATTATAGTTTCATAACTTAAAAATCACAAAAATGCATATTCCCCATTATAGTGGCCGGGTGCCAGGGTTGAAATGGATAACACTGGAATAGGTTATGAATGCTAAGAACAGCTACAAAACAAGCAAGAGGGAATAGCTCAGTATGTTAAGATATGTGGAATGGAAATAGAGAACGAGGGTTCGAGCCCAGCCATTGACAGCAGCTAATTAAAATATCACTTAACTGCTTGAATTAATGTAGTTACCCTAAATTATCGTATGAAACGTTATTTAAGAATATTAATTTGTTTTCGTTGTGTAAATAGAACACTTTGAAATGGATGGAAGGATTGAACTTATAGACTAAGTAGTGCTGTAACGAGAAATCATGTAAATGTTATGCCACTAGGTCATTCTGTTGCCATAATGTAATTTTAACGTAAATATGGCTCCATGATTAAACGACAACATGGAAAGGCGCAACTACAAATACCATAATGCAACAGTTGGACTTAACAGGAAGTTAGGTCATGAAATATATTCTTTTAAATAGAACTGAAAGAGTATGGCGCCCTGTGTTGATCGATTGTTCCCCGTGAGCAAGGTCTCGGCTGAGACCGAAACGCGTTGGGGTTGTGTGTTGGCAGCGTTTTTTTGGAAAATAAAAACACACTGGAACCAGCGATGGTATGATGTGATGATTCATACTTGTATCTAACTTGAAAAGAGCTGCGAGTGCGGTGAGGAAATCCCTGTTCAAAGGGATATTGTGGCGATATTTGTAACGGCTTGGTCCTGCCGTACTCGACACGCACCACCACAGAGCGCCCAGCAGTCAGTAAAGGTGGACTTTGCGGAAAGGATTGGAAACAATCTGACTGGGGCGAACGCCGGAAGAATTAGTGTGAGCTGGATTTAAAAATCTCACGGAACACCGAAAAGAGGCAAACAGTGCGGAGTACAACCGGAGGGCTGGACTGTTCACCTAGTAACCTCGGAGTAGGTGAGTGAGCGACGAAATTGGACACACTGTGAATTCACTGTTAGAGTACCGGTTGGGCTTTCATAAGCAACACTTGGAAAAGGGGAAATTTTAAACAGTGGTTATACCGACCCTGGGAACGTGTTCTTACAATAATTACCCCAAGTTCGAATAAGTGTGCATAGAAAGGCAGCTCTTTGGTTTGAATTGAAAGCATAAATTTTGATAAGCAACGAAAAAGAGGGGTGTGAAGGTGTAAAATAAAAACAGCAAAAAGCCAATACAATGGAGAAAAGGGAGGCTAAAAGATCTGCATTGTTGGACACTTTGTTTGATGAAAATGTCACAATGATAGCGGGAAAGGAAACAACCAGTAACATTAAAATGATGGATACAAAGAATAAATTGCGCAGTTGGGAAAAACTCTCTAAAAAAGAAATCAATAAATGGTGGGAGATTACATCTTTGAAAAAATATCTGGAAGTAAAACGAGTCCCGCGTGGACTAAGGATACATCTTATGCCCAGCCATCAAGAAACTAGTAATGAACTACTCAATGAGTGGGGAGAATATATACTTAAATCATCGATGGGACTAATGGAGATCCTGATAAGACACATTGAAATTGCCCTGGAAAAAACAACTACACAACTGAAAGAGCTGGAGAAAGATCTGGCAACTATTAATCTAACCCCAGAACAAGCAAAATTCAAGGATGAATTGGAGGGGTATATTGAAAAACACGAGGAAGTAGTGCAATTGAGGAAACACACTAAATTTCAGCGGGATAAGGAGGATTATCTAGAGGGTAGAATCTTCACCTATGCCCGAAAATTTGATAGATTTCAAACTCAGGATAAGTTGGATTCCGCGACGTTATCAACAGGGAGTACATCCTCACTTACTTCAAATGAGACAAATGATGGCGATCAAATTTCAAGTGGAGTAAGACCGAAGAATAGTTTTTTAGGCGACATGCGGCTGGCTCTCCAGCAGAAGAATTGGGAGAAAACAGCCGGGGCACAACAAACAGGAAATCGGGGAAGAGGAAGAGGCCGTGGACGAACGCGTCCAAACCAACAAGGAGAGGCAAGCGGCTCCACCGATTCAACAAGAATAGATACGACAACAAGGAGCATGAGGCAGAAGTGGACATAGTTGAAACAACGGAATTACAAGATCTTCAAGTAATCAACCTCTCGAAAAAAGTGTTAACGGAAACAGACATCAATTTGCTTAAACGTGGACTCAACTTTTGCCCGACAAATACTGCAGATCTATCACAAGTCAGGATTGACTTATATCAATACATTCGTAAAATAAAATTGGCTAAAATATTCGCAGAAAATGAACAAATGGCAAATTTTCGAAAAAAACTTCCAGTCCCCTCCATGGACTTACTAGCGAGTGACTCGACAAGCTATACAGTCCTAATGGAACTCAATGAGAACCCGGATTTTCAAAGTCCAGGCATAGGAGCGCATTGTACACAGCTTGGTGCAGGAATGAGTGGGATGAAGCCCAAGTCAAGATATTACCCGCAATTGCCGCAAGGGAATAAAATTGATATGTTTCATGAAGCAGTCATCAAAGAATTATATCAGTTGAAGTATCTTAAAAAATCGGACAATTTGCCAAGACAAGAACGAATGGCTTTGGAAAATTTGAAAAAATGTGAGGAAATTGAGATAAAAATGGCTGATAAGGGTGGAAACATTATCGTCATGAATAAAGAATCCTATATGGTTGAAGCCCATTCTCAACTGAGAAATAGAGATTACTATGAACGATTAAAAGAAAATCCGACCAAAAAATTGAAACTGGAAGTAGATCAGAAGCTGATGATATGGAAAGACGGCAACCTGATAGATGATGATGAATTGAAATACCTGACGGTAAACCATCCCAAAACAGCAACGATTTATTTTCTCCCCAAGATTCATAAGCACCCCACTAGACCACCAGGCAGACCGATCATCTCGGCAAAGGGGGCTTTATTAGAACCAATGGCAAATTACCTGGATACATTTCTTTTACCATACGTCCTAAAACTAACCTCATATCTCCAGGACACAGGGGATTTACTCAGACAATTACAGGAAACGCCATGGGTATCCACTTACCATCTGATTAGTATGGACGTAATATCATTATACACCAACATTGGTAATGAGATAGGATTATTTGCCATTGATTATTTCCTACAGGAGCGGAACATCCAATTTTCTAATCACAACAAAATGCCTTAATAATCTTGTCAAATTTAAAGATGATATGCAGGTGATATCGGACTGGATGACAACAAACTGCCTGCAGCTTAATGCAGGCAAGTCTGAGATACTTTTGCTTGGGAAAGATAGTGACATGTGGTCAGAACAATGGTGGCCAGACAAATTAAAACCCGCACCACTGCCTAAAGAGGCGGTCAAAAACCTAGGCTTTTGGATCGATAATGGCCTGTCCTTTGACACTCAATCTAAACTAGTTGCAGGGTCCTGTTTTGGACTCCTGAGGGGCTAAAACCTCTATTGGGGTTTTTGACCCTAAAATTCGTCAAACCATCCTCCAGGCCACAATCTTGTCTAGGTTAGATTATGGCAATTCCCTATATTTAGGTGCCAACAAATCCTGTATTCAGCGCCTTCAAAGAATCCAGAACGCGGCAGCCCGCGCAGTGTTGGCTCTTCCAAAATCATGCTCAGTGTCCAAACTTCTACCTAAACTACATTGGTTACCTGTAGAAAAAAGAATCCAGTTTAAGACACTGTGTGTTGCCCATAAAATTATGACTCAACAAGCACCTCCGGTCTTGGCAGCTTTACTTGTGCCGTACGTTCCGAGTCGCTCTTTACGCTCAGCCAATCAAGGACTCATTTGTACCCCCGAATCTTAAGAGCGCGAGCGGGTGGTCGATCTTTCAAAGTTTTGGCAGCTAAACTCTGGAACTCTCTCCCAGTTTCCATCAGAGGGCTCCAGAATCATCTGGCTTTCCGTAAAGCCGTAAAGACCTGGCTTTTCCCGGCTTAATTTTTCTTTTTTTCATGTGGGCTGGGCGTTATTTTTTAAGTCACCTGTACTTTGGGTAGCGCTGGGACGCCCCGTTGCTGGGGCAGCTACGCGCTGTATAAATCCAAACTAAACTAAACTAAACAACAAAATGCTCCTAGAGATGATACGGATCTGCCTTACGGAAAATATCTTTATGTTTGGTGAGGAGATCTATCGCCAGGTAAAGGGGACGGCTATGGGTTTTTCATTTAGCCCAAGCTACGCTTGCTTGACAATGGGGTGGTGGGAGCGTAGCGTTGCATGGAAGTCAGAAAATGATCTATATGTAAACAAAGTAGTAAAATGGCTACGATATATAGATGATTTAATCATCATCTGGGATGGTACCAAACAAGAATTTGCTGAGTACTTCCAGATTTTGGATAACACTGAGGCTGGGCTCAAATTCACGTACACAATCAGTGACGAAAGAGTTGCCTTTTTGGATACAGAGGTGTACATCAGCCAAAAAGAAATTCATACAACATTACATCGAAAGGTAACTGCCACCAACGCCGTCCTCCATGCTGAAAGCTATCACCAAAAAAGTTTAATCAATAACATTCCATATGGTGAATTCCTAAGAGTGAGAAGGATATGCTCACAGGAATCAGAATGGCAAAAAAATAGCAGATTAATTGCTGATAGATTTAAAAAACGAAACTACAATAAAAAATTGGTTGGAGCATGCCAAGAAAAACAGCAAAACTGGTACGGTCAGAACTGATCACTAAAAAACAAAATCACCCTAACATGGATGTGACGAAACAAACAGTAAGGCTGATCACTACGTATTCCACAGAGAATAAACAGATCAGAAATATACTAAGAAAAAACTGGAATATTCTAACCTTGGACCCCACAGTTGCCAAAATAGTGGGAGATAATCCCAATATAACATTTCGTAGAGCAAAAAATCTAAAGGATGTGTTGGTACATAGTCACTTCAGAAATAAAACAAAACAGACAACGTGGTTACAAAGTGTGGGATTTCGCAAATGCAACAGTTGCAAAGTATGTACCATTGCTAAAAATACAAAAGAAATCGAAATGGCTAACAAAAAAATGTGGAAAATCAGACAAAGAATAACCTGTAAGAGTCAATTTGTGATCTATATAGTGGAGTGCCCCTGCCCACTCAAATATGTTGGCAGTACTATATGTGACCTAAAGAAAAGGATTTTAGAGCATGTGAGGGCAACAGTGAACACTGACAGAAGTAATGCTATAGCAAAACATATGGAAAAAGAACATGGTGGAAACTGGAAATTGTTAACTTTTTATGCCGTGGAACAGGTGGAACAACAACTCCGTGGTGGAGATAGAGAAAAAATTCTGCGGCAAAAGGAATCCAGGCATATACTTAATTTTCGAACCCTGACCCCAAGAGGGTTAAATCAAGATGAGGAGCTTCATTCACACTTATGATGCACATGTATGATGACTTAATGAGACTGTTTGACAAATGATGCTATGTGCATTTTTTGGACATCAAAAGTGACATGAATATTAACCTCCCTGATCTGATTTTAACTGTGTGTGTATATATGTTTTTGATATAAATTTCCATTGTACTTATGGCTGCAATGAATGAAGAGATACAATATACAAAAAAATGGTTATGAAAAGGCACTAATTTAGAACGAAGGAGTAAAGAAGTTTACATTAGTAACAAAGATCTTAATAATGTGGAGTTGGTGGACTCAGATATATAATAATAAATGGGTGTACTACAAGTTTTTTCAAAAAATGCATATGCCCACTGGAGGGCTGGATTGCTTTAGTAAGTAAGGGTACAATATCAATTATAGTTTCATAACTTAAAAATCACAAAAATGCATATTCCCCATTATAGTGGCTGGGTGCCAGGGTTGAAATGGATAACACTGGAATAGGTTATGAATGCTAAGAACAGCTACAAAACAAGCAAGAGGGAATAGCTCAGTATGTTAAGATATGTGGAATGGAAATAGAGAACGAGGGTTCGAGCCCAGCCATTGACAGCAGCTAATTAAAATATCACTTAACTGCTTGAATTAATGTAGTTACCCTAAATTATCGTATGAAACGTTATTTAAGAATATTAATTTGTTTTCCTTTTTCGTTGTGTAAATAGAACACTTTGAAATGGATGGAAGGATTGAACTTATAGACTAAGTAGTGCTGTAACGAGAAATCATGTAAATGTTATGCCACTAGGTCATTCTGTTGCCATAATGTAATTTTAACGTAAATATGGCTCCATGATTAAACGACAACATGGAAAGGCGCAACTACAAATACCATAATGCAACAGTTGGACTTAACAGGAAGTTAGGTCATGAAATATATTCTTTTAAATAGAACTGAAAGAGTATGGCGCCCTGTGTTGATCGATTGTTCCCCGTGAGCAAGGTCTCGGCTGAGACCGAAACGCGTTGGGGTTGTGTGTTGGCAGCGTTTTTTTGGAAAATAAAAACACCCTGGAACCAGCGATGGTATGATGTGATGATTCATACTTGTATCTAACTTGAAAAGAGCTGCGAGTGCGGTGAGGAAATCCCTGTTCAAAGGGATATTGTGGCGATATTTGTAACGGCTTGGACCTGCCGTACTCGACACCACCACAGAGCGCCCAGCAGTCAGTAAAGGTGGACTTTGCAGAAAGGATATATATATATATATATATATATCCAATAACATAAAATATTTAAAAAACAAACCATTTTAATTGCAAATAAAAAATGTAACAAAATAAAAAAAATTAATTTACCAAACATATATTACATATTAGAACATTAATACTTATAAATATTATAATTTTAAATAAACAAAAGCATAATAATATACATTTAAACAATATAAAGTACACTATAAAATGTTATAATGAATACATATACTATTCCCACTACAATTTATACAAAAGTAGGCAAAGGGCTCGATTCCGATGTCGTTCGTAAGGCCTCCAGATGGGTACCAGAACGTGCGAATCCGATTCGGAGCCCATGTTTCCGACGAGTCATCCCCCATTCCGAATGACCAAGTACGATGCGAAGATCTCATCTGCGTCGACCGAATCGTTCCCGAACCCGATCCTGTCCATCCGACTCGTTCGGAGCTGAATCGTGCCGCACAATGGAGCCGGATTCCGAACGAGCGATTCGGACAGCTGCATCGACTCGGTCTCAGCGAGACGAAACAGCTGTCGGAATCGGACTTTGGAGGGCCGTAGCAGGCCCCCCTTCACCCGGAGCCCTCCGAATCGGTCGCGGGGGGTGCGCATGGGTCCCCCCGATCCAAGCATGCACAGTGTGGCGGGCAACATGGGGTGCCCGCCACAGGGTGTATGCTTTTCCCTACCCACCCCTTTTTTGCTATGAGAGGCCGTGTACACATTGGTATACAGGCTCCCATAGAGTTAAATGGGAGTCCGAGAGAACCGAGTCCATCAACATACGGCTGCATCGTACTCGTTCGGTGGGACTCGCACAGTGCGATTCGCTAGGAAAGCCCTCCGGATCCGAGTCATACGGAGGGCTTTCCTAGCGAGATCGGAATCGAGCCCCCAGTGTTATACTCAGGAGGGGTAAAATGTACTATTCCCGCTCCAGTCAATGCAACAGTAGGGAAAGTGTTGGATCGCGGAGGGGTAAAATGTACTATTGCCACTCCAGTCAGTGCAACAGTAGAAACAGTGTTACATTGCAGAGGGCCGAAATGTACTATTCCCACTCCAGTTGGTGCAACATTAGAAACAGACGAATTAACTTGAACAAAATAAAATAATTTCAAAAACATGCTAAAAAACAAAAAATATAAGAATGCAAATATTAAAATCTTTTTTTTTTAAATGAAATAAAATAAATTAAATATTTATTAAAATGTTGAATAATATAATAAATGACTAAAATGTGATTATAGTTAAAATGCAAAACTATGGGCCTCATTCCAATGTCGGTGGGACCGCCACCAACAAGACGGTTGGTGGCGGTCCCACCGACATCTATGCAATCGTTCTGACTGCCAGATTACGATTCTGATGGTCGGAGCAAGTTAGGTGGGGGGAAAGACCACCACCTCTGACTGGCTCAAGGAGTCAGTTTAGATGGCTGTCAGATTCCTAATCCCTACAATAGGGCTGTAAGGATTAGGATATCCCTTTTCGACTGCCTGTTCATGGCGGTCCCACCACGCCAAGCAGCCAGAAAGGGACTTTGGGGGCCCCTAGCAGGGCCTCCGTTCCCCTGTGGGCCTCCGCTATGGGGCCAAGGGGGCACAAGTGGTGCCACCCCAAACATCCATGCACCGTGTGCCTGCCACACAGTGCATGGTTGTTTGCAAACATGCCCTTTTCTATTGTGGCTTGTGCTGTGGCCTGGAAAAGGGTGGCAGCACAAGCCGCAATAGAAAAGGGCATGTTTCCGACCGCCTACAGGGTGGTCACATCGGAATATGTCAGGTGGTACTGCCGACTACTAGTCTGGCGGTTACCATCCCGCAACGATGGCAGTCAGACACTCGTCCGAACGCCATCGTAATAAGGCCCTATGTTCTCAAATTAATATTAACCAATAAATACAATGTTATTTAAATTTAAAAAGTACAACACAATTAACACATACAATAATAAATAACATATTTATAAAACATTAATAAACTATTTTTAAATGTATTATTATTTAAATAACTTCCTACCCTATATTTCTACAAAGTGCACAACACATATCTGAAATTAAATCTTTAAATGGTATTATTTATACATGTTACATGATTAAATATTTATTAAATTACTAATAATAATTACCTATTACTAAAATAATTATATTTACCTAATATATAAAATAGAAATATATAATTTGCATCATTTTCATAATTATTTGTCAATTAAACAATTATTATTAATAAATAACTATAAAAACGCTATTATATTTAAAGAATTTCACTTCCTTTAATCCTACACATGCCACAACTCACACCTAGTATATGACATAAAGAACATCTTAATTACATATTTTACATAATTATTTATCATTTCAATAATTATTATAAATTAACATCATTAATTAATTATTAGAATACATTTCCTACACACCCTTTACACATCCAAAAACATCAACACACACCCAAAAATATGTATATTGTATTACACAATTTACGTAATTAATTGGCAATTAAATTATTAATATTAATTAACAATAGATTATTAATTAAGTACAATTAATTTACTTCCCATCATATATCCTTACAAAACACACAACCCACACATGCAAATGAAATTTTAAAAAATGAATTATACAATTAACAATTAATTTTCAATGAAATAATTAATATTATTTAAAACCTGTTTATTAATTAATTATAATTAATTTACTTCCCACCCTATACCCCTACAAAACACTCAACACACACCTCAAAGGTAATTACACAAATTAAATGAATTATACAATTAAAAAATAATTATCAATTAACTAAAAATATAAATTCAGAATTAATTATTAATTAATTATAATTAATTTACTTTCAATCCTTTATCCCCATAAACCTCGCAACCCGCTACGGTACTAAAAATTGATAAAATATCAAATTAAATTTCAAACTTGCTAACAATTTCAAAACTATATTAAAAAACATTAACAACAATCAAACAAACATTTTACAACATATACAAACAAACTGTATACTAAAATACATAAAAATAATTAAAAAACAATATTCTTAACAACAATATTTTTCTAAAGTATATTAATGATTTCGTTATTGTTAAAATCAATATTACTTACCTTAAAATCGATATTCTTGACAACGATATTCTTGCACATGATATTTCTGTGTGACGATATTTCAGACTCAATATTTCTCTCTAACAATATTTTGTTTTCGATATTTTGTCTGAACACCTTTTTGAGCTCCTTCTGGGTTCTTCAAAATTGGACAACAAGTGTTGTGCTTCTAATTTTAGGCACTGCCCAAATGAAAGCCTCATCTTTCTATGCAATTTCTGGCAAATAGGCTCATAACAGAAATTAGTTGTAAACTCAATCTCCACGGTTCTTGCATTAATTGGACTTTTAATAGTCACTTATTCCTCCCAGCATTAGTCAAAGAGTTGTGATGAGCATACTTTACTATGTTTGGATACTTAACCCATTGCCCTTTTGTGGCACTGGGGTTCAGCAGCAGTGTACGCACAATACGCTTAATGAACTACCATCAGATTTGACTGTGGTACCTGGAACAAGGGTTTCTACAATTTTCTATGAGGAGCTCCCACTCCTAAGTTTATTGCCTCCATGGTTGACACATCTGAAAATGTGCAATAGATCTGGAGTAAATTTTCTTTTTCTGGGAGGAATGTGATATGCAGTTGTGTGGATTGTGGAGTTAAGTTGGTCCTTTTACCCAGGAGAAAATGTACACAGTAAGAATAGGTGCAGTTTGATCCAACAGGAATCAATCGAACCTTCATAGAAGTGAAATGCTGTAAAATCTTTTCAGTCCACTGCAAGTTTTCATCACTTGATTTTGCTGTTTTTCTGTCTGTTTGTTTAAAAAACAATAAATAAAAATATAGAAAACATGAAAGTTATTGGAAATAATCAAAACGATTCTTCTGGCTCGGTTAACATCCAGGACCACAACTTTTAATACACTGCACCCTGCCCTATGGACTATTTAGTAGGCCTGGACGGAGCTGGCGTAGTAGGACTCCGCGGAATTACATGGATTTACTACAAAACTCCGTGAAATTCCGCAGAGTTCAGTGGCTGGCGGAGTCACATTTCCCTCCGTCCCCCTCCGCACTCCCCCTGCTAAACCCCTGGCCCCCCTCCAGCTAAACCTCCCAGCCCCCACCCGCTAAACCCCCCCTAATCCCTGCCCCCCTCCTCCCGCGTAGTAGTAAGGCCTACAGTAGTGCAGGCCACGACACTTACCTTGGCTTCTTCTTCCCAAGGTGTCCTTCTCTTGCCTGCTCCTAAGGCTCCACTCACCTTCCGCTGCTCTGATCTGCCTCCGGTTGAAATAATAAACAAGCATGCCTTCACGCAGTACGCCATAAGCAATGCAGTTCTTCCTGTTAATTAATTCAACCGGAGGCAGAGCAGCACAGCGGAAGGCGAGTGGAGCCGCAGGAGCAGGACACCGAAGGTAAGTGTTACTCCGCTCCGCTGCGATTGCGGAGTTTTGGAAACCTTCGCACTCCAAACAGAGTGCAGAGTTTTAAAACTCCGCAAACTTCGCTGGCAGAACGGAGTTATCCGCCCAGAGCTACTATTTAGGGCATACACAAGGAGTGACTTATATGTATTAAAAAGGAAGGTTTAGGTCTCGCAAAAGGTTTATTTTGCAAGGTGGAAATGGCAGTTTAAATCTGCACACGCAGACTGCAATGGCAGGCCTGAGACGTGTGTTAAAAAGGCTATTTAAGTGGGTGGCACAATGTATGCTACAGGTCCATTAGTAGCATTTAATTTACAGGCCCTGGGTACATGCAGAACCACTTTTCTAGGGACATACAAGTAGCGGTGGGTGATAAGTTCTGCTCTGCTGGCAGAGTTCACAGACTTTTGCCCACCCGTGCTACGCGTGTAAGGCAGAGTTCTGGCAAAACTCCGCTAACAGCCGCGTGACGGAGCTTTTCAACACACATGGCTTACCAACGTTAAGTTGGCAAGCGCGAGAGAGAATTGGCGTCCACTAACTCGATTTTCTGGTGCTAGGACGGCACCTTAGGAGATTTTCTCAACGCAGGCAGTTGCGGGAGGTTGCAACAGTTTGCAGTGAGAAAGCTGCCACTTGAGTAGAAAATCTACTCGAGTGGTAGCAAAGAAGCAGCACCATTTGGCACACGCACTGATTTTGCAGGACAGAACAAGCTCCTGGTGCTAAAAATCCGCACGACATGCTGATTCCATCCACTCGTGGAACTCCGTAGAATCTCGCTGAGTTTCTTGTAACTCTGCAAGTTCCGCACACCCCAACTTATGAGTAAATTAAATGTGCCAACTGGGTGTAATTCAATTTTACCAAATTTGAAGGTGAGAGCACAAGCACTTTAGCATGGGTTAGCAGTGGTAAAGTGTGCAGAGCCCCAACGACAGCAAAAACGAAGTCATCAAAAATAGGAGGACGAAAGGCAAAACGTTGGGGAAAACCACACCAAGAATGTCAGGTCCAACAAAGTAAAAAAAAATGATAAGGGGGCATGGTAGGGATACCTTACCTCTCTAAGCCTTTTAAGGGGGACCAGAGGATCCACGTTCCTGCGGTGCTGTTTTGAAAAAAAAAAGGCAGTGGTTTATCACCTTTTTTAGGTTTTACCTGTACAGCGCTTGCTATGTGCTTGCAAAATCTATTGTTTTTAATATAAACTTAAATTCATTCCTGGCTTTTCATTGGTTCCTGTGCGTGCCACTTACTAGTCCTCCATTTCGATTGGCTGTAGCATATTTTCCTGCATGCTTGTTCCTCGTCTGCTTCTCTTATCAGTTTCCCGTAGTCGAAATACTGTTAACATCCACTTTGGTGGAACTGATCTTTTATAATGTTTTGCCTCTTTTTGCTTTTTCGTCTTGCACCAGATGTTTATAGCAACTTATCACTCTGGAGCGATTAAGGGCCTGATTATGATGTCGGTTAGAGTTGCCTCCGACCGGCATCTCTGCGACATAGAGAAATGGGAGTCACTGTAAATCCCTGCACCTTGTGGCAGGCACCCAAAACCGTAGGCCGCGGAGAGAAGTGGGTCCTGCTAGGGACTCCCAAAGTCGCTTACTGACAGGCTTCCCACGTCGGAAAGCTCGGCATGGAAAGCCTGTCGGAAACCAACATCATAATCCCGACGGCAGAAACGCCGTCTGTAAGGGATTATGTGGCGGTTCCGACTGGCCGACAGGTTCGGAGCTCGTCGGAAGGCAGCTGGATTGACCGGCCAGTTTGGACTCCGACTGACGTCATTGTAATACGGCAGTTGGACTTCAAACCAAGGATGTCGGTCTGTAAGCCTCCGACGAGCGATCGGAGGCTTACCAACTGACATCCTAATCAGGCCCTTAGGGGCCTATTACGATGGCGGTCGGAAAACCTCCCCGACCGCCATGGTAGCGGGAAAAGACCGCCCGCATGGACCGCGACACTACCGCCGGTCGAATTACGATGACCCGCGGTCGAAATCCGACCGCGGCGGTCTGATCGCGGGCCTTAACATTGCGGCGGTTGCTGCTGCCCGAAGCACCGCCGCGATGCCGAAAGGAGCATGTCCTGCATTTCCCTGCACTGCGTGGCAGGCACTGCACAGTACCTGCCACCTGGTACAGGGAAATGTAGGGGGGGACCATGGGTACCCCCCCAGTGCACCCACACCCCCCCCAACACATTGGGGTCCCGCAACAGGCCCCCGGAAGACAATCTCTGCATGCCTTTCCATGGCGGTTTGACCGCTGAGGAAAGGCTGGCTACCGCCGGCATCATAATCCTGCCGGCGGAGCCTGCTCTGCACCGCCACCATTATCCCGGTCCTGCTCCATTCGCCAGGCAGGAGTGCGGATGGCAACTGGTGGAAAAGCGGCGGTCGGAATTTCCCAACGCCGCGGTCACCACCGCCATCCTAATTTGACCGGCGGTTTTCTTGGTTGCGATCGCGGGCGGATGACCACCGCCGGCCCGGCGGTGGACATCCGACCGCCATTCTAATAGGCCCCTTAGTGATTTGCCCAGGTTCACAGGATGTTGCGCCACCGAGACTCGAACTAGGATCGCTAGCTCTCAGTGCAGCAGCTCTGGCTGCTGCGCCACATCGTCTCCACTCCCGTTCCTTTGTCCCGGACAATGGTTGATAAAAACAGCTTTTTATTCCTTACCTAGGCGAAACCGATGCATTACCAATGCTTGTTCTACAAACCCCCCGGGATAGGCCAGGGCCCGGGGGGGATGCACACTTATTTTTTGGGGAGGGGGTGTGCAGCCCCCTCCACGAGCCTTCGAGAGGCCCCGGGGATCATTGTCCATTGGGGCTGGTACATTAATTTTAAGGGAAAGGGGCGCATGCAAATTGCAGTGTGCCAGGGAGCTCATCTCCTCTGACACTGCTGTTACCTGGCGGGGAGAGTCCGGGAATACCCAGCCTGCACTCTCTCCGGCAGGGAACAGTGCTCTGCTCCCACACTGGCTGGTAGTAGTGAAAAATACTGCTTCCGTCCGGGAGGGAGCAAAGGAATGTTGCTGGCTTCTCCTAGCACCCAGTATGGTACCAGATGGTTAGCCAGCAGAGATTGCTGGGGCCTTGGTGCTCCCCCGCAGCCCCCAATGAAGCGTAGATTGTGGAAATGGCGTACCCACCAACATTTTTAAAGTGTCTACCTCCTGCCAAGGGAGACACCAGGGCTGCTCCCCCTCGCGGCCCCCAACAAAATGAAGGCATTTGCGTACCATGGGAGGGCCCGAGGGCACCCACTTTAGAAAAAAATGCCAGCTCCTGGCAACAACAGAAATGTTTTTGGGTGGGGACCCGGCCAGGCCACAGGGGCCTTGGGGTGATGTGTACTCCCTAAGTGGGCACCAGGACACCCACTTTGTAGTGAGCTATAGCAGCTTATTTATTATTCACTGCTCAATGGAAGGAGCGTCCAATAATGTCCTTGGGTTTTTTGGAAAAATATTTTTTATTCTTGGTAGTGTCCCTAGGAGGGGCAGTGGCAGCATCAACCTGTAACAGAGACAGTAAGTCTTCTGGGTCATTAAATTCACAGCCCCAGGAGAGCTTACCATATATTCTTAAATCACTCCAGCTAAGGCTGTATGCTCTTCGGTTGGAGTACAGAGCCTCCTTGTGGTTGGTTCTATCTCTGCAGTTGAAAGTTTTTGAAAAATACACAAACACATTTTTTTTAAATGCTTTATTAAAAATAATTTGAAACAATCACTATTATTAAACATTGCAAAGTACAAATTTATGAAATATACATTTGACTATAGTTATTGGTGACATTTTGACGAAGGTCTGCTTTATATATGCTGAATGACTGATCCTTTGGTAAAGTCAATAGGCCCACTGCGTTTTGTATTTTGACCCCTTGACAAAGCCAGTAGGTCTGGGTTACTTAAAATGACACCCTTTATATAGTTACACATAGTCAGCCAAACGTAGCAGCGCAGGGTTAGGTTCAGGGCCCGGCGGCAGACCAGGCCCTGCACCCAACCACACACCATGCAACCAAAAGACCAGACCCTGTGCTCAACCTCACGCCGCATGTGGCTGAAGTACATAAGCAGGGGGTGGGCACCCGCAAGGGGATGGGTGCAGGGTCTGGCTGCGGGATAAGCCCTGCACCCAACTCCATGCTGCATGTGCAGTGGGGGATTGGCCTCCAGCTGGGGGTTAGGTGCAGGGGCATTCAAAAGGCCATGTGCTGTGGCAGACAGGGCGGGAAATAGTTACTTTAAGGCCCTAGTTAAAAAGGAAATACTGGAAAGGCATGTAGTTTGACTCTGGCACATATCTCCTACAATGGATGTGAGCACTCACAAATGTAGTAGTATGTATGTGTTGATTATATTTTACAGGTCCACCCCCTTCCCTCAGAATGTCCACAATCCCACCCACAGCCTTAAATATATGAATGTTGCAATTTCATCATGCTTGCATATATACCAGATTCACAATGGCACCTTTAGAACATAAAATGTTCACCAATCCTTACGGGAGCAGGATATGGAATTTACATTCTGGGAGTTATTATGCAGAATTTCGGTTCATAAATCACGTTTTTAGGCACCTAACAAGAACCTGCTTGCACAAAAAACAGTACTGAATCGGACCCATAGCTTATTTGTAAAGATAACAAGAAAAATGGCTTTGGTGTGATAAAACCGTTTTTTCAAAACATTTTTTCAGTTGCTAATCATGAAAGAAGTCTGCTCAAATCTTTATCTTAAAAAACGCAATTTTTGCTTACAGCTGGAAAAAGAAAATTCTTCTCGAAATAGGATGAACAAATGTTTTCCACAATAATAGTTTATTTTCCTGCAAAACTGACTTTAATTAGTTTCCCTGAATACAAAGACTTTTTTTTAGAATATTACACCCTTATTCTGAAGATCTCATGACAGAGTATGTCTATTTAAAGTGCTTACAATACCCTTTTAAAAATTCAAGTATATTGTGTTTGTATCGTTGTAGACTGGCTACACATTTGGCCTTCAAAAATAGCCTCATGAACATCATGCAACCAATTACTGACAACAGGATTTTTTCAACTCACACTGTCGCTGTCATTGTATTTAACCACCAAAGCGGTTGTACAATGTGTGAGATAAAGTAGTTCATACAGCATGTTATAAGTATATTTCCAGAATGCACAGTGAAAACCAGATGGATTAGGGATTCAAACTGTGTGAAGCCTTGGGACTGCCAGAGAGTTATTTCTAACCTAGATAATGGAGAAGATCCGCCTTACCCACTGACTGCCTCCCCTCAGCCAGCATGCCAGTTTGTTAGAGAGAAAAGGAGACAGGCAACAAGAGGTAGTGTGGGTAGGTGGCCCTGTAATTTTCAGGTCTTTTGGGGCATATTATCAAGGGCCGGCGATAAATATCGCAAAGCGCGCTTAGCGCTTGCATATTTATCGCCGGCTATCTCTGGAATTTATCGCCCGGTTAGCGCATTATTAACAACGCGCATCGCCGAGGCGATAAAAATGTCAGAGATAGCGTGGATATCGCCGTTTTCCCATGGAAAACGGCGATATCCTAGATGATAGGGCCTGTGGTCTTAGCCACAGAATCCACCCCCCATGTTAAGTATGCCTTAGTCAGGAATTTAACAGACGTTAAATTCCTGCGTTAAGGCATACTTAACGCGATTAAAATAATCGCTTCCCCGCATTGTAAATATCGCGAAGCTGCCTTCGCGATATTTACCCATGTTGTTTCCACAGACACGCCTACTTTGTATCTCATTATCGATGCGAAGTCAGGCGTGCTGGAAACGGGAGCAAAATCAGCAAAACACGCGATAGCGTGTCTTTGCTGATAAGGCGATATAATTATCGCCGCTTTTCGGCCGAAAACGGCCGCAAAAGCGGCGATAATTGTTTATCGCCGCCTTGTTAATATGCCCCTTTGTTTTTTATCTCCTGGTTCAGAGGGGACCTGGCTTATCAGTTCAGGCTGGGCTGTTCCTATTGGAGCAGGATCAAGGCTGATTTGCATATGGTTGGATCTGATCTGAGGTGGCATTGTGGAAAAAAACAATGGTCTGGGAGGCACCCGTGCAATTACTAGTGACTGAGAATAATTCAAGTCTCCCACAAACCACTTTTTTTCTCTACTTCAGTGCAACACCTTAAGTGTGACAGGTATGCAAAGACCTGGGTCCAGAGTTCACTTTGCCACTGGAACCAAGCTGTACCCCACTGAAGAGCCCCAACTAGGGCAAAACTGGTCTTGGGTTGCTGGTCTTCCATTTCATAGATGAACTACTCAGCAGTTTGGGATGGCCTGTTTCTACTGGAGCTGGTTAAAGACTGATTTGCATATGGTTTGCTCGAATCTGAGATTGCACGTGGGCAAAAAAAATAATGGATTGGAATGCGGCCTGAGTATACGACGGGGCTCCCGTCTACCCTGAAACAAAATGGCACCACAGGAAAGGGACTAGAATGGAAGCAAGCCGACCTCAAAACTCTCTTTTAATATTTTATTACGAGCCAGTAATACAGTTTTTTCTTTATATAGGCATGCTCGAATGATAGAACACAGGGGTGTTAAGAAAATAAAGAAAGAGAGGTTTTTGTTTTTTTGCAATGAATGGAAGCTTTATTGATTTAGATCCCTACTTGGATCAACGATATACGGCAATGTTAATTTAATCATACCATAAAATCATTAGTGCACATGTCTTTACATTAAAAAAGTTTTTAAAAACTTAAATACATTATGACATACATAATTATTCGATGGAAACATACAGTTAATCATTTCATCAGCCCTTGTTAAATTGATGATAAAATATAAAGAGATTAAATGTTTACTGACGCTGCCGAGACTGCGGGCAAATATAAAGTGCATGTCTTAAATATTGGATCCCTCCATGACACAAATTACACAGGTCATTAGTGTTATTCCAGTGGTTTTTATAGGCATTAAAGGGTAGCATTCCAAGCCTAAGTAATAATATTACATGCCTAACTCTATGATCTAAGGTAAATAATATATATTTTTGAGGATGATTGTCATCTGAAATAGCGGGTAATGACTTGTATAATTTGAGATTCATACAGTGATTAATGTCACTTTGGTGACTTGGGGCCTGATTATGAGTTTGACAGTGTGGGAGCGGGCCGCCACGCCACCGCCCTGCTCCCACACAGCCAAATCTCACTGATGCCCGCCTGTCAGATTACGAATCATCTCGGATTTCCTATGGCAGTGACCATTAAAAAGGCACCGCAATTGGAGTGCCAAAGCCTGTTCCTGCATGCCATGGACTGTAAAGTCCATGCCGTGAAGGAAAGGGGGTGCATGCAGACAGGGGGCACACCATGTGCCCCCCTGCTTGCATCTCATGGCCCTGAGGGAACAGGAGTTTTCTCACAACCACCCTTTACATGGCAGGCTCACCACCATGAAAAGGCTGGAAGTGAGGAAACTCATAATATGCTTGGCATTGCCGCAGCGGCACCACCAGCATATTGCGGCCCTGACACTGCCACACCACTGCCAAGGATCGTGGATCCCTGGCAGTTGCAGCGGTCCTATTGCGGTCCTACCACCATACTCGTAATACGGCGGTCCGAGTATTGATGTGAGGGTAGCCATCACGCCACCGCAGGTTTGGCGGTCCTGTGGACAGCCCAACTTGTAATTAGGCCCTTAGTCTTGGAATAGAGGTTTTCAAGAAAAGTTTAACTTCTGCAGGCGACCAGCTATATAAATATTTCATTTTGCATTCCAGTTTATTTAAGACCAAATTTATGTTTCCATAAAGGTGTATTCTTTTTATTCACTTTTAGTTATTCATGCCTCAATATATCTGTGAAAGTACCTTCCTTTGCATGAAATAAGTTATTGGCTGCTCAGGACCAGGACTCCTAGGCTTATCGTAGCCAGGTTTCAAAGAATCTAACCTTCGTATTGGTTTAAAAAGAACCATTGCCTTATGGGTGTGTACTCAAGTGCATACATAATAGTCTGAGGTATATTGACTCTGTATATTTTTATTAAGTGTTTAAAATGTCTCCCAGAAGATTTCTAAAACTGATTTAAGGCTGCCATATTCTTAGACTTTGGGAGAACACTTTTCCTAAGTATGTGTATGAGTTTACCATTTCAAGTTCCACCTATGTCCCAACTAAATGAGTGACAATGCTTTCTTCCCTTAAAAGCCATTATTTTGGTCTTAGAAATATTCATTTTTAAAAAGTTTTTTCCTGCAAATTCATTCAAAGCTCCCAAATTTCTTTGTAAAACCTATTGGTGTAAGATCAAATAAAACCACTTCCTCTGAGTACAGTAATATTCGTAGATCATAAAATGCAACCTGTGGTGGAAAATTCCTAACATTTACAAATTGAGAAGGGAGATCATATAGATATGTCAAAAAAAGAAGGGGGGCAACAGACAGCCCTGTTTTAGGCCGTTATTTGTCTGAAGTGTTTGTGTTAGGCCCTTGGTCCCTCTCATTTTCTGCAAAAAGAGAAGGAATGCAATGCTATGAGTAGTTTTAATAAATCTGACGGTATGTCCAAGGTGATCAGTTTCCTCCAAAGCGTCAGACTTTCCACTTTGTCAAAAGCCGTTGAGAAGAAGACAATGAAGGCACTGTAGAACGTTTGCGATTTCCTATCCACATATTTATCTAGTTGTTTTTATACCATTTTTATTGGGTTTTGAGATACTCTTCACACATCAGACATGTGAGATATCTCATTACAGGTGTATACACTTAGGCCCTAATTACCATGTCGGTCGGAGTTGCTTCTGACCGACATCATCTCGGTGTGGGAACCACTGACCGTAGGCCGACAGTTCCAAACACCATATTACACATGGTGCGGTCGCAAACACACATTTCCCTATGGGAGCTTGTGTGGTGGTCGGAAACCGGCCGCAGCACAAGTTCCCATAGAGAAATGGGAGTTTCAGTAAATTTCTACACCACGTGGTGCATGGATTTACAGGGGAATACCATAGGTGCCCCCCAGGCCCTCAACCGCAGTCTGCAGAGGTAAACCCCCCACAGTCGCTTTCCAACAGGCTTTTCATGTCGGAAAGCCCGACATGAAAAGCCTGTCAGAAACCGACATCATAATCCCGACGCCGGCGATTATATGCAGCCTCTGACTGGCTGACGAGCTCAAGGAGTCCGTCAGTAGCCAGTCGGTCGGACCTGCTGGTTTAAACTCCGACCGCCTACTTTGTAATTAGGCGGTCGGACTTTAAACCATGGACGTCGGTCGGAAAGCCTCCGACCTGTGGTCGGTGGCTTTCTGACCAACATCCAAATCAGCCCCTAAGTATTGTACATTACAGATGTTCAATGCCAACATAACCCTATGTATCGAGATGGAATGGTAACTTTGGAACATGAAATAAAGAACATCAACTAACCACATAGTTATCTATTAAAGTCTGTACAATTGCGATGTTATCCATCGTTGGGTAGTTTGGTCTGAACCCAGCCTGTTTATGTGGTATAATTCCTTTGGAGAACGTCCAGTCCTTAAGATGTTCTAGTATGCTGGCTGTGCAAATCTTTCCTGATGCATCCAGGAGAGCAGTCTGGCAATGGTTGGCCATTAATAATCAAGAGCCTTCCTTATGGAGATGTATTACAATACTCCCTTTCCACGAGGAGCGAATTTGACCTGTTTGATAACAATGTTCGAAGAGAGGAAGTAACTTTTTCCCCAACTCCTCAGGATTCGTTTTCACAACTTTTATGGGAATCTTATCTGGACCCATTGCTGCAGAAGATATTGCACCTCTTATATATGCTGCTATCTGTTTACTTGTGGGGGGTGCTATAAATTCAGTTTTATTTACAGGGAGATCTAATATCTGTTAAATCGATGAGGATGTATTCTCCTTATAGAGATCATATATATATGCATTCCATTTTGACCCTGGAATGGAGATGGATAATAAAGATGTCCTACCCTCCACTGTGACATGCTATAAGATTCCAGAATCGTTTTGGATTTTTATTTTGTGCTGTCAGATGAAGCTCAAAACAGTTCTTATCGGTTTCCCTTCTTTTTAAGATTTGACTAATCCTTTGTCTTTTTTTCCACAATATTAATATTGTTTTCCAAGTGGTAGAATATTAATTGAAAGTAGTTTATTTATGGTTACTGAAATTTCCTTGTCTTGAACATTTTTTTTCTTATATTTCTTTTTTCTATTGGGACAATTGATAGGCATCAAAATCTCATAGGTGATTTTCGAGATAATACCCTCATAGGCGATAATTGTATTCACCTTGTTATCTCTACGCATTTGCACAGACCTCTTAAAAAACACTGAATAAATCAGTAGTAAACACATAATCAATGATAGACCAGCTTGTGATTCCTTTTCAAATTGGGGAAGCTGGTACATCAGGAGCCACCAGGCCATTTATTATTATCCCATTGATTTCACTGAGATGTTCCAGAAGGACTTGGCCTCTTCGATCTGCCTTTTGTGAAGTGGGGAACAAGGATTTGGGTATCTGCCAGGCATCTTCTAGCACTTTGGACCAGATGTACCACTATTCCATTTTGCAAGTTGGGGGCGGTTTTTAGTTTTGCACATAGGCTTGGGTCTAGGGTACCAAGGGATCTCCTAAACATTTATCAGGCCAAGTGTATTACACAGCTGCGGTGTGGAAGTGAGGTCTGAGGGTATGTTAAGTTGGATCAGATTCAAACAATGGAGAATAATTTCTTGCGTAAGTTGATCCAGGGGCCCCACTCAATCCCTGCATTTGCTGTACATGAGGAACTGGGTCTTGATTATGTCTCGGATTTGCTCTAAGTCCGCTAATGTACTGGATCTAGATTTGGAGCAGGGCGGAGCTGAAGTTAAGTTGATTGATTCTTGAGGACTGCCTGCCATTGTATCGGGTATCTAGCATACCATGCATAGTGCATGTTAAGGCGGCCTTGTTTTCTATAGGTAGGCCAGACATTTTTACCAACCCTACCCCATTCTCCGTCCAGGAATTGGGGAGTGTTAAAAGGTTGTTCTTGGAACGCTCCGTTCAGAGAGAGAAGGTTTAGAACTCCAGAAGCCTTCTGCTAGGGGTCACATGCTTTTAAACACTGTGCAGAGGATGGAACCGTATTTGGGTTTGGTTCGATCACAGCATGACAGGTTTTTATTGGCCAGGTATAGGTTAAATCAATTACATTACATGCTGGCGTCTCCATGTGGGTGGGTTCGGGCGGAGGGGAGGGCACCCTGCGGCTGTGACAATTTGTCTCCGCAGGATACGCTCCATTTTTATAATGTTTTGCCCTTACTTCAGCTGGCCTAGGAAGCGTTTTTTAATCCCCTTCCTTAAATCATTGACTTTTAAACAAGTTAGACCTGCCCTGATGTATCTTCAGATACTTCCCTCCGAACGGGTGATTTTTTCGGTTTTATCATTCTTACAAGCTGTCTGGGTGTCCAAAAAGTCGAGACCAGATTAACTGTATTATTTGTTTTAATGTCATTGTTTTTAAGAGCAATTTTATTGTCTATTTTTATGTATGAAATCAATATTACTAACATTTGACTTTGATTCTTTTATGGTGATTTTGTTTACAAAATAATGATTTATTGAATTGTATTGAGTTTATTTATGGTTACTGAAATTTCCTTGTCTTGAACATTTTTTTGCTTATATTTCATTTTTCTCTTGGGACAATTGATAGGCATCAAAATATCATAGGTGATTTTCGAGATAATACCCTCATAGGTGGTAATTGTATTCACCTTTTTATCTCTATGTAGTTTTTGGTTGTCTTCTATTTGCTCATTCCCTTTGTTGATCGGCCTGAATTCCAGAATATTTTACCCCAAGCTGGGTCCACCCGTGCTTTAACATTTCCCACCTCCAATCCCCAATTTTCTGATTGTTGTACTTGTAGGGCGACTATCATAAGTAAAGCTGTGTGGTCGCTACTTTAATAGAAATTTGCACAGACCTCTTCAAAAACATTGAATAAATCAGTAGAAGATACATAATCAATGATAGACCAGCATGTGATTCCTTTTCAAATTGGGGTAGCTGGTACATCAGGAGCCACCAGGCTTATTGATTCCACTGAGATGTTCCAGAAGGACTTGGCCTCTTCAATTTGCCTTTTGTGAAGTGGGGAACAAGGATTTGGGTATCTGTCCGGCATCTTCTAACACTTAGGGCCAGATGTACGACCATTCCATTTTGCAAGTTGCAAATTGTGACGTTTTGAGACTCGCATTTTGCGACTCACAAAATGGAATGGAAAATAGTGTTGAAGACACTGATTGCGATTCCTATTAGGGTCGCAAATGACCTGCCTCATCAATATTCATGAGGCAGGTTGCAATTTGCGACCCATTGGGAATGGCCAGCACTCACAGGGATGGTGTCCTGCTGGGGTCAACAGACAACCATGTTTGTGACTGCTTTTTAAATAAAGCAGTTTTTTCTAATGCATCCCGTTTTCCTTAAAGGAAAACGTGATGCATTTAAAAAATTAAAATAAAATGTTTCTGTTTCATTTTTTGAAGAGTAGGCAGTGGTCCGTGCTCTTAAAAAATATTTTTGCATCCATTCACAAAGGGGAAGGGGTCCCCTTGGGACCCTTTCCCGTTTGCTATTGGCTTACCACCTGTGGTAAACTGCGAGTGTTTTGCAACCGCAATTGCAGTCGCAAAACAATTGTACATACCAGTGCGACCCACTATTAGGAAGGGACGCCCTTGGCACGCCCCTTCCTAATAGCGACTGCACAAACCCCATTTTGCGAGTCAGTAATTGGTTACCGACTCGCAAAATAGGGTTTGTACATACCACCACCAGTGGCGGCTGGCATGGGTAGGAGTGGGAAACGGTAAAAATATATATATATATATATCAAAGAAACACTTACCTTGCAGCGCCGGTCCCGCGTCTCTGCTCCTGCTCTCCTCATCAGACCGAGGCACAGGAAGCACAGACAAGGCTCCCCTGACCAATCACAACGCTGCAATGCAGCGTTGTGACTGGTAAGCACCCAGGCTCCCCTGACAAATCACAACGCGTTGCGATTGGTTTTGAGAGTCCTGCTTCGACGCTCAACCAGGGAATGGGGGCCTGTACTTGTTCTCCACGCAGGCTGTAATGCAGCCTGCATAGAGAATGGGGAACGAACGCATGACTGGTTTGGGCGGCCCAAGAGGGCCAACTAAACAGTCATTGTGCACTTAGGAGTGGGCAAACTAAAAGTTATTATCATTTTATGTTTTCTTTACTTTGCAGTGCACTGCTTAAAAGCAATGGGGTGATGCTCTACCGCCGTAGCGAAGGAGCCACTTTTTAGTGGTCTCAAACAGGACGATTTTCCGTTTACGACTGCTAAAAATTGTCATACATCTGGCCCTTTTTTTCTACATACAGGTAAAGCAGCTTTTGAGACTTTGGTATTAAAATCCCCCATTAAGGGCATGGTGACATTATTTCCATTTACTTGAAGGGTTTCAATAGAATCAAAGATTTGGTTTAAGATTTAGAGGCCGATTACGATGCTGAAGGAAATGGCTCCGACCCTCGATCAGACCCGTTTCTACAGTTTCGTAATCAGCAGTTTGGATTCATTTCCGACCGACCCATTTGGATGGAGTCAGTCGGAAATGAATCCAAGCTGGATTTCCGAATGGCTTCCGACGGGCTCGGAGAGCCCGTCTGCCATTCGGGAAGCATCCTGTAATCTCAAGGGCGGCTCTTTCCGCCTGAGGGATTACAATGTTGGATTCCGACAGCCTTTCTGTGCCGGCCTTTCTGACACAGAAAGGCTGTTGGAAGTCGACTTTGGGGGCCCCCAGCAGGGCCCCCATGGGTGCAAGGCCTCCGGATGGTGGCCGCGGGGCACCTTTGGTGCCACCCTGTTTATCCCTGCACCCCGTGGCAGGCACCTTGAGGTGCCTGCCTCGGGGTGCAGGGATGAACTGCACCTCTTCTCTTTACAACGAGAGCATGCATTCCAGTCGGAATGCATGATCCCATTGTAAAGAATAGGACTGCGACTGAACATTGTTCAGTCGCATCCTAATTGCTGGGATGGGACCGCCGACAGGAGGTTGGTCGGTCCCAGTACCCAATCGATGTCGGACAGACTTAGGTCCGTCGGACATCGAAATCGCCCCCTAAGTTGTATTGTTGACAAGGAGGAACAGATATGTTAAATAGAAGGAGGGAGAATCTTTAATAATTTTCTGTTTTAAGAAAATTAATTTGGAAACCTTTTACATTTTGATGGACAAGGGGGAGGACATCAAAATCCCATAGAATTTTGGTTGACAATAGAATTGCGAGTCCTCTTTTTGCATGCCCTTTGGTTACTGTCTGTGCAGGAGTGTGTTTTACAAAATAAGAATCTATATAAAAACTTCCTATACCAGTAGGTGTCTTGAAGGTAAATTACTGTGGGCTTTTGCTCTGTTGCTAGTGCTATTTTGTATGTGCAAAAGCCAGTCAGATTCCATGATATTCTAGATAATTTACTGTTAAAAAGGTAATTTACATTCTGAACTCACTTTGTTTTCATTAATTGCCCTGGCTAACCAGAAACAGGGAACCTCCTTAAACGATGCCTCACATATTTGATGCTCTCGATTAGTGATATATCTGCCATTTGCATTCACTTGAATTATAACCGAATGAAGGCCACCCATTGTTTTTTTACCTGAAAGGGAGTTTGTATATTAGAACTGTCTCTAACGTTTTGTACAGTTATTTCAGGCTTTGAAGTATTAAAATTATTACTACCAGATTTCTGTATTCACGTATAACTATAGGCAGAAACAGTTTGTTTCTCTATCTGTATGCATTCTTTAAAATGGAAAAATGAGGAAATCTAGAATTCTTTTAAGTGTTTCTCCAGATGTGCACAGGCTAATTCTACAATATTCAGATGTGTGCACTGTTTTATAGCATATAACTTCAAAGTGTATACATTAGTTCAAATGTGTAAATATTCTAATTACAACCTGCAAAAAATTAATGCGGGGAAATACCATTGAAAGTGAAAAAATAAATGTGGAAAAATACAGAGAAAAATGCAAAAAGGAAATTAATACCATAACACGGGAATTCCAAATTGTAATACAATTTCTATGCTGATGACATCAATCTATAACTATGTCACATGTTAGGAGAGTCACTATTCAGATCAGGTAACACTCGATACTAGCGGGAGAAGCTGTATGGAAAAGAATAATATAACAAGACTGGGACCGGTTGTATGTCAGAACAACGATGCCTTTACCATGCATGCCGTTACTCCACAGTCTTTACAAGTAATGCGCCTTTACCACGCATATCATTACGACAACATGCCTTAGGGAAAGCGCTGGACTTTGAAGCGTGAAATTTACTATTCCAACTCCAGTCTGCCCGTTAGTAGGGAAAGAGTTGGATTTTAAAGTCCGACGCTGCTTTACCTAAGGCATGTTGTTGTAACGACGTGTGGTAAAGGAATGCGTGGTAAAGACGCATTTGTTGTAACGGACGCGTTGTAACTGCAGCGGCTGGTTCACCCGTTGTGGTAAAGGCTGTTTACCCTGGGGCCAGATTGCATGAACTGCACAGTGAGATGTTATTTTTTTATTTCTGTGCTAGTTTGCACCAAAGTGCAATTTACCACAATGAAACATACTTGTAAGTGGTGTGTTATTTTAATCCACTCTTTGAGGCAAGAAGTGCAGCTCAGCAGCAAAGTAAACTGACCAATAGATATATTTTCCCTATAAAAGACCATACAATCGTTGATTTTTGCTCCCACAAAACAGCAACGACAAACATAAAAGAGAAACTGAGCAAATGTCAATATATTTAGCACTTTAGTGCAAATTAGCAGAGATGAAAATGGCACCACCGGTGTGGTTTATGCAATCCGGAACTTCCAGTTTATGTCTTTCCCATCAAGGACGCTGTCAAACTCTGAAAATCTGTCTTTGGCTATCCATAATAATCTATAATTAGGACAAACTGTTTTGTTCAATGTGAAACCGCTCTTAAAACACACATTTGCTAAACTGCAACGACTGCTCATCTGTTAATACAACATCCCTGATGCATTTAACGACACATTCTGGCCTCTGAGAGCCTGACATTTACGCATTGTAACTTTGCACCTATAGCTTGCATACATTTTAAATTATTGGGGATGCATAAAGATCTCATTATGCATGGAAAGCTATGCAAGTCAGAATCTTTTTGTGCGTAATCCTAGGGATTGCCATCATTTTAGACAGTGCACATACTGGAAACCTGCATTTGAACTCTTATGTGTTTTTCTGCAAATGAAATACTACAAATGGCTGCGGGTCCTACAAAGGACTGCAAACCTCCATGCCTGGACCACTGTCTGTTCACTCTCGATTCTACCCTCCACTATTCACAATCACAGTTCAGCTCCTTCATTATAATGTCATTTTATGAATCACAGACTTTGCAACCATAAAAACATGTTGCATATTTGACGCTTCCCTCTGCCTTTTACAACAGTGGTTTTGTATGCATTTTTAGGGTGAGAACTGCCAGTAAATAATTTCTGAATGCCCACAGCATTACAAGTTCGTGTTGGCTCACAATATTTTGCATGTACATCCCAATACTGGATTTGTGAATTAGGATTTGGAATTTTGAACCACAAAAGGCTGCCCTTTGTAAACTTTACTTCAGTGCACACAAATCCGCATTTATTGGTTTCTGACTGATCAGAGTCGGTTCCATGGCTACATTCTAGTTTGATTATGCCAATCCCCAGAGCAAAATGCCGCTAGGCTACCACAAATGTAACCATGGGTAAATTCTAGGTTCTTTCAGGATACCTGTAGAAGCGATCCTGTCTCATTGTAACTAGGGTTGGAGTGGGACAAATAGGCCCGAGCACAAAAATAAAAGTGGCCCCATTAGGGAACCAGGCAGCTAATAAAATGGCCCACATTTGCAAATCAGGCCAATTTTGCACTTGTAAAGACACACTGTTTATTTATTTTGCAAGGTGTGGGCGATTACATGCATATGTGTTTGGAGTAATATCAGGGACACCAAAAGCAAAAACCAGCCCACCACGGTATAAAACAGGCCCACACACTGCAACAACAAAAAAATGCACACAGATCTGTAAGAGCAGCCCATTGGGTGCTGCCTGAATGCTCTATTTGCCAGTCCGACGTTGATTGTGGCCTGTCCTCCTATCCTTTTCACGTGAGAACAAGTTGCATTTGTTTGTCACCCTTCACCCAAGAAGCGCATTTCAAAACCATATGTTTTTATTATTAATCCTAACAACAAAAATAAGCATATTTTAACGATTAAACTTCAAATAAGAAAAGTAGTTCATCATCATCATGCAACCATACATAGCATGGCGGAAGAGCATCCAAGCGCTTTGGCATGACAACATGAAGAGGGGCCAGTTTAAATGTGTTTTCTGAGCAGCAGTATTTCTTTCTGCATTTGAACTGCTTCAGTAAAGTAATTTAAAGGCCATTTGAGCCTCAAACCCTTTACCCCTGCTCCAGGCTTGTTCATTTCATTATATAACTTTCTTGCACTGATTTATTCAAGTATCTGGCGTTGGTTTTGCTCGCTCAAGAAGCTAATATATGTCACACGTTTAATGTAGTTATGCTGTTCCTTTCTTTCCCACAATCCTTTGATTATGTCTTCTCTGTTCCCTCCCGCTGCAAACTGTCAAGAAAGCTGAATGAATACAACAGGCCAGCCGCCGCCAGCCCAGCCGACCACTTCCTGAACTTCCCGGTGGTTGGAAGACGCATGTTCTGTGCGTGGCATGACCGACAACCCCACCACCTCCCACAAGTTCCAGCAACTAGTCATAATAGTAGGCATTGACATTTAAGAGGTATATAAATGTTGCTACGGGACCACAGTTACCATGGCAATTGTTGTTTTCTAAAGATGTGAAGATGACTGAATTACATTGTAAAGGTGTGTGAGCTACAATGGCCACTGTATTTTACTTTATAAGTTTGAAAATCAATAAACAAATTATTAAAAAAGAAAATGTTGAGAACCATGGCACCTCAAAGCAGACCTGATGTGACATCAATCCCTGCATGAACCCTTCAAAATGGTAGGGTCTGTAGCTTTGAGAATCAGCCCTTCCTCAGAGGCTTACAGTCATATATTGACTAAAACATGTTACCAACACGTAGAAATATAGCCTCGTCCAGCCCATGCACAGCATCAGTCTATGGGCATAATAGGTGATAGAGGCAAGATTTTTAAAGTCTAGAAGGAATAGGTCAGCAAACAAATACTCAATACACTGTTGCAGTCAAGGGTAGTCTTTAAAAATCACCTACAGTGTGAATAATTTCTCTCAGACCAGGGCCAGAACTATGTGCTTCGATTCAGTCCAAATATGGGCTTTGATATTTTTGTATTTAGTTTCAGTTCTGTTTTTTGCATAGCGTTGATATGCCATGTTTTAGTCACCCCACAGTGAGTTCAACTCTGGTTCATTTTTCATGCATCCATACAGTATGTTAAAACGAAAGGTGATAATCTTCGAAGAGATTCCTGCTGAAAAAGACTTAACTAGAGAAAAAATTAACCCAGCAATCTTCTCTTGAATTTTATTAAACAATTAAGCTTGGCTTTAACCCTAGAAAAGTAATGTGCATAATTAATAGAGCTGGCATATTGTATACAAACTGTTGATTACATGATAAAATTACATAATAGAAATGTAATTGTCCGCATTTACTTTAACAGCTATGTAAAAAAAAATACTAACTTTATGGAGTTATGGTAAGCGAATGATATGAAAACAGTCTAGCTGAGTGACTTAAAAGCTCCCTGCTGATCCATGCGTTAATCTGATGGTCATGACCTCGAATTCCATCTGAGGCCGGTCAACTGAGAACCAATAAATTGTATACTAGTATAACTTATTATTTACAGCACTTGGAAACGGCTAACTTACGGTACGAATGTTTCAATGTCCTTTTAAAAACAATCAGATCTTATCTGCTCTCAGAAAAATATCTGTCAGCAGTGCGAGCCTTAGAATATCACACGAGGATGAAATACATGTAGTATTGCAGCTGCCCAAAGAGAACCCATTTCCCCTGGGAATGGAGGTGGAGGAGGGGATAATTCTGCTACTTGCCTAGTTGTGAGTACTGGAAAATTGGACAGGATTATTCAAGTACAATATCTTCTAGTGGAGCAGCATAGACTGGAGTGGCATAGAGTGGAGTGGCATACAATGGAGTGGCATGGAGTAGAGAGGTGTACAGTGGAATAGCATAAAGCTGGAGTGGCATAGAGTGGAGTGGCGTAGAGTGCAGTGCGATAGAGTATGTATAGTGGCGTGGAGTGAAGTGGTGTTGAGTGAAGTGGCATAGAGTGCAAGAGCATAGACTGGAGTGGCATAGAGTGCAGTGGTATAGAGTGGAGTTGCATAGAGTGGGGCAGCGGAGAGTGGAGTGACTTAGAGTAGAGTGGTGTGCAGTGAAGTAGCATAGAGTTGAGTGGTGTAGAGTGGAGTGGCATACAGTGGAGTGGCACAGAGTAGAATAGCGAAGAGTGGAGTGGCATAGAGTGAAGTGTCGTAGAGTGAAATAGCGTATAGTGGAGTGATGTAGAGTTGCATACAGTCAAGTGGAGTAGACTGGAATAGTGTAGAGTGGAGTGACATAGAGTGGAGTGGCGTAGAATGAAAAAGCTTAGAGTGGAATAGCGTAGAGTGGAAAAGTGTAGCGTGGAGAGGCGTAGAGTTGAGTGGCGCAGAATGAAAAAGTTTAGAATGGAGTGGCATAGAGTAGAGTTGTGTAGAATGGAGTGGCATACAGTAGAGTGGCATAAAGTGAAGTGATGTGTAGTAGAATAGAGTGGAGTGGCGTAGAATGGTGTAGAGTTAAGTGGCATAGAGTGGAATAGAGTGGAGTGAGTTTTATAGAGTGGAGTGGCAAAGAGTGGAGTGTGGAGTAGATTGTAGTGTGGTAGAGTGTGATAGCATGCAGTGGAGTAGCATACAGTGCAGTGGTGTAGAGTGGTGCAGCATACAGTGGATTGAGGCACAGTGTATTGACATACAGTACAATAGCGTACAGTGGAGTGGCCTAGAGTGGAGTGGTGTAAAGTGACATTGTGAATACTGGAGTGCCGTACAGTGGAGTGTCATAGGGAATGATTCACAAAGGTAAACTTTCGCTTTTGGGTAAGTTTACCATTGTTCACTTTTCACAAAAGGGATTTTTGAGTAGTATCTTTACAAGTGCGGAGTCTCCGCTCATAAAAAGACCTATCTTTTTATGTGCAGAGACTATGCACTCGTAAAGATACTACTAGTATATCCCTTTGTCAATAGCAAATAATTGTAAACTTATACAAAAGTGTGATTTTACCTTTGTAAATCAGGCCCATAGAGTGGAGTGGTATAGAGTGGAATAGAGCATAGTGGAGGGGCATACAGTAGAGTGGCATAGAGGGTAGTGGCATAGATTGAATAGCATAGAGTGTTGTGGTGAAAGTTATTATTATTAATTTAATTTTATAAGGCGCACAGCTACCCAGAGGTTTCCCGGCGCCATTGGACTAACGCAGAAAGAGAGAGAAAGCATTATTGGTTAAATAACCACGTTTTGAGACTTTTGTGAAAGTTCGTGTAGATGGGTTCATGCCGAAGTGGCGTGGGGAGTGAGTTCCATAGTGAGGGGGCCATATAAGAAAAAGACCGGCCACCTATACGTGACCGTCTGATCCTAGGTACTGAGAATTTGGCCTGAGTGGAGGATCAGAGAAGACGTGTTGGGAGATAGGGATGGACTAAGGCACTCTGAAACTGTGGAGCTGTGCCCATTTTAATTTTATGCATACAACACAGGGCCTTGAATTTGATGCGGTTCTCCATCCTAAGCCAATGGAGGTCGAGAAGGGAGGCTGAAATAGATGCCTTTCTAGGCACCTGGCAAAGCAGTCTTGCCGCGGAGTTCTGTACTACCTGCAGTTTTCGAACCACTTCCTTATTGGCTCCTAAATACAGGACGTTGCCATAGTCCAGCCTAGAAGTAATCAGGGCCTGAACCACAGTTGTTTGTGTGGGACCAGGCAAAGACCTGGCAACATCCAAAGTATTTTTTTGAGCCATTTTAGGATGGTGAAGCAGATTGAGGCGACCCTGACTGCTTGCTGCCTCATTGATAGCTGGTCATCAATGATTATGCCTAGATTGCGGACTAGTTGCATCGGCTGGGGAAGATCACCCATTTGAGGAGGCCAATGTCGGGGGCACCAAAGATCTTTGTTTTTACCGAGAATTAAGACCTCTGTTTTTCCACCATTAAGTTTTAGCATGTTGGCATGCATCCAACCAGCTATATTTTGCAGCCCTGCCTGAAGAGAAGATACCTTAGATGCCTCAGTGGTGGACAGAGGGAAGATTAGCTGGGTATCATCCGCGTACGAATAGATAGATAACCCAGCCTCTTCCGCTATAGTGGACAGGGGTCTAACGTAGATATTGAATAATAGTGGGCTGAGGATAGAACCCTGTGGCACTCCATAAGGAGAAGTGTGTGACTTAGAGCTTGCTGATGATGAAAAGACCTGAAAAGTCCAGTCAGTCAGAAAGTCATTAAGCCATTTGAGTGCTGTCCCGACAACGCCCACAGATTGAAGAGCTTTAAGTAGGGCGGTATGTGACACATTGTCGAAGGCAGCACTCAAATCAAGCAATATGAGTGCCACAGTTTCACCCATATCAAGACGTTGACGCAGAGTTTCTGTAACTCCCAAAAGCGTGGTTTCTGTAGAGAACCCAGCTCTAAAACCAGATTGTGATGCATGCAAAATGTTTTGGGAGTCAACAAATTGCGTCAATTGTTGATTTATATGTTTTTCAATTTTTTTTGAAAAAGCTGGAAGTAAAGAGATCGGGCGGAAATTAGATAGTTCAGTCGGATCAGCACCAGCTTTTTTCAGGAGTGGACGAACCATGGCATGCTTCCATGCCGATGGAACGGCTGCTTCTTGCAGAGACGCATTAAGCAACTCCATAATAAGTTTGAGTGATGATGGTTCCAGTTTTTGAAGAATGGGGATGGGAAGAGGATCTCTGGGGGAGCCGGATTTAAGGCTATTTAAGATGCGGCTGAAAGAGGTAGTGTCCAAAGGCTACCAGTTTTCTAGCATATTCGTAGGCGTGGTGATCTGATTTGCCGGTGGAGCAACGCAGCCTAATGTGGGGAGAGAACTCCTCATTTGCTGCCCCCCATTAGTTGTTACCACATTCATTTCTGCTTAAATTTTCTCCACATTGCCAATAAAAAACTTGGCTACGTCCTCGCATTGAGCTTCATTGAGCACAGGGGGGGTAGGTTGGCATGCTGCTCCCGAAAGATCTTTATCTAATTTAAACAAGATCTTGGGGCTGTTATAGGCCGATGTAATGGTGTTGTTTACATATTCAGCTCGGGCAGTTTTGCAGAGAGAGTGGTAGTCCCTTTTAGCCAGTTTATATATACATCTGGATTCAGGCGCGCAGTCCTTCCTCCAACGTCTTTCCAGTGCTTTGCATTTGGTTTTCTCTGTTTTTAACCTTTCCGAGAACCAGGGGGCAGGAGGTCGATGATTATTTACTTTATTGATGGAAATTGGAAGACACACATCAATGGATGACAACATCCAGGTATGGATGGTGTCTGAATCTGCTAAGTTAATAGACGTGATGGCAGGAATGTTATTCGCGAGATGTTGATTAAAAAAGTCTATATCTAATTTCTTCCAATTTCTAGACCCTGAATTGGTAGGTAAGCTAGATGTGTTATCACGCTGCAGATCTAACCTCACCTTGAATCCAACCAAAAAATGATAGGACCAAAGTATAGGGAGGGCTATCTGGCATGAGATACTACCTAGATTGGAAAAAATGGGGTCTAGCAAGTGGCCAGCCCTATGGGTGGGACCTGAATTGCAAAGTAAGATATTCATAGCTGCCAAATCAGCCATCAGAGAAGTGCTTGTAGTGCATGTGGGGTCGTTGAAATGAATATTTAAATCTCCCAACATGGTGAAATTTGCAGCATCAAGCAAAAAAGGGGCTATGATTTCGGGAAACGTTGCAGCCCATGACCCTGCTGGTCCTGGCGGGCGGTAAATCAAAATGCCAGAAAGAGTGAATTGGGGTGTAAGGGAGAGTTTAAAGGAGCTAGCTTCGCAGCCCTTAAAGGGTAGGTCCTCCCATTTGCAGGTGTATGCATTATTAAAAATTTGTGCAATGCCACCTCCTGTTTTGACACCGCGATCCTTTCTAATTATCGTATAGTTAGGGGGCAGCGCGGACGCAACATCAGGGCCAGAGCTCTCATGAAGCCAAGTTTCTGTGAGGAAGATAGCATCAGGTTGTGTATTAAACAAAAGGTCAAAGATGTCATCCTTGTGTTTGGGGAGCGACCTACAATTTATGTTAAAGAAGGTGAATTCCTTTGGAGAAGTAGCCTTACTTTTAGCAAGGAAGGGTGGCTGTGTACTGTGGTTCGTGGGAGCAGTGGTATTAAGAGTAAGCTCCCAACTAGGTAGTCTGGTAACGGCAAAGCCACAACAGGCGCAGGTAGAATCAGGAATTTCCGGTTTAAAAGTAATACATTCCTGTTGTGGTTTAGGCCGGAGCTCATGTAATATTTTTGGCGGATAAGTCATTTTGTCCCTCGTGAAAGGTGTAGGGATCGTGGCCCCTGGCCCCGGATGGAAGCGGACGGGTGCAGACGGGCTTGCCTTTGGCGCGCCTTCTGCGCGCCCACTGCGCAAAGCATCTGGCATTGCTTTAAATACTTTCAGCAGCTGATCTGCTGAACATACGTCACCGCCTTCCCCGGAAATGAATGTTACCGCTAAACTCCCTCCACAACAAGCGGGAAATCCCGTGGTGGACCAGGGAGCGATGCGGAATTGAAAGCGGTCAGAGGCGTGCAGGTAGGAGCAGTGATTGAATAGTAGCGTAAAGATTTAAAAACAGGATTAAAATTCGCATTAGGCAAACATCCGTAAGTCTCACTTTACAGCTCACGTCCGCTGCGCGAAGCGTCTGGCATTGCTTTAAATACTTTCAGCAGCTGATCTGCTGAACATACGTCACTGCCTTCCCCGGAATAGTGTAGAGTGGAGTATTGTAGAAGGGACTAGTATAGAGTGCAGTGGCATAGACTGAAGTGGCATAGAGTGGAGTGGTGTAGAGTGGAGTGGGATAGAGTAGAATGACATAAAGTGCAGTGGCAAACAATGGAGTGGTGGACAGTGGAATACCATATATTAGAGTGGCATACAGTAAAGTGGCATAGAGTGGATTAGCATTGAGTGGAGTGAGGTACAGTAGAGTTTCGTATAATGGAATAGTGTGGTGTACACTGCAGTGGTGTACAGTGCAGTAGCTAACAGTGGAGTGTGTTAGAGTGGAGTGGCGCAGAGTGGGATTGCTTAGAGTGGATGGTGTACAGCGGTGTGGTATAGAGTGGAATACAGTGGAGTGCTCTAGAGTTGGCTGGATTAGAGTGGAGTGAGGTACAGTGTAGAGGCGTACAGTGGAATCCCGTAGAGTGGGGTGGCGTAGAGTGGACTGGCCTAGAGTGGAGTGAAGTACATTGGAGTGGCATACAGTAGAATAGCTTACACTGGAGTGGGGTAGAGTGGAGTGGTGTAGATTGGAGTGGCATATAGTGGAATAGCATAGAGTGGAATAGTGGAGAGTAGCATACAGTAGACTGGCTTAGAGTAGAGTGAGGTACAGTGTAGAGCCATTCATTAGAAAAGTGTAGACTGGAGTGGCGTAGAGTGGAGTACTGTACAGTGTAGTGGCATAGAGTGTAGTGTTGTACAGTGGAATACCATAGAGTGGAGTGTTGAAGAGTGGAGAGGGGTAGAGTGTAGTGGGGTAGAGTGTAGTGTCGTACAGTGTAATAGCATGCTCTGGAGTGGCATAGAGTGGGGTGGTGTAGAGTGGATTGGTATACAGTGAAGTGGCATACAATGCAGTAGTGTACAGTGGAGTGTTGTAGAGTGGAATAACATTGAGTCTTACTTGTGTACAGTGCAGTCACGTAGAGTAGAGTGGCATATAGTGGAATAGCATACACTAGAGTGGCATAGAATGGAGTGTTGTACAGTGGAATAGGGCAGAGGGTAGTAAAGTGGATTGGCATACCATGGAGTGCCGTACAGTGGAGTGGCATAGAATGGAATGATGTACAGTGTAATAGCGTACAGTAGATTGACTTAGAGTGCACAGGTGTATAGTGGAGTCTAATAGTGTGGAGTGGGGTAGAGCAAAGTGGTGTAGAGTGAAGTGGCGTACAGTGGTGTGGTGTATGGTGGAATAGTGTATATAAGAGTGCTGTACAGTGGAGTGGCGTAGAGTGGAACAACGTAGAGTTGAGTGTCGTACAGTTGAGTTGTGTACAGTTGAATAGTTTAGAGTGTACTGGCACATAGTGTATTACCGTACAGTGGAGTGGCATAGACTGGAGTGTCGTACAGTTCAGCAGCATACAGTGGAACAGCGTATAGTGGAGTAGTCTACACTGGAGTGGATGTACGACGGAACCACTCATAATATATATCATATATATATATATATATATATATATATATATATATATATATATATATATATATATATATATATATATTCACTGGAAAAAAACAAAGGTTACGGGGACTTTAAAGTTAGGAAATGGAGTGAAAAAAACTTCGAAATTCTGTTACAAAAACAAAGGTTACAGGGACGTTATAGTTAGGCTCATATTTTGCTCACACAAAACCAGAGAAATTCAGCAGCTAACTATAACTTGCGCCCCCGCAATGCACTTCTTATGACCTCACATATTACATCACTCATGACATGGTCAGTGACATCACTGATGACATATCAAATGACATCATCTAAAGAATCTCTGACGCACCCATATAACCTTTCATACACCCATTCCAACTTCCACATTACCATTCTCAAACCCATTGACACATCCTTTTTTTAAATATTTTTTTATTTGTCAACAAGAGGGTAAAACACATAATTTACATGTATAAAACACAAAAAGAAAATGACAATAAAGTAAAACAAAGTTGCAAATATACATAAGATTAACATCAAGTTCAAACCTTATTGTTATCACATATGCGGATCCCTAAAATAAAAGCCCCCATATAGCATTTAATTTTATCATAGAATGGACGCCCCTAGCCTTTGCCGATGAATGCTCCATTTCATATATTTCCCTATCTAACATCCACCAATCGCTTATAGAGGGAGGATTCGGGCTAATCCAAACCCGGGCAATTACTAGCCTGGCAGCAACAAGTAAGATCAGGAATAGCCGAGCAAGTCTATAGCTCATATTCTCTGGACCAATCATGATTTCCCTAATCGAAAAATTTGAATCTATCCCCAATCTCTGAAAACAAACTTGACCCACCTGCTGCCAAAATAAACCCAATTTCGGACATGTTGCAAACATGTGTGTTATATTTGCTGCATACAAATCACATCTGGAACATTTTGTCCGAGTGCTGACTGAACCAGGTAACGCCCATTTAGCTATTTTTTCCGGCGTATAATACAGCAGGCGTACCGTATGAAATTGTTGTAATTGCAAATTGATGGAATGAACTGAATCGTCAATAACGCTTAAAGCTTGTTCCAGAACACCTGCCGTAATAGCTGTTCCCAAAATCCTACTCCACCGTTCCGCCAGTTTTTCACCGTCCCCTTGCCTATGACAAATAAAACATTTATACATGTGGCTTATAAGGGATTTTGTCTTTTCCCTATATAGGTAATCCCAGACCTCCGAGTTAGAAACTTTTGTCAAAATTAAATGTTTCAATAGATAATCCCTAATTTGAAGATATTTAAAAAACATATAATCTGGCAGCTTAAATTGTAGCTGTAAATTCTCAAAAGATATAAAACCACTATGATCATAAAGATCCCCAAGAGAGGTAATCCCATAATTAGCCCAGCGTTTACTAGCAGTATCCTGAAATACTTCTGGAAGTATTGAATTACCCCATAAGGGAAGTCTATCATGATAAAATGAAAGTTTACAGCTAGAAAAAATAGTACGCCATATATACGTAGTGTCACGTATGGTCTTAAACTTTACTCTTTTAAAATAATTTGGGTAATTGATTCTATACAGATACATACCACTATCCTCCGCCAGCATAAATTGATGAAAGAAAGTGGTATGCATAGGATTTAGGAGACTACGTAAACGACCAGCGAAGGCGGACCAAAAATAAATTTTAAAGTCGGAGAAATCAATCCCTCCCTGTTTATATGGAAGTTTTAACAAATCAATAGCTCTCCGAGCTTTTTTGTAACCCCAAATAGAACTGCTTAAGACACCCTCTAATCTCTTTAAAAAGTATTAGGAACCCGCAACGGAACAGATCTAAATAGATACAGAAATTTTGGTAGTACCTTCATTTTACTAATATTAGAGCGTCCAATAATGCCAATGGGTAGTTTGTGCCAGCTCTTCAATAATACAGCTATATCTTTAATTAAAGATTCGTAATTCAAGGAAAATATCTTGTCTATCCGTGGAGAGAGTTTAACTCCCAAATAAGTAGCCACAGAGCAGGTACCCATTGACACATCCATACCAGTATTTACATACCCATTCACAGATTCATGGGTCTACACACATATCCACTCACTCACCCATACAACCACTCATACACCCACTCACTCACTAATACAGCCACTGACATATCCACTCATACACCCATACAGCCAGTCACACAATATCAGTCACCGATATAGGTACTCACACACCTACTCACTCACCCATAGAGTCAAACAGCCACTTACTCAACTGTACAGGTATACAGACACCCAGTCACTTACTCATACAGGTACTAAGACATACTCACTCACCTATACAGTCACTGACACAAGCTCACACTCACCCATACAGTCACTCTCAAAATCACTCACTTACCCATACAGTCACTCATATACTCCAACACTCACCTATACTGCCTTGCACATACCCAGTTACTCACTCATATACCACTGACATATCCACTCACCCACACAGCTAAATAAACACACATTTGCCCATTCAGCCCCTCACACACAAACTGACTAACCCATACAGCCACTGACTCACCCACTAACCCATCATGCAGGCAGTCACACACACCCTCACCCACCCACACAGACACTCAGGCACCCATACAGGTTCTCAGACAATCAATCAATTACCATACAACAACTCATGTACCCAATCACACACCCATATAGCCACTTAGACACCAACTGACACACCGTTACAAACATTCACACAACCAGTCACTCACCCATATATTCACTGAGACACCTAATCACTCACTTATACAGTCAGTCAAGCACCCACTGAATCATCCATACAGGCACTGATACACCCACTGATTCACCAATACACCTTGGTATATATATTTAATACTCATATACTTTTTTAAAACACTCAAAGTCACTGGATGATGTCATCAGTGATGTCATTTGAGATATCATCAGTGATGTCACTGACCATGTCATGAGTAATTTAATATGTGAGGTCATAAGCCGTGCATTGCGGGGGCGCGAGTTATAGTTATCTCAGCTAACTATAACTGCTGAATTTCTCTGTTTTTGTATGATCGAAATCTGAGCCTAACTATAATGTCCCTGTAACCACTGATTTTTTCACTGAATATATATAAAGCATTGGATTTGCGACTCCCGCTAAAAATGGAAAAAAAATAGAAGGGCGGGCACCCGCACTTCGTTTGAAATCAGCTCTCGGGTGGGCCAGGTTCCGGGGGAATTATAAAAATATAGGAGAGGGGTGCATGGGGCCCCCCTCCTTGGGCTGTTCAAAGCCTCCGGGACAACCACCTCCCCGGGGGACAGATGAAATTAAAAAATAATGCGGGGGAAGCCTTATGGCCTCCCACGCAGCCCCGGTGACCGCCACCTCCCCGGGGCTTCACTGACTAATATTATGGGGGGCCAACCCACCCCGCGCAGCCCCAGGGACTGCCACCTATCCGGGGCACTTTACATTTGGAATACTGGGGGGCCATTTTCGGCCCCGGGGACCCCATCTCCCAGGGCCTGCCCCTTTTTTAAAATGTATTTATTTATTAAAAAAGGAAGGGGGGCTGCGTCACCCCCCTCCTGAGGCCAATTTTGGCCCAGGGATCCCCTCCCCCTGGGCAGTCCTTTTTTCTTTCTTTCAAGGGAGGGGGACCAAGCGTCTCCCCTCCTGGGCCATTTTCAGCCCCGGAGACCACATCCCCTTTGCATGGCCACCTCGTTGGGGACCGCAAGCAAAATGCTCTTGCTTGCTCAAAGCGGAGCACTGCTTACTATGTCATGGCAGAAGCAGTGCTCCCGTCATGCCATAGCAAACTGCAATGTCCCGGGGTGGGCGCCCTGGGACATTGCTGGAGCCAGCCCTAGGGGGTGGCGGACTGCAGAGCCATGTAGGGCTCCTAAAGGGGGGCCCTTTATTCAGATTTCGACCGGGGAGGTGCTGGTCCCTGGGGCCGGGGGGCAGCAACGGACCCCCTTAATAATTGTATGTGTGCCCCGGGAAGGTGGTGGTCCCCGGGGCGGCTTGGAGGGGCTGGAGCCCCCCACATGCTTTGTTATTTATTTTAGCCCCGGGGAGGTGGCAATCCCAGGGGCAGAGGGGGAGGCCCTACGGACTCCCCTGCATTACTTAAAAAATAAGTGTGCCCTGGGGAGGTGGTGGTCCCCGGGGCAGAGGGGGGTCCACGAGGCCCCCCATATTATGTAAAGTAGCCCTGGGGTTGTGGCAATCCCCCGGGGCAGGGGGCTCCATGGGGCCCCCCATATTGTTTAAATTAGCTCTGGGAAGGTGGCAGTCCCCAGGGCTGGGGGGGTCTGCGAGGCCCCCCACACATTTGGAAATAGCCCTGGGGAGTTGGCGGTCCCCAGGGCTGAGGGCAGGCCCAGTGGGCCCACCCACATTCATAACAAAAACTGCCCCGGGGAGGTGGTGGTCCCCGAGGCTTTGAATAGCCGAGGAGGGGGGCCCCGTGTGCCCCCTCCTATATTTATTAGATGCCCCATGGCCCTAGCCCACCTAGGGGTTACATTGCGATTTTGTGGCAATTTTTTTTTGCATGCTTTTATGCTGTGGCAGGATTCCAAGGGGACCCCAAGACCATGGCTTGGGGGTCGGGGTATTCCTACCCTGCCCCCTTTTCTTTATTTCACTTTTTTGGGGGGGACTAAGTGAAGCCGAGTCTCAAGATGTCTGCCAACACTTCCTGGTTGAAGTGTTGGCAGCCAATCAAAGCAGTGCAAGTCCCAGCATGATCTCGTCTTTTTTCGCAAAGGCTTCGCGACCAGAGATACATCTATCCTTTTCTTCTTAAATTTCTGAAAAACTACTGAACAGATTTACACCAGATAACAGAAAGCACAATCTGAGTAACAACATCTGTCTTTCTGCCAAATTTGGTGTAATTTAGTCCAGCAGTTCGGGCCGTAGGTTTGACAATGCGCTCCTATGATAATTAACCTATTTCTTAGTCGTCACTGCACGGATCACCCCCAAAACTTTCAATGACACACAGAACCTACTTTGACACTTTCATGAAGATTGGTCAAACGAAGCCATAGTTATAGGCAAGTAAAAAAATGCTTTTCCTATGGAAACTAGGTCCTAACTATAACTACCCACTGGCAACCATCAGTAGGTAATATATACATATATATATATATATATATATATATATATATATATATATATATATATATATATATATATATATATATATATATATATATATATATATATATATATATTTATATACATATTACCTACTGGCGGTGGCTAGTAGATAATTATAGTTAGGATGTGGTTTCCATAGGAAGAATGTTTTTCATTTCCCAATAACTTTGGCCTTGTTTGATAAATCCTCACGAAATTTTCAAAACTAGTTTGATGCTCACTTCAGCTGCTGTCTTGAAATTTTCAGAGTGATCTGTCAAGCGGGGGTCCAAAAACATGCTTTCCCCATGTTAATTACCCTAGGAACTTTTGAATCTTTGGCAGAAAGGTAGCTATTGGTCCAGAAAGTGACCTTTTTCTGATTTGGTGTAAATCCGTGCAGTAATTTTTAAAAGATTAAAGAAAATCCAAATTTCAATATAAAGGGACGCAAAGGCTCAGCGAACCCTCCCGATCTCGTGCTGAGATCTGATTGGCTGCCAACACTTCAAACCAGGAAGTGTCGGCAGCCATCTTGGGACTCGGCTTGAGCAGAGACCCAGAAATAACATTAAAAAAAAGAAAAGGGGGCAGGGTAGAAATGCCTTTGCCCCCTAGGCCTCTTGGGGGCGTCTCAGGGGGGCTCCACAGTGCCAAAAAAGCATTTTTTTTCATTTTTGGCAGGATCCATTTTTTTTTTAAAAACAAAGAGCCGGCTCCCACACTTCGTTAGTTATCGAGCCCAGGGTGGGCCAGGTCCCGGGGGCATTTTGTTGATAAGGGAGGGGAGCCGCATGGGCCTTGATATTCCCACCACCTTATTGATTTTATAAACAGGGGGCCTCTCGGACCCCCCAAGGCCCCGGAGACCACCATCTCCCCGGGGCCACATGTCACAAAATAATCGATGGGGGGTCTCTTGGACCCCACCTCCCTGGTGCTACTATATTTTTATTGCTGGGGCCTCTCGGACCGCCATGGCCCTGGGGACCACCACCTCTCAGGGCCAAAATGAAATTGTATTGAGGCATCAGGGACGCCCTCAGGCCCCGGGGACCACCACCTCCCTGGGGCCATCCTGTTATAAAGTAATTGGGCAGGGGGGCGCATGGTCCCTCTCCCGGGCCGTTCTCAGCACCAAGGACCGCCACCTCTCCAGGGCAGGCCCTACAAATTAGAAAGAAGGGGGGCCATGTGGCCCTCCTCCTGGAGCCATAGATGGCCCTGGGAACTACCACCCCCCCAGGGCGTACCAGGGCATCCAACCCTGGGGCATAACTGTTTGCTATGGCTTGGTGGGAGCTGCCAAGCCATTGCAAAAGCTCCTCTTCCAGCAAGCGAGAACATTAAATATGCTCTAGCTTGCTGGAAGCAGAGCAGAATTGCTTTCACAGAGAGGGAGCTACATGTTTAGCAGCTCCCTCTGTGTGAAAGCAATGCCGGCTCTCGCAGAATGCGGGGAGTCGGCAGGGACCGTGGGGGCCTTGAGGCTCCCCTGCAGTCCCCAACAGTTGTAAGTGGGTGCCGTGGGTGGGACTAAGACACCCAGAAGCGAGGCCTGGGCCCTAGGGGAATAGGGTCCTAAGGGCTGAAATCCACCCAGGAGGGGGCCGTGTGGCCCCTCTTCCCTAATTTATTTTAAAAAATAAAATTGAAAAAAAGGCATGGCCCCAGGGGATAGGGTCCCCAGGCCCTAAATCAGTGCAGAGAGTGGGACCACGCAGCCTCCCTCCCCCATTCAATAAAGGCCCTGGGGGATGGGGTCCCAAATTGACCCTGGGAAGGGGGGCATGTGTCCCCCTCCCCTAATAATTCTTTTTTTTAAACCAGGACTGGCAAGCCTTCAGAGCCCTGCCCCGTTTCACCACTAATCTGCAAACGCGCCTCCTGGTGCACATCTGGTTGGGGGTTGAAGTCCCCTTGAATGCAGAGGGACTTTGGGGGCCAACAACCCCTCCTGTTACTTCCAGTAAGTCCCACACAGGGGGATTGCTGAGATGTGATCGGAGGCCACGTCCCCTTTCTCCATCACTCTGCAAACATGCCTCCTGGCATACTACTGGTTGGGGGATGAAGTCCCATTGGATGCTGAGGGACTTTGGGGGCCAGGAACCCCTTCTGTTACTTTCTGTAAATTCCACACAGCGGGATTGCTGAGAGGTCTTTGGAGGCCACACCCCCTTTCTCCACCACTCTGCAAATGCGCCTCCTGGCGCACTACTTGTTGGGCGATGAAGTCCCTTTGGCTCTTGAGGGTCCTTGGGGGCAAACTACCCCTCCAGTTACCTCCAGTAGGTCCCACATCGCTGGATTGGTTATTGGAGACCATCCACTCTTTCTCCAACACTCTGCAAACACAATTCCTGGCTCACAACTGGTTGGGGGATGAACTTTCCTTGACTGCTTCCAGTCCTTGGGGGCCAACAACCCCTTCTGTTAACTCCAGTAAGTCCCACACAGTGGGATTGCTGAGAGGTCTGAGGAGCCAACACCACCTTTCTCCACCACTCTGCAAACGCGCCTCCTGGTGCACTACTGCTTGGGGGATGAAGTCCTCTTGGATGCTAAAAGACCTTGGGGGTCAAGAAGCCCTCCTGTTACTTCCAGTTCAGAGGCCCCGCCCCCTTTCTCCACTACTCTGTAAATGCGACTACTAGTTAAAAAAACATAGAAATTCACTTAAACAACCAAAGGTTACAGGAACGTTATAGTTAGGAAATAGAATTTAAAAAATACCTTAGTAATTCACTGGAAAAAACAATGGTTACAGGAACGCTATATTTAGTCTCAGATTTCCCTCTTACAAAACCAGTGAAATTCAGCAGTTATAGTTGCCTGAGCTAACTATAACTTATGCTCCTGCAATGCACTGCTTATGACCTCACATATAACATCACTCATGACATGGTCAGTGACGTCACTGATGACATCACTGATGACATCTCAAATGACATCACTGATGTACAGTACAGTGGACTGGTGTACAGTGGAGTAAGGTACAGTGTTGTGGTGTACATTGGAGTAGCATAGAGTTAAACGGCATAGGGTGTAGGGGCATATACTGAAGTGGCATACAGTGAAACAGCATACACTAGAGTGGGGTAGAGTGTAGTGGTGTAGAGTGGCGAGGGATAAAATGTAATAGTGTAGGCTGCAGTGGCGTACAGTGGAGAAGCGTAGAGTAGAGTTGCAAAGAGTGGTTTGATGCACACTGTAGCGGCTTAGAGTAGAGTGATGTAGAGTGGAATACTGTAGAGTGGAGTGGGGCAGACTGTAGTGGCGTACAGTGTAATAGCGTACTGTGGAGTGGCATAGAGTGGAGTGTTGTAGAGTGGTGTGACGTACATTAGAATAGCATATAGTGTAGTGGCATGCAGTGGGGTAGCTTACAGTGGAGTGCTGTAGACTGGAATAACTTCTAATGTTACTGGCGTAGAGTGTAGTGACGTGGAGTGGGGTTGCATATAGTGGAATAGCGTAGAGTACTGTGGTGTAGAGTTGAGTTGAGTGTTGTAAAGTGGAATACCATAGGGTGTAATACAGTAGAGTTGATTGGCATAGAGTGTAGTACCATAGAATGGAGCGATGTGCTGTGTAATAGCTTACAGTGGAATGTCATAGAGCCGAGTGTTGGGTAGTGGAGTGGTATACAGTGGAGTGGTGTAAAGTGCAGTGGCTTACAGAGGAATAGCGTACAGTGCAGTGATGTACACTGAAGCACTGTACAGTGGCGTGGCATAGAGTTGAATAGTGTAGAGTGTAGTGTGGTAGAGTGGAATTGTGTACAGTGGAGAGCGTACAGTGGAGTAGAGTGGAAGGGCATACAGTGTATTGGTGTACACTGGAGTGTCATAAACTGGAGTGGCGTAGAGTGTTAAAGCGTACAGTGGAGTGGTGTATATTTTAGTGGCATAGAGTGGAGTGGCGTACAGTGGTGTGTGGCACTTGAAAGTGTGTCAATGGATGTAGATGTAATGTGGCAGGAAAAAGGATTATTTGGATGGTACATTTTGGTAGTATGTTTGACTAGTGTAAGTATTGTTAATGATAGAATATTTAAAATACTTAGGGATACAAAAGGGATGATGGACGGAACGTTTGAGCCAATCAAACACTCACCCCCAGTCAACTGATCTGGGTTTAATCCATCATCATTCTTTAGCTCACTCCACCACCCCAGTTCAGACATGGCCATATGCAAATCAGTCTGACCCTGTGCCTCATGGGAACAGTCCAGCACGAACTGCCAAGCCATGTCTTCCCTGGACCGGAAACAAGCATCCTAGGACCGGTTTCTGGCATTCCAGCCGTCATCAGCCAGGCTTGCTTGAATCCAGTGGCAAAGTGAGCAAGGGACCCACGTCTGGGCATACCCCCGCCAACTTAGAGGCGAACAAAGAGATACAAAAGGGATGATGGACGGAACGTTTGAGCCAATCAAACACTCACCCCCAGTCAACTGATCTGGGTTTAATCCATCATCATTCTTTAGCTCACTCCACCACCCCAGTTCAGACATGGCCATATGCAAATCAGTCTGACTCTGTGCCTCATGGGAACAGTCCAGCACGAACTGCCAAGCCATGTCTTCCCTGGACCGGAAACAAGCAGCCTAGGACCGGTTTCTGGCATTCCAGCCGTCATCAGCCAGGCTTGCTTGAATCCAGTGGCAAAGTGAGCAAGGGACCCACGTCTGGGCATACCCCCGCCAACTTAGGGCGAACAAAGCGATACAAAAGGGGATGATGGACGGAACGTTTGAGCCAATCAAACACTCACCCCCAGTCAACTGATCTGGGTTTAATCCATCATCATTCTTTAGCTCACTCCACCACCCCAGTTCAGACATGGCCATATGCAAATCAGTCTGACCCTGTGCCTCATGGGAACAGTCCAGCACGAACTGCCAAGCCATGTCTTCCCTGGACCGGAAACAAGCATCCTAGGACCGGTTTCTGGCATTCCAGCCATCATCAGCCAGGCTTGCTTGAATCCAGTGGCAACGTGAGCAAGGGACCCACGTCTGGGCATACCCCCGCCAACTTAGGGCGAACAAAGCGATACAAAGGGGATGATGGACGGAACGTTTGAGCCAATCAAACACTCACCCCCAGTCAACTGATCTGGGTTTAATCCATCATCATTCTTTAGCTCACTCCACCACCCCAGTTCAGACATGGCCATATGCAAATCAGTCTGACCCTGTGCCTCATGGGAACAGTCCAGCACGAACTGCCAAGCCATGTCTTCCCTGGACCGGAAACAAGCATCCTAGGACCGGTTTCTGGCATTCCAGCCGTCATCAGCCAGGCTTGCTTGAATCCAGTGGCAAAGTGAGCAAGGGACCCACGTCTGGGCATACCCCCGCCAACTTAGGGCGAACAAAGCGATACAAAGGGATGATGGACCGGAGCGTTTGAGCCAATCAAACACTCACCCCCAGTCAACTGATCTGGGTTTAATCCATCATCATTCTTTAGCTCACTCCACCACCCCAGTTCAGACATGGCCATATGCAAATCAGTCTGACCCTGTGCCTCATGGGAACAGTCCAGCACGAACTGCCAAGCCATGTCTTCCCTGGACCGGAAACAAGCATCCTAGGACCGGTTTCTGGCATTCCAGCCGTCATCAGCCAGGCTTGCTTGAATCCAGTGGCAAAGTGAGCAAGGGACCCACGTCTGGGCATACCCCCGCCAACTTAGGGCGAACAATGCGATACAAAGGGGATGATGGACGGAGCGTTTGAGCCAATCAAACACTCACCCCCAGTCAACTGATCTGGGTTTAATCCATCATCATTCTTTAGCTCACTCCACCACCCCAGTTCAGACATGGCCATATGCAAATCAGTCTGACCCTGTGCCTCATGGGAACAGTCCAGCACGAACTGCCAAGCCATGTCTTCCCTGGACCGGAAACAAGCATCCTAGGACCGGTTTCTGGCATTCCAGCCGTCATCAGCCAGGCTTGCTTGAATCCAGTGGCAAAGTGAGCAAGGGACCCACGTCTGGGCATACCCCCTCCAACTTAGGGCGAACAAAGCGATACAAAAGGGGATGATGGACCGGAGCGTTTGAGCCAATCAAACACTCACCCCCAGTCAACTGATCTGGGTTTAATCCATCATCATTCTTTAGCTCACTCCACCACCCCAGTTCAGACATGGCCATATGCAAATCAGTCTGACCCTGTGCCTCATGGGAACAGTCCAGCACGAACTGCCAAGCCATGTCTTCCCTGGACCGGAAACAAGCATCCTAGGACCGGTTTCTGGCATTCCAGCCGTCATCAGCCAGGCTTGCTTGAATCCAGTGGCAAAGTGAGCCTGATTCTGACTTTGACAATGCGGCGCTGAGTCCTCCCCACCGCTTCACCGCCAAAGCTGTGGTCAGACTGCCCGCCAGATTATGAGTGTAACTCATGTCTTGCGGGCTTTTGTTTTCACTTTCTCACAGCAATGCTCTGAAAATGGGCATCGAAATGGGAACAGCAAAAACAGTTCCTGCACGGCATGGACTGAAAAGTCCATGCCATGCAGGAACTGGTGTGCATGCACACAGGGGGGGACATGTTGTGACCCCCTGTGTGCATCCACATGAGGAGGAGGCACAGGGAGCCCTGCAGGGCCCCCTTTGTTTCCTCTCCGCCATGGTGTTCTTGGAGTAAGAACCTCCATGACACCGCCGCCAGAGAAGAAACTCACAATATGCTTGGTGGGACTGGTGCGGTCCCACCAAGCATATTGCGGCCTCCTGACCGCCGCAGCGCTGCCAGGGAACGCTGGTTCCCTGACAGCTGCGGCAGGAGTGTGGCGGTCAGACCGCCCAACCTATTATAGGACAGTCAGGAGACTGCCACCGCCACGCCCCCAGGAATCTGGCGGTCTCTGTACCGCCAGACTCGTAATCGGGCACTTAGCGATAAATTGTGCTTTGGTATACTGCGGTAAGTTTACGGTATACCACAATACATGCGCATGATAAGGCAGTATGTGATTCGCTAATGGCTGTGTTTACCAAAAGGTACAAGGCAGCTATGTTGTTTTGCGCATATTTTGTCAGTGCTCTGCATTATGCGTTTTGCTGTGTTGTGGGTTAGGGTCTTAGATCTAGGTATGTACTAGATTTTAGTGTTCAGACAAAATCTTGAAAATAAAATATCGTCAGACAGAAATATCGAGTCTGAAATATTGTCACACAGAAATATCGTGTGCAAGAATATCGTTGTCAAGAATATCGATTTTAAGGTAAGCAATATCGATTTCAACAATATCAAACTCATTAATATAGTTGTAAGTAAAAAAATAAAAATAAAATATAGTTATGTATTTTAGTATGCATTTTAATTGTATATGTCATAAAATGTATGTTTAATTGTTGTAAATGTTTTTTACTACGGCTTTAAATTGTTTGTAGTTTTGAAATTACATTTTATATATATTTTTTCATTTTTAGTACCGTAGTGGGCTGTGGGGTATATAGGGACATAGGCTGAGAAGTAAATTAAAAGAATTAATTAATATTTAATTTGTAATTAATATTTTTATTTAATTGATAATTATTTGTTAATTGTATAATTCATTAAAAAAACTAATTAACTTTGAGGTGCAGGTTGTGTGTTTTGTAGGGGTAAAGGGTGGGAAATAAATTAATTATAATGAATTAATAAATAGTTTTTAATTAATATTAATCATTTAATTGATAATTTATTGGATAAAAAATATTTACATTTCAGGTGCGGGTTATGTGTTATGTAGGGGTATAGGGTGGGAAGTAAATTAGTTATAATTAATTAATAATTAATTGTTAATATTAGAATTTTAATTGATAATTAATTATGTATATGTGTAATACATTAATCGTTTTTGTGCTTATTGTCGTGTTGTTTTTTGTACGGGTGAAGGATGTGTAGGAAATTAATTATTGATAATTAATTAATAATGTTAATATATAATAATTATTGAAATGATAAATAATTATTTAAAATATGTAATTAAGGTATTCTTTTATGATATATATTAGGTGTGAGTTGTGTGTAATTTGTAGGATTAAAGGAAGTGAAGGTAATTAAATATAATACATTTTTTATAAGTAATTAATAATAAGAACTGTCAGTTAGTTATGAAAATGATGCAAATAATATTTTTTTATTTTATATATTAGGTGTGGGTTGTTTGTTTTGTATGGATGAAGGGTGAGGAGGTAATTAAATATTATTTATTGGCAGGGTGCTCGAGGGAGTCGGAACAGGCATTTGCTTGCTGGTAAAGTTGTGCCTGAAACCTGGAAACAGAAGCCACGAGCTGAAGCTACCACTTTATTGCTAGCCATATAAACTTGGGGCAAACACCATTTGAACCTTTTTCTGAACCTTTTCTTCCTTTAACCAAGGTGAAGGCATTTATTCTCTAAAAAATGTATGTCCTCATCGAAATGAAGTAATGTGTTGTTTTTTTTATAACTGCTAGGAGTTATATGGATAATGACATTGCAGTATAACAATTTGGGAAGACCATCATGTTACGTTAACTTATTTTGGGCCTGTCATTCACTGCATGCAACCTTGTGAATATATGTTTGCCATGTTAACAGCGTTTGTAAAGAACTTTCCTGCCATGTGTGCGGCCTCCTGGGCAGCGCGCAGCACATATCCTTAAGAAAAAGACCAGTGTTGAGGTGTTTTTTTCTGATCTGGCTGCCGGAACTGAATGATAAATGGCAACTTAACCGTCCACTCTCAATCAGTAGCGGCTCCTGGTGGGAGTGCTACCGGGCGGTGACGTGGGGCGGGGGAGGGGCAGGGTGGGGTGTAGTAAACACCGGAATACGGATGAATGCAGGTAAGTAGACAATTAAATCAATAAAATGAATTTCGTTGCGCGCGCTGCATCGCATTTGGCGGTGCAGCACGCGCAACGAAATTTGTTTTATTGATTTAATTGTCTACTTACCTGCAGTAGCGGCTCCTGGTGGGAGTGCTACCGGGCGGTGACGTGGGGAGGGGCAGGGTAGGGGGTAGTAAACACCGGAATACGGATGAATGCAGGTAAATAGACAATTAAATCAATAAAACGAATTTCGTTGCGCGCGCTGCATCGCATTTGGCGGTGCAGCGCGCGCAACGAAATTCGTTTTATTGATTTAATTGTCTACTTACCTGCAGTAGCGGCTCCTGGTGGGAGTGCTACCGGGCGGTGATGTGGGGCGGGGGGTAGTAAACACCGGAATACGGATGAATGCAGGTAAGTAGACAATTAAATCAATACAACGAATTTCGTTGCATGCGCTGCATCGCATTTGGCTGTGCAGCGCGCGCACGAAGTCGTTTGTTGATTTGATTGTCTACTACCTGCATTCATCCGTATTCCGTGTTCTACCCCCACCCTGCCCCTCCCTCGCCCCACGTCACCGCCCGGTATCACTCCCACCAGGAGCCGCTACTGCTTACCTGCATTCATTCGTATTCCGGTGTTTACTACCCCCCACCCTGCCCCTCCCCCGCCCCACGTCACCGCCCGGTAGCACTCCCACCAGGAGCCGCTACTGCTCTCAATCGAAACCCAAGCAAAATGCAACATGTCCCGCCTCCTCGCAATTCAAAGGCTGACTGTGAACAATGGCATCCACATTGCCCATGGGAACGCTGTGCCCGGTGCCAGCTAAATACTCAAGCAGATGTTTGAGGCAACATGCAACACTTCATTAGTAAATGCTATTTTACGAATGCCAGAAATATATACAAGCACGATGACTACATTTTGAGTGATATTTTAGGAAACATTTTTAACCACCACACATATCCTCAGCTGTAGACGTGTACAGCCAAGGGACTTCTGAATACTGTTGTGTGTATAAGTGTTTCATTGGTGACGTAACACTGTTTCACAAGAAGGCAGAGCTAAAAAACGTATTTTCAATGTTGAAGAGGTTCATTTAATTCACAATGTTTCACTGAACATCAACATTGTTACTTGCGGGCAGCGTTTGCAGGCGTAACACAAAATGTTAGGCCCCCCCTGCAGACTGTGATGAGGGTCCCCGAGACTCAAATCTCACAGAAATCCATAGGGTTTATACTGAATGGGGGTGCCTGGAGGGTGGGTACTCCCTGCCGGGTACGTCTGGTTTATCCCCCGGCAGCATTATGTTGCATGGGTCTTGGTGCTTGTAGCGCCAGCCCAGAGGTAGTGGTACATGTGCATCAGTATATTGTGTTTGTTTGACTGGATGCGCGGTTACAAAATATCATGCTAAGCATTGACGCGTGTATGGTCTATGCGTCACCCCCGTATGGCTGTCTGTGAGGCCATTGACTCGCGCAGGTCTTCACTCGTGCACATGTAGCCCCTGGCAAAGGTGCTGAGTTGAAGTTGCTCAATTCCTAAACACATGTAATTGTGGTTGTTTTGCACTAAAGAACACGCCGAACTCCATTTTTTCGTAAACATCAGTGACCGAGCCAAGAAGTGCTTTTGACCTATTCAGCACTTTATGTCAGTCCAGTCACTTAGTGGACTGTTCATGATGATCTTTGTAAAGAGTGACCAAAGTAGTCTCATGAGACTCGGATTCATGCCCGGTTTTCAGGGAGACATTGATCATATAATGACTTCTTTACATTTAGATTAGTTACAAAAAATTACCGTGTGTGGAGGATATTTGGAAACAAGGCATTCACCTCAGTGGCGTAACTAGACCTTTGGCCGCCCGTGGCAGTCCCTTCGTTTGCCGCCTCGCGGTGGCCGCATTGAATAGCGTTGGATAGCGGGGGTGTCCTCTGATTGCTGCCCCGTGACTGCTGCATTGAAGAGGGGGAGAGGGAGGGGGGGGGGGGGGCTTGGCGATTGCCGCCCCAAGACGGCAGGTAAGAGCCCTCCTTTGCTACGCCACTGATTCACCTGGCCCTCCTGGCCCCACATTGAATGCTCCTGTTCAGAGCTCTCAAGTTACCCAGTCCAATAATAAAATGTTTTTCTGCCCTGAGTACCATAATTCCTGTCGCAAATGGATTCGTCCAATTTGTTGTGATATGGGATCATTCGGACACCTGGTAGCCTTTACAATTTTAAAAAGTGATACCACTCCAAAAATAGTATTTGCAGTAAGCAGGTTTTTACAGGCAATTTGGTACAAGAGGAATAAAATCTTAAAGGTAGTCATTTAATGCTTGTGCCCATTGTACAAGTAATTTTTTCCTTTATAAACTTTTCCCAATTTTTAAAGTTACTTAGGATATTTTTATACTATATTTATATATTTTATCCTGAGAGATTTCATTGGGGAACTGTAACTGTAAATCTCTTGCTTTTTTTTGCACATGATCGTTGGTCGCAATTTGCACTGTCTCCTGTGCGGAGTAATTTGCATTGATCTACCCTGTAGTGTCTCTGTCAAAATGTTGTTTTAAGACCTGTTATGATGCTGCTATGGATTATTATTACTGTGTGAAATCGAAGTCATGCTTTGCATTGTTTTTATTATAGACTACGATAGGACTCATTACTTATATATATATTCTTTCGCTGTATTTGGATAAAGTATGTTTGGATTGTTATTGTACATTTAATGCTTTTATGTTGTATTTTTACTGCTTTTTTTGTCTGTGTCTGCTTTGGTGGTTAATGATAACCAAATAAAGTATTATAATACCCAGTCCAATACATCGGTAGCTCTTCCAGATCAGGAACTTTTTTGAATGCTGGGACTTGTAGTTTTGGTTTTACAATGGTTCTATAAATCGCAGCTTCCAGTGGAAAACGTGGACTGGACTAGCTACTGAAGCCTGAAACTGGGTGATCTGAGAGCTATATCTATTGTCTACAGACTATGGCATTACTACAGGACAGTATAGTGTGTGATACCATTGACATTGGATGCCTCAATTCTGGGAGGGTGTTGTAGCGCTGCGAAACAATGTGTATAGATCACTGTAAGCTGAATTATTTTAATGTGCGACAAATTTACATTTTCAATTTCTCTATCATTTTCCTTTCTTAGACAGGTCAATGGTATTTCAGCTTCCATGTTATCAGAGAAGATAAATAGGATGGCATACATTACAATGCTGTCATTTAAAAAAACTATATTTATAATTCAATGGTTTAGCATCAGAAGTCAACGCAGTTGCCTCCTCGTGCTTTCACACCCTGCACAGGCTCTACAAAGCCTTCAGGTAGATTCCAGTCAACACCAGGAAAGCTGTCGCGCAGGCCCTCATCACCAGCCGCCTTGACTACGGCAATGCCCTCTATACTGGCATCTCCTCCCAGCTCCTCTGAATACTCCAGACCATACAGAATGCCGCAACCAGACTCATCCTGGAGCTCCCCACACAGACCCACATTGCCCTCCACCTCTGAAACCTCCTCTTTCTCCCCATTCAGAAGAGATGCCAGTTCAAGATTCTCACACACGTCTAGAAAGCTCTTCACGATCAAGGACCGGCCTACATCAACCATTGACTGAATTTCCATCTACCCGCAAGACACCTTTGCTCCTCCTCACTAGCCCTTGCTCGCACTCCTCGCATCCATCGCAGCCACAACGGGGGCCACTCCTTTTCCTACATTGTCGCCATGCCCTGGAACGACCTGCCTTCCAACTTTAAATAGCACCCTCCCTGGAGGACTTCAGAAAGCGACTCAAGATCTGGCTCTTTGACTGAAACGTCACACCCAGAGCACCCAGATACCCCTCGCGTGACAGTGCTGCACTTTACGAATGCTGATTGATTGATTGATTGAGAAGGGGAAGAGGACAACAAGAGGTTTTCAGATTACGTTACCAAGATATATGCTTATAACACAATTTAAAGGAACATAACAAACGTTATAAGGTAGATAAATTGACACCTCTTCCCGAGTCTCATTACATTTTTTAAAATCCATAAAGTTTATTTTAAAAAAAGAGTAGAGCCTCTAGGTTTTCACTTTCAAAAGCTTTCATTATAAAGATACCAAAGGGGATGATGGAGGGAGCGTTTGAGCAAATCAAACACTCACCCCAGTCAACTGATCTGGGTTTAATCCATCATCATTCTTTAGCTCACTCCACCACCCCAGTTCAGACATGGCCATATGCAAATCAGTCTGACCCTGTGCCTCATGGGAACAGCCCAGCCCGAACTGCCAAGCCATGTCTTCCCTGGACCGGAAACAAGCATCCTGGGACCGGTTTCTGGCTATTCAGCCGTCATCAGCCAGGCTAGCTTGAATCCAGTGGCAAAGTGAGCAAGGGACCCACGTCTGGGCATACCCTGCCAACTTAGGGCGAACAAAGCGATACCAAAGGGGATGATGCACGGAGCATTTGAGCAAATCAAACACTCACCCCCAGTCAACTGATCTGGGTTTAATCCATCATCATTCTTTAGCTCACTCCACCACCCCAGTTCAGACATGGCCATATGCAAATCAGTCTGACCCTGTGCCTCATGGGAACAGTCCAGCCCGAACTGCCAAGCCATGTCTTCCCTGGACCAGAAACAAGCATCCTGGGACCGGTTTCTGGCTATTCAGCCGTCATCAGCCAGGCTAGCTTGAATCCAGTGGCAAAGTGAGCAAGGGACCCACGTCTGGGCATACCCTGCCAACTTAGGGCGAACAAAGCGATACCAAAGGGGATGATGGACGGAGCGTTTGAGCAAATCAAACACTCACCCCCAGTCAACTGATCTGGGTTTAATCCATCATCATTCTTTAGCTCACTCCACCACCCCAGTTCAGACATGGCCATATGCAAATCAGTCTGACCCTGTGCCTCATGGGAACAGTCCAGCCCAAACTGCCAAGCCATGTCTTCCCTGGACCGGAAACAAGCAACCTGGGACCGGTTTCTGGCTATTCAGCCGCCATCAGCCAGGCTAGCTTGAATCCAGTGGCAAAGTGAGCAAGGGACCCACGTCTGGGCATACCCTGCCAACTTAGGGCGAACAAAGCAATACCAAAGGGGATGATGGACGGAGCGTTTGAGCAAATCAAACACTCACCCCCAGTCAACTGATCTGGGTTTAATCCATCATCATTCTTTGGCTCACTCCACCACCCCAGTTCAGACATGGCCATATGCAAATCAGTCTGACCCTGTGCCTCATGGGAACAGTCCAGCCCGAACTGCCAAGCCATGTCTTCCCTGGACCGGAAACAAGCATCCTGGGACCGGTTTCTGGCTATTCAGCCGTCATCAGCCAGGCTAGCTTGAATCCAGTGGCAAAGTGAGCAAGGGACCCACGTCTGGGCATACCCTGCCAACTGGGCTCACTTTGCCACTGGAATCAAGCTATCCTGGCTGAAGAGGGGTGAAACCCCGAAACCGGTCCTAGGATGCTTGTTTCCGGTCCAGGAGGACCTGGCTTGGCAGTTCGGGCTGGACTGTTCCCATGAGGCACAGGGTCAAGACTGATTTGCATATGGCCAGGTCTAAACTGGGGTGGCATGGTGAGCAAAAGAATGATGGATTTAACCCAGATCTCTTGACTGGGGGTGAATGTTTTGATTTGTTCTGCATTCCGTCCATCAATTGTGTGTCTTTGCTTTATCGCCCTAAAGTGCGCCAGGTATGCCCAGACGTGGGTCCTGGGCTCACTTTGCCACTGGAATCAAGCTATCCTGGCTGAAGAGGGTGAAACCCGAAACCGGTCCTAGGATGCTTGTTTCCGGTCCAGGAGGACCTGGCTTGGCAGTTCGGTCTGGACTGTTCCCATGAGGCACAGGAGTCAAGACTGATTAGAATATGGCCAGGTCCTAAACTGGGGTGGCATGGTGAGCAAAAGAATGATGGATTTAACCCAGATCTCTTGACTGGGGGTGAATGTTTTGATTTGTTCTGCATTCCGTCCATCAATTGTGTGTCTTTTGCTTTATCGCCCTAAGTGCGCCAGGTATGCCCAGACGTGGGTCCTGGGCTCACTTTGCCACTGGAATCAAGCTATCCTGGCTGAAGAGGGTGAAACCCCGAAACCGGTCCTAGGATGCTTGTTTCCGGTCCAGGGAGGACCTGGCTTGGCAGTTCGGTCTGGACTGTTCCCATGAGGCACAGGGTCAAGACTGATTTGAATATGGCCAGGTCTAAACTGGGGTGGCATGGTGAGCAAAAGAATGATGGATTTAAACCCAGATCTCTTGACTGGGGGTGAATGTTTTGATTTGTTCTGCATTCCGTCCATCAATTGTGTCTTTTGCTTCATTATAAAGAAGCAAGTTATATCTCAGTGGACGTAATGGTGTCACTAACAAATTACGTAAATCACATTTTATTTATTGTACTTACTAGCCAAAACAAAAATCCTTAAATAAAACAACATTGAATTAAAATTAACCATATTAGATCACACATTATTAAAATCATAAAACAAGAGAATTGCCTTAAAACGACATTTACATTAGTAATCTGCCTCAACGAATAAAGCCATTAATGAGATTAAGTAATCTATAAGGTTTTTGGCACGGTCAAGGTTGGCAGTATTGATTAAACCTTTGTTTTGTTCATTACAATGTAGCTGAGTCAATGATCTTTTTTTTAAAAACCTAGTGACCTCTATGTCATCCTCACTGCTTCTGTTTTCACTGCATGGGTGTCATCCATCAATGCCACATAAATTAATTCTTTCCTCCCCACCAGGGGCGGCTCCTCCACGTGGGTGGAGGAGGGTCGCCCCATTGCTTTCTTGCAGTGCGAGAATCAGAAACATAAAATGGTATTTTAAATACCATTTTGTGTTTCTGCTTCTCGCACTGCGAGAAAGCAGAAGGCAGGGTTTGGTTGGGGGCGGGAGGGTGGGCGTTCCTGCTCCTGGCAGGGGAGGAGTGGTTAGCCCATTGTTGTGGGCGCTGACTGTTTGGTCGGCCCCAAGGCCGACCAAACCAGTCATGCACACTCTGCATGGCATCCCCATAGACGCCTGTGGGGTCGGTGTCCTAGCCAATCACAACGCTGCCATTGCAGCGTTGTGATTGGCTTAGGGAGGGAGGGAGGCTGCCTACTTCTTGTATGGAGAGGAGAGAGGAGATGCGTCGTGACGCAGGACCGGAGGAGATGGTAAGTTTTTTTCTTTTTTTAAATTAAATGAACCCCCCCAACTTGCGTGACTTCCTCCCCGCGCGACCCCCCCACGCCCCCACCCGTGAGTTATGCCGGCCACGACTGATCCCCACGTGCCAGATCAAATGCTTTAAAATATAAATAAAATGGGATTTAGCTCCACCCACTAGAATATTTCTCTCTCACCTATACTATTTGTGTTTGATGTATCATTTGACCTCCTATTGAGTGCTTGCCTTGCAAAGCATGATGGACTATTCTACATATCGTAGACCAGTGCTTAATTTGAGCCGGTTGTTTCTGGCACTGGGCACCGGCACTTAATTGTCAACACCGGAGCTTGTGACAGTCTGCCACAGGGTGGTGGTGTCTGGGTAATTTAGAAATGACCACAGCAACAGTTAATTATTAATTCAATATGCATTACAAATTACTATTACCTGCCACCCAAGCTATTCTTAAAGCTTTGGGGGCCTGAAATAGTCCACAACGTCACACTTGTGGGAGTGTGATGGTTAGTACTTCTGTTGTTACCATTATTGGCAGCATAGCAGGGGCAATGTGTGGTGAAAGATGCAGTGCCCTCCTGACGAGAGCCCTGGCACTTATTATTATTTTTTTTTACAAATTAAGCACTGTCCTAGACACATTCTACACAACAGAAATTGGGTTTATTTTTGTTTGTTCAGTGCAGCAGCCTTTTTTGGTCTTGCCTAGACAGCGCATGCACAGTCTCTTTGAGACCTTTTGTTTTCTAACAGGAGGCTTAGAGACATCCCATTGCTTACCATTTGCTGGCTTTATTGTCTCTCTCATTTGCTTGCCTCTTGCCCACTAGCAATTAAAGAAGTGCTATCTTGCTGCCAGCGCTAGAGGGGCTTTTTATTATTATTTTTTTTACTTTCAGCCATGCTGCACAGCAGCCACACTGCTATACAATATGGTCAAAAAAACATTGACAAAGCCAATAGCTCCCTCATAGGCGAGCCCTATTGGCTTTGCCAATGGCTGTTTTACTTTCTGTGCGTGTTCGCTACGTTCTTGACCACTGAGACCTCGGCTAGCAACTGCAGTGTCATGTGCACTGAGGGGCAAGCAAGAGTAGTAGCTACTACGCATTGCCCCCTCGAACTGACGTCCAGGAAGACCTGCATTGGAAACACTCAAAGGAGTAGATAGATGCCTTTCCAGCCAACCAACAGCGCACACCTGCCAACTTGAAGAACAATATCACAGTGTGAGGAGGGGGCGGGCCTTGAAGGGGCAGGGCCTCTTGCCAAGGAGTACCTACAAGGCACATTTCAAACCCATCCCCGCCAGGTCCCCCCCCCCCCCCACAAAAAAAGCTTCCTAGGCTGGTGCAGATTTCCTGGGTGTTTTTACACCCTTAATCAGTGATGTAAATGGGCCAGTACTGTCCGGTACGGGGTAGCAGCACTTTTTTATTTTGAGAGGGAGAGTACCGGCACTTCTCAAGAAAAATGCTATACTTTTAATTGGAGAGTACCGGCACTTCTCAGAAAGAAGCAGGTACTCTGGTACAGAGTACCTGCACTTCAATTCTTCCATTTCAAGCACTGCCATTAATCGACGTCGACAGTTCAAAGCCTCGGAAACCGAGCTGAAAAGCACTATTTACAGTGTTTTCAGCTCGTTTTCCCTGCCACCGTGTGATATCGGCTCCTCACCGGGAGACCGTGTGATGGGGGTCGATATCGTGTGTCACACGGTGGCACCGTGTGATTTGGCAGGTATGTCAGCGTTACATGGTATAAATAGCGTCTGAAGAATGCGCTGTACAGATATCAATAACATTACAACATTCAGAGCTCATGCAACTGCTAACATGGTCAGTGAGTGAGCTCTGTAGTCACACATTAATAGAACAGAAAATAGACTGCCGCTACTCACCACGCAATAGAGGCTGCGAACACGTCGAAAACGGATCAAATAGGATCCCGTTGGCTGCCATGACCCCTTCCGAGACCAACACGACACTTTCGGCCTTGTGGGTTTGACTACTCTCGAAAAATGTTTCGCTGAAAAAACAGAAAATCCCAAAGGAAGCTAAGTGCCTGTTTTGTAACCAAGAATTTGGGTTTGCATCGCCACAGGAATGCTCAGCCACAAACTTGCAACAGAAGCCCAGTGCATGGCGTCTTTCTTAAAAAATGAAACAAATAAAACAAAACTTTTTCGGACTGGGTAGGGGATGGCTTTTTCGCACCCGAGGAAGTGCGAATGAATAGTACTTACCCTCAAAATGCAGAAATTTGGCATGAGTGGAAAACACAAGCAATAAACCCCGCCTGTCTGTTGAGGTTCGGTGCTGTCTCTCCAATTTGGAGACTGTAGGTTGCTTGTGGTTCTGTGGTTGTATGCAAGGCCTTGAAAAATGTGTTAACTCAACCCCAGACAGCAAAGACAAAAAAAGTTAAGCCTCCAGCTACTCATTTGCTGACTGGAGAAATAAACCCATGTGACAGATGATGTCGACGGCACAAGTCCCTGCGACGTCTTTAGCACTGGGTTGCATTTTTTTTTTAATTTACGCGCTCGCTCTGTTCAACAACACCGAACTGGAAGACCCTTTGTACGGAGTCATCGTGTTATTTTTTTTTTAATTATCAAATACAAAGTTGCCCCTGGTGAGATTGATGCGCGAGTACTGCGTCGCGCGGCGTGTGGTCTCGCGATACCACATCCCATCTACATTCTGTGGTTTTATTCGTTTAACCGTCTCTTCTCCCACATTTCCCGCTTCCTGTACATTAAAGTACAGAAGGCTTGCTAGCACCGGCGCCTTTGCATGGCAATTATTACTACGAAGACTCTTTCCATATGCGCTTATGGGTGGTTTCCTTAGAGCCGTTTCGTGTGAGCGCGTACTAAGAACAAACACAGAGCATATGTTTCTTTTATAGGAAATGTTCAGTTGCGCTAAGTTTTTCATTTCGGGGTAACACAATTTACCAATATTTCCTTATGTATATTAGAGCAGATTGGAATGTAGCCAAGCATGGTCACAATGCGTTGTTTTTTTACAGTAAATTGCTTAAAATATCACATGCACTTATTTCGACTTGTCGCCGTTTTTTTTTTTTATATCAAAACGTAATCTTCCACGAGTGTTCAATTTCGTAGCCAGACATAAGTGTTTTAATATTTCACTGCTATTTTAAACATTGGATTAAAAGTGTATAGTAACTGATGGACAATAATTCAATTCCTTTATACGTAGTTAGAGTAGTATTAAAAAAGCTAAAGCGTATTGATAAGACCATTTGATACAATAAATAGTTTATTGACCCTGGAACTGTAAAGTTCATATTAGGAAAGCATACAAGAATATGAGCTCCTGGATATTTAAAGACTTGTGAGATTTAGAACACATCCATCATGTGTTGCTTCAACATTTCCTCTTTTTAGCTTTCTTGTGAAATACAGCAATGTATAGTTTAACTTTCGGACGGCTTTGTCAAGCTTCCCTCATGGCTTGGCCATGCAATCCGAAAGTGGGTGGGGCTTGCACCAACGGAATGTATTGGTTTGTCACAAACCATGTTGCAAAGGAGGTGCATATGTTTCAACAACTGTGCGAACATTTAGACAAAAATCTTGAAGTTTGCAAACGCCTGTATTTTCTACCTATACGTAAATAATTTGTCTAACACAAGCACTGCTCATACCGCAAATAAAGAGGTTGAGTGCATATATAAATTACAATTCAAAACAATACAGTTTTTGAACCTGCAAAGTTTTAGAAAGTTCCTGATTTTCACAATTGAGGGAGATTGCAATTTCTTTTTGAAATTGAGGTTTTCCTATCCAAGATTTTTCTGTGCTTTCCGAGATAACTTTTTTTGCATCTAGAGGTAATTTTTTGTAAAAATTTAGCTCACCCAAGATGGGAAATGTATGCAGACTTTCTCTCTGCAATTTTTCATTTTGAAGATTTTTTTCTATGCACAATGGCAAATACTTGCAGGATGTTTCTCTCCCCGTTTACCTTTGGTGACATTCAGGGCTTAGTTTGAGCCAGTGATTGCAGGTGGGTCCTACTGCCACTCGTTTCTGGGGACTAGTACTTATTTTTCCTCAACAAACTTTGATCCAGAGTAAGAGAGAAAAAATATAAAAGGGAGAAAGAAGGAGGAAGAAAAAGATGGAAAAAAGTGACGAAGGGAGAAAGCACAGATGAAAAAGAACCCGAAGGAGGGAAATAAAGAGCAGGAGTATCTGGTGGTGGATTAATGAGACAAGAGGTGAAATCAAGACAGCTCAGTTTTCATTTTCAGCATTCTATAGCGCCTACCTCAGGCTTCTAAACAAAACTTTGGGCACCAGCACTTATTCTTTTTTTTACATTTTTTTTTTTACAAATTATGCACTGAACATATTTTTACAACAGTCAAAAATCATGCTACTTCGTGAAGTTGCAAAGTTTTACATAGACCAAGGTTGTGAGGAAAAAAGTAATTGCAACTTCACAACCCCTATGATGACTCAGATTATGATATAGGTATAGTTCAGCTAGTGTTACAGAAGCTGGGGGGGGGACTCATAAGGCCTCATTTAGCATAGCTAGCTAATTCACACAGCTTGCCGCCCAATTAGCAGTTTTCACTCTCAATAGGAAATCAGAGGCGCAAACAATTTTGAGGTAGTTGCTGCACCCACTCAATCAAAGCGCAAAATATGAGTGATCACAATTTTTGCTCAACTTCCATTAGTTGAAAACTGTAAAAAATTTGCAATCTTTAGTGCTTGTGAGTAAATTGGCACAGATCAGTGATTGCTCAGCTGCAAAGACTCTACAAAGCTTTTACCTAAAGGTGGAAAACTAATGGGGGATTGGGCTAAAATCAGTTTGCAAATAAAACAGACAAAAGAATGAGATAAAAGAAGGACATCTTATCTTATCCCAAACTGGCTGAGATGCATTTATTTATTTAGATACATTACAGCACCACAACCTTACCTTTACTTCAGCGTGTTGATGTGGGAAATGCATGCTTAAAAACTGTTCATGCTTATGAAATTGTGATGTGTATTTGTGTTTTTTAAGTACTTATGATTGTTTAAATTTAGCCCATTGGTGTATTAGAGGTATTTATGATAGGAATATAGCCTGATACTGAAGGCAATTACGGTTGTTAAATCCCCTTTTTCTTGAGTTATAGGTCCAAGCTTCAGATGAGAGCCTCTAACTACATTTAATGACTGGTATAGCACAAGGCAGAAGGGCTATAATGCTATTAGAATATTGAGGGGCCGATTCCGATTCGGGCCGGAAATCTCTCCGACCGAGCCGGATCCGGAGAGATTTCCGACCGAATCGGACCCGTGCAGCCCGACCGAACGAGTACGATGCGCACGTATGCCATCGGACTCGAGTCGGTCGGACTCCCATTGAAGTCAATGGGAGCCTGTCGTACAACGCGTACGCGGGCTCCCATTGACTCAATGGGTGCGAGGCGGACAAGTGCGCCCCCTACAGCATGTACGCGGTGAAGCGACTCGCGCCGTACACGCACAGGCCCCCCCTGTGTGCGACTCGCGCGGCTAGGCGTACAGTGCGGCTCCGACTGCTCTTTGGAGCCGGAGTGCGCGGCTCGGTCGGACTGCTCGCGGCGCGCATCGTACTTACCCGGCCGGGGAACGTGTCCATTGCGCGGTGCGAGTCGAGTCCGTGCAAGTCGGTCGGTGCGGTTAGACCCGGGAACGAGTCGGTCGGAGCGGTCGGGACGCCCGGACGAGTCGGTCGGCGATTTCGCATCGTACTCGCTCGCCCGGACGCGCGTATGAATCGGTCGGGAAATAGGGCTCCGAATCGGATCCGGTTAAGCCGAATCCGATTCGGAGCCCTACCGGCCGAGATTGGAATCGGCCCCTAAGTCTTTTAAGAACACAGTATTGTAAATTAAATAGGGTGAAACAAAGAAAACATTAGAATTTTGGAGACGGCCTATAATAGCCTTTATTGATCTCTATCGGGGGATATACAGGTTGTTATATGTCCTCGTCATAAGCGCCTTGAGACCCTCACGGGTGAGTAGCAGCACTTTATAAACCCTTGATCAGGGCTGGACTGGGAATCTAACCCAGCCCTGGCAAAGAGCTTGGCCGGCCACCCAGGGGGAGGGGGGGCATTGGGGGTGCTTGCGGAAAGCTTAAAGCTTTGTGCCTCTTTTGTTGCTGGGGGCCGATATTGCTGCAAAACCAGCCCCTGGTAAAAAAACGCCCCCCCCCCAGGGGTCTAAAACCGGCCCCCACCCTGGCGGCCCACCGGGGAAATGCCCGGTGCTCGCTATGGCCAGTCCGGCCCTGCCCTTAATTGATTGATTGATAAGAAACATGTCATAGCCATAGGCATAGCAGGGGAGAGCATATAAAAAGTTAGAGCACATAAAACAACTGGTGCAGCCCTGAGAAGAAAGGCTGTAATGGTTTCAGAACTTTTCGCCAGCTCAGGGTAGAATGTTCCCAATTAAAATAGTGTGACGAAGGGAGAAATAATGAGTTATGAAAAGGTGCTTTTCATAGGCGTTATAAGCATTAAATATCTGAAGGAAGAAGACTTAAATAAGGAAATGGAGAAGCAAAAAATGTTTTATAAATAAACAAGTTGGAAATTAAAAAAAGTAAACATTGCATGACACAGATGAAAGAAAGTTAATCTTGAAATAAGCCACGTGTTTGACTGCAGCTACCGAAATTGAAGTCAATGCAACTAATAGAAGGTGAGCAAAAATATGGAAGTTGAGGTAAGACTATTGATTTAATTAAGAAAATACAGGTTTTGACATGAATGGAAATTAGGAGGCTAAGAAAACAAGAGAGGAATTTAGAAAAAGTGAAAACAAAAAAAATCATTTATTTTCCTTCACGCAAAAAAGATTGCACCATACCGGCTACTCAACACGGTTTTTCTGATAAGCCTTGCTGCTGGCTTCGCACCTGTGGAGACCACAAGCGCAATGCAAACTTTTGCCTTCTTTGATACTTGCAGCTCCGTGAGACTTAGCACAGAATTCTGAATCACTTCCAGATGTTCTCTTTTTCTATTCACTTAAGAAATACAGCAAACATTGCTTAATTTTGAGGCAAAATTAAAAGCATCTTCACATATACCTCATAAATGGACCACACGAGCAGACAGGTGCATGGAGTTACTCGAATGAAAAGCACCTATTGTAGTTGTACCTGTATTTTGTTTTTATAGCTCTAGCAAAAAGAAAAGGATGCAATAGTGAAGCAATCTGAAAGCAGTGTTTAGCATGGCGTTGAGGTGTTGAGAGTGGCTTCACACTTACTCCTTTAGACCATTGCTCCTCAAGGTAGTTAGTGAAAAGGTGTTTCTCTCACAAGCGGCGGGAGTGTGGGTGGAACTGACTGAACTGGAGGTGCTGTTGCCTAATGCTGAGGAAGAGGGGAGGCTTCAGGGTTAAACTGAAAAGGATGTGTGACAGCGGAAGTTGAGGTTAGATATTCAGAGTGAGGGTGCTTGCGTAGAGCATCATCTACTACTTCCCCTCTAAAGTTTTGTGATCAGAGGGCAGCCAGTTAGTTGGTTGGCAGATCCCAGAGCTATGGGAGGTTTTAGCCCTTAAATTCTTTTTGAGGGTACAGGAGAGTCCTCTTTTGCTAGGTACTTGTAGGTCAGGCAGAGGCAAATATTTTGATCTGTGATCAGACGGGGAATAGTAGGGGTTCTATGAAACAGGCAAAACGGAGTTTAATTTATTTTATATCTGTGAATTTGCAAGTGATAGCATCAACCTATTGACATCTCTTGACTGCTCATTGGCAGACAACAAAGGGGTATATTCACAAGAACGTGTGATAACTACCGCAAGAGTAGCGTAACGCAACTTTCAATAACGCAGCCCATCACAGGAAAATAACCCAGTGTCAACGTGGAATTCACAACAAGGCGGTACCATGCGATAGCCTGCCGAAACCGCGGACAAAGTCCCCGATACAACCACCACGATGGAGATAAAAACACAAACCACAACACCAAAAAACACGCGATGGGCCAAAGCGTGATAAGGAATCAGCGACAAGCAGCGCCAGGCCTGCAACACACACCTGGCAGGCGTCAGAAACCGCCATAAAAGCAGGAAAAAAAACCCACACACAAACTGACCAACACACAGGCACCATGGAGGAAGCCGGAGCAGGCGCAGAGGACGAGCGCAACCCCACAAGCACCCCGGACGACCAGCCTGGGACCTCGGGGACAGGGAAGGGCAAGGACAAGAAGACCAGGAAGACCAAGTTCAGTCCGCAGGCGAACAGGATCACAGTCACGGAGGTGATGGAACACCATCAACAACTCTTCATCCCCTCCAGCGTGTCATTGGGCACCAAAAATGGAATATGGTGGGACATCGTCGACAAGGTAAATGCCGTCGGAGAGCACAAGCGGACAATGGACGAGGTCAAGAGGCGATGGAATGACATCAAGCGAAAGACCAAGGATAAACTCTCCGCCAACCTGAAGGCAGCAACGCAGACCGGAGGTGGGGGCCCAGTGCCACAGCTGGAGCTGGATGACATGGAGGAGCTGGTGTCGACAGTCATCAGTGTGGAGACTGTGGCCGGAGTCGGGGGACCGGACACTGCTCGACAGGACACAACACAACCGCAACAGGGTGAGTGACCACCAGGTACTCAGGGGACGGGGGGACATGGCCACAATGGCACACATGCACAATCAAGCAGGGCACAGTGCACACCCACAATCACTCTGGGTCCTCGCCCAGACCCACACACTGTCACAATGTACAATGCCATGCTGTCTGAATGTCAACCTGTACCATGCGGCTACATACATGTGGACACATTGTAATACACCATCTCCCCTTCACATCGCAGGGGCATCTTCAACACCTCCTGCAGAGCAGTCACAGCCACTCTTCACCAATGACGAGGAGGAGGACAACACCAGCATCGACATACAAACCATCCAAGACCTCATTGACCACCTCCGCAACTCACCTCCAGGATCAGGGCAGCCCAGCTACACCCATGAGACCCCACCCACCACCCAAACCACCCAGCAGGAGGCACCCACAGCCCCGGCACCCTCCCAAGACCCCCAGGAACAACAAATGGCCTTCCAACGCCGAGTGCTGGAGGGCCAGAGGGAGATGGCCGAGCAGGTCCGGGTGGGGTTCGAGCTCATGGCTAACAAACTGGACGCCATCCTTGGGTGTCTATGTCCGCCCCATGGTCTCCAGCGAGCCCTGTCTGACATCTCTGGAGTCATGACGCGGAGGGAAGAATACCTGTCCACTCACAGTGGCCCCAGCAATGCCAGCCTTGAGCTGGCACACATGCGGATGCTCATGGAGGACATGGTGCGGATTGAGGCGGAAAGGATGGCAGCCACCGCTGCACATCAGCGAAATGCAGCTGGGATCTACCGTGCCCTGCATGTCCTCGTCATGGCATTGCTGCCACAAGGCGTGGCGATGATGAATGCTGCTGCCCCCACACCATCCACATCTCCGCCCCCTGGTGTGTCAGTGCCTCCCAGTGCGGCAGGCGTATCCACTCTGGCACCTGATGTGTCACTGCCACACAGTGCGGCCGACAATCCTCCTCCGGCCCCTGATGAGTCAGTGGCACACAGTGCCGCAGCTGGCACTGCAACACCCACAGGTGGGGCAGGGCACACACCCGGGGACAAGAACGTGGATGGGACTGTGGTCAGGAGGACGAGGCACTAGCAACCATTACTGCCACCTTGCCTGTTTCTGCTTGGTGCCGCACATGGCCTCAAGACCTACCACTGACCCCCGATACACTCCGAGGCACTCACCTTGGACAGCGACATGGACTGCCACATGCTGTTTGACGACCAATGACACGGCGGACAGACTGCGGACTGTACCCTTCCTCTTCCGCAGCACAGGTCATCCCGGGATGGACACTGGCTGGCCCTCCATGGGCCCATATTGTGTGGTGTGCTGGGCATTGCCCTGTACCGCTCCAGCTGCATGACTGCACTGGATGTGCAAATAAACATCCAGTGACTCACTGCTGTGTGATGTCTTACGTCATTCCTGTGTGGATGTGTGGATGAATGTGGGGACAGTGCCTTCCCTTGCGTCAATGATGTTCATCCTGTGGGATGCCAGTAGGGGGGTGCGACATTGCATCTTGTGTAGCCTATTTCCGTGAACACTGCAGCAGGGACACACGCATCAGTCACTTCCTTGTCCGGACATGGTCTGGACCACGCCCAGAGCCCACGAGTCATTGTTGCAGGCCCTGCGCTGGTCCGGCGTATGGCAGGCCAGTCCACTCCGCTTACGCACCGAGGGGGGGCCCTCATTGCTACCCGTCGCAGACGTACTCGCTTGTGGTGTGCGGGTCACTGGTCTAGTCGTCAGCATGTCACAGCCACTCCCTGAGGGCAGGTTTTCACACACACCACACCCATCCAGCACAGGCGTCACAGGCCATGTGACTCCGCCAACATAAGGGGCCGACGACGTCACATTCCCCTCTTCCGGTGGTGACTGGATGACGGACGCCCCACGGTTCGCACTCATATAGGGCCCATGAGTTGCTGCGCACAGGGTTAGTGGCATCCGAGGCCTTGCGGACGGCACAGGCCTACCACCATGTGGCGCTGACTGGGGTTGCACAGGGTTAGTGGCATCCGAGGCCTTGCGGACGGCACAGGCACCCCGCCACGGGACGGTGACTTTGGGTGCACTGAGTCAGTGGCACCTTGAGCTGCTGAGTGGGTGTGCAGCCTGCGATGATGCCCCTACCCGGCGGTCCGGACAGCTCAGGTTTTGTGTGCCCTGCTGGACCGCAGTGTAGGCCAGAGCCAGCGTGCAGCGTGGGCCTACCGCCCGTGGCGTCACGTCCGGGATGCCAGAGTTGGTGGCACCCATTGGGCTGAGCGGGTGTGCAGCCTGATATGATGCCCGGTGCACTGGTATGTCCTCTGCCATGGAGTAATCAAGAACCAGCACCAAACGTGAGACCTGGTGGCCTGCAGAGCTGGGCTGCATGATGTGGAGGGTGCCATGTCCGCGGGCCCCGGGCTTGTGGCTTGCAGCAGCACGTGGTGGGACCTCCTGTCTACTCGCCGGTGGCGGAAGGTGAGCATTGAGGCCTGGGTGTGCATGGGCAGGCATGCTCCGATGGGCGGCAGGAGGGGTTGGGGTGCCTCTGCCTGGGTGTGCATGGGCGGCCAGGCGATGTTGTCTTGTGCAAGTGTGTGTACTGTGCCAGTCATGTATCTGGGCTCTGTTTCAGCTGACGACTCTGAATCAGATGTGTGACCTGGTGAACTGCCCTACATACCGGCACGTGGTTGGAGACACACCGGTGGCAGCAGGTGAGCAGTGTGGCCTGGGTGCGCAGGGGCGGCACTCTCTCTCTCTCTCCCTTTCTTCCTCTCTCTCTCCTCTTCTCTCTCTCTCTCTCTCCCTCTTTTCCTCTCTCTCTCTCTCCCTCTCTTCCTCTCTCTCTCCTCTTCTCTCTCTCTCTCTCTCCCTCTCTTCCTCTCTCTCTCTTTCGTTCTCTCTTTGTCCTCTGATGTGCGCAGGACATACCTTCTCATGTTTTTTGTCTTACAGGCTGTGACCTACGTATTGTCCGGAGGGGAGCGGCCATGTGTCTTCATTTCATTTCGCTGTTCATTTTAATTAAGTTTCATTTGTTGATTCGAAAGTGAATGTGTGCTGGTCATTTCTGTGACGACACATCAATGTCACCAGTTGTGATTGTGCGGCATCAGGTGGAATATTTTGTACATGTTTAGGTGTGGCTGATGTGGCATGTCTTTGATCGGGGGGGTGCCAGGGAGGGGTGGTCCCGGGGGGGGGGTGCCAGGGAGGGGGTGTTGCGGGCCTGGGGGTGGTGGCGGTGGGTGTTGTGGCCCTCTTGGGTGTCCAGGCTGCATGATGAGTGACTCCATGGCATCTGTTGCCATTCGGATGTGGCCCTGGGCTGTGCTCTCTTTTGTGGTGCTGGCTGCCGTTCGACTTTACACCAGATCGGAGCAGGTGTAGATTTCCTGGTGCTAACGTGCCTTATCGCCTGTTTTGTGTTCTTATCGCCGATGTGGCTGGTCGTTGTGAATGTTGAGGTGTGCTGTTGTCTCGACTTTTGTCACGGGAACGCCTACTCTGCATCTCATTAGCAATATTTGCGGGGGTCCTCTGTGGCGAAGTTTTTTGTGGCTGCTATCGCGGGTAAACTGGTGCTGTGGGCTGTTTGCACCGGCTTGTGAATGGGGGGGGTAAATTTATCACGACTTTGGCTGCGATAAAGTGCCGTTAATTCGGCGATAGCTCCTTGTGAATATGCCCCAAAGGGTACAAAACTAGACAGTCAAATCATGCTTCAATCTGTGCAAATATGACCACATCAAACAATCCCTAAAAACACGTAACAGCTCTTACCAGAGTTGAAGATATCATTGAAGGTATATTGGAACAAATGACTCAGATATAATCAATATCAGGCTCCCTTCTACATGTTCCCCTGGAACATGCTACCAGGCATCATGCAACCTAGTTGGCATATATCCTCCAGAAAGAGAAAAACAGAGGTAGATCACTATGAGACAGGGCCAAATTCTGAAATTTATGAAATTTGTTGAATCCCATTCAATTTGTATAACTCTTAAAAACTGAACTCAAGACCTGGCAAATTGTCAGTTGGTTCCTTAGACTTGACAATGAGCGTGATGGTAGCAAGGAAGGAATATTGGATCAGTGTCATGCCCCATACATTTGGATTCTGGCTGTCTCAACATTTTCAGTTTAGAACTGTGTGGCGCTCTGCATTAACAGAGAACTGAAGCATACAGCTGTATAGAATTTCCAAATGAGTAAACAAATAGTGAGCTGATAGTTGGGGAGGGTTGCAGTGTGTTATCATAGTCACATTTTATGTAACTAGATCTGCTGCGATGGTAGCTTTTAGACAGACTGGGTGTGCCATCAGCGCTTTAGGGAGATATTAACATTGTTGAAAAGGTCAGGGGAAAAATTGCTTTTTTTACTCATTGATCACAAGTATTGAGGAACTAGGGCAAGTAGTTCTAGATAGACCCTGGGAGCTCCTGTTGCCTTTCCATTTAGTTTAGGTTGATGTTGTCAGTGACGGTGCAGCAGCAAAAGTGGCTGATCATGGCTAATAGGTCTTGGCAAATGTTTTTACAAGTAGACTACACTACCGGTCAAACGTTTGAAAGAGATGCAATCAGTCCAACCCCCTACAAGGTATTATGACATTTTTGGCAAGCCCTGCAGTTGAGGGGAGGACCTTGCAAGGCAGTGTACCACTCTTTTTTAAGTCCTACAGTGGAGGCAAACTATGGCAAGGCAGTTTTAACTTCTCTCCTTCTGTTTTGTTATCCTGCTGGGCAGGCTAGGTCCTCCGAGGGCGTGGCTGCGTTAAAAAAGATTTACTTACTGAACCACCAAGTGCAATCTTGTCCTCTATTATCTACCCATGGACACATAAATATATTAAACAGACTAGCATGACAGGAAAAGAAGAGTTTATCCCCTGGAGGGTTTACAAAAAGTAGTCTGACTGCTCTGCAGAGGCTTACCAACCATACACAATTTACAGAAAAATCAACCCATCAACTGTGGTCTCTCCCACTTTGAGAAAGTTCCATGAACCTTCAAACCTCAGCTCACCTAAAGCATTGTGTGATTCAATGTCTGCATGAATCTCAGGACTAATGGCTTGTATGTGTAGTTGCTTGTAGCCAGGATGTCATCCCAAAATTTCAGTGGAGAGTGTGGATTGAAGCAAGATTGTCATTGGCCACCAAGTGGTGGGTTTGTAAGAGGAGTTAATAGTGATTTAAAACAACTTTTATCAACAATTTGTGATCTCCAAGATAAAATGAAGAGGTGTGTTAATTGTTAAGTGGAATGGAGCCCAGAAAAGGTCTTTTGAGGCAGGGTTGTTTCCAGGTTACTAACCTAGTTCTTGAAGAGGCTCTGCAGAGATGACGAGAAGCCCAACAATCCCCATTTTTCTATTGTCAATTCTGAACTCAAACTACCTGTGATCAGCCTTTAGGGCATATCAAGGGGTATGGGAAACACAACTGTACCAGCTACACTGTTTTGGGTTCTGTCTGGATAGATCTCACTCTCTTAGTAGTTGTTAGGGGTATGTGAATTGTTCCGTGGTGTCAGGGATGATAAATACTCTTAGTTCACAATGCGTTCTTCACAGTGTATACACAGAATAAAACAATCCAAATATTTCCTCTATAAATACTTTAGAATTGCACCATTACCTTAGGTAAACTATGTTGTTGCCAATACTGCAGATGAGTAAAAGTGTTAAATTTAGGGTTGGGCGGAAATCATGGAGTTTCACTCTGCGGAATTCAGTGCAGTTACATAAAAACTTCACAAGATTTCGTGGAGTTCCATGAGTGGGCGGAAATTGGTAATTTGCCCTGATTTATAGCGCCAGGAGCTTGTTCCGTGCTGCAAAGTCCGAGCGATCGGCACCACTCGGCGTGCCAGAGGGAGCTGCTTCTTTGATGCCGCTTGAGTAAATTTTCTACTCGAGCTGCAGCTTTCTCACTGCAAACGGTCATGACCACCTGCGACCACCCATGTTGAGAAAATCTCGCTGAATGCCATTCTAGTGCCCGAAACTCACGCTACGCGGCGCCAATTCTTGCTTACTGTTAGAAATGGGATCTCTAGTTGGCAAGGGCTTGCACCTTTGTCCAAGTAGGAACCCTTCTTCCTAGTCAGGGTAAGGGTTGTTACACTCGTGAAGTAACCCCTGCTCACCCTCGTGGTAGCTTGGCACGAGCAGTCAGGCTTAATTCAGAGGCAGTGTGTAAAGCATTTGCACATAACCAACAGTAATACAGTGTAAGCACTACAAACGGACACCACACCAGTTTAGAAAAATAACCAATATTTTATATACTCAAGACAAGACCAATTACGACAAAAATCCACAATACTATACTTTACGAATGAATGCTTGATACGTTAACTTCTTCTTTGCAGGAATAGCACAAAAGCAAAGTTCGTACGGGTCAGTAGCTCCGTCCGAGCCTACCGTGATGCTGAAAACCACAGAGTCTAACAGTTCCAGCCGACCGCGTCGATACGGGCCAGCAGAGTCGTGAACAGACTCGGTCACAGTACCTTTTCTCGTTGTGGCTGGTACGGAGTGTACGAGCCGGTCGGCGTTCGTCGCGGTTGCGGTGCAAGACGGAGCGATGCAAGGTGCGGTGTCCCTCGATGCGGTGCAGGCAGCGGCTCGATGAGCGTCGTGCAGACGGAGTCGGTGAGTCCAAGGCGTGCGATGCAGGGCGAGACGATGCTCGATGCAGTGCTGACAGGTTGCGATGCAGGCGACCTAGCCGGAGTGCGGTAGCTGGCGTCGGACAGCGGTGCGAGTCGGAGCGGTGCGTCGCAGACGTGCGAGCGGTGCCCCAAATGCGGTGCGGTCTCGACTCTTGAGCCAGTTGCAGCGACAGTGTCGGTCTGGTCCGGCTGGCCCAGTGAAGCGATGCGATGCGAACTGCGGTGCCCACAGGTCACGGTGCAAGCAGCGGCTCGATGTTGGCAGCGTCGGACGTCGCCCACGGTGAGACCAGGGTTGCGATGCGAAGCGGGGCGATGCGGCCTGCGGTGCAAACAGGTCACCGGCCAGGGATGGATTCGGTTGACGGAGTCGGTTGCAGTTCCCTTCCTCTGTGGCGACTGAAACAGCGTTCCAGAAGCGGTACCCAGAGGCGTGTGAAGTCTTTGTAGTCCCTGAGACTTCTTAACAGGAGGCCAGCTCGGTTCCAGGCCCTTGGAGATACTCAGCACAAGTTTGTAGAAAGTTCAGTCCAGTCCTTTCACTGCCCAAGACAGAAGCAGCAACTGCAGGCCAACCCAACAAAGCAACAACACAGCAAAGGGGCAGTACTCCTCCTGGCAGCTCGTCCAGCTCTTCGTCTTGGCAGGTTCCTTGGTTCCAGCGAGATCTAAATTCATGGGGTCAGGGCCCCAATATTTATATCCCAAATTCCTTTGTTCTCTGAAGGCAGAGAGGCCTTGGCCTAGTCCAAACCAGTTCTGGAGCACTTTGTTGACAAGTCTCCGTCCCTTCTTTCAGTGAGCAGGCCAGGGACATCAGACGCACCACAGGAGGTGGAGCCAGCATTGTGGAGGGAAGGCACTGTCCTATTCAGGGCCCAGGTGCGACCCCTCCCACCCATCTACAGGTCGATCTGGCTATTCAGCCCTGCGCTGACTCACCCTGTCTCCTGGCATCCCCCAGCCCCGGTCACTCACATTCCAGACAAGGAATACACAACCTCGCAGAGGCAGGCTTGGATGGTTAGACAAGAAAATACCCACTTTCTAAAAGTGGTATTTTCAAACACAGTATGTTAAAACCAACTTCACTAAAAGATGCATTTTATCATTCTGAGTCCAGGCATACTAAACTCGAATTTCTACCATGTTCCCGGGGTCAGTTAGGATTATAAGCTGTAATAATCAAAACTGCCCATTCTGGCCTAGGGGGAACAGGTAGCCTTGCAATAGTGAAAAATGAACTAGGCTGTAATTCACTATCAGGACATGCCGCACACACCAGGGCATGTCCTACCTTTCGCGTACAACGCACCCTGCCCACAGGGGTACCTTGGGCCTACCTTAGGGGTGACTAACATGTAGCAAAGGGAAGGTTTAGGGACTGGCAAGTGTGTGCACTTGCCAAGTCGACATGGCAGCCCCAGGCTGCGCACAGGCTCTGCGTTGGCAGGCCCGAGTTACACTTTACGGGCTGTTTGCGTGGGTGGCACAATCCAGTGCTGCAGCCCACCAACAGCATTTGGTCTATAGGCCCTGGCACACGTAGTGCACTTGACAAGGGACTGACACATAAACCAAATAGGCCAATCATGGAAACACCAATCCATAACACATTTTATACAGGAGCACTTGCACTTTCCCACTGGACCGCAGTGAGGAAAGTGCGCAGAATCATCACACCAGCAAAAACAGAGTCAAAACCGGGAGGTCAGAAAGCAAAAGTCAGGGGAAACACGCCAAAAGATGCCAAGTCTAACACATGTCCCCTCCAGCTGAAAGTAGGGAGAACTACCCAACCCCATTGGAGTTCTCTTCACTAAGGTGGACGAACCTGGACAGACCATCTGCGTTGGCGTGTTCTGTACCAGGACGGTGCTCCACCGTAAAGTCCATTCCCTGTAGGGAGATGGACCACCTCAGCAGTTTTGGATTCTCACCCCTCATTTGCATCAACCATCTGAGGGGCCTGTGGTCTGTCTGAACCCGGAAGTGAGTCCCAAACAGGTATGGTCTCAACTTCTTCAGTGCCCAGACCACAGCAAAAGCTTCCCTTTCTATGGCACTCCACCTCTGTTCCCTGGGAAGTAGTCTCCTGCTAAGGAAGACTACAGGCTGATCCAGGCCCTCTTCGTTCAGTTGTGAGAGCACCGCTCCCACACCATGCTCTGAAGCGTCAGTCTGCACGACAAATTCTTTGGAGAAGTCAGGTGCCTTGAGCACGGGCGCCGTGCACATGGCTGCCTTCAGGGCATCAAAAGCTTTCTGGCAGGACTCAGTCCAGATCACTTTCCTGGGCTTCCTCTTAGAGGTCAGCTCTGTTAAGGGGGCAACGATGGTGCCATAGCCCTTAACAAATCTCCTATAATAGCCGGTGAGACCTAAGAAGGCTCTCACCTCTGTCTGGGTCTTGGGGGTTCCCAAGCCAGAATGGTGTCAATCTTGGGTTGTAGGGCGCCACCTGGCCGCTTCCTACCTGGTGTCCCAAGTACACCACAGAACCCTGCCCGATCTGGCACTTACTGGCCTTGATCGTGAGGCCTGCACCTTGCAGAGCCCTCAACACTTTCTCAAGGTGCTGTAAATGTTTTTCCCAGCTGGAACTGAACACAGCAATGTCATCCAGGTAGGCGGCACTGAAATCCTCCAGCCCAGCCAACACCTGATTGACCAACCTCTGAAAGGTGGCAGGGGCATTCTTCAACCCAAAGGGCATCACCCGGAATTGGTAATGACCTTCTGGGGTTGAGAATGCTGATCTCTCCTTGGCCCCATCGGTTAAGGCAATCTGCCAGTACCCAGACGTTAAATCAAACGTGCTGAGGAACCGGGCAGCTCCCAACCGATCAATGAGCTCATCAGCTCTGGGGATGGGGTGCGCGTCAGTCCTGGTGACGGCATTGAGCCCACGGTAGTCCACACAAAACCGGAGTTCTGGAGTGGCACCGGGCGCCGCAGCCTTTGGGACCAAGACCACTGGGCTGGCCCAAGGACTGTGGGAGGGCTCAATCACTCCTAACGCCAACATCTTAGAGACCTCCTCCTTGATGCTGGCTCTGACCCGGTCAGTCAACCTGTAAATTTTGTGCTTCACAGGATGGCTGTCACCGGTGTCCACGTCATGGGTACACCAGTGAGTAACACCAGGGGTCAGAGAGAACAGCGGGGCGAACTGTCCCAACAACTGGCGACAGTCCCCCTGCTGCTCCTGAGTCAGAGTAGGGGAGAGGATCACACCCTCTACTGACCCATCATGCTCCTTGGTAGACAGGAGGTCAGGGAGAGGCTCGCTCTCCTCTTCCACCCCATCATCTGTCGCCAAGAGCATACTCACTCGGACCTCTCGAAGTGGGGCTTGAGGCGGTTCACGTGAAGGACCCTCAAAGGGTTCCTTGAAGCCTGCAAATCCACCAGGTAGGTGACGTCACTTTTGCGCTCCTTTACCTCATATGGCCCAGTCCACTTGTCCTGCAAGGCACAAGGTGCTACTGGGGCCATGACCCACACTTTTTGTCCAGGTTGAAATTCGACCAGAGTGGCATTCTGGTCATACCATCTCTTCATTTCTTCCTGGCTTGCTTCTAGGTTCGCCTGAGCGAGTTTCCTGAAGCGGGCAGTTTGGTTTCTAAAGGCCAGCATGTAGCTAAATACATCCTGGGGAGTTTTCCTGGGAGCTGCCTCCCAGCCTTCCTTTACCAAACTCAGAGGTCCTCTGACAGGGTGGCCATAGAGGAGCTCAAAGGGGCTGTACCCAAGAGACTTCTGAGGCACCTCCCTTTATGCAAAGAGTAGGCATGGCAAGAGGACGTCCCACTTACGCCTCATGGGTTCTGTTAGACCCTTGATCATGCCTTTCAAGGTCTGGTTGAATCTCTCCACCAGACCGTTTCCTTGTGGGTGGTAAGGAGTGGTGAACTTGTAGGTTACACCACACTCCTTCCACAGGGATGTCATATACTTCGATATGAAATTGGTCCCCCTATCAGAAACCACCTCTCTGGGGAATCCCACACGGGAAAAGATCCCCATTAACGCCCGACCCACCACTGGCGCCGTCGTTGTCCTGAGAGGGATTGCCTCCGGGTACCGGGTGGCATGGTCCACCAAGACCAGGATGTACCTGTTGCCCATGGCTGTCTTGGGATCCAGTGGCCCCACAATATCCATCCCTACCCTTTCAAAGGGTGTTCCAACAACAGGAAAAGGTTGGAGAGGAGCTTTGACCTTCCTCCCACTCTTACCACTTGCCTGGCAAGTTTGGCAAGACCTACAGTGTGCATCTGACTGCCTTCGCATTTGGGGCCAAAAGAAGTGGGTGACAAGCCTGTCAAAGGTCTTGTCCTGCCCCAAATGTCCTGCCAAAGGCACGTCATGAGCCAGACCCAGTAGGAAGGTCCTGAAGCGCTGGGGTACCACCAGCACACGGGCTGACCCAGGCTCAGCAACCTTAGGCTCACTGTATAGGAGACCACTCTCCCAATAGATCAGATGTGACCCGGACTGATTACCAGCTGCCTGGTCTGCAGCCTGCCGCCGCAGACCCTCCAGAGTAGGGCACTCGTTCTGCTCCCTGCAGAACTCCTCCCTGGTGGGACCCCCTTCTTGCTGCCAATGGGTCAGCTCAGAGTTGTCTCCCAGTTCGGCTACCTGCTCCCCTGTAGGCACCGGGCGTCCCCCTCGAGGTCCGCCTCCTCCCGGTCCGTGGGAACTTCGGGGGCCGGTTTCCCGCGCCCCCTGCCCTTTCTCTTGGCAGGGACTTGGGCCACTGTTTCAGACTCCAAGTCCTCTTGATCACCCTTTCTGGCCGCCATTGACCGAGTAGACACGCATGCCCACTCTGGCAACCCAAGCATCTCCAAGTGAGACCTGAGCTCAACCTCCTTCCATGAGGACTGCTCCAGGTCGTTTCCTAGCAGACAATCTACAGGCATGGTAGGGCTCACAACCACCCTCAAGGGACCTGAGACCCCCCCATTCAAAGGGAACCTGCGCCACCATACACTGGCGCTCAGAGTTGTCGACAGCAACTACTTGGTGGAATGCTCCTGGGACTACTTGCTTCTCAGACACCAGGTGACACCGGACTGAGGTCACACTGGCTCCAGTATCTCTGAGAGCCTCTACCCTGTTCCCGTTAATGGTCACCCAGGTGCTATATTTCTTTGTGTTAGGGGGCACCTGGTTTCCTGGGACCATCTCACTGTCCCCGAGTGAGACAAGGGTCATTTCTGCGGGATCCCCACCCTCCTGTGGGCACCCCTCCTCCCCAAGCGCTACACTAGCCAACACTTTGGACTGTCCACCGGTAGGTGGCTGTGTCCCCTTCGGGCACTTGGGGTCCCCCTTAAAGTGACCTACCTGGTCACATGCATAACACTTGTGGGGGCCGGTCTCAACAGGCTTCCCTGTAGAGACCCCTTTCTTCTTATCACCGGGGGGCTGGGAACCTTTACCCTGGGTACCAGTTTGGGGCCCTTTAGAGAACTCCTGTGCTTTACCCTTGTCCCCCCCACCTTTCTGCTGGGGACCCTGCACACCTTTGGCTGAGTCTCCCCAAACGCTTTCTTGTGGACCCTGGTACTCACCCAGCGGTCCGCTTCCATAGCAAGCTTCCTGGGGTCAGTTAGCTTACTATCCACTAGGTGCTGGCGCAGATCTGCAAAACATAAACTAGACAAGTGCTCCCATGCAATCAAGTTGTAGAGCCCCTGAAAATCTGTTACACTACTGCCCTTCACCCAACCATCCAGAGACCTGCAGAACACATCCACACATTCCAACCAAGTGTTGGCATCAGACTTCTTACTGGACCTGAACTGATCCCTGTACTTTTCAGGAGTAAGACCATACTTCGTGAGAAGGGCATCCTTCATGTCAGCATAGGTGAGGTGATACCCCTTACCCAAAGCTATCAGAGCATCCCTTGCTTCTTCCGGGAAAAGCGGCCACAATCCTGCTCCCCAATTCTCCTCAGGGACCCCATTCATGTGTATGGCTGCCTCATAACCCTGAAACCACCTTTGTATGTCATCCCCCTTCTTGAACTCCTTGCCTACGTTCTTGGGAATGTGCACAATCCTGTCTGCCTTTCTGGACGAATTGCTGCCACCATCTGAGCCTGACTTACTCCTAAGTTCTAGCTCCTTCAGTTCTCTCTCATGCTCTAAGAGCATCTTCCTCTCCTCTATGGCCAATCTCTTCTCCTCCCGCTCACTCTCCAGTCTGAGCTTCTGCAGCTCAAACTGCCTTGCCTCCCGCCTGTCCTCCAGCTCCTCTGGGGACAGACTGCTGCTGCCTGACCTGGCGGGTTCCCCCTACCCAAAAGCACATCCACCCTGGAAATAGGCTCCTCCACCTCCTCACTGAGATCACCAGGCTGCCCATTGGCATGTCTGGCTGCTACCCAGGCCCTCAGCGCCTTCTGTAGCTCCTCCTTCCTTGTGAGGCCTTTAATTTGGACTTTCAGGTTTTTACAAATCGCTCGTAACTCCTTTACGGCGTAGGATTCCAACCTATCCTCCTCAAAGATAACTTCCAGAGATGCAACGGATGATGCAATTGATTCAGGCATGACAAAAGTCGTGAGTTGAAAACTGGCAAGATCAAAAATAGGCCAAAAGAAAAAGAACCAGTATGTGGTACGTAATGGTCTGCGATATGGTAGTAGTGCACACCAATCACTGTAAGTCAAGTGCAAACACAAGTCCTATCCTCACCGCTGACAACCAATGTTAGAAATGGGATCTCTAGTTGGCAAGGGCTTGCACCTTTGTCCAAGTAGGGACCCTTCTTCCTAGTCAGGGTAAGGGTTGTTACACTCGTGAAGTAACCCCTGCTCACCCTCGTGGTAGCTTGGCACGAGCAGTCAGGCTTAATTCAGAGGCAGTGTGTAAAGCATTTGCACATAACCAACAGTAATACAGTGTAAGCACTACAAACGGACACCACACCAGTTTAGAAAAATAACCAATATTTTATATACTCAAGACAAGACCAATTACGACAAAAATCCACAATACTATACTTTACGAATGAATGCTTGATACGTTAACTTCTTCTTTGCAGGAATAGCACAAAAGCAAAGTTCGTACGAGTCGGTAGCTCCGTCCGAGCCTACCGTGATGCTGAAAACCACAGAGTCTAACAGTTCCAGCCGACCACGTCGATACGGCCCAGCAGAGTCGTGAACAGACTCGGTCACAGTACCTTTTCTCGTTGTGGCTGGTACGGAGTGTACGAGCCGGTCGGCGTTCGTCGCGGTTGCGGTGCAAGACGGAGCGATGCAAGGTGTGGTGTCCCTCGATGCGGTGCAGGCAGCGGCTCGATGAGCGTCTTGCAGATGGAGTCGGTGAGTCCAAGGCGTGCGATGCAGGGCGAGACGATGCTCGATGCGGTGCTGACAGGTTGCGATGCAGGCGACCTAGCCGGAGTGCGGGAGCTGGCGTCGGACAGCGGTGCGGAGTCGGAGCGGTGCGTCGCAGACGTGCGAGCGGTGCCCCAAATGCGGTGCGGTCTCGACTCTTGAGCCAGTTGCAGCGACAGTGTCGGTCTGGTCCGGCTGGCCCAGTGAAGCGATGCGATGCGAACTGCGGTGCCCACAGGTCACGGTGCAAGCAGCGGCTCGATGTTGGCGGCGTCGGACGTCGCCCACGGTGAGACCAGGGTTGCGATGCGAAGCGGGGCGATGCGGTCTGCGGTGCAAACAGGTCACCGGCCAGGGATGGATTCGGTTGACGGAGTCGGTTGCAGTTCCCTTCCTCTGTGGCGACTGAAACAGCGTTCCAGAAGCGGTACCCAGAGGCGTGTGAAGTCTTTGTAGTCCCTGAGACTTCTTAACAGGAGGCCAGCTCGGTTCCAGGCCCTTGGAGATACTCAGCACAAGTTTGTAGAAAGTTCAGTCCAGTCCTTTCACTGCCCAAGACAGAAGCAGCAACTGCAGGCCAACTCAACAAAGCAACAACACAGCAAAGGGGCAGTACTCCTCCTGGCAGCTCGTCCAGCTCTTCGTCTTGTCAGGTTCCTTGGTTCCAGCGAGATCTAAATTCATGGGGTCAGGGCCCCAATATTTATATCCCAAATTCCTTTGTTCTCTGAAGGCAGAGAGGCCTTGGCCTAGTCCAAACCAGTTCTGGAGCACTTTGTTGACAAGTCTCCGTCCCTTCTTTCAGTGACCAGGCCAGGGACATCAGACGCACCACAGGAGGTGGAGCCAGCATTGTGGAGGGAAGGCACTGTCCTATTCAGGGCCCAGGTGCGACCCCTCCCACCCATCTACAGGTCGATCTGGCTATTCAGCCCTGCGATGACTTACCCTGTCTCCTGGCATCCCCCAGCACCGGGCACTCACATTCCAGACAAGGAATACACAACCTCGCAGAGGCAGGCTTGGATGGTTAGACAAGAAAATACCCACTTTCTAAAAGTGGTATTTTCAAACACAGAATGTTAAAACCAACTTCACTAAAAGATGCATTTTATCATTCTGAGTCCAGGCATACTAAACTCGAATTTCTACCAGTTAGGATTATAAGCTGTAATAATCAAAACTGCCCGTTCTGGCCTAGGGGAACAGGTAGCCTTGCAATAGTGAAAAACGAACTAGGCTGTAATTCACTATCAGGACATGCCGCACACACCAGGGCATGTCCTACCTTTCGCGTACAACGCACCCTGCCCACAGGGGTACCTTGGGCCTACCTTAGGTGTGACTAACATGTTGCAAAGGGAAGGTTTAGGGACTGGCAAGTGTGTGCACTTGCCAAGTCGACATGGCAGCCCCAGGCTGCGCACAGGCTCTGCGTTGGCAGGCCCGAGTTACACTTTACGGGCTGTTTGCGTGGGTGGCACAATCCAGTGCTGCAGCCCACCAACAGCATTTGGTCTATAGGCCCTGGCACACGTAGTGCACTTGACAAGGGACTGACACATAAACCAAATAGGCCAATCATGGAAACACCAATCCATAACACATTTTATACAGGAGCACTTGCACTTTCCCACTGGACCGCAGTGAGGAAAGTGCGCAGAATCATCACACCAGCAAAAACAGAGTCAAAACCGGGAGGTCAGAAAGCAAAAAGTCAGGGGAAACATGCCAAAAGATGCCAAGTCTAACACATACCAACTTAATGTTGGAGAGCTGCACTCAAGGAAAAACTCCACCATGCAGCGGTTATCGGAGTTTTGCTGGAACTCCGCGTTACAAGCATTATGTGGAGTGGGCAAAACTCCGTGAACTCCACCAGAGGAGTGGACATTTTGACCATCCCTAGTTAAATTACTATTACTACTCAAATTACACCATTACTTCTGCAAACGTCCTTTTGAAAATCAGTATTTTGGAATGTCACAGATTGCCCAATTAGTATGCCACTTTCCTAGATTGTCTTTAGAGTTCTTAGTCAGCAATGATAGTGCTGAATTAGGAAGCAAACATGCATGGTATATGCACTGTGCAAGGATCAAGGAAATCTGGCAAGTTGATGACAACTTTGTTCTTTGGAAGAATGTGAGAACATCATCTTTCCTAGCTAGAGTTAAGCCAAGCTACCAGCCGTACCTTGGGTGCATTTTAAGTAGTACCTCACCCAAAATGGCCACCTTCTCTTGTAGGATCTCAGCTTTTCATTGAAGCCTCACAAGATCCAGGGTAGAGACCCACAGGAGCAGGTTAACAATGCAGGTGAGTGGACATATAAGTGGAGGCTGGGAATTATGAATCAACGGGCCTGTCATATTCTTGATAGATCTTAGAGCTAAAGCATGTGCTCTACTGAAAATAATTTGGAGAATCATTAAAAGGTAATTTGGGGTTGATAACAGAGACCATGTGTTTGACCCTTCTACTTTGTTGGTCCTGCACATGTTTGTGTCAAGGGAGGGGAGGTAGACCCTACAAGATATGACATAGTGACAATGGATTGTTTGAATAATTTGGGCAAACCTTGTCAGCTGCAGCATGAGAAGGTTGAAGAGGCTGTTATTAGGGAAGAAATGGGGGAGGGCGGGAGACAGAGAGGACTCAAAATAGAAGCGCAGCTGAAGAAGTCTGAAAACCATTGGGCATTCTGCCAGAAATGGGTGATCAGGACATGGCTCTTCATATGAGTGTTGAAGGGGAAATATATGAAGTGGAGAATGAGGAATTGATCAATACAAGACAGTGGCAAAAGTCCAGTAGGAGATCCAGACATACTAATAAAGAACAAGTCGAAGCAACAGAACTTGGGGTAGGTTATTAAAGGGACTGAAAAAGAAATGAAATCTGGCAAGGCTTTCAACGTTGAGCTCTGTAATTTGTAAAAATGGACATCTGGTATCAAAGGGCTTGAACAGACTAGAAATTTTAAATTTACATATCTTTGCTGCATTTTAACCAGATAAATATGACCAACATTGACTCAAAAAAACAATAGAGGGAAAATTGAGCTTTTCATCCAAACTACTTGCAATTTGCTAATAAACAACCTTTGTTAGCATAACTGAAGCCACTGACTGCAATTCACCTAGAGAGTACAGAATCCAATAAACATGTAGAGAGCAGCTAACTGACATCACTTCAAGGGCGCAGGTGCGGCATTTCATGTAAGTTCACTTAGGCAAAGTTTATAACTGAATGCAAAACTAAGAAAGATAATTAAGTGGCATACCCATGGGATGAGCAAAACACTCAGTAGGCAATGGGAGAAGAAGAAGCCATACTGTTCCACATGTATCTGATTATAGCAGTACTGGGAGCAGGCTGTTTGGCTACAGTCTAATTAAACCTTCCATGTCCCATAACAGATGGAATAAGATCATCATGTAGACAAAGCTGAATGAAGAGATGTTGGTAGAGATCATACGAAATGAGTATTTCTCAGCCATAAGTTTGAGAGCCCACAGTAGGAAGTGAGACATCCTGCACCCTGAAATGGAAGTTGAAGCAGATGAAAAGACAATGTGACAAGATACTCCCAAGGGCAGGGGCACAACAGAAGATGCAGCTAATTCATGGTGCAGGAACCACCATGAAAGAGTCATATGTTTAGAGGTCTGAAGACTAAAACCAACAAAGGTTCATTGGTCTCCACTGAGACCAGAATACAAAGGAAAATACCAGGAGAAGATCAAGCCTCAGATGAAATAAGAAAAATAGCAACCCCTGGTCATTCCTGAAGAAAACCAGAAAATGGGACAAAGGTAAGCGAGCTTTTGACAATCTAACTGGCAGATTATGCGGATTGGGAATCATAGTGGTGATGTGGCCTGTTTCTGTGCCCCCATGTTGGCAAGATCGACAATGGTAAACAAAGATTTCCTAGGGTTGCGCTTGGCTCAGTGTTTTGTAGTGATACATGGGCAGTGAGGCATATCACCAGGGAAAATGTGTGTGAGGTATCTATTTTAATACGATTAAAAAGTAAATAGCTTGAAAGTCCAACCCAGTTTAAAAAAAGAATAACATGTAAAAAGTGAAATATCAGAAACACTTTTTTAAAAAAAGGATAAAGGATTCAAAGGCTAACAAAGGAGATGTAACCTTTCTTTAGGAAATAATGAATAAAGGAAATTCAATGTAAATCTATGCAAGTGACTTTAAAAAAAATGTAAAGTCCTCTTCTGGACACCAAACCTGGAACTAGAGACCTGATGATGTCAGCTTGTGAGTGCATACAGTCGTCCTCAAAATGGAGGTTTGACCTGGTCAAAGGTTTTATTTTTATATTTAGAAACATATTTCATACTTAGAAACATTCCAAGTTTACAAGATTCAAGATGGATACCCTTAATTCAATAACTCAAATAACAAAAGTATGCACTGGAATAGCCTTAAGAAAGAGCCTGATCTTGTACCTGACAAGATCAGGTTGGAAGAATGGTCCTTAGCCCCCTTAGTCTTATGAAACCTGCAAAGATGACTGTTGAAAGTGTTTTCCCCTGGAAAGTCCAAATTGCAGTGAAATGTGAATATTAATGTAGTAGTAGACTTTTCACTTGGTTTTACTTTTTGCATCTTAAGATCAGGTCATATTAGAACATCAGAACACAGTCAACTTCTGAAATGCTTTGAGGGAGGTCAACAGCTTGTACAGCTGGAAACTAGTCCTCAGAGAACTCCACTACTTAAATGGCATTTTAGGATTGCGACAATTTTTTTTTTTTTTAAAGTTTCCATACAACATCCTTCGCCTACATCCATTGGCTGGCGAAGTAGCAAGATCAGAAAAATGGGGAGGGCAGGGGAAAGTAGGAAGCAAAACATATGAATAAAATAACCAATACATGCACACGTCCATCTATAGAGATCGTCACTCTTTTCCTGCTCTGAGGTCTGCAGTAGTGGTGGTGGGTGTTATCTGTAGTATACGTAAATATATGGGGCACGTGAGCTCCTGGTATACTCCGGAGAGGTGTTTTATACAAGATCGCCATTGTTTTTCAAACTTGGGCAAGGTGTGATTGACCACTGCCGTTAACTTTTCCTTACCCACCAAATCCCAAAGCTTATGGAGCCAGTCGGCGTGTGTTGGAACAATATCATTACCCCGCACATAACACCAAGGTAAAGGCCTTTCCCCTATTGGAGTGCAGTGGATAGGTTAGTGTGTTGGGTAGTCCCAAAAGGACGTAGCTAGGGAAGCGTGGAATTTCGGTATCAAACATCTGGTCAATGTCTGCAAGCACTGCCTCCCAGTACCTTTGCAACTTGGGACAGTGCCATAAAAGATGAGCGAGTGTGCCTGACTGCACACAGTGCCTCCAACATGTGTCCCCTGTCCCACTTGCCACCGAGCCAGACGGGCTGGGGTGTAGTACCAGTAGTGTGCCAACTTTAACAATGTCTCCAAGCCTGAGGCACTAGTGGCGGAAGTACGTGCACAGTGTAAGATGTCTGTCCATTCTTTATCTGTGAAACGACGTTCACACTGGAGCTCCCACCTTCTTCTGGCCGGAGTTTGCAAATGAGTAGTCTGTGTGTTTAAGAAGGAGTAGATATCGGAAAGTATGCGGGAATCGTCTTTTCCAGATAGAAGCCAACGTTCGAATAGTGTCAGTCGCCTGCTAGCATGAGGCCTGATTTCGGGGCTTGTCACCCAGTGTCTAATCGCAAAATAGTGCCAGTATTCGGAGTCCGGGAGCCCGAAGTCCCGCTGCACCGCTTTAAAATCTAACAGTCCTGTCATGTCAAATAAGTCCCCAATTCGTTTACAGTTTGCCTCCTGCCAGCGTATGAATGCCTTCTCTTATGTGGCTTGTGGGGAGTCCGGGTTCCCTATAATTGGTGTGAGCGGGGAGATCTGCATGGAAAGCTGCCTAGAGGAGAACACCCTATCCCAAACCCCCATTGTGGCTCTAACTACTGGAGAAATGTAGACCCCAGGTGGACGGTGTTTGCGTGGGAGCCAAGGGATCTTCCAGATGTGGACACCCGCCACTGCCTGATCGAGAAAGCACCAATGCTTCTCGTCATTGGGCGCTGCCATTCAACCATGTAGGGCAATTGTGCAGCCTGGTAGTATTTCGTCAGGTTTGGAATACCCAAGCCACCTTTGGCCATTGGTAGATAGGCCTGCTCTCTGGCCATTCGGGCCCGTTTACCAGCCCATATGAAGGATTCAAGTGCCATCTGCAGCTTTTTTAGAGCGGTGGTGGGTGGCGCCAGCGGCATCACCTGCATAAGGTAAAGGATTTTAGGCAACAATGTCATTTTGACTGCTGCTATGCAGCCCACCCAGGAAATTGGACCCCATGCCAAGATTGGATAAGTGCCTGCACCAACTTGAGGATTTCTGAGTAATTGCGGGTCACTGTGTCCTCTGGGTTGGGAAAATCTGAATACCCAGATAGGGGATTCCCTGCCGTGCCCAATGAAAAGGGAACTCATATTTCAGGCGTTGTTGTTCTTCCTGTGGGATAGAGATGTTGAGTGCCTGGGTCTTAGAGGTGTTCACCTTGAAGCCCGAGGCCTCCCCGAATGCCGCAAGTTCTTCTAGGAGAGGGGGCAGTGAGTGGCGCGGGTTTGTAACAGTCAGCAGCACGCCGTCGGCATATAAGGCTATTTTGTGTGATTGGCCTCCCATCCAAATTCCCTCTATCTGTGGGTGATGATGGATGCGTTCCGCCAGAGGCTCCATGTAGAGCACAAATAGCAGCGGTGATAGAGGGCATCCCTGACGAGTCCCTCTGGAGATAGCAAAGGTCGGGGACTGTGTGTTGTTCACCCTGGCTTGTGCTGTAGGTCCCGCATATCCCGCCCAGATCCATCGCTGGAACCGAGGTCCGATACCCACTGCCTCCAGTACAGCTCGCAGGAATGGCCAATGGACGCAGTCAAAGGCCTTCTCCGCGTCTATTGAGAGGAATAGGGTTGGTCTTTGAGAGGGCCGCGTCTTGTCAAGAATATGGAAAAGCCTTTTAGAGTTGTCCCCACAGGTGCGACTTTCTATAAAGCCAGAATGGTCTGGCTCAATCAGCCCCGGCATATATCCACCCAGTCTAACTGCCAGTATCCCTGTGAAAATCTATGCGTCTACATTCAGTAAGGAAATAGGACGGTAGGAGGCGCAACGCTGGGGGTCTTTACCTGGTTTGGGCAGCACCATTATCGTCGCCATTCACATAGTTTCGGGTAGTTCCCCTGTCTCACTGAAAGAGATATATAATCGGGCTAGTATTGGGGACAGTAAGGAAGCAAATTGTTTGTAGAAGGCTGGTATGAACCCGTCCTGTCCTGGCACCTTATCAGGTTGGAGTCGTCCGATCGCCTCCCGCACCTCCCGCTCCGATATGTCTTTCTCCAGAAGGGGGACACTAGTGGTCTGCAACTTTGTTATTGGGGCCTGCAGGACGTAGGGGGTGCAGTCCTCTAATGATTTCCCCTCAGCCTTATAAAGGTCCGCATAGAAGAGCCCAAACTCCCCCGCTATATCCTCGTCCCCTGTGATGGGCTCATCGTTGCTGTCCTTGAGGCTTTGCACGCGCCTGGTGTTTACTATTGTGCGCAATCTGTGTGCTAGTAGTTTCCCTGCCTTGTTGCCCCCTGCGTAGTACTTCTGTCGCATTCTCAATAATGCATATTCTGCAGCACCCATGTCCAACGCCTTAAGCTGTTTGCGCGCTATGGTCATTTGTTGCCGGGCTTTGTGGGAGCTTGTACGCCGATGGGCCTCCTCTAGCTCTTTAACCGTGCCTTCTAATTGGGTACGCTTCAGCGCACGTTCCTTATTAAGTCAGGAGGCGATCGCTATATACTTACCTCTAACTACGGCTTTTAGGGCCTCCCAGAGTGTTGTGATTGATGTATGTGGCTTATCATTAATGTCGAGATAATCCCCAATGGCGTCCCCCACTTCTTTATTTGTGGCGTCATAGGATAGCATTTTGGGGTTTAGGCGCCACGACCCACTGGTTAAATGGTATTTTAACAGATAGATATTAGACTCCCCCTGCACCAGGAACGTTCGACTACAGAGGTCTCAGTTTGGGGATTTGGTTCCCAAATAGGTTGCTAGATGTCCCTAGCACACAGACTCCACTCACAACTTTAATAGGCTCACAAGGTCCTTCCAGAACTCAGTCAGTTTGCGTGAATGGATATATCTGTTCTTAGAAAGTTTGCCAAGGGCAGCCAGCGCCATATCATATTGTGGATGTCCACAGTAGCACAGGAAACTAATATTAATAGGAATCTGTGCATATCACAGCTTTGAGACAAGCACTCTCAAGCAGAACTCCAGGGGATGAGTATATGAGTAAGATAACTCGTCTTGTTATATTTACACCTGTGTATCGTCCTCCTTGAATAAAGAAGCATTTCTATATTTTTTGCAATCTCCTTTCCTGCCTTATCCATAGAATCTCAGCAGCCATGCGCACAGGATGAGATCCTTGAATGTCCAAGCTAGTCTGCAATTGCTAGGTACGAATAAGTCAATCGTCTGGTGCCTGACCTGGGTCCCACTCCCACTTTCACAGCATTGAGATGTGTTTCCTGCTTAATGAGCATTGCCTTATGACTAAAAAAGTCTCACAGAATCCCCTCAGAAAAATCTAAGATTGCAAAAGCATTTCTTTGTATGTCAGAACTCAACCTGCACTGATAAACCCTCTGGCTGATTACAAAATATATCAATCAACAAAAAATCATTTCACGCCGCCTCAGCTATTGACATTTTTTCAATAAACTAAAGAGGAAATGCTGAAAAAGGAGGCAGGATAGTGAGAGGGATAGTCAGGATTGTTTGTAGTAAATTCTCCAATTACTGGTTAGTGCAGTGGATAAGACTGGCGACTCACCATCACCTCCTTAGATCATTCCTGGATCTAGAAACAAATCATCTTGAAAAAAGAAGACTCTGCCTGACTGCTGGTAACCTAAATCCTGCTGGCACCCAGGGACTGAACTGCTGTCCAAGAATCAGGTGACTGGCCTCCTATTTTTCTCCTCCAGGGACACAAAAAGCGAGAGAGGTGAGGCTTAGTAATTTTTTCCACCTCTTGAGAACCGTGACAAGGTGTTGCGACTTCCCCAAGGAGGAAATACTCAAGCTCCGAGCTTTTGCGTTGCTGAAAACTAGTAAAGTGGTACCTCACAGTAAAGGTAAATGGCCTTATGGAGCCTTGCCTGGCTACAGATAACAGCCTTGGTCCGATGGTGGATCTTTAGAATTAAACACATAAAAGGTAAAACCTTTGAATGATGCAAGGTGAGAATTCTAACCCAGTGGTGAAGCAACCTGGCAGGAACAAAATCCAGCTTTGTTCCACTTGGAACATTAAGGGACAAACCAATGGTTTCATTGAGAGCTCAATGATGACATATTCAACTTCCAAGGACACTCATTGGTTCAGTTTCGGACCTTATCTTGCGGGAAGACTTTGAGCACCAAAAAGTAGATTAAGTCCCAAGGTAAAAACTTTGGCTGAGCAACTGGCTCAATGAATCTGACCTCTGCTCTATTGCAGCTGACCTGAAACTGTACCTAGGTCCCGATCAACCATATTGCTCTTTGCTTTAAAACTTTAAAATATCATGGGGCATATTAGCAAGACCGGCGATACAATTATCGCCGTTTTAGCGGCAGGAAACTGCCGCTAAACGGCGATAATGGGCTTGCTAATATGCGTTATAGAATTCCAATAGAAGCCCAGGTTAGATGTGCAGGACATCTAACCTGGGCTTCTATTGAGTTCTATAACGCATATTAGCAAGCCCATTATCGCCGTTTTAGCGGCAGTTTCCTGCCGCTAAAACGGCGATAATTTTATCGCCGGTCTTGCTAATATGCCCCCATATTTTTAGCTTCTGGTTTCAATTTTGATAACTTTAGTGTCTTTTTGCTTATAAAGTTTTTCTTGATTGTTTTAAATTTGTTTAAGACATTAAGGGCCTCATTACTATGTTGGGCGAAAAGTTTCTGCCTGACACCGTCTCGGATTCGGGAACCGACCAATTCGCGGTTGGCAGTTCCCCCCGACCTATTATGATGCAACCGAACACTGTTCGGTCGGAGTCCCATTGTTCCCTATGGGAGCCCGTGTTCTGTCTGACAACACAGAGTCCTATGGGGAAATGGGGTGTGTGTGTAAAACACTGCACCATTTGGCAGGGAGCCCACGGTGCCAGCCACACAGTACAGGGTTTTACAGGGGGTCCCTTAGGTACCCCCTCGGCTGCCAACCGGAGGCCTCAGAATGAAGGGGGCCCTACTAGGGGCCCCCACATTCACTTTCTGACAGCCTTTTTGTGTTGGCAGGCCGACTCGGAAAGGCTGTTGGAAATAGACATTGTGATCGGTCGGTCGGAAACGCTGTCCGTAGAGCTGCACAATGCAGTTCCGACCGACACGACTCCTCCGAGAGCCAGTCGGAACCGATTTAGAAGGACCGCGAGGTTTACAATCCGAACACGAACATCGTAATCGGTCGGGCAGATTGTAAACCAACCAAGTTGGTCGAAAGGGTTCCGACGCGGTCTAGGACATTCCAACTGTCGGGTGGAGGCTTTCCACCCGACATCGTAATGAGGCCCTAAATGTAAATTGCTTTCTTAACTTTTAAATTGTTGTTTCTGTTTTAACTTAACACACAGTTCTATGGGGAATTGTCTGCTTGTGCTACAGCTACTAGAGGTAGAGCAGAGATTCTCTAAAAACTGTGTTGTAGTGTAACCCGAGTCTGTTCATTAAGTTGGTGAGGCTAAGCAAATTATTTACCTACTATCTGACAGTTGACACTTGAGCTATTTGAGAGCATTTTCAGATTTGAGCATTTTGACCCACATTGCACAAACCTTTAAAAATGCTTGTTTTAAAGCTGCCAAAAGTACTGGTAAATTTCAGCAATCTATGGGCATTTTAAAATGGATGTCAAGATGCAAACACTAACCTTTTATTTTTCTATGTGGAGAACACAAGGCCCATGAGACGTTTTACTATTATATTTCGCAGCCTAAGAAACGAGCACATACACAACTGTACAAGTTTGCCTCTACTTATACAGCTAACTCATAATATGGCAGTTATTATTTTACACATTCCTGTGTAAATCTAGTAACCTTGCATAATGTCAGGAAAGTATGATTGCAACAGGAGCTACAATAATAGTCAAGAAATCAGTTTTACATGCAATGGCTATGGTAAAAGAATCCAGTGGCCCAAAAATCCAAAGAACTCAGGGGCATATTATCAAGGGCTGGCGATATAATTATCGCCGCTTTAGCGTCCGTTTTTGGGCGAAAAGCGGCGATAATTATATCGCAATATCATCAAGGACACGCTAGCGCGTGTTTCCTTGATGTAGAGCCCGTTTTTTCACAGCCTCGCCTCGCATCGCTAATGAGATGCAAAGAAGGCGTGGCTGTGAAAACAACACATGTTAATATCGCGAAGGCAGCTTCGCGATATTAACAAGGAGGTGCAGTGATAAAAAATCGCGCTACCTCAGCTTTAACTCAGGAATTTAACGTCTGTTAAATTCCTGACTTAAGCATACTTTTCATGGGAGATGGATTCTGCTGATACGACCACAGGGTCGTATCAGCAGAGTTATCGCCGTTTTGCAGGGAACATCGCTGGAAAACCAGCGATGTTCCCTGCAAAACGGCGATTTCCCCGCTATCGCTGGAATTCTTATCGCCCTGGAGTAACGCGTTGTTAATAACGCGCTACCAGGGCGATAAATTCCAGAGATAGACGGCGATAATTATCCTAGCGCTAAGCGCGCTTTGCGATAATTATCGCCGTCCCTTGCTGATATGCCCCTAAGTTAACATCAAGGGCCGATATTACCCATAGGTGAACCATAGCTTAAACATAGCTGAAATTTTAAGCAACCCCGTTTCAATTTCCCAAACCAGACAGACAATCCTAGATTCTCTGCACAAGCATCGTGTCTGTCAGTTTGCTCCTTCTCAGAAAATGTAAGTGGTCAACCTTATTATTTAGTCCCCCTTTGTGCCTTACAAACTGGTGATCTTTTCTTTACCAAAGAAACCGTCATAAAAGGATACCTGCAGCGTGCCACGAGATTCAACCTTTATGCTAATATTACTTCAAAGGCTAGCCAAACTTTCTGGTCTCCTACACCATTTGTTCACCTACAGTGAAGCATCAGACTATAGGACAATAACAATGCAAATGACCATAGCACAGCTCCTGGCTTTACCACCTTGATATGAATCAGGATGGTAACTAGACACAATATCGAATCAAAAATATAGAATGGACAGAATATCGAAGTCAAAATATAGAATGGGCATAATATTGAATGGACATAATATAGTGGTTAATAATATCGAAATGCAGGTAAGTAATACCGACTGTCAAAATATCGAAATACATAATATAGGCATTAAAATATATCGAACTTTTAATAATATCGATTTTTTTAGTGTTTTGTATGTTAGTATATGTGTTAAAATTGTATATTATTTTTGTAATGTATTTTTATCTTTTTTAAAGTAATTAACTTTATGTTATTTAATTTTTGCGTAATTTAATTCCGTAGCGGGTTGTGGGTTTATAGGGAATAGGGTGGGAAGTAATTTAATTATAGTAAATTAAATATGATTTTTTAGGAATTATTAATTATTTTTAATTTAATTTTGCGTTTTAGTTCTGTAGCGGGTTGTGGGTTTATAGGGGAATAGGGTGGGAAGTAATTTAATTGTAATTAAGTAAATATTTATTTTTATTTATTGGTATTGATAATTAATTTATTGTTAATTAATTATTAATTGGTAATTAATTTTATTAATTGGTAATTAATTTGTATGAATTGATTAATTGATAATTATGTTAATTGTATTAATTTATTATTTGGAGCGGGTTGTGGGTTTATAGGGAATAGGGTGGGAAGTAATTTAATTGTAATTAAGTAAATATTTATTTTTATTTATTGGTATTGATAATTAATTAATTATTAATTAATAGTTAATTTTTATTAATTGGTAATTAATTTTTATGAATTGATTAATTGATAATTATGTTAATTGAATTAATTTATTTTTTGGAGCGGGTTGTGGGTTTATAGGGGAATAGGGTGGGAAGTAATTTAATTGTAATTAAGGGGCCCATTAGGATGGCGGGCGGAAGCACCACCGCCATGCTGGCGGATGCAAAAACCACCAGTTACCGCCCGCATGCCGCAGCCCACACG